>JAPXFY010000012.1:23180601-23445601 GCA_030674185.1 Monoplex corrugatus
CCCCCCCCCCCCTTTTTTTTTTTTTTTTCCTCTGTTGAAGTATTGCGTATATTTTGAACTGGTTATAGCCCTGATTTGGCTCTACACAGTCGGCTGGGCTTTAGACAGCAATAACAGCAACAACAAGTCCAGCACGTGGTTGGCAACTGCTACCATGTAATAGTCTCCTCTGTAATTGCCTGGGGCGCAGTAGTTAAGTGGGTATACGTCGGTCTTCCAGTTGGAAGGTCCTGGGTTCGATCCTTCCTGACACCTCCGCCTGGTGGGTAAACGGGGGTGGGGGTGGGGGTGGGGGAGAGATGTTTTCCGATCTCCCAGGTCAACGTGTGTGCAGACCTGCCAGTGTCTAAACTCCCTTCGTGTGTGTATACGCCTGCAGAATGTCAACTATGCACGTTAAAGATCTTGTAAGTCATGTCAGTGGTTTGCTTATGGAAATAAGAAAAAACACAGCCAACAAGCCTACCACTAAAAGATGCAGACTACAGAAAAAACATAGTGGAATGTGGTCTGCTCGTCTAACAGCTTGAGTTCTCTGTGCTCCACTAAAAAGTCTGATCATGTGAAATGCGAGGTGGATCCAAATGAATTTGGAGGATAGCGCTGTACGAGAACGATTGATCAATTATTTATTGTCTATTCAAGTGTGACCGTTGCTTTAGAGTACATTTCATCCCCACATTCCGTACACCCCTTCTGTCACCTTTGACAGTCTATGCTAGCTCTGCATCTCCACAACTGCGTTAACACGGAAAACTACAAATTATTACACGAGCTGAAGGTGATATTGAAAACTTATAATAGTAATACTAACACTAATATTACTAATAATAATTATTCTCATTATCATCATCATCATCATCATCATCATCACTACCACCACCACCACCGCCGCCGCCGCCGCCACCATCATCAACATCATCATCATCATCATCATCATCATCATCATCATCATCATCATCATCATCATCATCATCACTATTATTGTTGTTGTTGTTGTTACTGTTATTATTATTGTTGTTGTTATTATTATCATCTGTTCATGCATGTGAAAGATCTTAAATGTTGTGGAAAATCTATTGTATCTGAAGAATGAAATAAGGGGGGGAAAAAACAACGACAATAATAATTTTTTGTCATTTCAAGAATTGAAAAAAAAAATTTCCTTACTGTGTTTTAAGAAAAGATGTATGTGGAACATTGACTGCAGATAATATATTTATAATTGACCATAAAACGAATGAATGAGTACATTTCGCTGAAAGCTAATCAGAGAGACAGACAGACAGACAGACAGAGACAGACAGACAGACAGACAGATAAACAGATATAGAGAGAGAGAGGGAGAGAGAGAGAGAGAGGAGAGAGAGAGAGAGAGAGCGAGAGAGAGAGAGAATAAATAAAGAACGAGACTGTTGAGCCATTCTGACTCTTTCCCATTTAATACAAGAAAACATTACCGAAAATCCTGATTTTTCTATTTCTCAAGACCATTGTGACCTTGAACAGAATTCAGCTGAAGTATAACTTGACGTACATCGAAGACAATGGCAGACTGTCACAACAGTGAAAACAGAATGTACATTGTCTCAGAAGTTCTTGAGAAGTTATTGTTCGTAGACTTTCCTCAAAAGGAACTGGTTTTAGGTATTGTTTTTGGTCAGTGACACTTTTCTCCATGACACCTTCTACTCTAAATTATGCATCTGCAACTTCTCAACGTTCTAATCTTTGGTCCGAAAACGGTAAAGATCCAGTCAAAATCAGCTGAGAAAAAACTTGTTAACTGTCGAGACTATAGGAAGGGGAAAGGAGCTGGCAACTAGACGAGCCGGTGGCAGTGCAGGCTGCCCAAAAGAGAGATGAAGACCAGAGTGGGGAGAGAGAGGGGTCTTCATTCTCTCTTGGTCCGGAGGCTGGGCTGGACCTGGTTGGTGCACGTTGTGTGGCTATGTCACGGGGTTTGTCATCTCCCCACCTTGTTATTCGGTTTGTACACAAGGTAACTAATGACGCATGAACAGCCCCTCTTTGCTTGATGAAATGACTATCGAGTGGCGTCGAGAGCTTGGAAAGTGACTGTCCGGAAAAATGGCAAGGCATTGGTGCTAGGGTGTCATTGATGAAAGTGATAAAGAGATCAGCCAGCTCATTCACAAATTCCTCGCTACTAACATGGAACAACTCAGCAACAAGACCTACCAAAGAAGGAAGCAATAAATACTAGCAGCTTATCCAACAAATACTGTGATACATGAAGGATCAATAGAAGGCGATGAAAGTGTAGAATTCCAGGCTGCAGCTGGTGCCAACAGTATGAAGTCATTGGATGGTGATTTACGTAAAGTGTATGGACTTATGCTTTCGGCTCAAAGTCGATCCGTACCTCGACCACTTCCATTCTGCTGACAAAGCTAACATCTTACGAGCACTTCATGCGGGTCTGAGCATTCTAACTCACTGCTGAACAGGGAGTTGTCAGCATCAGAAGACACCACTGCAGCACTTCCATAATGGACAATAAAGGAATCTCTGGCAGGCCCCTCTCTAGTGCCGAGATTACCAAAATCCTGAAGCATTCTACCCCGGGAAGGCACAGGGACCTGATAGTATTCCAGCGTGTCTATAAGACAAACTTTGCCTTTGGAAAGAGGTTCTTGCAAGACTATGACATCAGCTTCGTTACACATGATTACTGTGTAACAAAGCAGTAGTATTGAGCACACTGCTGTGCTACAACAAAACCTGGACTGCCTACCTATGGCACATTCAACGCATTATGGTGTCTGTGCAAGATCTGCAACTTTATATGGCAAGATCGGGAATTCAACCTTCAAGTCCAGAAAAAATGTCGATTGCTAAATATAGGATATTTACTCCTCAAATACCAGTTCTGCTAGATAGAAAACGTTGTTAGTATAGAAGACAACACATAACATCCAAAGACACTGCTACATGGAGAGCTGAAACAAGGACACCATGACCAGGGACGACCATGAAAGCGATCCAAGGATGCTTCGACTGAAGGCCAACCTCATGGCATCAACACCACTAAGCGGGAAGGCATCGTCCACAACAAAGTATGCTCAAAGATCAATGCCGGTAGGTGTTTTGTTCGTTTTTGTGTTTTTGTGAACAATCCAAGACAAGTGTGATTGCCCGCGTTCAAGCAAACAGGAACCAGGGAAAAAAAAAAAAACACGAAAAAAGAATCAGAATGCGTTTTTGATACAACCAGGCAAGAAAGGCTCAAATTTTCGGCCAACTGGCCTTTGTCAAACGTAAGATCACACACAAAAAAGTCCTTTTCTCACACAGCAGAGGAGTTTCAGTCTTTTTCTCCTAGTTTTTGTATTTGGTGTGTGTGTGTGTGTGTGTGTGTGTTGTGCGTGCGTGCGTGCGTGCGTGCGTGGTGGTGTGTGTGTGTGTGTGTGTGTGTGTGTGTGTGTGTGTGTTTGATCTTAGACTTGACAAAGGCCAGTTGGCCGAAAATTTGCGCCTGTCTTGTCTGGTTGTATCAAATACGCGTTCTGATTCTTTTTTCGTGTTTTTTTTTTTTCTTCTGGTTCCTATGTGAACAATGTTTCAGTTCTAAGATAAGTAACCTACATTTCCTTTTAATGTCATCAGATTATTGATTAGTTGACGATTTGTTGGCTGGCTGGTTGGCTGTTAGATTGTTTGGCTGTTAGGTTGTTTGGCTCATAGGTTGGTTGAAGGTGATGTGTGTTGTTTTTCGGAGTGTAATAATACTTTATGTAATTATTCATAAAAATGCTTGTGGTTTATCACGTTGTAAATATGAGAGTACAAACATATCATGTGGTATGTGTGCAGTGTGTGTGTGTGTGTGTGTGTGTGTGTGTGTGTGTGTGTGTGTGTGTGTGTGTGTGTGTGTGTGTGTGTGTGTGTGTGTGTGTGTGAGAGAGAGAGAGTATACGTGTGTGTGTGTGTGCCGTGTCTGTTTGTGCGTGCTTTTCAGAGTCAGTAAAACTGTTATGCTAACCTGACAATAAATGGTATATGATGATGACGTCTCTCTCAGTTTGTTGTATTAACTGTCACTGGGTTATAAATTACAGTTGTTGTTACTTAAGAATCGTATGATTTTTTTTTAAGGCTATGATTTGATTCTTGCATTTTGACAAGCTGAAACATATTTCTCGAGTGTCATTTATAGCATGCTTCTTTGAGTTATTTTTAAGTTGACTTATGGATATATTTGATATCTTACTACAACTTTTATGTAAACCTGACAGTAAACGGTTTATGGTTATTATGTGATGAGTGTGTTCAAGTTGAAGTGTAGAGCCTTTATGCTATCATATATGTCAATTATCATATATTTTATATGATAAGATACGATACATATGTAGGCATATGAGATACAATAAAGTAACAGAAATTATGTATCCGTAATATTTACATTTGTTTGTTAGTCATTTTGCTGTTGTTTGGTAGGTTGTTTTTTGTTTTTGTTTTTGTTTTCCTTACGTCTTTGCATTCCTTATCAGCGGCGCGGTAGATCTGGGAGCGACATGATTTATAAAAGACATTTTATTGCTGCATTGCTCCAAAGAAATCGTTTTATAATAGCTCCCCGAATGTGCTACAGCAGTAATAAAACACGTCGAACAATGGAGGATCAGAGAGCGCTCTTAGCCTTTCACTGAGTTTGGATTGGCGAAATGACGCAATCTAAGAGCTACTACAATCTTCAACAAGTGTTGTTCAATGGCACAGTTGCTACGCGTGTTCCATCGTAAACAAACGGTAGGCCAAACGTGAGGTCAAGGCCCATGAATTCTCGCTAAATCTCAGAGCACCTGGCAAAGACGAGATTCAAGGAGCCATTGGGCGAATAGCAACACACAGTAATTATTTGCACTTAGGCTTTCCTGGTGATAATTTCGGTGCCTTGGGATTTATCTGCAGTGTTTAGTGCGTGCTAAATCTATGTGGAATCGCTTCCCCTCATAAATGGATTAGCTGTACCAGTCACTGTAGCAGTGCCTGTGTCGAAATTAGCTGTCAAGTGTATCCAGAGTAATCTTCGGATTTGTCTGCTGGAGAGAGTTCCGGAGTGTTTGTGCACATGTTGTGAATGCAGTTCCTGTGATTTAGAGCGGGTTGACCGCAGACTACTGATTCAGTAAATGCCAGCATGTCGGCTAAAGTTGTTGACCATATTGACCCATTTTCAACAAGAGCTTCTATAAAAGCTAAGAAACAGAAACGATCGCAAGGATCATCACATTATCGGACTAAAAATGCACCCGAATTACAGGCGTTGCCGCATTTAAAAGGTAAGATTCAACAAAAATTTCATACGCTTTTGGTTTTTGGCAGTGTTTGGTATTCTTATTTTTAATTAGATTTATGATAAAATGCCTCAGTATGATAAACTAATTGCTGTGCGATCTTTTAGCTTAGTTTATTTACAAATTGTATTTTTCAGCATACGTCAACTGTGATCAAGGTAAACTTGTAGATCTATGTTTTCACTCGCCGACTCGGCAGTAAGGCCTACTCTTTGATCTGTGAATACAGTTCGTGTGTAAGTGTGCATGTAGGACTATCATTGTGTGTGAATGTGTATGCATATGTGTGTGTGTGTGTGTGTGTATGTGTGTGTGTCTGTGCGTGTGCGTGTGTGTGTGTAATTTTAGCAGATTAAGATCTGTTCGAAATTAAAATCTTTGCACTCTGAAGAACAGGGCCTAGTGATTAGAGCACCCATCAAAAATGTGACAAGTCCTGGGTTAAATTTCATGAAAAGACAAGGGTTTCTCTCCCTTCTTCATAAGACCATGAAATGGTGGTCTGAGTGCTTGTCTTTTAGATTTATAGGCTTATGGGCTGAGGTTATGTTTGCACTTGAATTATGTAGCCTACTGCATGCATGAAAAATTGGCCTGTGCACATTGATTTTTCTCTCTTTATTTGTTTGTAATTATAAGAACTTTATCATCAGTGGGAAGTCTTGGTTACTCTTAATACATAAATTAGTTTCAGCTGTAAACATTAAAAGGAAAAAAAGTGGAACTATACAAGAAAAAAAAATCCCA
The DNA here is from genome assembly GCA_030674185.1 of Monoplex corrugatus. Taxonomy (NCBI): domain Eukaryota; kingdom Metazoa; phylum Mollusca; class Gastropoda; order Littorinimorpha; family Ranellidae; genus Monoplex; species Monoplex corrugatus. The sequence continues at coordinate 23,186,670 of JAPXFY010000012.1, forward strand.
CAATGCCACTGCCAAGTAGATTCATTACTAAGTCATGACTTGTGACTTTTGTGCTTTGATCTGTTACTAGTATTATTGTTAGCTATTGTGTTCTGTGTCATTTTGGCTTATGCATATTGTAATGCATATGTTTTATTTTTTTTCATGTAACAACAGATTTTTCTGAATGGTATTTGGGCTGCTGTCCATAGGCAGAGCATGTCACTACAGGCACATTGTAACCAACATTTTTTTTTTTCTGTCACTAATATTGATAGCTTTTATTATTATTTAACATATTTTTCTATATAACATTGCCAGGGACAACTGGCTTAAAGTGAATTGTCAGCAGACTTGATTACCTATAACACTTTTTCATTTTGTCTAGGGAAAATATTACAACTTCTTCTGTTACTGCTTAGAGCCTTATCAGGGCTACTGTATAACCATTTCGATACATACAGGTAAAAAAAGAAGAAGAAAAAAGGAAAAGAAGATTGAATACATACATATCAATGCATTCGTACATATGATCTAAGGAGATGCCCCTGGCATTGATCACTCCATCCAATTTATCATACAGAAGGTTTAAAAAACATACATGAATACAAAATTTTAAACATAAGTAAGGGCATAAATCATACATAAAAACGGGCTGATATTACGTAAAATTGCTTCTGCATATATATCTCCTTTCCCTAGACTCAACACATGTACCCAATACCCAATTATCAAATTTAAGAGAAAGTACGTAAGGCTTTATCAAACACATACAAGTGAATGGATCCAGCAAGGCAGAAAATGATAGGAAGAAATGACAGAAAGCAAAGGAACAAGGCAGAAACAAAGTCTAGCACAGAATTTCCAGAAGGTGGGGGATACTGTTTATACAGAAAGACTCAAAGAGCCCTAGCGTCCCCATGGGGGCAACTTTTTGTGTTGGAAAAGTTAAAAGTTTTTGACAAGACAGTGAATATGATGATATTTGCCAAGCATCAAATGATTTATACAGTGACCTCCCAAATGAATACAGATCAGTTATAATTCCTTAAGAAAAAAAGGGGTGTTGGCAGGAAAGGGGGGGGGGGGGGGGGAGTAAGAAAAATCAGAAAAGAAAAGAAAAATGCCAAACACACACACACAGCAGAACTCGACACTTGGTGGTCAGTGATGAATTAAAATGAAATAAAAAAGTTCACAACTATAGTACATTTCATGTTCACAATTTTGCCTTTAGCTAACTAATATTGAATTAACTAGCATCAGAGCAAAGTATTTTTGCCTGTTATTCTTATGATGTGACTGCTTTGTTATTTTGATATGTTCCTAACCTCTTCATCACATACTGTGACATAGGCATGATTTCCATTTGATTCTCAAATTTTACATAGGCATCTGATATCGAAGGGGTCCAATTTCTTTTCTTGAGAGGTCTTAAAATGCCAGGTTTCACAGTCATAGAACAGCACTGATATCACATTTGAATTTCTAACCTCACTTTGATTCCAAGGAAAATTTTTCAACTGTTCTGTACTTTGCTCAGCTGACTGATAGTGATGTTGCTGTTGCCTTTTCAGTCTGCCATATTCAGTTTAGTTCATAGTCAGAATCATAAGTCTTGCTGGTGAAACTGCTGAGGTATGTGAAATTTTCACCTCTTCAACCTTCTTCTGGTCAGGGAAGACATCTGTTAGCACTTGATGTTCCCTGCTCAGCATGTTCTTGGTCTTTCTGTCATTGATGATAAGATCAGCGTTCCCCTCATAGCTGCTGATACCAGCCACAAGGAACTGAAAATCTGGAGTGTTCCTTGTTGTGGCAGCTATATTGTCAGCCAAATTGTTGTGTTCAGTTGACTGGATTCCCTTACTTTGAGTTGTGTGCTTAAGACCCAGTCAGTAGCAATTGCAGTGAGGCAGTGAGGAGAAGGAAAGAAAACAGTGTTGTCCTCATCGACAATCTTCTGTCCTGATTCAGTTCTTGGATATGTTACGGATTTAACCTATGGCTGATACAGCTTTCCCTGGAGAGCCATAGGACTTTAGGATAGATCTTCCAAAGTGGACACTTTCAAAGGCTTTGGTAGAGTCTGTGAGTATGATTACTATGAAGCTGATAAGTTCTACATTACTAATACTAGTGATAATGAACAGAGTTTGGTACCCTTTCCATGCTTCTCAGTGATCTATCTCAGGGTGAAGATATGTCCTGTACAGGATCATCTGATGAAAACCTGCTTTAGTTCGTATTCTTTTTGCAGCTCATTGTTTGCTGTGTTGCATGATCAGGTTAAGAATGATTGAAAATGAAAGTACACTTTTCCCAGGATCAGTAGCAGAGTAAGTCTTCTCCAGTTGTTGCATTCTGAAACATTGCCTTTTATGGGGATGCAGACTACCTAACGTTCGTCCAGTTGTTTGGGACAATGCTAAGTTCCATACTTGGTTGTAGAGTCTGCATATACATCCAAGTGATAATACAGTCCCCTCCACTGTTATGCTGTCAAACCCAGATGCATGATTAAATGAAAATCCCATTAATAATATATTTAAATAACCATTATGTTTTACACATGATCAACAAAATGAACAGTTGATAAAAAAACTGTTGAGAAACAAGCTCTGATAGACTATGAAGCATTGAACAAAGGGAAAAAATGGTATGTACATGCTCACATATTCATGAACGCAAAATGCACAGATAGTATACATGTATAGAAACACACACACTCACACTCATAGTCATACACAGATTTTAACAAAACATTTGGCCAGATAGGTGTTATGACAATGTTATGACTACACACCACACACACACAACACACACACACACACACACACACACACACACACACACACACACCACACACACACACACACACACACACACAAAGATTTTAACAAAACATTTGGCCAGATGGGTTTCATGGAAAAAAACAGGAAATTGTATGAACATCCACACACAGCAGAGAAATCCTTGCAGATAGTTTCACAGGTAAATTGATAAAGCTAAGCACAAACTTATCTCCACCCAAACACACACACACACACACAGTATTCCACTGGTTCCCAACAAAAAAGACTATTTTTGTTGAAAAAAAAAGGCAAAGAAATGTTTTGTTTGTTGTTGTATCATCTCCAAAGAAGATAAAGTTTAAAAGGACATTTTTATCTCCAAGGAAATAATGTACATGTACCTGGAAAAAAAAAGCAAATATGTTGTTATAACTGTTGTTTCCGTGGGGCTGTTGTCAGCAAAATCTCATCTTTCTTTTAGGTTTTCATCAGCCTCATAAGTCTTGCTGTCTCAAAAATGAAAGGACAAAGTCATTCCTAGGGTAGTGTCAAAACGGCCAATGTCACTCATGCTGTCTGTCACCATTGTCAAGTCTCATAATTGTTTCCGTGTGGCCAGCAGCCAAGCATTTGCCCTATAATGAGATTAACACCCCTCAGGAAAGAAAGTCTAGACCAGGCAAGTCTGGAACTATTGGAAGTGGGAGGAGACTCTGCTGTAGAAGATCAGATCAGCTGGAAGGTGTGAATTGCTGTGCTTAGCCTGATTGAGCAATTTTGCACATGTTGAGATTGAGTGGAATTTTTTCTTTTGTTACACTTACATTTCCAAGTTTACTGTTGTTGAGACTAGTACAAACTAATGAGTGGTGCTTTGAGAATGTTGAGTTCAGCATTCAGACAGCAGAAGATGAATGCAGTTGAGTTGGTGTAAATCAGGGGAACATTTGTGAGAGGGTGCTGACACAAGATTGTGAATTAGTAAAATTGTGAGATTCATTGAGTATGCTTATCACTAGTGTTTTTATTAATAATTGCTTGGTGTTTATATTTTCTTTCTTTCTTCTCCTTTTTTGTTTTTTTTGTTTGTTTGTTTGTTTATTTCTGAATTCATTGAAAAATTCATTTAGTCAGTTTAAGTGAAGAGATGTAAATTTTTTTCTTGCAATTAGAAATTCATTTTCTACCAGTCACTGTGGTACTGTGATTAGTGCATAGATGGAGCTTCATAATCATATCATGAGTATCATCCCCAACATCGTCATCATCATAGATCTATGTAAAAACACAAAAATAGAAAGCACAAATGAAACTGCCAGAATGCGATGATTCTTAGAAAATAAATTTTAAAAAAGTAATTTTGTATTTGAAACAATCCATAGTGGACATTCAGAACAAATTTGACAGAAAGTGGCTAATTTGACAATTTGGCCCAACTGATTGTTATTAAACATTTTTTTATGAATAGTTAATATCACAGTTTACACTTACGTATGTATCTACATCTGTATAGATCTTTTGTTTCAAGTGCTTGTTCCTGTCTATCACCAACTAGTGTTAAGTGGTTTCACTGAGGCTGGTATCATAAAAGCATAAAAACTCAAAACATTCTATTAACATAGAATATTTACTGAGGCCTAGAATTATTTTATCTTATTCCTTATGTATTCAGTTTATTTTTATTATTATCATTATTTCTTCTATTGTTATTATTATTGTTGTTATTGTTATTGCTATTATTGTTGTTGTTATTATTATCATTATCATAAAAACTCAAAAATTCATTAACATAGAATATTTACTGAGGCCTAGAATTATTTTATCTTATTGCTTATGTATTCATTTTATTTTTATTATTATCATTATTTCTTCTATTATTATTATTGTTGTTGTTGTTATTGCTATTATTGTTGTTGTTGTTGTTATCATTATCATGCATTTGTAGGCTGCAACTCCCACTTATGATGGGCTCTGAGTTTTATTGCATAGTAAATAAAATTTGTTTAACCCAGCCTGAGTCAATAACTGAATAAGGCAATCATACTGTGTTTTAAGAGTGTTCTTGCTTGGATTTTTGTGTTTTCATAAGCAGCTGAAGATTTGAACATTGACATGGCTTAAAGGATCCTTAACTTGCATTTTAAAATTGTTTGATGTTCTGTGTGTGTATACAAAGGTGGTTAAGACACTAGTAGGTCTGGACATGCTAACCTGGGAGATCAGGAAGTTCTCCTCTTTGGTCTTTGGAAGACAAGTACCCTAACCTTTATCTGAGTTCTGACTGTCACACCTTGATGGCATCTGTGACCAGTTGTACAGATAGAGTGCATGTCTTTATCTGACACGAGGGTTTGAACCGGACTTGCAAAACACTGTCTTTTTATGCGGAATATATATAGCCTTTGATCCACTCAGCCTCGACTTTTGAGTATACCTGGTCATATTCAGGGTTTGGGAAATAAAACAGTAACTTGAGTAAGGGAAAGGAATGGGACTAACATTTCGAAAGCTTACCAGAGGGTAAGTGTAATCTTTTGAGGTCTCTGCTACCTAGTTCTGGTGAGTTTGGTTTATGGGACTAACTTTATTGTGAAAAGTGCTTACTGTGTCTTCTTCTTGCCTTATTACTGGCAAGGTGGTTGAGATTACTCAAGGAATGCAGCAGTAGACAGGGTTTTCTATGTCTGTCTGAACATTCATAGTTTTTTAATTTTTTTTTTTCAAGAGAGCTTCATTGCACTTAGAAAATTTCATCTCTATATATATGCGTGTCTCCCAGATTTCCTGAGCCTGCACAAAACCACGTACATGCACTGGAAAAGTTTTGAAATGGGAAGGGGGTAGAAGGGTAGCAAACAAGCCATTTTGTAATGTTGTGGACTGGGTTTAAACTGGAGATATCAGATCTCGAGTCCTCGGCTCTCTCAAAAGAACCAGCCAAGTCGGAGGTGTAGCAAAAGCATTACAAGCATATATTATTATATATAATATATATGTATGTAGCCTACTGAAATTGTTTCGGTCTTTAATATAAATTTGCTTTTCCTCAGTTGACCTCAGCAATGGCCTCCTTTCAAAATACCCTGAAATGTCTTAGTGTGTCAGCTGTCATGGTAAAGCGAGGTGACATGACAAAATCAAACTATGTGAGCTGTTGTTTCTTTTCTTTTTCTGGGGTTTGCGACCAGAGGGGTGTATCTGTTTTCTTTGATGCACCATTCAGCATTATGGCAGGTTACCTTTATTTTCTTTATGTCCTTTCATTGGACTTAGAGCTGTGTACAATGTTCAGTAAAAAAAGACTTAGAGCTGTGTACAATGTTCAGTAAAAAAAGACTTAGAGCTGTGTACAATGTTCAGTAAAAAAAGACTTAGAGCTGTGTACAATGTTCAGTAAAAAAAAGACTTAGAGCTGTGTACAATGTTCAGTAAAAAAAAAAGACTTAGAGCTGTGTACAATGTTCAGTAAAAAAAGACTTAGAGCTGTGTACAATGTTCAGTAAAAAAAAGACTTAGAGCTGTGTACAATGTTCAGTAAAAAAAAAGACTTAGTGCTGTGACATGTTCAGTAAAAAAAGACTTAGACTTAGAGCTGTGTACAATGTTCAGTAAAAAAAGACTTAGAGCTGTGTACAATGTTCAGTAAAAAAAAAGACTTAGAGCTGTGTACAATGTTCAGTAAAAAAAAGACTTAGAGCTGTGTACAATGTTCAGTAAAAAAAAGACTTAGAGCTGTGTACAATGTTCAGTAAAAAAAGACTTAGAGCTGTGTACAATGTTCAGTAAAAAAACTTTAGCTGTATGTGCTCACAGATACAGCTCCATCAGACCAGCAGGACCTATTCATCAAGAAGCTGCAGCAATGTTGTGTGGTGTTCGATTTCATGGATCCTGTGACCGACCTCAAGAGCAAGGAGATCAAACGAGCATGTCTGAACGAGCTGGTGGATTACATCACTGCCACACGCAACGTCCTCACAGAGCCTGTGTACCCCGACGTTGTGCGCATGGTTAGTCTTCTGTGATTGTTCATTTAATCCTTTCCTGTCCGCCTCCTGCTGCTAGAAGCTTGTGAATAGAGTGAGAGATTGAAAGAGTTAAAGGTTGCTTTTTGTTGGGGGGGGGGGGGGGGGGGGGCAGTTTTTATCATATCATTTTATGATTTGTGAAGTTTTTGGTCATTTTGTGGATTATATATCACTTGGCATGCCCTCATCCATGTAATTGTCATTACTCATATGGTCATCCTGTTGATTGTGGTTGGTTTGGCATCGCCACCCTCATCATATATGATACTATGCCAAGTACCAAATGAGGCCTCTTTGGCATCATATATGATACTATGCCAAGTACCAAGTGAGGCCTGTTTGGCATCATATATGATACTATGCCAAGTACCAAGTGAGGCCTGTTTGGCATCATATATGATACTATGCCAAGTACCAAATGAGGCCTCTTTGGCATCATATATGATACTATGCCAAGTACCAAATGAGGCCTGTTTGGCATCATATATGATACTATGCCAAGTACCAAATGAGGCCTGTTTGGCATCGTATATGATACTATGCCAAGTACCAAGTGAGGCCTGTTTGGCATCATATATGATACTATGCCAAGTACCAAATGAGGCCTGTTTGGCATCATATATGATACTATGCCAAGTACCAAGTGAGGCCTGTTTGGCATCATATATGATACTATGCCAAGTACCAAATGAGGCCTGTTTGGCATCATATATGATACTATGCCAAGTACCAAATGAGGCCTCTTTGGCATCGTATATGATACTATGCCAAGTACCAAATGAGGCCTCTTTGGCATCATATATGATATTGTGCCAAGTACCAAGTGAGGCCTGTTTGGCATCATATCAATACTATGCCAAGTACCAAGTCAAGCTTCTTTGGCATAGAAGAAGAGCTCCCGTCTTCCAGTCTGATTGTTCAGGTTTGCATGAGTTCAGATCTGGCCCAGGAAAGACATTGTGCATCCTCCAGTCCAGCCAGCTGTTAGTGGGTACCTGACCCTGTTCATGGTTGGGCAAAATAAGCATCAAGGGAGAAAAGGTGGACACTGCTCTCAAAATGCCGACCCCAAGAAAGTTGAGGCCTCTGTCACCTCCTTCCCCTGTAATCTCAAGGTCATGGGACAACCTTTACCATTACCTTATATCACTGCCATATCTTGCTTACTGGGAGGTGTTATTCTGATGTGTGTATCCATGTCGTTTGATATAACTGTATTACACAATTTGTAAATCCTAGGCATTGATTGAGTAAGGCCCTTAAGGCAAAATGCCTACGGAACTTGCTGAATCTTCCTTGTGTAGGATTTAAAGTTTAATGAACTAGAGCATATTATACAACATGGGAGATAATTCTCAAGTGTTATGTCCTTTGATTATATTATAAAAAATCTCCCTGCTTCCCTCTTATTTCTTCTAGAGCACTTTGAGTTTGAGAATGTTGCTTAGAGTACAGAATCTTTCTTGTTTGTATTTTGTCCTTGCTTTGTGTTGTGTTGTTTAGTATTGTTGTATTCGTGTGAAAGTATTTTCTGAAAAGGTCATTTTTGTTGTTGATTTTATTTGTTGGTTGTATGGGTTTGGTCTCATTTATGACCAAGGCAGATAATTGAGCATACTATCCAGTTCATGTCTAGAGCTGAATTCCAGTGCCTTGAAGTCCAAATCCCCCCCACCCCTTACCCCCTTTTTTGTTGTTTTTCTTGTTGTTATGATTTATAATGTTAGTTTGTTAATTCTTTTTTGAGGGGAGGGGACTTTTTAAAACCATTTCATCCATGCCAGTTTAAGATTTATGTGCAGCTGTCCTATCCTGAAGGCAAAGTCTGGTAAAAGTTTTTTTTACTCAGTATATCATGATGTGATGAATCCAAAAACTACAAAAATATCACTCAGATTACATGATGAAAATGGTGCTCAAGTTCAAGGGAAAAATCAGAAAAGCATGCAAGTCATTTCCATTTTAGAATCCCAAATCATGGGACACATCATGGTGACAGAGTGAGAGAACAAACAGAATTTCAGAAGTCGCCTGTCTCTGAGATAGATTCAGGCTGAATGAGTTGCTAAGTTCTTCTTATCTTAGTTAAAATACTTATATGAAATAATCAATTGAGGAATTCAATAGGATTAGATGACAATGAGATCCATTGTTTATGTTCATCAGCTGGAATGTGTGCATCACTGCATGAGTATGTGTGGATGTATTGTGCTTTCTAATACAAAATTGATGAAGTTTGGATGTGGATTAAATTTGGAGTAGGCGGCTTCCATAGGGATGACTCCATGGGTTCTACTAGTATAAAAAGTATCCTCCACCTTCTGAAAATTCTCTGTTAGAAAGTGATTCTTTCCTATCCCTCTCTCAGTCTCTCTTTCTTACTTTCTTCTTTGCTTTCTGTCATCTTTTCCTTTCTCATTTTCTGCCTTGCTGAGTCACTCATCGTGTTTTATGTTTTCCATTTATGAAGCCTTACATACTTCTGTCATGATTAATTGTTGTAGTTTTAGTTCTGAGGAAATGTGAACTGTTTAGTGACAAGTTTACTAACTACAGGCCAGTTTTTAATGATATGTTTTCGTGTACTTAAGATATTTCTATCCAGACTTGTTTTCTTTAACTTGTTGAAGCCCCTGGTGATACATAAGTTCAGTAGAAATGCTGGAATGGCCAGTGGGGCATGTCCTTAGATTATGTATGTGAAAGCAGTGATATGTGCACTTAATTTTCTTTCTTCACTGTGTTCAGTTGTGTGTTTTGTTTTAGATGGCTATATCCCTGATGTGGTTCTGAGCAGTTGGCTTGGCTTTAAACACTAATGATAATGATACTGACATTTGGAGTATACCTGTGTATGAGTCTCAGAGATAGACAAAAGGAGCGAGTTTTGGGATAGTAAATTACTAAGAGAGATTGAAGGGTGTAAAATTCTGTGGGATGTGACATTTTTACTATCATGTGACAGTGTGAGTGTGAATAAATTAACTAGGTAAGACTAACATTAGTAAAAAGTGGGCTTACACATGAGAGAGAGGTGAAGTAGATCACTGTTACTGTGTTAGTCAGTCATAGTGTACTGGCTTACTGTAGTATTTATTAGTTAATATGCACATGTATACAGTGAGACACACACACACGCACACACACACACACACACACACACACACACACACACACACACACACACACACACACACACACACACACACACACACACACACACACACACTCTCTCTCCTCTCTCTCTCTCTCTCTTTCCCTCTCTCTCTCCCTCCCTCCCTTTTTTTCTCTTTTTCACTCACATGTTCATTCTGTCACTTATTCCGTCATGAACATGAGGGAATGTACATGCACACAAACACACATGCCTGCACACATAGACACACATTCTCTCTCTCCTCCTCTATCTCAGTCTGAAACATACCTATAATGCACTTGTATGGAGTGGCATGAAGAACAAGTGTCAGCCATTGTCAGTATCATTGGTGTCAGTCTGTGTAAATTACCAGCTCAAGACTATCAGAGAGAGACCACAAGAGGCTTTAGACTGAGACAGAGGGACAGGGATCAGAGTCCAGCAGTACTGCAGATCACAAATACTCTTTGTCATGTCTGACCCTAACAGTACTGCAACTGCATATTTGTCAGGATTTTGTACAAAGCTAACATGGCCATTAACGTGGCCTGGCTGAGGCTTGAATTGAAACCCATGGAATAAAATAAAAACAGAAAACTGTGGCACACCTGAGAATTTAACCCACAACCCTTGCATTATCAGCATGTGGTTCTCTAATCAACTGAGCTAACATCCCCCATGGGATGCCAGGGACTCTTTCAGTACAAACAGTATCCCCTCTTCTGCCACTGTCTTTGTTTCTGCCTTCTCCTTATCTTTCTGTCATCTCTTCCTACAATTTTCTGCCTTGATGGTCCATTCACCTGTATCAGTGTATGTGTTCAGGAAAGCCTTGTAGTTGTAGACCTTGGTCAGGTTGATAATTGGGTAGGCCTACATGTAAAGTGCATTTTTGGCTCTAAGGAAATGTGATGTGCAGAAACAGTTATTGGTAATTTAGGCCAGATTTTGTATGTTTTAGTGTCCTTAGTTATGTTTATGTAAATTCATAGGTTTGAATGCAGGTTTGCTTTTTCTTAAGCTTCCTGATGATGACTTGGGCGGAATGGTCAGCGCCAGAGGCATAATTTTAGGTTATGAGTTCAAAAGCATTGATATGTACTTAATTTTCTTTTTCAGTTTTTTTCCCCTGGGGTCAAGGAGGTGTATGTGTGTTGAGATAGTTATAGCCCTGATAGGGCTATGCACAGTGGGCTGGACTGTAAAACAATGATAATGATATTGATAATAACTGATCTAACGAACCACTGCTATGGGAAATAGGCTTGCAGAATTTCTGCTGTCATGATGAGATGTGGGTGTCCTGCCTTGGTAGTATGATCAGAGAGAGAGAGAGAGATTTGAGATACTACAAAAATGAGGGATGACAGAGAAGAAAGCAATATTTAGTATTTGTAGAGAGACTTCAGACTTCACAGTTCTTTTTCCATGGTCCATTGCTCAGTATGAAAGAATACATATATATGTTTGTATAATCAGTATGAACATTACCCCAAGACTGGGAGAGAAGACAACTTTTTGGAAGTTGTTTTTGCTGTTGTGTGGTTTAGCATTCAATGCAGGTGGTAACAATATTGCCTTCAGCTTCAGTAGAGAGCAGACATTTAAATGTTTCACTTTCAAGCATTCTGTTTTTAACAGCAGACCTTGCATTGCCAATGCTTTATACATACACACTTTTACTCTCTGTCTCTGTCTCTGTCTCTCACTCTCTCTCTCTCTCTCTCTCCTCTCTCTCTCTCTCTCTCTCTCTCTCGCACGCACACACACACACACACGCACGCACGCACGCACGCAGAGGAAACAGAGGTAGAGGCTGAGAGTTTAGATCAAAGTTTGTTCAAGGATTCAGTGCACTGAGACAGGTCCATATATGTTTTAATTAAATCTGCCAGTAATTAACTGGCACCCTATGGACTGGCAGAGAATTGAAATTGAGAGGAGGTGAGAAGGCTAGAGAGTGAGCAGTTGGATGTATGAATCAGTAAGTGGACACCACCAGACTTACAGAGCATTTAGGTGGGGCAGGAAACCCGCCAGTTTTTAATTCAATGTTGCAAATTGTAGGCTGGGATTGAACTCAAAACATCAGGTCACGAGTTCCCAGTTCCCAGGCCAGTTTTTAATTTCATATCACAGCTTGTAAGCTGGGATTGACATCTAAGCGTCAGAATCTTGAGTCCAGGGCTCCCTCAAAAGAACTAACTGGCCTGCAAGAGAACGCCTTGGATTTTTTCCCCTCCTCCTTTGAGGCATTCATTCAGTTGGCGAGAATATCGACTTTGCAGTCAGACCAGAGGTTAAATATTTCACCGTCAAGATAGTTCAGCGCTTTGCAGCAGGTGTGGTACTGCCGGTGCTTGTTGCATTGATACTATGATACTATTGATAGTGTTCACTGAAGCAGACCAGTGGCCTGTTTGATCAAAATAAAAGGTAATCACCTGTTCTGTGGTCATACTCTCACATTCACACATGTATGCATGCATGCTTGCACACATGTTATATCGTGCACTCATACAGGCCCCCACCTCCTCTCTCTCTCTATCTCTGTCCCTCTCTCTCTCACACACACACACACACACACACACACAAACACACACACACACACACACACACACACACACACACACACACACACACACACACACACACACACACACACACACACACACACAAGTACATGCACACTCGCATAGTCGTACACATTGTCACACACATATACATAAGTCCTACATGTGTGCACATACATGCACAGCTATGCACACACACAGTCTCACACACACACAGAGTCACACACACACACACAGAGAATCACACACACACACACACACACAGAGTCACACACACACACACACACACTCACGCACACACACACACACACACACACACACACACACACACACACACACACACATGTACACAGATAGGTGCATACACACTTTTATGGTATGTTTGTAAACAAGTACTCTGACATGTTCACAGATTGAGTGATAACATCTGACTTGTGGCATAGAAAAAAGATATATGTATCATATCATGTGCGCGTGCACACACTCACACGCAAACACACACACACACACACACACACACACACACACACACACACACCACACACACACCACACACCACACCACACACACACACACACACACACACACACACACACACACACACACACACACACACACACACACACCCATTGTTATCCATGTCCCACCATACCCCACCACCTCCCCACCTGCTATAGGGAAAACGAAGACTTAGAAACCACTGATGATTAGAAAACAGACTTAGAGGGGAAAAAAGAAAGAACGAGAAGGAAAAAAACTTGAAATAGAACAAGTACATTGGGACTTCAGTTGAATGAACTTGGGATTGGTGGGTTGCTGAAGATCCAGATTGAGCAGCTTAGGATGTGTGGGATATAGAATCAGCGCCAAGCAAATGAAGCGGGGCAGAAGATGGGACAGGGAGGAAAATTATGGGCAGAACTAGATCTAGTAGAAGAGAGACACACAACAGTCAGTGAAACAGAGAAAGATTAGATAGCATAAAGAGACAGACAATCGAGAATGAGAGACAGAGGAAGTAATTGCTTAGAATGTTTTTTTTTCTTTTTGTTTTTGGTTCTGAAAGTATCATGCAGGCGGTGACAATGCTGTCTTCAGTTCGAGCGAAAGATAGAGGAGAAAGGGAAGAAGACACACTCGAGATACAAGAAGTATAAGAACATTTCCTTGGAATGTTTTCCTGCTTGAGCGTTCATAGAATGTCACAGTCAGTCAGAGCAGATGTTAAACATTTTCCTGTAAAACAGCAGGCAAGCGGTTGTAAGCACTTGTTGCATTGATTAGACTTGACAAATGCTGCACACTCGCGAATTAGACGCACACAGATGCACAAGCGTATATTTTTACATACATGTGTGAATATACATACACTGCACACTGGCAAACTGCAAACACACAGACACGTAATATGTATACACAGTCTGCAAGCGCACACATGGGCATACACACACAAATGTGCATGCAGACATGCACATTTACACACACACACACACACACACACACACACACACACACACACACACACACACACACAACACAATGCACACACACCACATGATATGTTTGTACTCTCATATTTACAACGTGATAAACCACAAGCATTTTTATGAATAATTACATAAAGTATTATTACACTCCCACTCCACCCCCCATACATATGCACACATGCCCACAGAGGACAGATGTGATACACACATACACAACACACAGACTCACACACAGACACAGGCACACACACACACACACACACACACACACACACACACACACACACACACACACACACACACACACACACACACACACACACAGGGATGAAGTAATACGCACGCACACAGCATGCACGCACGCACACACACACACATACAAAGGTGGGAGGGGATGGGGGGCTAAGAATTTAGGAAACAAAAAACACTGTAAACAAAATGTTATAAACACGTTATACTTACTATGCCTCCCAGTATGTAACAAAGGGTATACAGGCAGAAACAAGGAAGACAGAGAGGAGAGACACGCTGAAGAGGAAGAGGGAAAGACAACTCTGCCTTTTTTTTTTTTAATGGACATTGAAGCGAGTGACAGGAATATGACCCACAGTCAAGAGCAGACATTAAATGTTTCACTTTCAGACAGCTTAGCTCTAAACAGCAGGCATGGAAGTGTCGGCTCTTGTTGCGTTGATTGTGGTCACTGAAGCAGACCAGTGGCCTGTTTGATCAATACAAACCTAATCACCTGTTCGGCAGTCATGCTCACGCCCTCACCTTTTTTTTGCAGGATTGTGACTACGGGTAAAAAAAACATTACTGGCTTGACGTCAATGCTTTGTGGGTGTAATTCATCATACAGATCAAACACGAAGTAGGATCATTAGTGCTGAAATTCGGCACACAGAGGGAGGCCTCAGTGCTGAAAAGGGAAAGTAGCGCACACATAAATCTTTCTTTGTTCACTGTTGTCTAATAACTTGGCTTTCACTGTGACTGTCTCTGGTCTTTCTTAGTTTTGCGTAAACTCAGTCCTTCCTTTATGACAGTGGTGAATCCTTCGTGGGTGAGAGAATTGACCTGGCCCTGAAATATTGGGAAATAGAATAGCAAAGTTTTGAAAGGAGAAGGGTGGAAGTAACCAATAATAATAATAATAATATAATATTGATAATGAAAAGAGAGGAAACATCAGAAAATATTTGCACTTTTGCATTTATTATCATGTTTTATGATCCCAGTAGTACTAAGTTGTTTGAAGTGCTGATAAAATGTATGTTACTTTAGAAAATCTGTTAAAAATATGTAAATAAAATAACATTTTTGGGTGTTCTATTTATTTAAGTATAATCATTAATTTGTTTAAAGTTATTATTAATCCTACAACTGGGAAGGTTAAAATTTTGGAGTAAAATGAGTGAATTTGCCGTTTGTTTGGGGTATTGTAAGATACCAAGTTGTACCAAGGTCATTCCCCTTTTTTCCTGCTCTTTCTTTTGTTCAGCTTGGTAATATTATGAATGACTACTGGGAGAGGGGAAGAATAAACAAAAAAGGAGGAAAAAAATCATTACTAATACTACTATTAGCTTGTGTCTATGACATTAAAAGACTTTTTCTTCTTTTTTTATTTTTTGCTTAGTGTAATTACCGTCATGGGTTTCCAGTATTGCTTACCTTTAGTAAGTTTATTTAATTTTTTTGTTAAAATTGTTAAAAAAACAACAACAAACAAACACTGAAATAGAAATGATACTGAAATATTTGGAAGTACTGTTTTTGTACTATGTGTAAGTAATGTTTTGACAAGAAAGAAAATAACCGTGATTGCAAAGAGGAGGGGGGAGGGGAGTATATCATAGTATTATCTCATCTCAGTATTTGATTTTTAGTATTATTCTTAAACCTGTATGTTTTGTTGTGAGTTATGATCAGTGATTTTTAATTCTATTTTACTCTTTGCAGTATTATTTATTCATCGACCTTCTGATGTAATCTATCACTATCACTAGTATCAGTCTTGAAATTGTCAAAAGATGAAGGGAGAAGTGTGGTTTGTCCATTTTACTTCTCTTTACATGTGATCTGTATGGCAGGGTTTATGTGAATCATCTTTTGTGGCTGTGTTTATCTTTATGTGTGTTGATTAACTCATCAAAAGTTCATTGGTGGTGGCTGTTTGACCATTGGGTTAAGGGGCAATGAAAACAAATAGGAAAGGCTTCTTAATAGATTGGTTATTTATTAAATAGAACATGTGTAAATTTGTAGGGAATGAAGGAAAACATTTCTTGAAGTTATACTTAGTGCTTGCATTACTGTTTGTTGTAAATAGTACATGTGCTATTACTAATCTACTACTGGCAATATGGTTTGACTCTAGTATTGGTAGTATGGTTTGACTGTATCATTAGGTCTGCTTTTCTGTTTGACTGTGGGGTCTTTGGCACCCAGCCTGATGTGCTACATGGTGGTGCCATTTAATCTGCCTTTCCACAAGGTAGTTGTTGATTGGAATAGTTGTAAGTGCTGAGGTAGATATTAGGGACTGTATATCTTAATGGGCTTTGCCAGTGCAACCCTGTCACAGTGCCTCACTTGTCATTTACATGTAACAATTTACTGGTATTGTAGTACGAAAGATTCTTTTTATATTAATGTGGAGGAACTTAAATTTGACAAAATTTCAGTTGAATCAGATACCGTTTACAATAATTCAGTGGAGACTGAACCAGAACAAAACTTTGAAAGCCATATTTTTATAAGGTAGTAATGATTGTTAGTTGAAACTAGATTTAGTGTGCTGTAGAGCTATGTGCCTTCCAATCTGACCATGTCATGGGGGTTCAAGCCAGACACATGAAAATGTGTGTTGTCTTCAGTCCACTTAAGTTTGACTACCATTTCAAATTTAGTAAGTGCCTGGTCTTGTTCGGGATTAGGGTGACTTAGAGAAAGGTGAGCCACTCTCAGAAGGCTGACCTGAAAGCCTTTATGTAACTGCCTGACAATCTAAAAAGTTATTGGACAATCTTTTCCAGCATTTCTTATAATTTATCTGCTTAGCGTAAAAGTGAAACTTACACTTATACTATAAGTATAAGCAAGAACGGTTACATATAACTTTTTTTTTATCATTTGTTAACTGACTGTTGATTTTGAGAAATTTTGAACAGAGTGTGTTGCTGTAACTTGATTTTTTTTTTTTAAAGCTGTGTTTAGTTTCATCAATATCG
This sequence comes from Monoplex corrugatus, assembly GCA_030674185.1. NCBI lineage: Eukaryota > Metazoa > Mollusca > Gastropoda > Littorinimorpha > Ranellidae > Monoplex > Monoplex corrugatus. The sequence goes on from JAPXFY010000012.1 coordinate 23,203,904, forward strand.
TTTCAGTACTCAGAAATTTTTTTTTTATCAACTATCCGTTTAGTAGTCAGAAAATCTGAAATCAACTATTTTCAATCCCATTTCAGCAGCTTCATTACATAAGTGGTATGAAGTAATGAACATGCTATGTTGTATACTTGTCATGGTAAGTAATTATTGATAACAGAGGACCCTGGATTTTTTTGTACATTTTTTGGTTTACACTTTTTAAACTGGGAGGTTACATTTAAAATCAATGAATGCTCCTGAAAAATGTTTCCATGGATGTACTGTATCAGCTCTTGGCCAATTAGTGGTTTTATTAACTCACAAATTCAGAATTGCTTGATTCCATGTACACTACATATGTCATGTAGTCATATTATGCAATATTAGAACTATTTCTATTTACAGTGTATGACTGAGTCACTCAGCAATTCCGTTTGTATTTATTATTATGTGATGTTTGGTGTGGTCGTAACATGGCTCAAAAGTAATTTTGAAAATCTGAATCAAAGTAACTGCCAACGCTGAACAAGGAAATAGAAAACCAGAAACACATAAAAGTATGATTAGAACATGTATTTAATTCACAAATTGATGCATATCTTCATCCAACTGACCATTGTCAAGTGTATGCAAAAGATGACAGAGAAACTTACAAGAGTTTCTCCCACTCATTGAAATCTTAAAGGAGTCAGGTGGTCTTTTGTTGTTTTTGTCTGTATCTTGTGAATTTGTTTCTTTGTTGTCTTTTGTATATTTTTTAAAAGCCAGTTGGCAGAAAACTTGCACCAGGTTTGTTTCGTTAATTAAATATATGCATTTTACTCTACTTTTGTGTGTTTCTGGTTTCTGAAATTATACTTTTTTTTTATGTGCACACATATTCACAGAATTGTATGAATTCAAATACACTAATTCAGTCGTATTGCACAATCATGTGACAGTGTTAGATTGCTGTTACGATTTTTCATGATCGTTCGTTAACTTAATTCTATTATTATTATGAGATGTTATCGAGGATCATAGCATGGTTCATTTCTGTTTGGCTTCAGCACATAGCTCTCCTTTGTTTGGCTTAAAAATACATGCACCCACCTCCACTTGTAGACTATTATTCCTTGTGCATGGCACACCCTCAGTATATTCATAGCAAATAAAAATAGTGCATGCCTGTTGATCTCTGTTGGTCCATAACTGTCTGCTGTTCAGGCTCAGCCACACCTTATAGGTGGGTCTGTCTGTCAGCCATATGACCTGTAGTTTTGATTTTATAATGATTTTTCTTTTTTAAGTCTTTTATTTCCACTCCAAGAAGGGATGTGAATGAATGAATAAAACGTTGAGGTTAACTGTAGAGATATATAAAGTAATACATGAGCGTGTGCAGTGTGTGTTTCTCCAGGTGTGTGTGTGTGTGTTTGCCGTGTGCACATAATTATATACACAAGCAGATTTGTGTTTACACTGTCTGTGTGTACAGCTACTATATTTGTTCAAGCCAAACTTGCTTTCTGTAAGCCTTGTATATATAATGAAAAAAAATGTTAAAAATAAAAAAATAAAATAAAAAAACAAACAAAAAACACCAACGACAATGTAACAAAGTCCCAGTTGATGAATGACTGTCATATGATTACAAATAGACCTGTAGACCTGACTGTCAAATCTTGAGTGTATGCATGTCAGTAATAATAATTACTAATATGACTTTATAAGACTGCAGTGCTCTGTGCCAAATATAATGCCCAGGATTATATTGGCAAAAAATGTTTACAATAATGAGACCAGATCTCTCTTGACAGTGAATCCTGTTTTCATTCCAGATGATAAATTTCATGTGGCACATGACAGGGTAGCTTGTCTACTGTCTTTTTATTTTTTTAAACAGTTAACTTTAATGATTACAAATTCGTAAATTTTGTGACACATGCCATACTTTGAAAATGTTGCGAGTACAAATAAATTGTAAATCTCAAAGCACACTGAAAAAGCTACAAATTCATTATAATTTATTATACCTGTTGTGCTTTTTAAAAGAGCTGCTAGAATTGGTTTCTGGATTTCAGATATTGGATTTTTGTTTTCTGTTAGTTTTTTTTTTTTTTTTTTTTTTTTTCACAACAGAATATCCACATGAAATGTGGGTTGCTTTTCCCCAGGGAATGCATGTTGCCATGGTACGGCACCACCCATATTTTCTCTTTTTTTCACTCCACAGTATGCATGTTTGTGTATCTTGGATCTGTGAAATTGGGTAAACTGAATTATACAGCACCACCTGTATTTTCCCTTTTTCCTTTCCACAGTATGCGTGTATTTTTGTGTATCTATGAAATTGGCTTTCTTGTTTTAAACTGAATTTTGCCAGAGACAGCTCTTTTATTGCTGCACATGGATCTTTAACATTATGTTAAGTGTGCGCTGCACACAGGACCATTTTTCTTATCTCATCTAAAAGACCAGCACCCACACTATCTCTGAAGGTCTTTTGGAGGGGGAGAGAGGGGAGAATCCCTCTCTGACTGGAATCGAAACACGGGACTCTCCAACCTAGCAGTTGCATTAACCACTAAGCCTCACACACCACGACTAATGTTCATGATTGGGCCACAAGGCATGCAAGGTTATGCTTTTAGTTTTAGAGTCTTTCTTTTCCTGTTTCCAATCACTGACAAAACCATGTTCAGACAGTCTTGTTATTCCTCCCTACAGGTTGTTTTGGTTAGCTGGGTGCAGAAATAGAAAGGGTAGTCTGGACTGGTGAACATTGTAAAAATACATACATGTATGCATAGGCTAGGGTCGCTTAATGCCTCAGTTGGCTCAGTCATTTGGAAAAGGACCACTGCTCAGTATTACTGCTATGTGCAAATGACAGTTTTTGTTGAGGATATCACAGGACATTAAGAATCAGTTTTCACTATTTTAAAAGAAACGCTTTATGAACAGTGGTAAATTCTACTTAAAACAGAATGAGAATGACATATATACCAGATTGATCAGTAGTGGTGGAGCAATTATTCATTGGACATTAACTTGGTGAAATCAGTTAAATGTCATCTTTGTTGGGTGTGCATGCTTTATGATTTAAAATTTCTTAAACTTGACAGTTTATTGCTTTGTGTTTTTATTCATTATTTGTATTATTTGTCTGTTGTATTCATTTTTAGATGGCCCATTTGTTCATATGGTTAGAGCACTGTGCTGTAACACAGAAGTCATGGGTTCGATCACCATGTAGACTGCTAACTCTTTAGTGGCCCTGTTAGCTCAGGTAGTTTGAATACCATGCGGATAACGCAGGGGTCGTGAGTTTGACCCTCAAGTGGGCTACGCTTATCCCTAAATAGGAGACCAGATATTTAAAGAAAAGGAAGACAGTTGAGAGGACAGTGAAGAGCTGTGTGTTGACAGAATGAAATTATTTGTGATGGTGATGGTTGTGGTGTTTTTGTGTGTGTGTGTGTGTGTGTGTGTGTGTGTGTGTGTGTGTGTGTGTGTGTGTGTGTGTGTGTGTGTGTGTGGTTGGTTTTCTTTTTCATGTTTTTTGTTTTGTTTTTGGTAGTCTTATTTATTGGTGTGCACTTTTTTTTTTTTAGAAAATACAGTTGAAATGTATACATGTATCAGTTAAATTTCAGGGGTGGAAGATGTACTGGAAGAGTTAGGTTGATGGAGACAAAAATGATATTAATGGGCTGATGGAGGCTGTGTGTTACTGTTGTATTGTTTGGGGCTGATTTTTGTGATGTGATTGTACGCATGTTGCTAAGTTCAGTTTGTACACATTTTGCTAAGTTCAGTTTATCATGGAGTGTTGGTTGTGTTTGTGTTTTCACACGTTTCCTTTTTCGTTTGTTTTTGTTATTGTTTTTATCATTACAGATTGAGATACATTTCACTACAATGTAGCCGAGATTGTTCCAATGACAGACTGATACTAAGATGTAAAGCATGATACAAAACAAAGATAAGATACAAAACAGGTATTCTGGGTAGGATCTCAAGACTTTGCCAACACATATGGCTTATGTATAGGCTTAAGACTTATGCCATGCTCATTCTGGATCTTCTTCACATGACATCAGTGGCGTCAGTGTATGTGGAATTCATTCTTAGTGTGGAGATGTTGTCTTGAGAAACTGAAACTAAGACTGTATTAATTAATAATTTCTTTGAGTCTCAGAAGTTTTTTTTTTTTTTTAGCCTTTGAAAAAAACACCCCAAAACCTGTATCTTTTTAAGAATCAAAAGTAAGGGATTTCTTCAACCTGTTATGTATGGTATGTGTGTGTGCAGTGAAAATCTCTTCAAATATATATTGTGTTCTTTGTTCATTTGTTGGGTTTGTGTGTGTGTGTGTGTGTGTGTGTGTGTGTGTGTGTGTGTGTGTGTGTGTGTGTGTGTGTGTGTGTGTGTGTGTGTGTGTGTGTGTGTGTGTGTGTGTGTGTTGTTCATCAAGTGTTGTGGATAATAGTGTTTTTCAGTAATGTTTTAGATAATAGTGTTTCTCAGTGAATGTTAAAATGCTAACTGTAAGTTCAACATTAATAGAAGATTTTACAATTTTAAAAAAAGTCAAAGAACCATGCAACAATAACAACATGAGCAAAACATAAAAAGCAATATTTTTTTCACCAAAAATGCATGCCATTGCAGTTGAATGTCAGGATTGAATGTATTATTCACTTCTTTAGTTTAATCTGAATTTTTTTTGTAAAAGTTAAGCAAATTGCTTCCAGTTCCATGTTTGAATAATCATCACTTGTCTGAGCGTGAATTTACTTTCTGTAGTTTTTCCATAGTTCTTGTTATAGTCATGCACAATTATTGCTTTGCCAAACAGCCAAAGGAAAATTCCTAATACAAATTACAATCATGTACAATAATTGCTTTGCCAGACAGCCAAAGGAAAATTTCTACTACAGTCATGCACAATTATGGCTTTGCCAAACAGCCAAAGGAAAATTCCTAATACAATCATGCACAATTATTGCTTTGCCAGACAGCCAAAGGAAAATTTCTACTACAGTCATGTACAATTATTGCTTTGCCAAACAGCCAAAGGAAAATTTCTACTATAGTCATGCACAATTATTGCTTTGCCAAACAGCCAAAGGAAAATTTCTACTACAGTCATGTACAATTATTGCTTTGCCAAACAACCAAAGGAAAATTTCTACTACAGTCTTGTACAATTATTGCTTTGCCAAACAACCAAAGGAAAATTTCTGCTACAGTCTTGTACAATTATTGCTTTGCCAAACAACCAAAGGAAAATTTCTGCTACAGTCTTGTACAATTATTGCTTTGCCAAACAACCAAAGGAAAATTTCTACTACAGTCTTGTACAATTATTGCTTTGCCAAACAACCAAAGGAAAATTTCTGCTACAGTCATGCACACTTATTGCTTTGCCAAACAACCAAAGGAAAATTTCTGCTACAGTCATGCACACTTATTGCTTTGCCAGACAGCCAAAGGAAAATTTCTACTACAGTCATGTACAATTATTGCTTTGCCAAACAACCAAAGGAAAATTTCTACTACAGTCTTGTACAATTATTGCTTTGCCAAACAACCAAAGGAAAATTTCTACTACAGTCATGCACAATTATGGCTTTGCCAAACAACCAAAGGAAAATTTCTACTACAGTCATGCACACTTATTGCTTTGCCAAACAGCCAAAGGAAAATTTCTACTACAGTCATGCACACTTATTGCTTTGCCAAACAACCAAAGGAAAATTTCTACTACAGTCATGCACAATTATTGCTTTGCCAAACAACCAAAGGAAAATTTCTACTACAGTCATGCACACTTATTGCTTTGCCAAACAGCCGAAGGGATCAGGCTGTGGAAAAGAAAATTACGCGCCTGACTTTATAAAACGTTTATTGCACAGAACATTGTAGAGCTCGGGACATCAAAACAGATGATTGCCAGTGAATTAAGAGATTTTTTTTATGACAATTATGTGGTTACAATCTGAAAAACAAACAAACAAACAAACAAAAAAACTGACAGACATTGACATGATTGAGAACATTTATTTGTTAGATTGAGACCAGAATTATTTGCAGGACAACCCAGTGACGCCTTCATCTTGTCCAACGACTTAAAAAAGTTAACCTTTTCACTCACTCGCTTTGTCCACCAGTTTTCTGTCAGACGCTGGTGAAGAAAATGAGGAGTGAAAGGGTAAAGATTCTGCTTTACTATCATGGTTAACAATGCAGGAAGCTGGTTGACAGGGTGAACAAGTCAAAGGGTTAAAACAAGGGAAGAAAGGAGAAGGATAGGCCGAAGACTTTTGTCTGGCAACTCGGTTTGAAACGGTTAAATGAAAAGTAGACAAAGGAGGCAGTGTCATTGAGGAGTAAACATGAAGGGGCTAGGGGTGGGTGCAGGGGAAGAGAGAAAAAAATCAGACTTAGAGAACACAATTTTTCAGTTTTCATTTTTTGAGTCGAAGGTGTACAATCCTTGTTGACCATTGAACAGGAGTAAAATCTTAATGACTAAAAAAAAAAGTTTTTTTTATATCTCCCTCACCCACCTGTATAGAAAGATTAGTAAATTAGGATAGAGGGATGTGTGTCTATATCTGTTAGGCTCTCTGTCTTTTAAACAAAATGTATTGGCAGAGATTTTCACAGTTATTCCGGCCTCCCCGTGGGGATGCCGGGGGCTCTTTTAGTATAAATTCTGTTCTAGAAGTTTCTTCTTTTCTGTCACTCCCTTTGTTTCTGCCTCATTCCTTTACTTTCTGCCATTTCTTCATATCATTTTCTGCCTTGCTGGTGTATTCACCTGTGTTTGTTTGGTAAAGTCTTATGTATTGTCTCTTAGGATTGATAATTGGGTACATGTATTTAAGTACATTTTGGCTCAAGGGAAATGAGATAATATGTGGAAGCAATTTTTAGGTAATTAAGGCCTGTTGTTATATATATTTTTAGTTTCTTTAGTTGTGTTTAAATTTGTATTCAGATGTGGTTTTTGAATCCCCTAAGTGATAAATTGAAAGGAAAGGTCGACACCAGGAGCATTTCCTTAGATATAGATTATGTGCGCAAATGCATTGATATGTGTAGGCCTACTTAATTTTCTTTTTTTCTTGTGTTGAAGTAGTATGTTTTGAAGCAGGTTGTAGCCCTGATATGGCTCTACACAGTTGGCTGGGCTTTAAACAAAAATAACAATAACAATAATAGCTGTTTCAGGAGTTGTGAATAGATTTTCAACAGTTTTGATTCGAAGACCGCACGATTGAGTAGAACTTTGATAATGCAGAAGCATGGACCAAAGGGGAAGCAGGGCCCATGACATGACTGTATGACCACAAACTAATAACGCTGCCTTGTATTATATCATGTTGGTTTTCTTGGTAAATACAAGTTCTTCAGAGTAGAGGGAAGAATATTGCATATCTAGGCCTCCACATTTTCCATGTTTTTCAGTGTTGCCTTGCTTGGCTAAAATGGATGTTGCTGATCAATATGGCTTGGCCATGTTATTTTCCTTCTCTCTGTTTTATTGTTGTCTCTCTTGAGTCTTGGCCATCTTGGTTGGTCTCATCTTTTTGTGGTTGAAGATGACAAGGGGGCGAATCTCGGATTGAATCACATAACAGCAGCGACACCTCATTGATTATTGATCGAAGCTTTGTGGCTCAGAGGGAGGCTGGCTAATGTTGCTGAAAATGAATGGTGTCTTCATTGATCATGTCACATGTTGTGTCAGACTGACTTCAATTTGTGTGTGGGTCAGGTCGAACTTAGAAACATAGAAGCTTAGAGGGGACATAGCAGGAGGGGGTGATTGCCATTTTGAGATTTTAGCATTCAGTCGATTTGGTCATTTCAGTATTTTGAATTAAGTTGTATAGATTATTTTGCTGTCTTTGTATCTTGTGAGAATGGATTTTTCGTGTGAGATTTAGGGTATTCTCTCTCAGGTGAATGCAGGAGAATGCTGCATCACAGATCTGTATCATCCTTTTATTTTTCTTTAATTAACTGTGTTTGTGGGGTGTTTTCTTTTCTCTTTTCTGTTTTGTTGTTGTTGTTGTTCTTGTTGTTTTCTTTGTTTTTCCAATGTCTTTTTATTTATTTCTTTTCTTTTCTTTCTTTCTTTTTGTAAGGAAAAGATTATTTCATATCGATTGGAGAGAGAGGAGTGTTGGTGATTGTTTCACATCAGCCAGAGAGAGAGAGAGAGAGAGGAGCGGTGTGTGTGTGTGTGTGTGTGTGTGTGTGTGTGTGTGTGTGTGTGTGTGAGACAAAAAAATGTATAAATATTTTATGCTCTTTATGAGTGGATATCTTCACCCACTTTCTGTTGAATGCTGTGGACTGTTGAAAAGTCGCAAAAGCATAAGTTGGGAAGGTCAAGTGCATAGTCTAGGTCATACGTACTTAAAGAATGCAAAAGCCTCACTTTCTGTGGAAAGTGTGTAAACAGCAGTTCTCCTAAAAAGAACTTCTGACAGTGTTTAAAATTTGTTTTCACTGTTCACTGTTGTAACAGTAACATTGTTCTTGATTCTTGACAAGATTTGTTTCATCTAAATTCTAATACTTCTTCAAGGTCACAGGACCTTGAGAAGTAGAAATTGTGGATTTTCTGCAGTTGGTTTTGCATAAAAAGGGAGTTGGATAAAATACCTTTTTGGGGTAGTGGTGGTGGTGGTAGTAGTGGTTTTTGTTGTTATTATCATTGTTTTTTGTTGTTGTTCTTGTTTGTTTGTTTGTTTTTTTTTTGGGGGGGGGGGGGGATATTGAGTAAAATGTTGACAAACAATTGCTTCATTACTGTGGATTTTAGGCATGCATTAGTATATGCTGTACATGTGACTTCATTTTCCTAGCACATACAAAAGACTAGCACCCAGTCCGCTGCCTGAGGCCCAGTAATTGAGGAAGGAAAAATAACTGCCAGCCTGCAACCCCTCAAATAAGGCATTCTGATTGATGTGTTATGGCGGCATTAAACATACTTGGTATTAATCTTGATTGTGTAAATTGAAAAACAGCTAGGTGGGGTGGATTTCCTATAACCCTGAGGTCGTAGGGGAATGAGGTGGCAGAGAATTATATTTTTTTCAGAATCAGCATTTTTAGAGTGGTGCCTATTTCCTTCTCCTCATACTGCTTTGCCTTCCCCAACCCTCAGCAAAGCCAGATATCCTTTCATGGAAGGGTGAACTTGAGATCACATGCAGATGCACAGTTTTCCCTGAGAATGACTACAAATTAGAAATATTCAGTTTAATTCTGACGCTGGCATAGAGATTGCCACATGAACTGACTGACATTTGTGATAGACCAGTAAATCTTTGTATCAGTGATTGGCATTTAGACGTGAAAGGTTGCGAAGATTCAATCATTGCATGTCTTTCCCAGATATATGACTATGAAAAATCTTCAAGATAGAAAAAGTCATCTTTCTCAGATTTTGTACATGAGTACAATGATCCTAAAAGAAAAACAAGAAAAGACCCCCCCCCCCCCTCCCCTTTAAACCATAGTGTGTTCCGCTGTACACTGTAAGTATTGCCATAATGTTACTAAACATAGTGTCTGCATTGTGTTTCGGGGTACACATTTTGTCCATGAATGGGAGTTTTCAGGTAGAGCTCAGAGACAGAGCTCATGCTTTCCAGTCTTGCCCCGTGAATTCTGAGTATGTGTTGTCTCAATCCCTCCAGGAGGAATGTGGAGAATAAGATCTATGACTATGAGACATTGAGCTGACACCACCAGAACTATTTGACTGATTTTGAGAGCATTAAGGTGAACAGCAACTTCACCAGATTTTGTGATGCGGGTTGCAGATTGAACTCAAGACATGAGATCTTGAATCCATGACTCTTGTCAATAGAGCTAGTCAGCCAGCCTGCTGAACAACCTCTTAGGATGAAAAACCTGTCAGTAGTGAGGCATTTCATGATTTACCAACTTACTGCCCGATGGTCTTTTGATTATGGGACAGCCATTACCTATACTTTTGTTATTTTGCAAGGCTAATTCTTTGTAAAAAGTGATAAAGTGTTCATGTTTCATAAATCCGCAAGTTCAGTGCATTATTGCATGGTCTAAAGGTGATGATGATGATGATTTCACTGCACACATTTTCCAGGAGAGAAGGATATTTCTGTACAGCAAAAACGGTAAACAGACTCAGCGACAGGAACAGCCCATCTGTTTACGCAATACAGTTCATGCTCACAACAACTGATTGAGTGAAAAATGAAGTGTGAAACTGAAACCGGGCAGGGTGGAGTTCACAGGTCTAGTCTTACAGACAAAAGGAACCAGGAATCAATAGCATTTCTCTTAGTCTCTGTTATTGTGGGCCCTGGCCTGCTGGTGTGTCTATAATCAGAAGAGTTGTTCCTTGTGTTCAAACAAGCGGTTTGTGTGATGTAGATAATACAGTGTGTGTCTGCTGACCCACTGTGCTAGGTTTGTGCGATATCCCTGGGAAATAAAATATAATCTACTTCTTTCTTTCAGTTCAATTTTTTTGCAATGTACACAGTTCTTAATGACTGGAAGGAGGCTTTATGTCACTGTGTGAAAGTGCATGCGTACTACATAGCAAATATTTCTCAGTTGTGATTCTCACTGGTGCATACAGGTTTTCCCGTTACCTTAGTTAGTGGTCGTTAGAGAGTGAGCTTCTCAGAGCTCCACTTTTTTCAGGGCCAGCTTTGTGAGTGTGATGTGCCTGTCTGCTATGTGGCTGCTTTGCCTTCTACTTTCATAATTATATAGAGAGACTGGCTGTCCGTTATGGTTGGATTGACCAACATCATGAGCATTGTGTGTTCCAGTTAATCATTGATACCTGTATCCCTTCTGCAGCCATGCTTGGTTATGCTCAGTCTTTGATTTTGGGAGTGAATTTTGTTCTGCTATGCGATACTTTCTTTTCTGCTCCATCTTCTGCACCAGCTTTGTGTCACTGCCCCCACACTGTTCATTCTGGCACTTTAGCACATGTCCAAACTCTTGAAAACTGAGATCACCATCAGATCAGGGGATGAAAGGCCACAAACCTGTTTTTCACACTGCTGCCGTGCTGGTGCTATGAAGTATGATAGTGGGAATGAGGAGGATGATAGTGATGATGCTTTGGAGTTCCATTTAAGATTGAAACTATGTGACAGGGCTCTGTACTGTATGATTACTTATATGATTTATGCTGGTGTCAACTAAATCTAAGAGATCTATACAAATGCCTGTAGTGCTGGTCAGGAAATTTACATGACAGTTATACCTTTAAAAGTGCATGTGTAAAGTGGATGGTCCGGGTCTTTCCAGTAAACCCGTAGCACACTCGACTCTGGGTAGGATCCAGTGGGGCAGAAAAATTGCACAGTAATTTTTTTCTTTCTTTTTTTACTGCTACAGAGACGAGTCTATGATCTCCCAATCAGTAGACCATTGTTGTTGTCAAATGCAGTAAACTGTAGTGCAGATTCAGTGTATTGTTTCCTGTCTAAGTATAAAGATGATTTCACTACACATAGTTTCCAGTACCAAATTAGTGGTATTCAGTGCAGCCAAGTGATGCCGCACAGTCTGTTCAAAACTTTATGCAATACAGGATATAATTATAATGATTGAATGAGTGAAAAATGAACAAGTGTGAAACTGAAACTCTGGACGGGGTGGAGTTCACAGGCTAGTCTTACACAGACAAAAGGCAACAGGAATCGATGGCATTTCTCTTGGTGACTTACCATGAGCCATGCTCTAGGTGGTGTGTCTGTGTCAAAAGGATTGTGTCTTGTCTTCAGACAAGCAGTATCGGTGACATGGTGACATCGATGATATAGCATGTGTCTGCTAACCCACTGTGCAGGGTATTGTCAAGTCCCTGCTGGATAAAAATAAACTTCTGCTTCCCCCCCCCCCCCCACCGTCCTTCCCCACTTTTCAAATCTTTTTCTGCAGTGTCCCTGGTTTTGTGATTATATTGACTGGGGGCAGGCTGTCCAATAGGGGGTGTGTGTGTGTCTGTGTGTGTGTGCATACAGTATTGCCTTTTCTTCCTCTCTTGGTTTGGTAGGTAAAGCCAAGGTTTCCCCATCTAGCATTGTCAGCTTTCTCTCTCTGTCTGTCTCTGTGTATCTGTGTTTGTCTGTCTCTGTGTCTCTCTCTGTCTAGAGCTGTCTGTCTCTGTCTCTGTCTGTCTGGCTCTCTCTCTGTCTCTCTCTGAGTCTCTCTCACTCTGTGTCTATCTGTCTCTCTCTGTCTGTCTGTCTCTCTCTCTCTGTGTCTCTGTCAGTCTCTGTCTCTCTCTCTCAGTCTCTGTCTCTTTCTGTGTCTCTCTCTGTCTCTCAGTGTCTCTGTCTGTCTGTGTCTCTCTGTCTGTGTCTGTCTGCCTCTGTCTCTCTGTCTCCTCTCTCTCTCTCTCTCTCTCTCTCTCTCTCTCTCTCTCTCTCTCTCTCTCTCTCTCTCTCTCTCTCTCTCTCTCTCTCTCTCTCTCTCTCCTCTCTGTTCAGTAGGCAAAGCCAGGGTATTCCTATAATCTGAACTGTTGTTTGAGAGCAGTGTGCAATCTGAGCTGAGCTTTAGTTGGAGAGTGATGTGTAAAAACTGGTAACTTCTCTTTGTGCATATATATCTACTCTCCTTTCCTGCGGTACTCTCTCCATCCCTAAAGAAGGACAGATGACCATTTATAGCTGGATGGAGGTGGGTGTTGTGTTAAAGCCAGGGATCAAATCTGGTAACCTAGATCTATGCGTTTAACAACTTGACTTCATCATGAGGAAATTCTCTAACCACTATGACATCCCATCCTATATTTAGAAATTAATGGATTGCTGATGTTAGGACATGCACTGATATAATTCATTTTGTAATACGTTAGTTGTATTCTAATCAAGAATGTGATTTCAGCGCACATATTTTACAGTACAAAGTGGTATTGAAGAAAAGCTACAGCATCAAAGAGCCCATATGTTTACACAATACATGGTGTATATTACACACACACACACACACACACACACACACACACACCACACACACACACACACACACACACACACACACACACACACACACACACACACACAGCCCATATGTTTTACACAATTTATGGTTATATCACACACACACACACACACACACACACACACACACACACACACACACACACACACACACACACACACACACACACACACACACACACTCGCACACACACACACACACACACACAAGCAGAGACACACACACACAAGCAGAGACACCACACACACACACACACACATGCACCACACACACAATCTCTCTCTATCTCTCTCTCTCTCTCACACACACACACACACACACCACACACACACACACACACACACACACACACACACACACACACACCACACACACACACACACACACCAGAGTCTGAGTTACACAATACATGATTATATGTTACTCTCCTTCTCTCTCCTCTCTCTCTCTCTACACACACACACACACAGCCCATATGTTTACAAAATACATGGTTATATTACAACACACACACACACACACACACACACACACACACACACACACACACACACACACTCACACTCACACACAGTCAGAGTTACACAATACATGATTATATATTACTCTCTCTCTCTCTCTCTCTCTCTCTCTCCACTCACACACACACACCACACACACACACACACACACACACACAACACACACACACACACACAGCCCATATGTTTACAAAATACATGGTTATATTACACACACACACACACACACACACACACACACACACACACACACACACACACACACACACACACACACACACACATCACACTCACACTCACACACACAGAGTCACACTCACACACATACACATTCTTACGAACAGAGCCCATATGTTTACATAATACATGGTGTATATTACACACACACACACACACACACACACACACCACACACACACACGCACACACAACACACACACACACACACACACACACACACACACACACACACACACACACAGTCACACACACACAGTCACACACACACAGTCACACTCACACACATACACATTCTTACACATAGAGCCCATATGTTTACATAATACATGGTGTGTATTACACACACACACACACACACACACACACACACACACACACACACACACACACACACACAACACACACACACAACACACACAACCACAGTCACACTCACACACACACACAGTCACATTCACAACAACATACACATTCTTACACATAGAGCCCATATGTTTACATAATACATGGTGTATATTACACAGACACACACACACACACACACACACACACACACACACACACACACACACACACACACACACACACACACACACACACACACACATGACACAACACACACACACACACACAGCCACACACACACACAGAGTCACACTCACACATGTACACATTCTTACAAACAGAGCCCATATGTTTACATAATACATGGTGTATATTATACACACACACACACACACACACACACACACACACAACACACACACACACACACACACACACACACACACAGTCACACTCACACACACACAGTCACACTCACACACACACAGTCACACTCACACACATACACAGTCTTACACATTGAGCCCATATGTTTACATAATACATGGTGTATATTACACAGACACAGACACACACACACACACACACACACACACACACACACACACACACACACACACACACACTGAGTGAAAAACATGAACAAGTGTGAAACTGAAACCAAGTTCACAAGTATAATCTTATGAAAAGGCAACAGGAATCATTATCATTTCTCACAGTGACTGTTACTAGTGTTAGTGTTATTGCGGGCCATGCCCTGTGTGATGTGTTTGGTCGCAAGAGCTGTGTCTTGTCTTCAGACTTGTGGTGTTACTGTTAGTGACATGGGTGATACAGTGTAATGTTTGCTGACCTACTGTGCACTTGTTACTGCTGCGTCCTTCTTTCAAACCTCTCCTTTGTGGCATGATTGCTTTTGTGTATGAAGACGTGCTTGAATCTTGTCTTTCCTCTACCTACTCCTTTTCCCTTTCTACTCTGTCATTTGAAACCATTGACATCGTTCCTTCTATATCAGGCACTTTTCACTCAGTCATTTGAAGCCGCTGACATCATTGTTCCTATATCAGGTTTCAGAGAACCATGCTAAGGCCTGAACAAAAGAAAACAAAAAGGAAAAAGAAAGAAAGAAAAAAAAGACTCTCCCAAGACCTACCCCCATCCTGCTGCTGTACAGACACGGCATCTTGCAATACATTGAACCCTAAGAAAGCTGGTTGACAAATTCAAACAAATGTATTTATTAATAACACCATATTAGTCGACAGATTCAAACAATATTTATCTATAACACTATCATAAACACAGACAGCAAAATAAACAACCCCCAAAGATACAATACACATCATAACAGAAAAATGTGGAATAATACACACCATACAGTACACAATAGTGTATTATCTGTGTCTTCCCTTGGGTAGTTTCCAAATCCATAAGTGATCCCCCGGGTATTCTATTTCATTAGGAACCTAATAATAATATATATATTGTGTGTGTGTGTGGTGTGTGTGTGTGTGTGTGTGTGTGTGTGTGTGTGTGTGTGTGTGTGTGTGTGTGTGTGTGTGTTTTCAGAACTTCACTCTCTGGAATGATCCCTTAACCCTTTGACTTCCGCACCCCATCCACCAACTGTAAAAACTAAACCTTTTAACTCCCTCATCCTATCCACAAGTTTCCTTGAGAAAGCTGGTGGATAGGGTGAGGGAGTCAAACAGTTAAGTTTTTGTTTTGCTAGCATGGTTGACAATGCAGGATGCTGGTGGACACGGTGCGGGAGTCAAAGGGTTAACAAACTGATGGATGCTAATATACCTTGAAGTTGAATCACTCGATATGTTGATGCAGCTGACTGTTTGCATTGCATGCAGATGGTAATGGGTGGCAGGATATAGCTAACACTGTCATAAACTGGATCCTGCTGTGTGAGCGGGTGGCAGGAACATGGTTGCTGTTGGCATAAGACTTTGCACGTGATCACAATGACTTTTCAGTGATTAAGGGACAAAGAAGTAGTGACAACATGAACAAAGAGGGCCTACACCTTGCCTGATGTTGATGTCCCAAGGTAACATTGAAATGACAACTTCTTCTCTTGAATGATAAAGGGATGAAAGCAGTAACGATGACATGAACAGAAGGCACCTTCACCTCTGAAGGTAACACCAAAATGATGACTTCATCTCTTCAAGGACGAAGGGACAAAGACAATAATGATGGCATGAACAGAGGGGGCCTGTGTTGACATCCCAAAGTAACATTGGAATGATGACTTCTCTTCAACGATGAAGGGATGAAGACAATAACAACAACAGGAACAGAGGGGGCTTTCTCCTCGCCTGGTGTTGACATCCCATGCGAACATCGAAATGACGACTTAATCTCTTCAGCACCACTTGCTGCTGTCTGCATGAAATGACTCAAACTTCTGCTCTCCACGTTTACTGGGATGTCTTCTGAATATTACCCACAAGCTGTGATCAAGAATTCATGACTTAGCATATGTACATGAGCTGTATATGCTTCTCAAGGAACCCAGGAAATATGAACTAGCAAACTTACAAGAAACTCTATGAAGGTGCCACACACATATTATTGTAAACAACATAAATGTATGCACATTAACATGTACAGGAATCTACAGCTGCACACATGTACATGTGGCTTAAACAAGACTGAAGCAGAACCCAGCGTATGGATTTTTGTTTCCTTTCTTTGGGGGAAGTGGGGGGGGGGGGGGGAAGCAAGTAACTATGCGAGTAGGCCTTTGCAAGGCATGCTTAGTTCATCTGTTGTGCAATCAGTGCAACCACGATTCCGATCATACTGGGATCAAGTGTGTCTGTGACAACACCCACCCATCCACCATGTTTAAATGAAATCCATGGAAGTTCACAGATGCACATCTTCTAGACAACTTCCATGAGTGTCAAAATTCCATGGGAAAACAGAAAACAGCCCCAGTGGCTTAATGCATTTCCTCAAGGGATGCAATGATTTACTTCGCCTTAACGGTTCATATGACCTGCTGAACATATTATGCCAGATTGACCACAGACACTACAAATAATAGGGTAGCGTGATAATCAATCGTACCACCTTCATTACCATCGTACTTTCCAAGTGGGTAGGTACAATGAATGTCAGGTCAGTCTGTTGTAATAAATTACCATCCTTCTTCCATTGGCGCAAACAAACTCACTTCTTCCATATTTCATTATGAAATTGAGCTGTCCTCCATTAATTCACATTAAGACCAGATATGCTTGTCATTCTTGGGATCTCATTATACATTCTGTGGTCAAGATGACTGGGAAACCAGGCGCTTGTGTCTGTCTCTGTCTAACCATTCTCACTATCAGCTTGTGGCCCAACTCACACTTATTGAAGACCATATCATTTGGCAAGCTGATTGTCCGCAACACCAGTGAACTTGGTACATTGGTCTTGGTCCTGGTACGGGTTTCATTCAGACCATTCTAAATTTGTATGCTGGAAGCCAGCTGGGCCCGCAGCAATCTGAAATCTATCAGTGTAAAACTTTTTTGTCAGAAGTTGTAAATTGTCTCTCCTCGCTTTCAGAGTCCTCTAATCCTGCTAGTTGCTGTAGTTCAGCCTTGTACCAGCTTCCAGATAAGTATGCACCCCTAAATATCCCTGTTTTGCCTGATTGCCCATGGATCTGCACTCTGGTACAGAAATGAAATATGGGTAAGCGAACAAACTCATAGACATGCCTTACAGCACTGGAGGTCTTCTAAACTTACAGTTCATTCACAAGTTTTCAAGATCTTTTAGAAGCTTTTCCAAAGTTAACAATTTTCAAGCCAAGCTCAACAAAGTGTCTTTGCGTCCATTCCTTCCTGAACCTCACTCACCTAATTTCAACCAGTTCTGAAGCTTGATTTCCAGCATCTTGAAAGAAATGTCATTCAAATCTTGCGAACTCTATCCCATACCTGCTTTATATTCTCACAAACACTTTTTGAGCTTCTTCCATTTATAACACATATCATGAACACTTCTCTCCTCAATGGATTTGTATTATCTCAAAATAACCACTGTTTGACCTCTGCTGAAAAGGAACCAGAAAAACACAAAAATAGAATCAGAACGTGTATGTAACACAAGTCAACTGACAGGACAGGCGCAAATTTTCGGCCAACTGGCCTTTCGTATTACTCTGCTGAAAAACTATAATCTTGATCCTTGCACTTTAAAGAGTATCATCCTGTCTTCAGTTTACTTTACCATTACTTTGTAAGCTTCTTGAGAAAGTGGTTTTAAAACAGCTGAAGTATCATCTGTCAGGCAGTCATCTTTATCATCCTTTTCAGTCTATCATTCTGACCACAGCATCAAAAGTACCCTTGTTCATGTTGTGAATGATTTGTTGCTTCCAGCTGACTGTGACAGGATTTCCCTACTTACTCTCCTAGATCTTTCTGCTGCTTTTGATTCCACTGACCTTTCTATTTTTTCTTTCAGCTTAACTCTTTCCAGCCGCAGAGTTTGGGAGGCAGCTGAACCCCTGTGACACACGTTTTTGGGCATTTTAAAAAAAAAATATAGAAAAATTCATAAACGTATCAGGAAAACAAACTTTATATAAAAAAAATTAAATCATAGAGTTTCGGAAAACATGCACAATCATGCACACAGATCATGCATCTTACTTGAGCAGACGAGGAAAAAATGTATCCGAGCAGCTCAAAACAAAAAATTTTTGGCAGCACGGCGGTCAGGTATCCAACACAATACACAGATAGTCCAGCTGGAATACACATCAGTCCAGTCGGATCCTCCATGGAATGTCCAGCAGAAAAGTGAGAATGAATTCCACAGTGGTATGAAGCATAGAAAAGTCTTAACATGCGGTCGCTTTGTGGAAGTCGTCATTTTGAGAACAGAGTCGGCAATTTTTCACCACCACGGGTGTCGTAAAAAAAATTTTAAAAACGTAAACAAAGCCGTCAAAGTGCAAAACTATGAAAAGGGAAGTAACAGAACACTGCTACAGTGTCCAAAGATCATGTTGGAATACTGAGTTACTTCCCATTGACCATTGGCTAAGTATGGCTAGTTTTTAAAAATGTCAGTGGACATTCCGCTGACACGTCACTACGGCAAGGCTACGCATCAGCGGATATTCCGCTGACAAGTCTGGAAAGCATTAAGCTCTCATTCAGACTTCAAGGCAGTGCTCTTTCTTGGTTTTTGTCATACCTGTCTGATCGCTTTTGATTAAGTTCCAGCTGGTTGAATATGCTTATGGGGTCCCCAAAGGCTGTGCTTGGGCCAGTCCTCTTCACACTCTACACCTCACCACTTGCCAGTGTCATCTGTCAGCACAACATCAAATATCATTTCTATTCTGATGACTCCCAGCTTTACAACAACGCTTCTCCTGAAAATCTTTCAACTCTTCTGTCCAAAGTTTCTGATAGTCGTGTTGAAATCCAGACAGAACTGGATGATACAGAATGAGATGCAGTTGAATGGAGATACGACTAAAGCAATGTTCATGGGCACCAAGCGCAAGCTTTCCATTGTGAATGTTTGTTTTATCCACCTGGGTGACAACGCTGTTGTACTTTCTGATTCAGTCAAGAACTTTGGTTGGTTCTTGATCCTCAGCTTTCTATGCAGAAGTTTGTCACCAAAACTTGTCAGTCTTGTTACAGTCAGCTGTGATATTGCTGCTCTTGTCACTGTTATCTTTCAACTTTAAAAGGTTAAAGGTTAAAGGTCCCATGGCCAATGTAGCCGTAGGGGCGGTGAACTGTTAAAGATTCACCGTGTCTAGGGCACGGCATTATGAAAGGCGGAGCCCATCCCTCTCCTTTCGCCGCCTTTTTTTTTTTTTTTTTTTTTTAAAACCTCCCCCGACCAAGTCAGGTACCCATTCACTGCTGGGTGGACAGAGGGAGTTTTCAGGCCGGAAAAATCGAACCAGCGTTTAGCGGATTCGAACCACCGACCTTCCGCACCGCAGACGAGCGCTCTAACCACTCGACTACAGGCCCCCCTTTAGCAGCATCTAAATTTGCAGCTTCTCTTACTTTGTCTCATATTTTTTGATCATTGTAATTCTCTGTTCTGTGGTTTGCCTGTTCCATCATTTACCTCCAACATATTCAGAATTCTGCAGCCTGTCTTGCCCTTTGTGTTACTCCCTTGCTTCACTTTCTCCATTGATTGTCTGTTTCTCAAATGATTTCATATAAAATCAATACATTATGGTACAAGTGTGTCAGTGGTATTGCATCTACTTACCTTTGTTACCACCTCTGAATACACATCTTTGCCCAATCCATTCCACTTCTGATACTACTCCTTTACAGGGTTCTGGATAAGATGTTCCACAGTTGACGGCTCATTTTCTCTGTGTGGTTTCAGGTCTAATGTGAAGACATATCTTTTTGTCCAGCGGTGACTTCCCCTTCTTTATGCCCACCTCTCTTGTTCCATCCCTTCTCTGTCCTCCACCTCTCCTGTATGCCTGTGCTTTGTGTCCGTGAGTTTTTGTCATTGTCAGTAATTAATATTTGAGTGAATAACGAGAGTGCACTTTGATTTGGCATCTTACAGATATCGTTATTATTATGATTTATTATTATTATTATTGTTACTATCATTATTGTTATTATTATTATTATTGTTGTTGTTGTTGTCATTTTTAATTTGATCCCTTTTATTTCAGTGCTGTTCTTTTTATGTCAGCCGGAGGATGGTTGCATGCAAGTGTGTATTGTGCGTATGTGCATGCTTGCATGCATGCAGTTTGTGTGTTTGTGTGTGTGTATGTGTGTGTGTGTGTGTGTGCACCGCGCGCGTGCACTCATGCAAACAAAATGAGTGGGTGGGCACATGTGTCTGTGAATGTTCTCTCTCTCTCTCTCTCTCTCTCTCTCTCTCTCTCTCTCTCTCTCCTCTCTCTCTCTCTCTCTCTCTCTCTCTCTGTGGACATGAGCACACACATGCAAACAAATTGTAATTTGTATGGTCAGATAACTCTCTCCTATGACCACCAACCCTCGTAAAATTTAACACATGAATAGTGAGGTGCTTTCCACCTCACTGCCCAACAAGTTTATATGATTATGGACAACCTTCACAGTTACAGTCAATAATTTAAAAAAGAAGAAAAAAGGCAGACTGTTGTAAGGTCAAGAACTGATACTACTGCCTGACAGTGTGTGTGTGTGTGTTGTGCGTGCGTGTGTGTGTGTGTGCGCATGTGCGTGCATGTGTGTGTGTAACTGTAAGAGAGAGAGAGAGAGAGAGAGAGCAAAGTGTGAGCAGAAATTTCATTAGGTAGAAAGAAACTCTAGGGAGAGCTAGACAACAGAAGGTCTTCAGAGAAGTAACCCCCTTTAGACAAGTGTTTCGGCCCTGAATTCCTTACACTCTCGGGGGGCCGGGCCACATCCAGGTCATGACTCCTGGATGCCCTTCTGCTGTTGTCTTTTTTTTTTTTTTTTTTCCCCACGCCGGGGAGCGAACCTGGGCGATTCTGCGCTTCAGAACTGCGGTACGCGGTTTTACCAATGTGCTAACGGGGCACACATCATCTGTAGGGAATTTAATCCTTATGAAGTTCACTTTTGGTTCCTCCTTGCCCAGATCCAGCTTGAGCTCCTTTCTGCTGCCTCTGCCATCGCTTTAAGGGCTCTAGTCCACTTCTTCCCAGAAATGGCGAGTTGTTTCATGAGATCATAAGCGGAGGTGCCCACAAACCCTCTTGCCCCGACCTCTATGGCGAAGATTTTGACCCGCAGACCTGCTTTCTTCAGGGTGCTGGCAAGACCGGCGTATTTTTCGGTCTTGTAGATATGTGCTTCTTCCATTCTGCTTTCGTATGGCACAGTGAGTTCTATCAGAATCACTTGTTTCGAGGAGTCAGAGTGGAGAGCGATGTCTGGTCTCATGCCTGTCTTGCTGATGACATCTGGGTAATTTCTCCACTCTGGGAGGTCTGCTGTACACTCCCAGTCGACTGCTCCATCCAGAAGACCCTTTGGCAATGTGCTGGTTGTCATAGCACTTTCGGGCCAGACCTGTTTCCCTCCTGCTTTGTAGAACGTTGTCATAGCAATTGGTGCGTTTGGGGTCATGTTTTTTTCGCTAACCACGTCTGTGATCACTTTCAGAACTTGGTTGTGCCTCCATGTATACCTTCCTTGGGCTAGCGCTACTTTGCAAGAGCTTAGGACATGTTCCACTGTTTGTTTCTTCTGACAGAGCAGACATGCTGGGTCGTCTGATTTCCCCCATTTCACTAAGTTTGCATTCGAGGGGAGCAGGTCATATACAGATCTGAGGAGGAAGCTTATCCTTAGAGGAGCCATGTGCCACATATCGTTCCAGCTGAGACTTCTTTGGAGTGCACTGTCCCATGTTGTCCATTGCCCCTGTTGACCTTGCTGGACTGCCTTCTGCACTCTTTTGACATCTTCTTCCTTCAACTCCTGTATGATCATGTCTCTTTTTTCCTTCCCTTTGGCTTTGGACCACCACTGCATTTTTGTTGCTCCCAGTCCCTGTCTGTTGGTTTGCGTGTGTCCAATTATTTCTTTGATGCTGAGGTTTCTCTTGGCATTGTTTACAGCCTCTTGGACTTTCCACTTTCTGCCAGTTCTCAGCTTTGGATGAACTGATCTCACGATATTGTCTTCCGATTCCTCCAGCATGCTCAACAGTCTTGCTTTTCCAACTTTGTATTCCTCCACTATGGATTTGAGAGGTAGCTTCAGCATTGCTTGACGACAGTAGAATGCAACATCAGTGAGACCAGGTGGGACACCGAGCCATTTTCTTGTGTATTTGTTGATTTTGGCTTCCATTGCTTCGACTGTGCTGGTGCAAATGTCATAGATTAGCAGTGGCCACAGCAGCTTTGGTATCAGCATGAACTGTAGACACCAGACTTTGTATTTGCCTGGCAGTCCGCAGTTATCTATTTTCTTCAGGCCTTCTTCTGCTGTTTGCTTGGTTTCACATCCCCTTTGTGTGTCTTTCAGGGAGTCATCATACCATCTTCCGAGACTTTTTACTGGCTCTTCTGTGACAGTGGGGATGGCTTTGTTGGCTACCATGAATTTGACTTAATCTGCCACTTTTCCTTTTCGCAGTGAGAGACTTCGGGATTTCTTAGGTTTGAACCTCATTCTTGAAGAGGCCACCAGCTCATCCAGCTGCTTTAAGATTTGGTGTGTCTCTTCCTCATCCGTGGACAAGACTGTTGTGTCATCCATGAAAGCTTTCAGAGGAGGCATCTGGTATCCATCTCCCAGATTCACTGGACCTGAACTCTTCATTGCAGCTTTCAAGATGACTTCCATTGCCAACACGAACAGTATGGGAGAGATTGCACAGCCCATTGCAATGCCCACCTCTAGGTCTATCCAGTCGGTGGTGTATTCTTTGGTAGAGAACCGCATTGAGAACCCTTGGAAATACTTCCTCAGCATTGTTCGGATGTTTTCTGGGATGTGATACATTTCAAGAGCCAGCTGGATCATATCGTGTGGAACTGATCCATATGCATTCGCCAGATCAAGCCAAACTACGTCAATGTCTCTCTTCTCTGTTCTTGCTTTTTGGATGGCATCCCAAATCAACGTGGCATGTTCCAAGCATCCAGGCATTCCTGGTATGCCTCCCTTTTGGACTGACATATCCGGATACTTGTTTTCAGTCAGGTATTTTGTCAATCTTGCTGCCATAACAGAGAAGAAGATTTTCCCCTCGACGTTCAGAAGTGATATTGGCCTGAACTGATTGATGCTGCTGGAGTTCTGCTCCTTCGGAATGTACACTCCTTCAGCTCTCATCCATTGGTCGCTGATCTTCTGGTTCCTCCATGCTGATCGAATCATCTTGTGGAGCCACTCGAGCACTTTTGGGCATTTCTTGTAGAGCAGGTATGGTATTCCGTTTGGTCCAGGTGCTGACTTGGCTCTGGCTTTCTTTACTGCGTTCTTCACTTCATCCAGTGTTGGTGGTTTGTTATTGAATTTTCCTTCTGGCGCTGCAGGCCAAACCAGATTCTGGATTTCAAGTGGTGCCTCGCGCTGAGAATCGGAATATGTTTCCCTGAGATGCTGCTCTAGGGTTTCCTTGCCCACTGTGAGAGTCCCTGATTTGGGTTGTTCAAACAGCTTTCTTGCAAAGTCAAAGGGATCTTTGAAGAAACGATCTTGAGTCTTCTTCTTTTTGCTCTTTCTTCGCCTTGCTGATTCCACTTTGCTGAGAGCATTGTGTTTGGCCTTCAGATCTTTCCAGAGTTCCAGGAGCCCTTGCTTCTCGAATTCTGAGGCAGTTTTCATTCGCTTTTTAAGCTTCCTTTTCTCCCTCCGGATGCTCTCCATCTGTTGCTGTCTTCTGGATTTCTGTTGCTGTCTTCTGGATTTATCTTTGGCTGCTTCACTCCATAAGTGTCCCTGCAGATAGAGTATATGATGTCTCCGTATGTGTCAAGTTTGTGTTCCAGCGTACTGTTCCCTATTAGCGCATTCAGCTTAAGGACAAGTTCCTCATCTAATTTCTCCCATTGTTCTTTTGCACCGGCAGGCGGCAAATTGAGTTTTCCACGTTTGGCGTTAAGAGCTTGTGCAAAATCCGCATCAGAACCGTCAGCGTGGATGTCCTTGGCACTATGGTTTAAATCCTGGCCTTGGTCATCCAACGTCTCACCTGCTATCGCAGTGCGCTGCTGCTGGTTCGTATGTGTCTTCAAACAGCCCATTTTTGTCCTGTGGATCTTCATGCCGCGTTTGGTGGTGAATCTCCTTCCACACGCACACGGAAATTCCATCTGGTCATTAATCATGATCCGTTGTGCGTTTCCAGTCGTGATGGAGTCAGTGCCGATGAATTCATCATTCTCTCCCCCTTTCGATGAATCCTGGGAGCATTACTGTTTACCCTGAATAGATTTTGACTAGATTTTGGACTACAGGTCTGGCTTGGATTCATCGATCATGTAATAGTAGACTACTCCTTTGTTTATTTATTATTTATTCACTTTTCTTAACACCTCGATGAGTCACACAAGTTTCAAAAACATCAGACAATTTTGAAGGTCTCTTTTAGCAAACTGGTTTATTACCGGGGCAATCACTCACACACGCACATGCGCACAGTCGCGATCACATATGCACACACTCAGTGGAAACATAGAGGTGGAGAGGATGTTGAGATGGATATTGGTAATAAAGGGTGGAGTGTAAGAGAGAAATTTTTTTCATATATTTTGAATGAAATTTTATTATTGTCATTCACTCATTGTCACAACAGAACAAGCAAGCATTCTAGCTTGCTTAACACATGTGCTGAATACTACATGTAAACCCAGGCATGTCATACAGTTATGAAACATTAATGAATATATTCATTGTCCATGTGATAAATTGGCGAACAGATAGGACGACGTAATGTATTGACTCCAAAAAGTGTAACACACACGCACACGCGCGCGCGCACACACACACACACACACACACACACACACACACACACACACACACACACACACACACACACATACACACACACACACACACACACACACACACACACACACACACACACACACACACACACACACACACACACACACACACACAGAGGGGGGGATAAGAAAAAACAAGGTAGTCCATGCGAAAAGAAACATTTAAAAAACAGCAACAACAAAACATATCGCGACAATAACTATCTAGTTATGCAGAGTCGGACAGTTGCCATTGAATATCATTTTATTTTATGAAGTATGTCATGTAGTGTACATTCCTGAACGGACCAACAAGTTTTTATTGCACTTAATCCCTGTGTGTACAGCGCAGGCCTTTAAGGAAGTAGAAAGAAAGAACGAATGTTTGTATGACTTGACTCTGTTAGTATGATTTGACAATCTTATTAATAATTCCTGTGTAGTTGACACTGTTAAACATTTGAGCAGCTGAAAATAACTAGCAGTTTGTTATCAGTAATATTGACACAAAGACAGTTTAGAGGTAAGTGTGAGCCGTTGTTTTCTTTCCTTCATTCCAGGCATTGTTTTATGCGGGAGGAGAGGTGTGTGTGTGTGTGTGTGTGTGTGTGTGTGTGTGTGTGTGTTTATATTTAGATTTGTATGGCTGTTAAGCCCACACTGTGCAGATTTTACGTTGCTGCACAACCCCGTGAGTATGCATATCCCACAAAGAGGGCAGTTGTACTTCTCTTTTAGGGTGTGTGCTTACTGGACATTTTTGTGTTTCCATAAGCTGCCAAACACTTTTAATGGCTTACAGGACCTTAACATGTTTCCCCTGTGGAGATGCTGGGGGCAATTTCAAGATATGCATATAATATCTCCACCTTCTGGAAATTCTGTGCTAGGAATGTCCTCTTTTCTGTCACTGTCTTCGTTTCTCCCTTGCTTGTTTGCTTTCTGTTGTCTTTTCCTCCTAACATATAGACTAGGTAAAACATAGTCTAGGTAGGGCCTCAGGACCTGGCCAGCTCATGGGTTTATGTGCAGGCTTAAGGCATGTGCTATGGTCACCATATGTATACATGGCACCTGTAATGTTAATGCATATGGAATTCGTTCCAAGCGTGGAGACATCTCGAGAAACTGAAACTGAAACTGTCTCTTCCTGTCAATCTCTGCCTTGCTATTCCATTCACCTGTATGTTTTCCATAAAACGATACTTTGTCTTAGGATTGATAATTGGGCATGTGTAGTGACTGCATTTATGACTTTAAGGAAATATGATGTGCCGAAGCTATTTTAGATAATTTAAGTCAGTGTTCATATATGTGATAGTGTACTGAGTTATCTTTATACGTTTACATCAGTTGTTGTTTCTTAACACCATGGTGATAAATCAGATGGAGCGTATCTTTAGAGAATGCATGCAATTGCATTGATATATGCATCTGATTTTCTTTTCCAGGCTTTTTTTTTTTTCAGGTTCCGAGAGATGTTGAGATGGTTATAGTCCTGTTAATGTTTTGGCTGTGTGCAGTTGACTGGTCTTTAAACAGTAATGGTAATGATACTGATAGAGACACATAATGGAGGCTTATGCTCTAATACATGTGTTGATGAGGGAGATACTTCATCCTCGAGATGCTGTTCAGGCAGGATTGAGCAGAGACCTTCCAAGTGGAATGTTCTTGCCACTTGGCTGTTGTGCCTTTTCCTTGTGTGGTTATGGAGCATCTTCATCTTATCTTTGCCTTTAATAGGTACTTAGTGAAGTAACCCCCGGAGTTCACTAGTGCTTCATCAAGTTCATGTATTCACTGCGCAAATGTTTTTCTTTTGTGACAGCAGATGTGTTTGTGTGGTTGCAGATAGCCTGTAACATATTCCGTACACTGCCTCCCAATGACAATCCTGACTTTGACCCTGAGGAGGATGATCCCACACTGGAAGCCTCCTGGCCACACCTGCAGGTACAGACACTGCGACTTTAACCCTTTCACTCCCGCTGCCTGTCTATAAGCTGCAAAAAATATCCTTTCTCTCCCTTACCCTGTCCACCAGCTTCCTGCAAGAAACTGGTGGATAGGGTGATGGAGTGAAAGGATTAAATTTATGCTTTGCTGTCATGGCTGATGATAATGCAGGATGCTGGCAAATAGGGTGAGGGAGTCAGAGGGTTAAATCTTGTTTGTTCTTTTAAAAGCATGGTCGTGTTAAAAGTAAGAAATCATTGACAAAAGTACAAACACTGTGCAACTTACGCTGTCAGAGTATGCTTGGTCATTCTGTCGCACAAAAAGGATAGTTATCATTATCTTTAAAGCAATGATGAAGTTGGATTTTGAGCTTTGCATGTGAATTTTAAAACTGGATATTTTTTTTTTCCATTTGTGATGCTGACATGTGATTTTGTATTTGGGTAACTATTGAGAACTGTGATGAAAAGAGTTTGGGTGTGTTCATTTCTGTGTGTGTGTGTGTGTGTGTGTGGTGTGTGTGGGGTGGTGTGTTGCTGCGCGCGCGCGCGCGCAAGTTTTGTTTGTTTTGATTGTATTTTTTTGTTTTGTTTTTGTTTTTGGTTGATGTTGTTTATTTATTTGGATAGCTTAATTAGAATGTGGAATGTGTACAGTTTTGAACAATGAACCTATCATTAATGTTGTATTACTGGCTTTTAAAAATCATAAAAAAATGTCACAGGACTGTTGCTTATTGTAATAGTTGGATGGTATCTGAATTTTTCAGTCAACTTAAAACAAAATGAATGTTATGTAATGCTATGGCTTTACTACTTTGTAATAATTTGTTTCTGTTTTTGTTTCATGTTTATTTGGTCCTGGTCCCTTATATTTGTTTTTAGATGATGCTATGATCTTTGATGTTTGTTTGTTTCTTTGCTTGACTTGTCAACACCAAAAAACAACACTTGCTATTTAAGACATGCAGTTTTGTCTTTTGCAGATTGTCTATGAGTTCTTCTTGCGGTTTTTAGAATCTCCAGACTTCCAGCCAAGCTTGGCAAAAAAGTATATTGACCAAAAGTTTGTGCTGCAGGTAAGGAAGGTTTATAAAACATTTTCTTTTAGGGTTTGAGGGAATAGACTGGTACGTGATTTAGTTAAAGTTTTGAGGAAAAAGAGTTACTCACCAGAATCAGCTACAGTTTTCCCTTTGTAAATTTTCCAGTCTTGAGATCATCGTCATTCGGATCAAATAGAAAACTATAGCCAGTTCTGATGAGTCTCTGTTATATATCATTTTGTTAGATATCAGCTGCTGTCATTATCAGTGCTGCTTTTAGGTATCTTTATTTCCTTAACCTGGCCTGTCATTTTTACATGAAGGTGTCGTAGCACATGGATATTTCCATGTGCACTATATTACCAACTGTAGCCTTATGATGGAGATGTACTAAATAGCCATGGCAGTCTATCATTTCTAAGGGGTCACAAATACAGTTTATATTTCTGTATCCACCTAATAGAATCATGCTTTTGTACCCATCAAAAAGACTGATATACTGGAAAAGGTAATTATAATCTCCTCAGATATAGCTACTTTGAAAGCACTTAAAGCTAGTTGCCATCAGGAAAGCTAGAAAACATCATTCTTATATACCCATCAGAAAGACTAACATACTAGAAGAAAAGGTAATTGTAATCACCTCAGATGTAGATATTTTGAAAGCGTTTTGGGCTAGTTGCTATCAGGAAAGCTAGAAAAGAAATCGTGCTCGTATACCCATCAGACTGACATACTAAAAAAGATACTTGTGATTTCCGCAGTTGTAACTGTGATGTAAAGCACTTTGGGCCAGCTGCTATCAAGAAGGTTAGAAAAGAAATTCAATCGTTTTGGAATTGAAGCTGTGTTGTAAAGCACTTTTTACTGGGTACTATTATTAAAGAGTGCTGTCAGTATCATGATTCCAAACCACTGAGTATCGTGTATTGTGAGAATCATGGATTGATCGATAATATGCTATTGTAATTCATCATTAATATGTGTACGTGGAGCATTGAACGAATGAGAGTAAAGGCCATTTCCTGATACCAGAAGGAAAAGTAAAGAAACGCTAATCTATCCATTATTTATTGTTATAGTGTCAATCTACTACTCTCTCCACTTTTGTCAAGACATTGTTGCTGTAACTCAGGAAATCTCTACATGATTGTGCTTCCATTGTTGTTGATATTGGTAGTATTATGATTACATTATGTTTCTGTGTGCAGCTACTAGAACTGTTTGATAGTGAGGATCCTAGAGAGAGAGACTTTTTGAAGACGGTGCTGCACAGGATATACGGCAAATTCCTGGGCTTGCGGGCTTTCATTCGAAAACAGATTAACCACATCTTCCTCAGGTAAGTCAGATGGTTTAACCCTTTGACTCCTGCACCGCATCCATCAACTGCAGAAACTTAACCCTTTGACTCCCTCACCCTATCCACCATCTTCCTGCAGGAGGGCAGGGTGCGGGAGTCAAAGGGTTTTAAGTTACCTGGTGACCATTGTACTAGAAAATGGTGTGTGTGTGTGTGTGTGTGTGTTGTGCTGTCTGTCTGTCTGTCTGTCTGTCTGTCTGTCTGCCTGTGTCCGTGTATGTGTGTCTGTGTGTGTGTGCGTTTTTATTTTGAGGGATTTACCACTCTGACACTTCCATATGCGATGCATCGAATCGGCCATCATCTGTTTTGTTGATTCCTCAGCCTGTGTAAAATTCTTTGTCTTGGTGACTTCTTGAAAGTGAAGGGGAAGACTGGACTTTTGAAACACTGAGCTTGCACCACCAGAACAATTGTGTCCATAGTAGGCCTATAGGCAGCAAATGTGCCAGCTTTTATATTCCAGGTAAAATTTGGAGTTTGTTCAAGAGAGATTCATCACACTCAGACAATCCCATAGATGATTCCCTAGCTCAGCATCCTGTACGTGTGTGTGTGTGTGTGTGTGTGTGTGTGTGTGTGTGTGTGTGTGTGTGTGTGTGTGTGTGTGTACACATGTGCACATGCACATTGCTTGTATGTCTTTGAACACTTTGATTAATTTTTCTTGTTCTGCTTTTCTTGTGTACTGTAGTTCCAAATACTGATGTTACTATGGTTTGTAAAACTTATTTGCGTCTGTTATTACTTGATTGAAATTCTAATCATGTTCTGTTGCTGTAAAGCACAGTGAGCATGCTTTTGACATGGACCATTCATAAATAAAATGATTGTTATTTAGGAACCAGAAAAACACGAAAATAGAATCAGAACACGTATTTAATACAAGACAAGACAGGCGCAAATTTTCTGCCAACTGGCCTTTGCAATGTGTGAATGTAAGATCACAAACAATCACCAAATACAGAAATTAGGAGAAAAAGACTGAAACTTCCCTGCTGCTTCGTCCTTTGGGAGAAGAGGCGCTGAAAATTTGCACCTGTCTTTCTTTGTTGTATTAAATACACTTTCTGATTCTATTTTCGTGTTTTTTCTGGTTCCTGTTTGCAGTCACACTTAGTTTGGATTGTTATTCAATCTGCCGGCAATTATCTGGCAGACTCCTTGAGCCTGCACAAAGATGTATGTGCCGTCAAGGTACTGAAATGGGAAGGGGGAGAAGGGACCTACGGAACACTGAGCTGACACCAGCAGAAATGATGGGAACAATAAGATTGGCAACGAACACACTAATTTTTGATGTTGTGGGCTGGGATTGAACTCAAGATACTGGATCTTGAGTCAATAGCTCTATCAAAAGAAACAACTATCAAGTGACTAGGATTGAACTTGACAGGTAAAATCTTGAGTCATAGTTCTATCAACGAGTCATTTGGTGTAATTGTTTTAATTTTGTGACATATATGTATGTGTGTAGTTTGTTTGTTTCACACCCCCAGCAGAAGCTCCTGAGCTAAAATGTGTACTGTTTAGTGTGAGAGTATGTCTGTATGAAGTAGTTTTTATATTCATGTTTTGTGTGTATGTGTGCTTGGTATATGTGTAAGTGAAAATTTTAGTCATGTGTGTGCATGTGAATATTTTTATCTGTTCAGTTTTGCTGTTTGTTGTTACCTCCCCTGCACTACCCTTACCATCTCTCATCCCTTTAGAGTATGTAAGATGGAAGACATTTCAGAAGTCATATAAAACCAAACCATTGTTGAAATAACAAAGGCTACCTTGCTCTGAATTGGTTGAAGATTTCTGAAGCTATCAGATAACTTCATAGTTCATACCATTCTTTTCCTTTTTTTCTGTTTTTTTTCCTTGTTATTATTAGTAGTAGTTTTTTTGTTTGTTTTGGTTTTGTTTTTGTTTTTTGTTTTTTTGTCACAAGGTACAATTTCAACCTCTGCTTTTAACCTAGTGCAATCTTTTTGACTGAAAATGCAAGTACATGTGCTTTTAGAAAAATGAAATCTGAATTGGATGAACTGAGAGGAGGAGCTACAGAACGTGATGACGTATCTGACTTGACAGACACATCACCCTCCCCTCCCCCCCAAAAAAGAAAACTGTTAAAAAAACAAAAGTATTGTAGCGCGCACACACGCACACACACACGCACACGCGCGCCACACACACACACAGACACAGACACACACAGACACACACACAGACACACACACACACACACCCCACACACACACACACAAACACAACACAACACAACACAACACAACACAACACAACACACAACACAACACAACACAACACACACACACACACACAACACACACACACACACACACACACACACACACACACACACACACACACACAGAAAGAGAATCTGAGTCTGCAAGTCTTTACACACTCTGTGAATTGTGTAAATTTTAAAGCAAAGAATGTGCGCTGTATTTAGATTATCCCCACCCATGCTTACTGTGCATGCATCCTGCTCCATTGTGGGTTTTAATCAAGTGGCCATATCATTTAGAAAAAAAAGAGGGATGGTATGACTTGACTGTTGTTTTCTTTGTACAGGTACATATATGAGACGGAGTCATTTAACGGTGTAGGTGAGTTGCTGGAGATTTTAGGCAGCATCATCAACGGGTTTGCCTTGCCCCTGAAAGCAGAACACAAGACGTTTCTGATGAAGGTTCTGATTCCACTGCACAAGTCACGCAGTCTCAGTCTTTATCATGCACAGGTAAACCATCCTTTTTTGTCCAAGTCTTTTTTTTTAGCCATCTTCTGCTCAGAAAAGGTGTCATTTATGGTTATTTTTGTAAATCAGTTTTGTATTGCGTTGTTCTCCAAACTTATTTGCATTCATTGTGCATTGCATATTACCAGACTTTTAGTTGGAACACGGAGAACTCAAGCTGTTACATGAGCTGACCACACATCCTACTATGTTGTTGCACAGTGAGCGTCTTCAGTGGGCATGCATGCTGACATGTTTGCATAAACCACCAGGCACTCCCATAACTTTCAAGGTTTTTTTTTAACTTGCATGTTTGAGATTCTGTATCTGCATACATGAAGGGGTCTTAACTCTTTGACTCCCGCACCCTGTCCACCAGCATTCTGCATTGTCAGCCATGCTAGCAAAGTAAAAACTTAACACTTTGATTCCCTCATCCTATCCACCAGCTTCCTGCAGGAAGCTGGTGGATAGGGTGAGGGAGTCAAAGTGTTAAGTTTTTGCTGTTGGTGGATAGAGTGCGGGGGAGTCAAAGGGTTAAGCTCTAGACAGGTTTGCATACCCATTGATCTGGGAGACCAGAAATATCTCCACCCTACACACACAAGGCAGAGGTATTTAAGTGGATCGAACTCAGAACATTCTGATTGAAGTCTGATGTTTACCGACTTCACTACTGTGCCCGTGTAGATAGTTCCTTGTAAGTGTTATATGAACACCTCATCTGATATAATCATTTTTGAAAACTCCCAATCTGACAGTGATAATTTCAAGGGGGTTGTGCCTATAACCAGTGTTAGTATCCATGTGATGTAGAGAGAGAGTGTGTGTATGTGCGCGCAGATTTGTATGCATGTTTGTGTATGTATGCGTGTGTGCAAGATGATCATGCTTGGTAGAAGATATAAAAAGAGGGACAGTGGGGGAGAGAAGTATTTACATGCTTACTAGGCAATGGCAGGAGAGAAGTATTTACATGCTTACTAGGCAATGGCAGGAGAGAAGTATTTACATGCTTACTAGGCAATGGCAGGAGAGAAGTATTTACATGCTTACTAGGCAATGGCAGGAGAGAAGTATTTACATGCTTACTAGGCAATGGCAGGAGAGAAGTATTTACATGCTTACTAGGCAATGGCAGGAGAGAAGTATTTACATGCTTATTAGGCAATGGCAGGAGAGAAGTATTTACATGCTTACTAGGCAATGACAGAAGGGGAAAAAGTCAAAGATGTACTGTGTGTTACAACTGACATACTGTGTTTGCTCAGCTCTTTGAGAAAGATTTTTGTCAGTGTGTGTGTGTGTGTGTGTGTGTGTGTGTGTGTGTGTGTGTGTGTGTGTGTGTTGTGTGTGTGTGTGTGTGTGTGTGTGTAGAAAAGTTGGTATTAAATGATAAATAGTAAATGATTTTTGTGTAGTGCCATTCTGAAAACTCCTTTGGACTCATCGTGCTTTGTACATTTATAAGACATAGAGTGTAATACATCTAGAAGCACTGATATATCACATACACACACACATCAGAATACACATGTTAATACATGTATACCAGTGGATATGAATTAGCAGCCTTGTACAATCATGTACATACATATCTATGGTCATAAATGCTTACATACATGATGCCAGATGATCAGTGGTAAGAAATGAAGTACATATTGGTGGGTGAGCAGTTATGTTATCAACAATGGAAGGCCTGTGTGAACAGGTAAATATTTAAATTATGCACTTTTTCCATCTCCTCGCAGTTGTTGATGATTGATATATATGTTTTTGTTATGTTACAGCTGGCATATTGTGTCGTCCAGTTCATGGAGAAAGATGCTGTTTTGACGGAGGACGTGAGTACACAGGCAAACTTTTTCTTCTTCCTGTATGTGAGCGTCATTTGTATTTGGGTTACGGCATGAGTTAATGAATGTGTCTGTGCATCCATACATAGGCGTGCTTATCAGCCAAGTCCCTAGGATTGGTGGTAGTCATGTCATTCAGACTGAGTCAGCAAGACTTGGAATGAATGATTGTACAATTGTTTACACAGAGCTTGTTTGAGAAAGATTCATTGCAGTCAGACAGTTCCATATGTAGGCCATCCAGACCTTCCAGTGAGGATCTAAAATGTACATCTCCGTAGTGGGGGAATTTTAACTTTGGTCTTCTGTGTGAGAGGTGGTGATCGAACCATAAATAACTGAGCTTGTCTCGGAATTCAACCTGGAACCTCACGCACCCAGACAAGCAAGGTAGCCTGTGGCCTGCCTGAAGGTCAAACCCATGACCCGTGTGTTTTGAATAGGATGCTTTAACCAGCTGAGCTAAAAGATGATTTTTTCCGCTCAGAAATAGTCAAAATATTTGTCATGTCTAGTATTTGGAAAAAGATTTAAAAGTTTATGCAGTTTGTGAAATATTGCCATACAATACAGACAACTTTTGAAAATGTTAATTGCTAGTTGTCTGGATAACACACACACATTGTGCGAATTCATAAGTAATATTAAGTGTATGTGCAACATGTTTAGAATACACATTGTATGAATTGGTAAGTAGTGTTTGGTTTGTATGCAACATGCAACAACGGAGAGTGGATGCAACATGTTTAGAACTTGGAAACAGACATGACAGTTTAGGCAACATATGAATTATTACTGGGTAACTTTTGTAAATAAGTTATTGTTGGAAGTTGCTTTGATTACACTCTTTGCGGGAATTTGCAGGTAGTGTCAAGTTGTGGATTGTGTGTTTTATTTGCTTTTACTACTACTAGCTTTAGTTTGACATCAAAAATACATTTTATTTTGGATTTATACAGCAGCAAAGTCAAGATCAGTTTGTTTTCTTGAATTGTTTTAGATAATGATCATGCAGAGATAGACACAGATATTGCATAATATTTTTGACATAATGATCATGAAGAGATAGACAAAGGTATTGCAGGTGACAGAAGGCAATATGAGTGATTGTATTTTAACCACTGGCTAAAGTGGTACATGTGTATGATTTACAAGCACTAAAAAGATGTATGCATCTTGATTTGCAGGTGATAAAGGGATTAATAAAGTTGTGGCCCAAGACTTGTAGTCAGAAGGAGGTGATGTTTCTGGGGGAGATTGAAGAGATCCTTGATGTCATTGAACCTGCCCAGTTCCAGAAGATCATGGAGCCCCTCTTCAAGGTCATCGCCAGATGTGTATCCAGTCCACATTTTCAGGTCAGTGTTAGTTGACTGTTATATTTTGGTAGACATGCTACATCAAGCATGATATTTTTCATAGGCTTGTATGAATCAGACGAAATGAAAGTTTGGGAAGTCTGCAATTAATTACATATCCCACTCCACACACACCTCAAAACTGGAAAATCTTGATTGAGTTGAAAAGAAAACTTTGGAAGTTTTAAGTGTTCTGGGGAACATTGTGAGTTCTAGGATAGGCTGTCAAACACCAGGAGAAGTCAAACGCTCCAACCCAGCAGGTCCCCGGGTGGCGGATAGGGGAATACCCTGTAATGGGGTAGCTGCGAATATTCAATAAGCAGCCCCGGACCAAATCATGGGAGGCCCTTTGGCAAGGCCGAGCACCCATCAGCCACCCTCGCTAGGATTACAGGAAAACCATGGAGAGCAGCATGGCAGATGTGCACATCAGCGGAGGAACTTTATCTAGTCAACAGTGAAGTACACAAGACGCTGGACAGGGACGCCCAGGGTCACCTAGTTCAGTTAGAGAACTACTGCTCACACTTGTATGGAGTGGCGACCGCAAGTGCTCATATAGCCAATGAAAGCAATGAAATGACACAAAATCAAAGAAGTTCATCCCGCATCGCTCCTCACGCGGTCAGCCAAGGAGCAGGTCCTGCAACGGTGTCTCGGGCTACAGTCGAATAATCAGCTACTGAGACCAAAGTAATCAAAACACCAAAAAGCTTTAATGCAGGACTGATGAAAGGAAAGGAAGATATCTTCATAGCTACTGTCAATGCCCCTACACTACAGAAGGAGGGACAGATACCTGAACTAATCTACAAACCAAAACATCATTTGCCTGCAAGAACATAGATTCTTACATGAAGACATTGCAACAAAAGAACACAATTTCAGAAGTTGGAAGCTGATTACATGTTCAGCCTGGAAAAACAGCGCGAATGCTGCAACTGGCGGAATTGGAATGCTTCTCAGCCAGCAGGCCTACAATGCATTTAGCAATGTAGAAATGATATCTCCCAGAGTAATGATAGCTTCTTTCAATGGAAATCCTCGAACCTCGATAATCTCCTGTTACAGTCCCACTAATGTAAGTGATGAAGTTGAAGTCGAAAGATTTTATCAGGACTTAACATCAGTCACCAGACAAGACCCGAAGCACAACATCCTCATTATTGGTGGCGACTTCAATGCACAACTTGGAAATCTTGATGGCTTCAAATATGCATATCACTCTCAGACTAACAGAAATGGCTCTATGCTAAAAGACTATCTCAATGAAAACAATCTCTTATGCCTCAACACTCTATACCAGAAAAGACCTGGTCAGCTGTGGACACACAAATCTCCAAATGGGAGTAAAGCACAACTCGACTATATTATCATCAATAAGAAGTGCAAAAACTTACAGAGCATTCAACTCGTTTGTCAGTGTTGCATCAGACCACGGCATCGTTTCTGCTCGACTTCGATTGAGCCTTCGAGCAAATAAAAAGAAATCTTGCAATACTACCCCATATGACTGGTCAAATCTAAATGACAACCCAGAAATTCGTAACATCTTCATTACAAGGGTGAGAAATAGATTTGCTGCCCTACAAGATACAGTCTCAGCAAAGACTGCTGACATGACATACAACCACTTTGAAATGGCTTGTAATGAAACAGCTGCAGGCACTATCCCGCTGAAACCCAAAGTAAAAAAACAAACTCCATGGGTGAATGAGGAAATCTGTCAAAAATGCAAGCAACTAAAAGAAGCTGCACAACTAAAAGACTCTCAACCATCCCCTGAGAACATCATTTACTTCATTAAAGTTCGTGCTGCTCTCATAGAGGCCTATGAAGCAGAGCAAACGAACTACCTACAAAGCAAGATCACCAGATCACAAATGCTGTCAGCAACAAAACGTCTGCTATTGCCTGGAATACCGTGAACGAAGTAAGTGGTAGAAAAAACTGCAACAGAGCTAAGCTAAAAGCATCTAGGCAAGAAGGGCGAGTAAAACTGTGGCAACAACATTTCCAAGACCTACTCGGGAAACCTCCAGACATCTCTGAAGAAGAAATAACTCCAGTCTTCATGGAGGAGCTGAATATCAAGAAAGGGCCGTTTATGTTGGACGAACTACTGATAGCAGTGAAAAGCATTCAGTGTGGAAAAGCTTGCAGTCTCGATGAGATACCAGCGGAAGTATGGAAAATAGAGGAATTTCACCAGATACTGCTGGAATGCTGCAACAACGTTTATAACCAAGACCCAGTAAACAAATGGACAAAAGGGTGCCTGCTTCCTTTCCCCAAGAAGGTGACCTTGGAATCACAAAGAACTACTGTGGAATCACATTAACTGCAATTTCTGCAAAGATCTACAACCTAATGCTCCTAAATTGGATAAGGCCGGAGACAGACCCAGTTCTGAGGAAAAACCAAAATGGGTTTCGCCAAAATAGATCGACATCAGGACAAATACTCACCATCAGACGTATATTGGAAGGCATAAAAACCAAGAACCTCCCAGCTATTCTCCTATTTATTGACTCTTCCAAAGCTTTTGATTCGATCCACCGAGGAAAGATGAAGGAGATTCTAACTGCATATGGACTACCCAAGGAAACAGTAGACGCCATCATGATGCTGTATCAGAATACCCGCTGTATGGTTCGCTCCCCCGACGGAGACACAGACTTCTTCAACATCA
The DNA here is from genome assembly GCA_030674185.1 of Monoplex corrugatus. Lineage (NCBI taxonomy): Eukaryota > Metazoa > Mollusca > Gastropoda > Littorinimorpha > Ranellidae > Monoplex > Monoplex corrugatus. The sequence goes on from JAPXFY010000012.1 coordinate 23,242,555, forward strand.
CTGCTGGAGTCCTTCAAGGAGATACGCTTGCCCCCTACATTTTCATCATCTGTCTCGATTATGTGCTGAGGAAAGCAGTGGATAAGAACAAAAACTCAGCTTTACCTTCACCGAACAGAAGAGCAGATGCTACCCTGCAGTAAAGATAACAGATGCGGATTACGCTGATGACCTGACTGTTCTCGCAGACCTCCTAAAGGATGCAACATCTCTCCTTCACAGTGTCAAAAGAACAGCAATGGAGATCGGGCTCCACCTCAATGCGAACAAAACAGAGTTCATCTGTCTGAACCAAGATGCATCAGAAGGCATGAGAAGTCTCAATGGAGATACAATCAAACAAGTTCAAGACTTTAAATACCTGGGCAGCTACATTGACTCCACAGAACAAGACGTCAACACCAGACTCGGAAATGCCTGGGGCGCTCTAAATCAACTGGACAAAATCTGGAAATCCAATCTATCAGACAACCTGAAAAGGAACTTCTTCCGAGCAGCAGTAGAGTCCGTTCTTACATATGGCTCAATCTCTTGGACCCTGACAATGACATTGGAGAAGAAGATTGATGGAGCATACACACGAATGCTTCGTGCAGCCCTGAACAAATCCTGGAGAGAACATCCAACTAACAAAGAGTTACATGGTAAGATCCCACCAATCAGTAAATCAATACGTCAACAAAGACTGTGCTTCACGGGACACTGTTGGCTTAGCAAAGAAGAACTGGTGGGGATGTTCTACTATGGAGACCCAGCCATGGCAAACAAAGACCAGGACGTCCAAAGAAGACCTTCATCGGCCAACTAATGGATGATACGGGCTGTCAGTATGATGAACTATCTACTGCAATGTCTGACAGAGAAGGATGGAATAAACGTGTCATGGATAGCAGAGCAAGCTCGACATGATGATGATGATGAAGTGTGTCCAAAAGAAGATTTTAAGAGTGAAATTAGATCAGAAGATGGTTTAAAAAGTAAGACATTGGATCAAAAGAACATTTGAAAAATTTGAAATCAGACCAAGTGAAGACTAGGAAATATGAAATCAGACCAAGAGAAGGTTTAGAAAGTCTTAAATCAGACCAAGAGAAGGTTTAGAAAGTCTTAAATCAGACCAAGAGAAGGCTTGGAAGGTCTTAAATCAGACCTGTTCTTCAGTTTTCCCCTCCAGTTTTTAAAGAAGACAACACCAGCTCTGTCATGGCTGAAAACTGTGTGGAATGACAAGAACATCTCCATGATATATAAGATCAGGCTGTTTTGTGCACTTGTATGCTCCATCTTTCTGTAAGCATGTGAGGCATGCCATGATGGACTCTCACAGCGGATTTAGATAGACGAATCCCGGCCATGGAAATGAGATCTTACTGCCAACTACTAAACATCAACCATGGAAATGAGATCTTACTGCCAACTACTAAACATCAACCATGGAAATGAGATCTTACTGCCAACTACTAAACATCAACCATGGAAATGAGATCTTACTGCCAACTACTAAACATCAACCATGGAAATGAGATCTTACTGCAAACTACTAAACATCAACCATGGAAATGAGATCTTACTGCAAACTACTAAACATCAACCATGGAAATGAGATCTTACTGCAAACTACTAAACATCAACCATGAAAATGAGATCTTACTGCAAACTACTAAACATCAACATGGAAATGAGATCTTACTGCCAATTAATAAACATCAACCATGGAAATGAGATCTTACTGCCAACTACTAAACATCAATCATGGAAATGAGATCTTACTGCAAACTACCGAACATCAGATCCATGGATTATATCACCAGTGAACAAGTGCTTCAGACCATCAAGCAGCATGCTGGACCATATCTGCTGAAATCGTTTAAGAAAACTGCGTTGGTATGGCCATATAACAAGATCCAGTGACCTTGCTAAATTAGTCCACTAAGGAACTGTTTTGGGAGAGAGACGAAGTAGAAAACGGGAAAAGTGATAGACTGACAACATTGTGGAATGGACAGAGAAACCATTTGCAGGCAACTGACATAGCTGGAGGAATCTGGTGAACAGCTCTTCGGAGTGGTACCCCAGTTACTCTTCATAGAGTTAAGGGAGAAAGAGAAAAGATGTTTTATTTATTTCATCATAAATTCATTCATATCATGTGTATGTGTGTGCGCGCGCGCGTGTGTTTTATTTTATATGTTTGTTTGTTTGTTTTATTTTATGCTGTTTATCTTTGACAGGTGGCAGAGAGGGCGTTGTACTTCTGGAACAATGAATACATCATGAACCTGATTGAAGAGAACAGCAGTACGGTGCTGCCCATCATGTTCCCGTCCCTGTACCGCATCTCCAAGGAACACTGGAACCAGACCATTGTGGCCCTGGTCTACAATGTCCTCAAGACCTTCATGGAGATGAACAGCAAGCTCTTTGACGAGCTGACTTCAAACTACAAGGCTGAGCGACAAAAGTAAGTCATTGTTTTCAACAGTAGTTTAATAGTTAGTTTTTGGATTTGGGAGGGGTGGTTGGTAGTAAGGTAAAAGATAATATAAATGCTCTTGTGTGTGTTCAGGTGCAGGCACATATAGCATAACACAACATGTACAGACATACATTCGTCTCATTTACAGTGAAAAGGTCACCTTAAATCAAAGAAGAAACAGACAAAATTCATAACATGCATGAACGCTGTTGTATTTATCCGCTTGATTTTAATTATTGTCATTCTCATTTGGGGGGATGGGGGAGTTGGATGGGTGGAATCTGTTTTGTAAATGTTTGACATTATCTAAGCAAAATGTAGATGTAAATGTGTTACTTTTTGTGTGTGTTTTCAGAGAGAAGAAAAGGGAGAAAGAGCGTGAGGAGCTATGGAAACGGCTGGACCGTTTGGAGTTAAACAAGAAGAACAAGAAAATGGGTGGTGGCCACTCCTAACAGATCCCTTACCCGTCGCTGTGTCTCCACAACTGTCAAGCTGTATGTGGCCAGCTGAGCATCCTTGAGGCTGTCTCTGGACAGTCCCATAAGATCTACAGACATTTTACTGTTGCTGCTGCCACACCAGCGTTCTGCAGTACCAATGTGTGTGTGTTGCCTAGGAAGACCTTCGTCTCAGTCTCTCTCTTTCCCCAGACTGATCCAATGAAGATGACCCCCTTGTTCCCGCCACCAACCCACCCCGTCTCGATTGTCCCGCCTCCCTCCACAGAATGTGTGTGTACCCTGTCTCTTCATCTTCAACAGACTCCATTTTGCTCTGTCTCTCCAAGGGATTTATTTTTAATGTTTTATGCTGATTAATTTAGGGTGAAATGAGATTTAGGTGATACAAGTTTCTTGTTTGCAAGTAACTGCTTAAAGTATGTTAAATGTGTGAGAGCAATCAGTATTGAGAATCTGAGGGAAGTGTTGTGTACACTCTGGACATTAATTCTCCTGGCTGTGTACAAAAGTTTCAGCTGCAGAAATCAACATCTTTAGAAAGAAAATGCAGGCAGCTTTGAAAAACATAGGCGATTCTGCTTTGGAGAGAACATGTGGAAATTTGCCCAGGAAGCAGGTGTAAAAAGAGTACCAGATTTTAAGAGACCCACATTTTGAATGATATACTGATTAAAATGGCAACTTTATCATTTGACTCTTAGCATAGACCAGCGTTTATGTGTGTAAGAGAACAACGTCTGGATGAGGGAGGAAGAAAGGAAACTACACCTGAAGGAGGTGCTGTCTTGGAATTTGAAGCTTCTTTGAACAGAACAGATCTTTGAAATAACTGCCTTTCTTCAGTTTGTCTGCAATAGTTTTGGAGATATCAGTGTTAACAGTAGCATAATGCTAGTAGTGCACGAGAAATCATTTTTTTTTATCATAACATTTGAAAGTAGACAAGAAATTTGAAAGCATACAAGAAATTTGAAAGTATATAAGAAATTTGATAGTATACAAGAAATTTGTATCATGTAAATCAGTCCTTTACATAGTCATCAGTTTCTTCTTTCAGTCAGAACTACTTCAGGCATCCCTAATTAATTAGCTGTCATGGACTGCAGTTCTGATCGGATCAAGATCGATGTGCAGTCCAGATTTGCCCTCATGGATGGCAGGTCTGGTGAATTTGTTATCAAGGAAAGTTTCTGTTGTTCTAAAACTAGCGCATTGTCCCTGTCGGTTGTCGTTGATTGAAGGCTGATGTTGGACAATCACACTGAAGTGAGTATTTTTGACGATGACGCCTCTGCTGGGATAATGTGTCTATCTGATATCTCGCATTGAGCTACTGTTTTGTTTGTCATGATGCGTTGTTTTTCTGATGTTTTTAGGGAAAAGTTAGAAGGGGAAGGATTGTGTGTATATCACATATGTGTGGGTCTTGAGAGAGAGAGTGTCTGTGTGTGTGTGTGTGTATATATATATATATATATATATATATATATGTATGTGTGTGTGTGTATCATTTTGTGCGTGAGTGTGCTGGTTTGTGTGTATGTGTGTATGTTCACCTTTGGGATTCGTTGTGTAAGTACAGTGAGTGTTCATAGAAATTGTAGTCCAGTATTCATGTAATTTTCCTCAAACTGCATGTTTTTCATTTTCCCATTGTTGTGTTTTTGTTTTGCCTGATTATTAAGTGAGTTTCTGTTATTCCTAATGTTTTGAAAAATGTCCACCTCCTGTTTGTAATAGAAAATGGTTGTTTTTAAAAAAATCCAAGGGGCATTACTCAATAAATGAAACAAATTAAATTTTACAGGTGCGGTTTCTTAGTTTCACGTATCCTTTAAGTCCAGAATTTACAACTCAGTTGGATCTGATTACTTAGTTTTGGGTAGTTTTTGGTTGGAAGTTGGAGACTGTAGTCTGTTTAGTTAGATTACCATGTTTCTTGTTTCTGGTTATTCATGGTATTGTTAAATTTTATGGTAGCTTCTGTTGTGTGGGCTAATGAAATAGACAAAGCTTAGGTCTAATGAAATGTATGAAATACACAAGTAGATGTAAGTCTTTCAAGTTCATGGGGGATTCATCATGCTTAGGAAGTTCCATATGTATTACACTCAAGTACACCAGCTATTATCTGGCATTCTCTTTGAGCCCACACAAGAGCCTATGCATGGCTAGGTTTTGAAATGGGGAAGGGGATGGGTGGGGGTCAGGACCTATGAAACATTAAGCTGACACCACCGGAATAATAGAAGCACTAAGATTAGCAGCAAACAGTGGGCTGTGGGCTGGGATTGAACTTGAGACATCAATCCTGAGGCCCATGGCTTTATCACAAAGCCAGCCAGCTTGAAGGGGAAAAAAGCTATGAAATCAGAAAGCTTAAATTATTGTGAAAGATAAGTAAATGTCAGCCTATGAAATAGCAAATACACACATGCAAGTTTACAGTTAAATACACAAGTAAACTTAGACTTAAGTATACAAGTAAGTTATGGTCTAATGAAATTTTTTTGGAAGTCCAGCTTTTACCAGCTTGACTAGTACTCCCGCTGATAGCTTTTTATATTAACTTTCTGGTTTATAGAACGGCATGATTGTACTTGCAAGAGCTTTTTGAATTAGCTTACTTTCATGTATTGAAAGGAATGATTGTATAAAATTTGTGTGCTTACATTAAAGGTCCACAGTTGTTCAGCTAAAGAATAATAATATTTGCAAGTGTTAGTAATGCCATCTTACCCATTTTGGTATGATAGTTTTCAGTTGTACACCAAACAAAATCATTTAAAGATTCAAGAAAGTGGAAGGTTGGAGGTGGTTGGAATTAGTGATTTAACGTATGTCTGTTGCATGAGCATCATTTAAAGTGTGTATTGTTTGTTGCGAATTTGGAGTGCTTGAATATTGTCTTGAAACGTACATGAAGATAATGTAACACCTTTTGATATTGGCAGTGTGTGTGTGTGTGTGTGTGTGTTACGTGATATGTGGGTGTGGGTGTTTATGTCTGTGTGTTGCGATGCCGTGACTGTCTCATTTCTGTTGTCAGTTGAATGGACACCAGTCTGACAAAAAAAAAAAAAAAAAAAAAAAAAAACCACCCAACAACAAAATCACAAGTTTTATTTCGTTCACACAGTTGATTTTGTTGTGTTTTCAGTTGAGATATTTAGGGATGCTGAGGTGTGGTTTTCATTCACATAACAACAGCCCATACTTCCCTTCTCAGTACAGATTTGGTTTTGTGTGAAGGAAACGGAAACTTTTTGTTCGTCTTTGTTTTATAGGTTTGATCATCAGTGCATTTGGTAATAAAATTGTATGTACATGTCAGAAACAGAAAGTTTCTTTTTGGTCAAGTTTAATCATCAGTGCATTTAGTGGTGAATACGGTAATGTATTCTGCTGTGTAACGTTAATCTGTAGTAGAGGGAAACTTTAATCAACTCCTGAACTGAATAGTGTGTGAGTTGCAAAGTTTCGGTCAGCTGCCAACAAGATGGTCTTTGGTTTGAATGTGTTTATTCATGAATTGTGTCATATTGTTGTGTGTGTGTGTGTATATATGCATATATATTAGGAAAAGCGTCAGCAGGATAAGGTCTTTGATTTTGTGCTTGTGACACGCTTTTTATCAAATGCCTTCCCAATGTTAAATGTGTACATTTTGATACATTGTCCTTGATGTGATTCATCCCCACAGTTGTATAACAAAAGGAAAAAAAAAAGAAAAACCTAAAAACAGAAAGTAGAGAATGATGGATTAATTTGATCTTGTGCCATCAGTTTTGAGTGAGTGTGGATTGTTTTTTCTTTTATTTTTGTGTTTCTCTATACCTGTTTTGTTTTTTGTTTAGTTCTGTAATGGCTGTGATAGTACATACATACCATCAACAACTGCTTGGCTTTTACTACTACATATTGTGTCGGAATTGTGTGTGCAGCTGTGAGCATGTGAGTTCCCAAATTCTTCTGTTGTGAATTCTAAGACAGTGCTGTTATTCATTTGTCTCCCATTATGTGGTGTTTGTTCTTGTGTCCACTGTGTGTGTGAAAAAGAGCGAGAGAGAAACAGAGAGAGTGCGCAGTCATGTGATTGTGTATGACCCCAGACTTGCTTATTTTCAACATTACATTTTGTACATGCTGTTGCATTTTTTCCAGCTTATCCCATATTATATATATATATACATATACATGTGTATATGTATGTGTATGTATTATATAAAGTGTACATGAAATCAGTGCTTCTTATGATTGACTTAACTAGGGTTTGATCGGCAGTTTCTCATTAAGACCCAGATGATACTATTGATAGACATAAATCTCAAACTGTGCAAATTTAAGAATGAACACATGCAGTTTGTGATCATCATACTTTCACAAGGATACCGTAATGTTTGATTTTACATAGTTCAGTATTACAGTATCATCTCTTCACAAATTGATAGAGTATTGGAAGTTTTGTCTAAGCATGGCAATTGTCTGTTTGCTAACATCTGTCTTGATTGTTCAGATAGTGAAAATATTTCACCAAGTAACTCACTTTCATTTGTTTAGCATTTTTTGTTGGCTTTTTTTTTTCTTTTGAGATAGAGGATGCTTGGATGTTGTGTGTGTGTAATTTGCCTTACCATTGGTCCTGTTTAGATGATAGCACTTTTTATCGTAATACATCATATACGAAATCAGTCGTCTTTGAAATTCTTTAAACTTTCATCTTGTGGGCGAGACTGAAGAGGCAAAGCAGCAGAAAAAGTCTACTGTCTGTATATCTGTGGTGTTGCTTCAGTCATTGCGCTCTTTTAGATTGATTACCTTACTTTTCCTCTGTTGAAATTGGCAGCGACTTCCTTTAGTGTGCCTGCAAGGTTGGTTTTGGAAAGATATTGGTTTTGGAAAGGTATTGGTTGTGGAAAGGTTGTCTTGGCATCCTTCTGGGTTGATGCGCCATCAGTTGAAGAGGCTTCTGAAGGTCCTACCAGAACAGAACACTGAGTTTGCTCCACACTTGCCAGTTAGGTGTACAGTATTCATGGTAGGAAATGTGGAGTCATTTTTTGTCTAGGCATTTGGTTTTGAAAAGCCTGGATCTGTTTATGTGTTTTATAGCAAACAGTGTTCGATGATTTAGGATCAGTCATCACAGTCTTGCTTGGGACGATTGCATGCACTTTTGGTACAGCAGTTGTACGCAACAGTTTTCATCATCTAAACAGGCCTTTGTCCCTCACCATGTTTGAAAGTATGATGTTGTCAGTTCATAAATGGAATGAAATACCATTTTCCTGTGTCAAACCATTAGTTGAGTGTTTTTCTTTTTAAAATTGTATGGGACTGGACTCGAATGGAATGTAGTGGCATCATTCTGTTACGTTTTTTTTTTTTTATGTGTATATATATATATATATATATATATATATATATATATATATATATATATATATATATATATATATATCATCTGTATATATAATTACATGTATGTATGTGTGTGTGTGTGCATGCTGTACATGCATGGATGCCTGTTCGTGGTGTGATGTGCATGTCCGTGCCTGCAGGAAAGCCACAGAACAATATGGCGTTGAAACGGGTGATCTGAAAAAAAACTTGATAATGCTTTGTCATATCCCCTCTCTTCATATTGTGAGTTCTTTGTCAGTTAATATATATGATTATAGATATTTTGCATGTGGCCACTATAGTGTAGTGTGTGCGTGGTTATTATGAAAACTGGTAGTCGTAGTGTTTAGTAGTGTTGAGGCTTTGCTCTTCAAGTATGGGCTTGCCTTGATAATGTAATGATGAACTTATTTGTGTCTTTTGAATCACTTCATCACATGTATACTAATTTCGTAACAAGACACCATGTGGTTGTAACCCGCTTATTCAGGTCTCGGTTCTGTGTCATTTTCAGTATAAAAAGTGTGTGGGTGGGGGTTAGATCATATTTTGTTTTAGATTTAACCTTTTGACTCCCACACCCTGTCAGCATTCTGCATTGTCAACCATGCTAGCAAAGCAAAAACTTGATTCCCTCACCCTATCTATGAGCAGGAAGCTGGTGGATAGGGTGAGGGAGTCAAAGGATTAAGTTTTTGCGGTTGGCAGATAGAGCACAGGTGTCAATTTAAAGTAGTATTACATATGCTTGTATTGCATGTACAGTTTATATAGAATAGAGAAATTACCTATTCTCTGTTCAATAACTCTTGTGCATAAGTCACGTTGTGTGGAGTGTGTTGTGTATACATGCATTCTGTGTAACTGTGTACATAGGTTGTTGAAATGTTGTTAGTCATTCAAAAGGAAAGGAGTCAGTGATGATGGTTGTTTGGCCACAACAACCATTATGATATATGTGTGTCATTCAAAAGGAAAGGTGTCAGTGATGATGGTTGTTTGGCCACAAAACCACTATGATATATGTGTGTCATTCAAAAGAAAAGGAGTCAGTGATGATGGTTGTTTGGCCACAACAACCACTATGATATATGTGTGCAGTGATTTGAGAGAGATGGAGAGTATGGTGGGAGGGAGGGGTCACAGTGTGCATGTTTGTTCAGATCTAGTTTTGGTTGGTTTTGTGTTTGGGCTGTTAAAGACTTCTCTGTTGTTCGTTTGCTGGGTTTGTTTTATCCATTTGAGTACCTCCTGTCAGACTGATTGATAGTTATTTTAGCTGTATATTATGATGCCCCTCGCCACTTGGGTGAATGTACGTGTGTGTACTCACATACATGCGTGCGTGTGAGAATGAGCGAGCGCAAGGGTGTATGTATGCGTTTTGAGTGAGTGTGTATACATATGTATTTTAGAAATGTGGACTGTTTCTTTGGTTTGCTGCCTGTGTGTTTCAACATCAGACTTGCTGGCTATTCACAATATTGACGATAGTATTATCTCGACTGAGTTTTATTGGTAACAGTGTTTAGAGAGCGGCTGGCTGACTGATCGTTTTGGGGGCACTACTTTCTCAGTTTGTTTCGAAGGGTCTGTGTCATTGCTAGCTTTGTTTTCACTTGCCTGTCTTCTTCTGTTCAATTCTTGTTCACTTTGTTCATTTGTGTATTTTTTTTTTTTTCCCCTTGTGCATTTGATTTTGTAGTTGTGTTGGTCACATGTCGTAGCTATATTAGGTCTGCGTGTGGTCAACGCCTAACCCTTTCTCTGTCAGTTCCTCCCACCCACCCCCCTTTCTTTCATGGTATGGAAATGCTAGTGATACTCAAAAGCGTTAATTCTGAAATAAACTCTGTTATCTCTTGGATGATTGTGTTTGCGTTATTTGGTGTTTTCAGTTGTGCGTTTGTGGGTTCTGTGTGCATGTGTGTGTGTATGTGTGTCAGAGATGTGATATGTATGTTTTTGGTTTGTTGTGTGCATTTATGCGAAGTGTGTGTGTGTAAAGAGCAAAACAGAACTCGGAACACGTTCGTTTGCCATAATAACCCAAGAAAGGGCTATAAGTGGATGCGAGTCATATGTTTCTGGCTCTTCAGACACATTTGTTTGTGTGCATGAGACATGGAACATGCTTTTGTGATGTGTGGAATTTCATTTTACACGCAGAAACTTTTGATGACAGATATTGAATTAGTCTGGATGGCAAAGAGGTAGACTTCCAGCCTTCCAATCTGACTGCACATCTCCCCCACCAGACCCCTTCCTCGTTTCAAGACTTTGCCAGTGCGCAGGGGGGTCTGTCTGACAAGTGCTGGCAGATTGGGGTGGAGCGTATGTGGAACTGTCTGAGCTTGATGAACTCTACTTGAGCAAACTCCAAAGTCCACCACAACAAGACACTGGTCACAGAGCATGCAACAATCTCTCAGTACAGATATCAACACACACACGAAAATGACATGAATTTTTTACTGAAATCATTTCCATTTGCACATTTTTTTCTTTTTTTTCTAAACGGATGGCAATAAAGCACAAAACACTGGAATTGGAACACCCTGCTCTCCCGCATAATAATCCAAGCCATGTTCCTCAGTAAACACTTATCAAAAAAGAAACATTTGAAAGACAAAAGACACACTAACAGGTCAAAATTAATTGGGTTAAAAAAAAAGGTTAAAAAAAAAAAACACTGAACACAATGCACACACCATTTCTTTCACATTCTCTTTTCTTTTCATCAAAGTACGCTGACCAGTGATACATAACTGAACATTTCTATATGGATTCTAAATATGATTATGATTTCATTAAAAAAAAATGGAATGAGTACATAAAATCAGTATCTCATGAGCTTTCTGATGTACATGCCTTTCATGCAGTTTTCTTTCAAAAATCAATTTCAAAAACAATTCTTGTCTCATGAAGAGGTTGTGCTGAGCTTTCCTGAGTACAATATATTTACATGTTGTGTGTATGCAATGTTGGACTTGTCAAATGAAATTCAAGGACCTACTGTAACCTACTATATACATCAACATTATCAAAATTATTTCTAAAATGTAGCTTTTCATTACAATGCGGTACTGTTCAAACAAGACTAATTCATGCATAACCGTTACTACTATTAATATAATCCAACATGGTCAAGCCATTCTAACAATCTCCCTTTATATACCAAATTCACAGAAAATCCAAATTTTGTATTTCTCAAGGTCATTGTGACCTCGAAGGAAAGCATAAGATGAAACTTGACATGAAGCAAGGATATTGGTAGACTGTAAATATGTGACTCGACACAGAACAAAATCAGGAAAGAAAAGAGCAAAGTTTTCATTTTTGATTTGTAACTCATTTTAAAAAGGTCAAAATTCAATTCTAAACTTCAAAATTAATATAAATTTTTTTTTAGAAATTAACATTTATAAATATTTCTGTAATTAACATGCAAAAACAAAACAAAACTACGACAAATAGCTAATTTTTTTCCTTTTTAGACATGTTTAAACTTTTCATTTTGGACAAGAAAAGTAATAAGCTCATGGTGCTTTTACTCATAATTTGGATCCTTTCCAGCTATTTTCAGACAAAGGTAGGGGAGGCTGGCTGCGCCTTTAGCCAAGTTTTCCCACACTGCGTCACATTTTCAGAAATTCTTGAGGCAGTGCTGTTCACACGCTTTTCCTCAAAAAGAGTTGATTTTGGTACTTGTTTGGTCCATGTGACCTTGACTTTGATATGATGACTTCCAGACTTACTCATTCATGACTCCTGAACAGTACGTACCTTTCTGCCAAATTTGGTATTTCAAGATCCATTCAAAAACAGCTGTGAAAGCATCGCTCAGAGGTGCCAACCCTTACGGTTTCGCCGTATTTTCTTACGGCAGATTTAATATCTTACGTTCTTACGGTCACTTAATTTATCTTACGGTGACAAAAGTGACCAGATCGTCCGCTCGTGAAACTAACATAAGGCCAAGCTCGCGTTCTCTCCTCAGCGCTCTCTCGCATAGCGCAAGGCTAAACGCTTATTTCTCTCTCCACTGCACCCAACGATAGGCCTGTCGTGCTTGATTTCTAGGCAAAGCAGGTTTCTCTCTCCATCCCACTGCGCTATTTTTGAAACTGCATGGACCCACGATGGCTCAGTGGTAAGAACGATAGCCACAGTAACCAATCAAACGCGCTCTCTCATTTTCTCTGTCCAATTGGAAACGACAATGAGTAGGCCTAGCACCACGCTTTCTCTGTGGAGGAAACATGGCGTCGAACGGAGAACCGCCAAAAAAGAAAGCAAAAACAGGAGCATATTCCCAGAAGTTTCGTGAGACCTACACGCAGAAGTATCCTTGTGTTGTGGCCTCCCAAGTTTCATCTCAACATGCACACTGTGTTCCTTGTGAGTTGGATTTTAAGATTTCTCATGGAGGACTCGATGACGTAAAGCGACATTGTGTATCTGTTCGACACATCGAGAAAAGTGGAGCGCTCAGCAAATCTACGAAGCTGACCAGTTTTTTTTCGTCATCCAAGTCTGAAGCAGAAACATTTTCACAGCAGGCTGTCACGCGCGCAGAGACACTGTTCACTCACTTTCTAGTTGAACACAACATACCGCTCAGTGCGTCGGATCATGCTGGTCCCCTGTTTCGTAAAATGTTCCCTGATAGCAAAATAGCGAAAGAGTATGGATGCGCACGGACGAAGACAACACAAATTGTCAAAGCATGCAGCAAGGCAAAGGTAAATGAACTAGCTGACCACATGAGATCGGGACCTTTCGTACTCGGCACAGACGGAAGTCAGGAGGGAGGGGATAAATGTTATCCTATTGTTGTTCGTTGCCTCAACAAACACAATCAGATCACAACAGAACTGCTGTGTAATCCTACATGCTCCAAGTCCAGCACAGGAGAAAACATTTTCAAAGTTTTGGATACGGAACTGAGCTCACTAGATATCAAGTGGGAAAACTGCATGGCCTTGGTCAGTGACAATGCTTATGTAATGACTGGAGACAAGAAAGGGGTCATTTCTTTCGTCCGGAAGAAACAACAGAATGTGTACTTAGCGGGCTGTGTGTGCCACCTACTCAGCCTGGCCTTGAAGAGGGGGATAAAGGCAGGAATGAAGTTCGACCTCGACAACACCATGCGCCAGTTGTACTGGTATGTGTCCAAGAGCAGTGGACGACAGCAGCGCCTGACACAGCTCCAGGAGAAGTGCGGAGTGCCCAAACATCAGCTGATTGCGCATGTCCCGACAAGGTGGCTCTCACTTGGTGCTGCGTTGTCGAGGGCTTTGGAACAATGGGAACCCATTAGCTTGTTTCTGAAAGAGGAGTGCAACCTGAAGAAATGTGCAAGTCAGAGCTCCCCAGCCATACGGTCTACTTTGAAAGACTTCTTCAGACGGAGAACTACAAAACTGTATGTTCTGTTCGCTTTAACAGTCATTCAAATGTTCGACAAAGTGAACAAGCAGCTTCAAACAGACCATGCAAGAATTCATCTCATCAAGAGAGACATTGAGCAGCTGTTCCGCAGATTGCTTGTTTGTTTTGTGAAGCCCTCTGCAGTGAGTCATGGACCTGTGATGGCAGTTGATTTCACTTCCAGTTACAACATCAAAGCTGAAGACCAGCTCTTCATTGGCAGTGAGGCCAGGGCACATCTGGGGGCAGGAATCGACCAGAAGGAAAAAGATATATTCTACAAGAATGTGAAATCTCTGTACAAAGCCATTTGTACTTACATTGTAGATAAGATCAACCCCTCCAACAACATCCTCTGGCAGCATGCTGAAGTGGCAGACGTAAAGAACAGGGACGTTGCCAGAATCTCGTCCTTGAATTTCTTCCTGGGCAAATTTCCTTGTTTGCTGCAGGATGGTCTCACCCGAGACACTGTGCACACGGAATTCCTTGACTATCAAGCAGAAGCTTCCATTCCTCCTGAAGTAATTCAGCAAGAAAATGCTGAGGAACAATGGCAGAGTATCTCCAAGATGACAGACCACAATGGGAGCAGCAAGTACAGCAACCTGGCCAGAGTCATGCAGGGAATTCTGCTCATCCCTGTATCAAACTGTGCTTGTGAACGAATCTTCTCCATGGTCAGAAAAAACAAAACAGACTTTAGGGGTACGATGAGCACGGACACCCTGGGAGCCCTCATGGTGCTGAAAGCTGGCAGTGCAGGACCATGCTTCGAGACACCATTGTCAGAAGGATTGTTGCGGACATGCAAGTCGACGACAATGAAGTCCCTCTGATCCCATCCACAGCCTCTTCACACTGTACATATATGTAAATATTGGTAAGTCTCCCCATTTGTTTCGTTTCGCTATAGTTTTCTGTCCATATATTTCAATTAGTCTTGTCGAGCAGATAGCCATAGGACAAGTTTCTTCCTGTATCTTACTGACGAATTCAAAATCTTACTGACAGATTTTTAGAATTGTACTGTCAAGTCTTGAAGGGGGTTGGCACCTCTGATCGCTAACATATTTTCATCACAGACACATGCATATATCCCTCTCCAGTCCACGTGAAACAACTCTCCCTTTCCTTTAACCGTTTTGACTCTTGCACCTCTCCACCAGCATCCTGCATTGTCAACTATGCTAGCAAAGCAAAAACTTAACCTTTGACTCCATCACCCTCTCCTGCAGTAAGCTGGTGGATAAGTTGAGGGAGTTAAAATGTTAAGTTTTTGTAGTTGGTGGATAGCATGTGGGAGTCAAAGGGTTAAAGGGAAACTGAAAAATGTAGCTTTCAGACTGATAAAAATAGCTAAAATCAAATCTTAGTGTATTGTTCAAACAAATGATGCTGCTATTTTGCTGTATACAGTGACATGACTGTCTTTACACTGTAAGAATACTGGGGGTCAAGAATTATTCTACTTCTCAATAGTCAATTATAATATTAATGTCTCATCTGTTTTGTACAGGTCTATGTCTCAAAGGCTAAACCTCTGTAACAATCTTTCCCCCTCCCTCACAGATCTACATCTCAAAGACAAAAGTCAATATCAACTTTCCCCCCTCCCTCACAGATCTACATCTCAAAGGCAAAGGTCAATGTCAACCTTTCCCCCTCCTCCACAGATCTACATCTCAAAGGCAAAGGTCAATGCCAACCTTTTTCCTCCCTCAACAAACCTGCTGGCTTTATGCAAAAAACTGATGGATTACTCTGTAGATTGTGTGAAGCCACCAGCAATAGGGTTAACGTCTGCATGTTTAACCCTTTGACTCCCACACCCTGTCCACCAGCATCCTGCATTGTCAACCATGCTTGCAATGTATGTCTTGATTTGCGTCCCTGTTACGAGAGACTTAGCTCCCCTGTTGATATAGCTTAGGGGAATCATGAGTGATAGTCAGGGAAGCCAGCGGAGAATCAGGGAAGATCTGACGCACATTGTACTTTCTGACTTCGAGTTGAATAGACCTTTTCTTCATGATTCAGAGAATCTAACACAGTGTCAGAAGTAAACTAGAACTGAGAAGCAGCGCCTGCTAATTCTGTTTGTTTATTTGATAAAAAAAAAAAAAAAAAAAAAAAAAATGGAAACATACATTCGCCCACCAGAGAAGCTGTTGTCAAGATCATCATCAACAGACAATCCTAGCAGTGCATGGGACAAATGGAAGACAAGATTTGACATTTTTTGAAAGCTTGCACAGTTGCAGAGCTTCTGCTTAACCTGATGTAGTGAAGATTGGACTTCTGTTAAACCACATTGGTGATGAAGGCATTGAAATCTTTCAGAACTTTGTGTTTCATCCAGAACGTATTTCAGACAGAGGTGAAAGAATCCCAGCTGAAGATAAGGACAATTTCAACACAGTGCTGAGTAAGTTGGATGAACACTTTCACCATCGCGATCCTCAGCTCATGCTACGAGAACTGTTCTGGTACGGCCTAGAACGCGAGACACAGCAAAGCCGATTCATGGGTGCGCACAGTGAAGGACAAAGCTGCTGTGTGCAAATTCGAGAACCTTGAAGAGATGGTTGGGACAAGCTTATTTTTTCTTGTCGTGATGATGCAGCAAAACTTCAGCTTTACGATTCTGGCGCTAGCCTTACTCTGCAGAGAACCACTGATGTTTTGTCTGTAAGAGAACTGACAAAGAAAGAGCTACATGACGCAAAATCATCCATTGACGCTGTTTCCAGAAGAAAATGACGTCATCTACGTCAACCAGTGTTCCGGATCAAAAGCTGTGTAAGTACTGCAATGGAAAACATGCCTCTGGGAAGAAGAACTGTCCAGCCGCCTATGCAAAGTGTTCTTACTGCAAAAAAAACAACAACAAAAACTGGTCACTACGCAGTTGTCTGCTACAAGAAGAAGTCCAATGTCCAAGGGGTTGTTCAAAACGATGATGATTCTTCAGAGCCTGAAGAAACAAGTTTCAAGGGAATGGTTGACACCAAGCGCACAAAGAAATCCGCAAAGGGTTGGCAGATCAAACTGGGCATTGCTCAGGACGAACTAACCTGGTGTATAGACACAGGAGCCGAAGTCTCAATGATTCTAGTCCAGGTTTACAAAAGAACGTATGGAGTACTGATGCCACCGGATAGAAAGCTGTATGGCCCAGGAGAACAAGCACTGGAGTGAAAGGATTTGTCAACATGACATTGTCACGAGGGGACTCACACATTGAAGAGAAAGTTTACATTGTGAAAACATCGAAGCTGCTACTGGGTGTTCCAGCCATCCAAAGCCTGGGTCTCATAAAACTCTCCCGGGAGCCTTTTCCATGAAGGCAATCAGGTCCATGAACTCAAGCCAAGAAGCTCTCTTTACATCGAAAGACCACGTGAAGAAAAGGTAGCCCTCTCTATTCAAAGAGCTTGGAAAACTGGAAGGTGAGCAGCATATTGAGAACAAGGAAGATGCCAAGCCTTTTTGTCAAACAGTATCAAGGTGTGTACCAGTGCCACTGATGAAAACAGTGGAAGAGGAACTGAACAACATGGTTGAGAAAGATGTAGGCCTAATCCCGCCAGTTGACAAACCAACTGACTGGTGTGCTCCAATTGTTGTTGTCCCAAAGAAGAACAATGATGTTCGCATCTGTGTGGATCTAGTTGGTAGGATTGAACTTGAGATACAGAATTTCAAATATCCACAGCTCTTCTGAAAGAAAGTCAGCAGGCATGAGGGGGAAAAAAAAACAAGAACGAAAAAAGAAATGGCTGGCCTGAGGATTGAATCCACGATCCCTACGTCAATTCCAAATTAGGCTATATAGCTACTCCTTATGCTGTGACCTGTGTGTGTAATGCTCTCATGTTCTTGAGGTTTATACAAACATATGTGGCTGTAACTTGCGGCGCCTTGAAACAATCTTGGGAATCAAGAGCGCCTATTCACAATGGTTTCTATTACACCACTGTATCTACCACACTGAAGTCAGCTTCATGAACACAAAAAAAAACCATGCTCAAATTATTCATGCCCACAGACAATTTCAAAGTACAAAATAGATGAAAAATTGATGGTGCAGTTTTGATATTGAGACAAAGAACACATAGCATTGCGTATCATGACATTTCATTTTTAACGTTATGACATTCAACATTTACAAACTTCTGCTTACAAACAGCAATCAAAACATACAGAAATTTATGCACGCACACACACACACACACACACACACACCAAAACAAAAATCCAAGAAGGAATCACCCTTTCACTTTTTCACCCTTTCCACCAGCTTTCTGCTGAAAGAGAAATACAGTTTGCACCACATCTTCCCTTACTTCTATCATAAAAAAAAAAAGACAAGACATGGTGGCCAAGTGACTCCATACCATGTATAGATCTATACACTGTCAATGAGAAGGAACTATCAATTTAACCCTTTAACTCTTGTGCTCTGTCCACCAGCATCCTGCATTGTCGACCATGCTAGCAAAGCAAAAACATAACTCTCCGCAGCCGGTGGATAGGTGTGGGAATCAAAGGATTAAGACTTAACACATCACTTCATAAAAATATGGCCAAATGACTACACTTTATGGCAAATATACTGTCTACAAGAACGAACTTTAAGACTCACATGGTCTATCATACAAAAACATATGGCCAATTACACACTGTAGCAGAACACATTGCCAATTAGAAAGAAATTTAAAGTCATGTCTATCACATAACAAATATGTCACCCATTCTCACAAAGGGATACATGAAGTTAATTTTTGTGAAAGAACTTCAGACTCACATCCCTCATATGATAAACATGTCACCTGTTCTTACAAAGGGTTACAAGAAGTTGATTTTTTTGTGATAACAAAATATCCGTATCAGACAGTATCACTGGGAGAGGGCATGGGCTTTCCTTTCCAATGACATGTAACCTTTCGCCTTCTACACCTTCAGCATCTTGCATTATCAACCATGCTAGCAAAGCAAAAACTTGACCTTTTAACTCCCTCACCCTATCCACTAACTGCAAAAACTAAGCCTCTGAAATGAATTTCCTTTCCAGTGACATACAGATGTCTCTAGGCCTAAAACAGTAGCAGTAGTGGCCAAATGAAATGTCACATTTGCGGTAATCCTTGTTTTCAGAATGCTAACGAGAAAGTTTACATTCACTGTCAGATTTTCTGTGGCAACCAAAAGAATGCTCTTCGATGAATTCTGATTGGGTCATTTTGAATTTCTGTGTGGAGTGCTCAGAAATTGATATTACAACTACATATATACAAGCTTCAAAACAATGTATGGCATGTCATGGTTCTAAAAGTAATTTCACATCACCAGTTTCAATATTCAATTGCTGTGTGCAGTGCTTGAAAGTTGACATTACAAGCTTCAAAACTATGCATGGCGTGTCAGGATTCTAAAAGGGATCTCACAACTGTCTCAATTTCAGTTTACAGTGGGTAATTTCATCAAAGCATTGCCAAGAGGTATCACCATATCATTTAATTCTAATATTTAATTCTAATACTTTTTTTGGGTGATTTTCACAGCGACACTTTTTATTGTTGTTTTTGTTTGAAGCCCAGCCGACTGTGTAGAGCTATATCAAGGCTGTAACCAATTCAAAACATACACAATATTTCAAAAGGCAAAAAAAGGAAAAGAAAATTAAGTACACAAATTACCATTTACTTTAAAGAAAAGCCTAAAGAACAAGCTGAACCTAAGATCTCAATTTCTTTCTTACTCGACAGACCTTCGCCATCATCCTGAGGCCAACTCTTGGTTCATTCACATGCAACTTTACATTCCCATCCGTGAGAATGGATCACACAAGATAAAATAATTACACACAATCAACAATCATTTCACTCCCTGACCTTATCCACCAGCTTCCCACAGGATATTGACCGACTGGGTGATGGAGGGAAAGTGTTGATGGAAATTATCATTTTAAGTCTATCACTGAATATTTCTAACATTAACGTCATTTTGCCATTGCAAACATGCACCTTCCCACTCCCTGAAGAAAAGTTCACTCACATCTGATGGCAACTCCTGAGTCCAATGATACTGTTCACAATTTCACAGCAATGTCAGACTAGAAAACAACCCAAAAGAAAACAATTCCTACACCCCTCCCCCCCCTCCCCCCAAAAAAAAACCCACACAAAAAACACCCACCCTCACATAGAACAAAACAACAAATGAAAAAACAAAAAGAAACAAATACACAAAAACGGCAAACAAAGCTCACGACACAAACAGCAGTAGGCTATCACAAAGAAATAGGCAGAAAATTATAACATTAACACATCTGAATAATTGGCAAGAATGCACGCGAAAGAAGCCCCAAGCAAAAACACTTTGCAATGGAAGCCTCCACAATTTCACAAATGATGCAGGATAAGTCATCAGCAGATCTGACACTTCAAAACATAAATTCAGAGATTATCTCTCCACTGTTGTAGTCTATTCTACAATTGAAATCGAAATCACAATTAATAATTTAATCCCTTTTTGAACAGAAAAACCAGCCAACACAAACAAGAATACAGACATGGAAAAACAAAAAATGAAGGCGCTACACCTCAGTCAAGTAATCTCCTCTGGGGCAGCATCCTGTATTTCACACATAAGTGTGTGTGTGTGTGTGTGTGTGTGTGTGTGTGTGTGTGTGTGTGTGTGTGTGTGTGTGTGTGTGTGTGTATGTGTATGTGTATGTGTGTGTGTTGTGTGTGTTGTGTTGTGTTGTGTTGTGTTGTGTTGTGTTTGTGTTGTTGTGTTGTGTTGTGTTGTGTTGTGTTGTGTTGTGTTGTGTTGTGTTGTGTTGTGTTGTGTTGTGTTGTGTGTGTTGTGTTGTGTGTGTGTGTGTGTGTGGTGTGCGTGTGTGTGTGTGTGAAATAGTGCTGATACCAATGCAGTTCCACACAGAGAAATCGATAACCCTTTCAGCCCTGCAAGGCTTATCGCCTGAGCCACCTCTTCCGCCTTGTACTTTGTTGTAGATTTTGGATGGCAGAAAGGGATGCTACACTTAAATGCTAATGTCTTCAAACCTGTTCAACCAACAACCAAGATTGTACTATAATGCAATATATTTTCAAGTAACCTGCTTTTTCAGAATCTTGTAGGCCCTACTTTTCCTAAATCTCACGATTATGATTTTGCGTATACAGTTTTTCTTAAACTTACATAGTTTGGTTCCCCAATGTCACCATTTTAACTTACGTTATTTGGCCTCCCCAATGTCACCATTTCATCCGCATTCAAATCTGAGACATTTTGAGATGTAATCCTGTAAGCCATGTCAGTATCTGATGGCTTATGAAAACATGAAAATACCCACTTTGTGTACCTCTGGAAATGGTGTATGACTGCCTTAGTGATAGGAATTAAAACCAGAAAAAAAAAAACTGAAAAAAATGGCCATACACATAAAAACCAACTTCCACATGTGATAGCTGCAGCCATTGAACACAGAAAGAATGAACATAATTTATTACATAATGTATACATTATCTATCATTTGATTTACACACAATCTATTTTATACATAACTTTTTACAGGATTATATCTAACCTATTGCCTTGTTTAAAACATTTATCACATTTTTACTAAGTAATCTATCACAGCTTTCATCCAGAACCCATCACATCTTTATTAATAAATCATTTAATTAATACATAACTTATTGTTTTATACACTATTAAATACACAATGGACCAGCCTATCAGTCCTTTCGGTGTAGTGGGTACTTATTACTAAAACATATCACTTCTTTATTACACAACATAATCCCTGTTTACAGCATAGTTTACACGTAAGCTACCATCCGTTTAATACGCAAATAAATACATAATTACTTATGCACTACAACATAACATTTCTTCCAAGAGATCATATAATCCTTGCTTGTACAATACTTAACATGTATGCTATCGTCGATTGAATACGCAATCTAATACTCAATGAACACAACCCATCACAGTTCAAGCACACATCTTCACAACAGCCACAACAGTCATTGCTTGGCATATACATGGGTGAAAGTGAAAAAATCTCCCAATCCTGAAACCTTAAATTTCCATGTCCTCTAAATGTTCCCATTCCTGAAAACCTGCGTCCATTCCTGAAACAATGGAAACACTTCGAAACAATCGCCATCTTCTTCTTCTTCTAGCCAGAGCCATCGCCACTTGTTTTTTTACTGATTTGTCTATTGCAGAAACATCTGCATTAACAGGCACGTCCTTCATTGTTGCTATCGCATGTGTTAGGCCCAAATTTGCTGTCGATACAAATCTTCGCTCGCAAACTTTTTTTTCCCCCGGTTTAGACTCGGAATGCGCATGAGCAAGAATGAAAAGGAAGGGAAGTAACTTTAAACCCTTTCTGTGTTGCCAAGCACCAGTGAAGAATCGCCGTTCGATACAAACGAAGACTAATGGAAAAATAATATAGATAATTGAATTATGCAGATAAGCCGAGCTGATAGTGTGAAAGACTCTCTCTCTCTCTCGTTTTTTTTTTTTTTTTTTTTTTTTTTTTGCATTGGCATTTTCCTGAAGTCAAGTTTGCCATTCCGGAAAAGAACTTTTGTCAATCGGTTCATTCCGGAATTCCGGAACACTCCGGAACTACTTTCACCCATGCATATACGATAAGGTAACATGTAAACATTCTTTCCAGAGATGCCACATCATACAAGCAAAAATGAACTTGTTGAACTTAATGCAGTTTTATAAAAGACTGAAATACCAGACTTTAATAAGAGTTCAAGTGGTTCTCATTCTGATTCAAAACGGTTTTTGATTGAAAACACGTTTAGCTGATAAAATCATCATACCTTATCAATTCTACCTCTACCATCACTGTTATCATCATGATCAACATCGTCGTCATCATCATCATCTATCGTCCACTGTCATTGCCATCATCATCATAATCCATCATCACTATCCTTAATAGGCCTACTCTGTTATTAGGCATTTACTTTTGATTTCGTCAAAAGGTCTGGATTTTGTGAATACTGGAACACTGAACAACTGACCAACTATTACATCAGGTCACATTTTCACGCAAATTAAAACATACAAAATAAAATTCTTTCTTATGGCTTTTCTTTTTGAGACATTTCAAATTTACACTTTCATTCCCTAACTCCATCCACCCTCTTCCTGCAGGAAGTTGAAAGAGGTAATGAAAGTGAAAAGATTAAAGACAAATTCAATACATCCATAAACAATTGCACATAAAAACAGTACCATTTCATACAGATTCACATTTTCAAAGCATATGGAAGAACAGACAAACTGATTGCACTATTGTGGACCCTCGGCCTGTATGGATCACTCTCTGAAAGACGCATGTACAGAAAGAGCAGGAACAATGAACATCTTGATTACAGGAAATTTTAGCCTCAAATCTTCAACCCTGGTATTTAGGTCTTGGGCACTGAGGTTAGGGAGATCAACAGAGTTTGATACTTCAGTTCTTGAAATGTGTCGTATGTGGTGGGTGGGCACATTGTGCGTGCATGCTTTAGCATACACATGCAAGCGCAATGTGTGCGTACCTCTCCCTTCCCCCTTTGTTGTCTCACGACGTCTCATCCATTTCATCATTAAATTTTTGGCTTTCAGGAGTAATGCTTACAGCA
The DNA here is from genome assembly GCA_030674185.1 of Monoplex corrugatus. NCBI lineage: Eukaryota > Metazoa > Mollusca > Gastropoda > Littorinimorpha > Ranellidae > Monoplex > Monoplex corrugatus. The sequence goes on from JAPXFY010000012.1 coordinate 23,266,014, forward strand.
GGCATCGCATTCTCAGTGTTTGTAACACTGCCGCTTGTCTGGCTAATAAAATGACAGAGAGACAGAGAGAAAAAAAAGACCACTAGCTTGAGGCCAGAATGTCTGCAAATGAAACATATCAAGTTGGAATGTACAGGAACAAAATATCCATGACCAGAAAGTCTAACACTAAAATATGAAGGCGCTGGGATGTCCGCACTTCAAATAAAAGGATTATCTCTGCAATTCCCTGCCCTATCCTCTCTCCTCCCACCACACAAAAGCCTTCATTCAATGTCATTTCTTTCAAGCTAACATATGAACACAGTGCATTTAATCACAGCATGAACACAACTGAATCCAAATAGTCAGGAAATATGGTAAATACACTTACACACGGTCTAATTCTACATATGATTTTTGTGCTCTGAACATCCTGTGGATCCTGTCATATCCAGTGTACTTCTACACACGATATACTCAAGTCTACTGCAACACACATTTTAGTGCTTAGAAGATCCTGATGACTTCGTTATACTCTAATCTACTGCTACATACAATTTGGTCCTCTGAAAACCCTGTGGATCCTGTTCATACCCACAGTCTACTTTTATGATCTGGTGCTCTGAAAATCTTATGAAGCTTGTATTTGATGAAGAAACTACAGGCAAAACCGTCATCACAGTAAAAAAAAAAGCTTGAATGAATGGAATACTGTTCTATGAACACAAATAGAATATACATATGGATCAGTTCTACATCGACAGCTGTTTTTTTTAATGAAATGAACACACTTGTGTGTGTGTGTGTGTGTGTGTGTACACACATACACATACATGTGCATATGTGTGTGCATATGTGTGTGAGTGTGTGTGTGTGTGTGTTTGTGTGTGTATATGTGTGGTGTGTGTGTGTGTTGTGTGTGTGTGTGTGTGTGTGTGTGTGTGTGTGTGTGTGTCTGTGTCTGTGTGTGTGTGCATGTGCACGCGTATGTGCATGAGTACGGATCAATTCTACATTGCCAGCTTTGTTTTTTGATGAAATGAATGCACTTGTGTGTGTGTGTGCGCACGTACGCATATATGTGCATGTATGTGTGTGTGGTGGTGGTCTTTGATTTAATGTGTGTGTGTGTGTGTGTGTGTGTGTGTGTGTGTGTGTGTGTGTGTGTGTGTGTGTGTGTGTGTGTGTGTGTGTGTGTGTGTGTGTGTGTGTGTGTGTGGTGTGTGTGTGTGTGTGTGTGTGTGTGTGTGTGTGGTGTGGTGATGTGGTGAGAGAGAGAGAGAGAGAGAGAGAGAGAGAGAGAGAGAGTGTGTTTGTATAATTATGCTGTTCCATTTTCAATGTGGTAGTCTACATCGATATCTGATTTTGAGCTCTGGGGTAGTCTGCAATAGCATACCTCTGATAAAGTCAGTCCATATCAACTACCAACACTAACATGAAGTCATCATGAGAGCACAGCCTGAATGGCCACAGAATCTGAGACAATTTTTGCATGCCACTGAATGAAGACATGGGTGATGACAATAATGACGACGAGATGGATGATGACAGTGATGATGACAACAATGATGATGTTGTCGATGATGGAGATGATGATGACAATAAATAAGATGACGATGATGATGCTATGGCTGACCACACAGAAAGACTACATACTAGATCCATTTTCCAAGGCCCACTATCCAGCTGTACATCTGCCTCATATTTTGACAAAGGACTAAAGCAGTGAGACATTCACTCCAAGAGTGTGCACATAAACTAAAGAGAACAATTTGTGCATCAATATAACACATAATCACAAAAATCATATACTATTCCTGTGAAATGTGACACAGCATAGGATAACCTGGCTAAAGATGTAGTCAGCTAGTCGTAGCTACAGCCAGAAATAGTTGGATAGGGTCAAAATTATGACAATTGAGCTTTTTCCCATATTTCACGTCTTTACGTTTTATAGCTGAAAGCTTTTCTTTTCAAAATTCTTTATCACTTCCATTGTCAAACAATTTTTTATCACTTCCACTGTCAAATAAGCACTTACAAAGTTTACACGTCTAAAAAAAAATCAACTACAGTACAAAAATTATTTTTGATTTCTGCATATTAAGTTATAAATTTTGAAATCAAAAAAGAAAATATAGTAGGTCTACATACATTTTTTTCTTTTTTTCTGCTCATTTATAAACTTTAAAATCACACAATCAGTTAAAAATTCAGAAATAACATTTTGTCACCCTGACCTAATTTTCCTATGTTGCATCAGATCATCACCAGGCCTTGTTTTCCAATTGTCCATCCTTTCAACAATGTAGACATATCTCTAGCAATGTAGCATCAGTCAGTGTTATAACAAGCAAAAAAACTGGCACAATTGCAACAATGTAGATGATGGACAATAACCCACTCTCTCTTCTGTATACAAAATTTGCAATTTTCACAAAACTCAGGACCCGAAAGACTATTGCGTACCTTGGTCATAGCATTCTCTTTTCACAGGATGTTTTTGTGCCCACAAGTATACACACACATACAGACATGCACAAACACATCTTTCCATATCACTGCCAAAACAGAATCACAACAACAACAAAAAGAAATCATGATAAATCAGTGATTCTTCCATCCATACAATAAAACTCCCAACACTTGCACATTGTTTTTGATCATCCAATGACGAAGAACACAAATAAAAAACAAAACACAATAAAATAAATAAATAAATAACTTAATGTGACCACATGATTTTGGCCCAACTGGTGTCAGGATATAACACATGACCCTCATGTCCGCAATGGCCAGGTCTGCATCCCCCCAATTTCCTCAAAAGCCAAGCACACAAGAAACTTTCCTTCATCAGTCCACATGTCACATAGTATTCAGATGACACACATCATACATAAATAGCTAGAGACAAGACCAAAAATGGTGCCAAAGCAGCTAAGCAAGAGTGGAAACAGAAAGGAGACACTGTATGACATGCACAAAGCAGTTTTATGGTTGGATGGAGGGAAATACTGGTAAATTAACTCCCCTTAAAATGTATCCCATAACACTAAAGTGGCTGAGTCAGCTAATCGAGGATGGGACCTACTCCCCTTCTGTCACTGTTTCTGTAACAATTTCCTTTTTCAGGACTGGGTCGTTAACCCCGTGCTCAACCCCAAACCGGGGGAACCATTCATTGTTATTTTTGTTTAAAGCCCAGCCGACTGCATAGAGCCCTATCAAGACTATAACCATTTCAAAACATGCACACTACTTCAGTATGGAAAAAAAAAAAAGAAAAGAAAATAATGTAGGTCTATACATATCAATGCATTCGCACACATAATCTAAGGAGATGCCCCTGGCCTTGACCCTCTGACCAATTTATCACACAGGAATTTAAAAAACATACCTGAAAAAAAAATTCAAACATAACTAAGGACATTTCAACATAAATAAAACGGGGCTGAATTACCTAAAATTGCTTCTGCATATCATGTTTGCCTAGAGCCAAAAAAATACATTTAACACACGCACCCAATTATCACTCCTACGAGAAAGTACATAAGACTTTATCGATCACACACATGGGTAACTCCCTTTCATCCAAAACTATATAGGCCTATGCAATGCAACAGAGATAAAGATCACTTTCACTTTTTCAGTTTTGTTCCAGTCTGGCAATGCCTTGCTCTGATTATTTCTTATACACTAACATCACAATGTCATGTGATGGAAAGATTCAAAATAATCATGGCATAAGTCTGCATATAAGCCATAACTGATGATGAGGTCCTGAAGTGCTATTAACTTAAGGGTTGTACGTTTAACATACTTAAATTGTGGGTTGCACATTTTATTATTTAATTTTTGGGTTCTAATTTGTACTACTTAATGAGTTGCACAGTTTATCATACACTTGTGGTTGTACATTTTAATAACATAAGGGTTGCACATGTTATATGGAGTTGTACACCTTACTAAATAAGCACAAAAGCTAAGGGTTGTGCATTTAACTACTAAATTTATGGGTTATCCATTTTACTTCATGATTCAAAGGGTGTACACTTTACTGCTCAACTTACAGGTTGTACAGCTCTGATATAGATCAGTAATACAATAACAAACAGCTACATCATAAACCTCAAAACAATCCCACCCCCCTCCAACCACAATTCCTTACCACAAACCTTCACCACAAAAGCCACCAGTGCATGTCTACAATATCTCCAAAATATAGAAGGGGACAGTACAGAGGGTGAGAAGTCCTCATGCAACAAAGTGCGAGATGTATGTGTGGCCATGCCTTTAACTCTTTCATCCTCTCACCCTAATGACCAGCTTCCTGGAAGCTGGTGGACAGGGTGAGATAATGAAAGGGTTAAAGAAAATTGAGCAGGCAATAGGGCAAAAAAAGAAGCGGTCACAAAACAGCTTCATTTCCATGTACGAGTGTATGAAAGTGCGGTGGCGCCTTGTGAAGTAAGTATGGCAGGCGCTGACATTAAAAAAAAAAATAAAATAATAATAATAATGGCGTTGTCATGGAAACCACTTCATTCTTTCCTCTTCACACCTCTGAAAAAGAAAGAAAACAAGGTTTATTAATGCATTCTGACATTCATTAAAACGTTCTGACTTTCATTAAAACATTCTTTCATTTAAATATTCTGACTTTCATCAAGACATTCTGACTTTCATTAAAACATTCTGACTTTCATTAAAATATTCTGACTTTCATCACAACATTCTGACTTTCATTAAAAACATTCTGACTTTCATTAAAATATTCTGACTTCCATCAAAACATTCAAACTGTCATTAAAAGTAAAACATTCTGACTTTCATTAAAACATTTTTTCATTAATTTAAAATATTCTGACTTTCATCACAACATTCAGACTTTCATCACAACATTCAGACTTTCATTAAAACATTCTGACTTTTATAAAAATACTCTGACTTTCATCAAAACATTCGAACTGTCATTAAAACATTCTGACTTTCATTAAAATATTCTGACTTTCATCAAAACATTCGAACTGTCAAGTGTCATTAAAACATTCCGACTTTCAATAAAAAAAAAAAAAAAATTCTCAAAAAGATTTTTATTCAAGCATTCTGATTTCTTGGCTTTTAACCCTTTGACTCCCACACCCTGTCCACGAGCATCCTGCACTGTCAACCATGCTACCAAAGCAAAAACTTAACCCTTTGATTCTCTCACCCTGTCCACCAGATTTCTGCAGGAAGCTGGTGGATAGACTGAGGGAATGGATTTTTTTTGCTTGTTTGCTGCTGGTGAATAGGGAGATGGGGTTAAAATCAACATCTGACAGTCAAGTCTTAACTGGTCATTTTATTCAGTAAATCAGGAAACAAACCTAAAAGCGTGGGCTAGATGAAAACCAGATTAGAAACAAGAGCAGCCTGATTCCAATCAGACTCACTGGGTCAAATCAACAGTCTAGTGAAAAATTCTTTCCACAAACATGTTCTTTGCTTTTTAAATTGCCTTGGATTTAAATCAAGTATTCTTAATAAGTAAAGCTGATTCAGTTTTCTGGGCCAGACCCAGAAGGAAGGGGAGAATCTCTTCCCCTCTTTTAAAAATACCAAAAACTGTATGAGGGGGAATGAAGAAAGTGAGGTCAGTATCATTCTAATTCTTACATTTATCCCAATATCAAAAACAGATGGGTGTCTATTTGTCACGAACACTTGTTATTGTGTTGTTTGCAGTATGCTCCTATTTTCAGAAGGGACTTGGTCATGTAAAATGTGTCCCCCGAGTTCAAAGACAACAGCAACATATAGATTGTAATTCCTCCTTCCATACAAACCTTCCAAACCTCTCAGGTCACAAGAAGCTTCCAACTGTACCCAGTTCTCATTAACAACTTGTGGAAAGAAATCATTCTCTGTTTCTGGCCTAGCAACAAGGAACTCCCTCCCAGTATCTTTAAAACAAAGCAGTTGCCTGCTTACTTTCAAAAAGCACCTCTAAACACATCTCTTTCAGAAGTATCTCCAAAAATTACGAATTATTGCTTTGGGCTCTTCTAAATCCAATGGTATTGCAGTGTGTGTGTGTGTGTGTGTGTGTGTGTGGTGTGTGTGTGTGTGTGTGTGTGTGTGTGTGTGTGTGTGTTGTGTGTTGTGTGTGTGTGTGTGTGTGTGTCACTGTGTGTGTGTTGTGTGTGTGTTGTGTGTTGTGTGTGTGTGTGTGTGTGTGTGTGTGTGTGTGTGTGTGTGTGTGTGTGTGTGTGTGTGTGTGTGTGTGTGTGTGTGTGTGTGTGTGTGTGTGGGCGCGAGGCGAGCGTATGTGTGTGTGTAATGGAAAAGATCAAAGAATAATAGGAAATATACTAGTGTTGTGTGTGTGTGTGTGTGTGTGTGTGTGTGTGTGTGTGTGTGTGTGTGTGTTATGTGTGTGATGGAAAAGATCAAAGAATAATAGGAAATATGTATTGGAACAAACAGCAGCAAAGCGAGTAGAAAATGATATAAGCTCTTTCTGTAATATCAAGAGGGGTATGGGCAAGAATGGGTTCTATCACCAGATTTGTTTTCATTTTACAGCAAAATCATCAAGAGAAACCTAGAGCAATGTCCTGGGATGTAGGTTGGAGGAAAAATGTTAAACAATCTTCATTATGCAGATGAGACTATTCTAACTGCAGAAAATGGGGGGGGGAAAATCTTGTGAATATAATAGAAAGCAGAAGTAAAGGCTGGAGCTAAATAGCATGAACACTGAAGTCATGATAATCAGTAAAAAAAACAAGAAATCCCCTCATACAAAAGTAATGGCAAATGGCATAACATTGAAAAAAGTTGTTAAGTTTAAATATCTGGGAACAGTCATTTCACTAGATGGCAGATGCAGAGTAGAAATATCCAGCAGGATTGGCCAAGCTAAAACAGCATTCAAGAAAACGGAAAGTGTCCTTACCAACAAATGCCTATCAATTAACATCAGGAAGAGAGTTTCAGTGTTATATATATAACTAATACCCTTGTACACATGGATGCGAAGCATGGACAGTTAACATGTAAAGTCAGAAAATGCTGAGGCAGCTGAAATGTGACTTGTGTGAAGCATTTCAAGAGTTCTATGGACAGCAAAGAAAACAGACGAGAGTCTTCAAAGAGGCAAACACAAAAAGAACATAAATGAAGAAGATTAGGAAAAGACAAGCAACATTTACAGGACATTTTATGAGGCAAGAAAAATTTGACCACCTAGTAACTGCAGAAAAGCTGGAGAGAAAAAGAGCACCAGGTAGACCCAGGGAAAAATTATTGGAGGGATTTGTGGAGTGGATGAAGTCAGAAAGGGTGGGAGATGTACTTGCAGCAACAAAAGCTTTGTAGGGAAGGCCATTATTGCCAATGCCATGCAGCAGGAGACATGATGATGATGATATGTTATGTTGTAACAGTAGTCCATATGAACAAATGCTAAATAGACAAGTTGAAACAAAGGAAAAAAATGTTGATCAATACATATTGCTTCTACTCGCTAGTTTTCATCTCTCTCTCTCTCTCTCTCTCAATTCATAATACCAGCTGCAACGGAAAGATTAACAAGATGGTCAAGCCATTCTTACATTTTCTTTTCAAATAAGATCATTACAGAAAATACAGATTGTGTACCTCTCAATGTCTCTGTGAACTTGAAAAAGCTTTAGCTGAAATAAAACTTGACATCCACTGAGGACGATAATGGGCCATCACAACAGTGACAACAGATTTTAAATGGAGCCCCTGGGAAAGTGCTGTACACATCTGAAAACTGTAGGCACTTTTGTGTGTGTGTGACCTTGACACCTTACTTTCAAAACTCGAGCTTCTGCAAGTCCTGAACTATCCACACTCTGGACCAAAATTTTACAAAGTTCCACCCTCACACAATTGAGAAAATCTTGTTCACAAGTTCTTCCCACAGACACAAACACACAGAAACACCCCTCTTCAGTGAATATGTCCCATTTTTTAAGAAGGGACATAGAACAAAAAAACCACAACTGAAGTCAGAATGTATGTGCATTGAAAAACAGGATTACACAGACAGAAGGGGGGGACGTGAACCATCTGGTGAGAAGCAAAGCCACAAAACACAAAATGTATTTTGATATTTTCAATCTTCACTGAGGTGTATATTAAGATTTGGTTTTGCATTTTTAGTGTTGTTTTTTTTAAACAAAAAGGGGAGATCGTTAGAATGACTTGACTCATCTTATTTTTTTTGCCAGAGCAGGTGGCGCAGGGGTGGGGGGATGGGGGGAAGATGTGGACTTCTTCCCACTTACTGTTCAGACTAACAAAAACAGGCAACCTATTAAAAAGTATTCAAGCTATCTTCCAAACTCCAAGCTGTACGCTTGATGACCTGTAGTCACTTCACACACTGTGACATACAAGAAATAGTTGATACACCAGGTGGAATATTATTCTAAATGCATGTACGCAAACACACTGTTCAAAACAAACATTGGAATATATATAACAAATTTTCATTTCATATAAAACAGATGATTTGAAACAGGAATCAATACATCAAAAAAGTTACACTGATAATCACAATAAAAAGACTTCAAAAATCCACAATCAAAAAAAAAAAAAGTTACATTAATAATCACAATAGAAGACAGGGTCAAATCCATAAAGACAATTAAAAGAAAAACACCAAACTCAGACACAAAAACCACCACTTGAGACAAAACTACTTAACCCTTTAACTCCCACACCCTATCCAACAACTGCAAAACTTAACCCTTTGACTCCCTCACCCTATCCACCAGCTTCCTGGAGGAAGCTGGTGGATAGGGCGATGGAGTCAAAGAGTGAAGTTTCTGCTTAGCTAGCATGGTTGACAATACAGGATGTTGGTGGACAGGCTGCGGGAGTCAAAGGGTTAAGTTAAATCATTCACACAAATACACGACACAAGGAATCAACAGGAATTAAAGGGGAGAAGAAGTCAAGAAAGAAAAAGAACAAAAAGCACCCAAAGCAAGGGTAGAGAACTCAAACTAACAACTGGCAGTGCAGGCTGGGACCAAGCGAAGAACAGTGCAAATTAAGGGGTCGTAGGTTCACGGGGACTCGAACTTCCAGGCACCTTGTATCGCCGCCGTCTGAAAAACAAAACAACCGAAAAGACTTGAACCAAAACCGAAACCAAACCAAAAAGAACCAAAAAGCAGTGCACAACACAACCAACACGACCACACCACCATAACCATCTTTACCCGTGGACCGAGGCTTGTGTGAGCTGTTCTTTTTCTTTCCCATTCCCAGTCTCCATCTTTGCAGAACAAATGACAAAAATGATACTGTAGCAACATTGATAGTTTTTTTTTCTTTCAAACAATTCAGACGATGATACTGCTCAAATAAATTCGCATATAATTATCACATGCATTGTTCTTAAACTAGAACACACACACACACACATGCACGCACGCACACACACACCACACACATGCAACTTTATCCCTTTTATGATGCCAGGACCTTACACCAGCACGTAAGTTTATCAGATTTTATGTGCAGACTTAAAGTTTATATTATGATTACTTCGCATCTTTTTTCATTGCATGGTATTTGTGGTGTATACATGTGCATGTGGATTCCAAGCATAAAAATGCTGTCTTGAGAAAACAAACTAAAAGTTCTTCAGCTTGTACCAGACATGGTCACACACCAACAACCGCCATCTTCATGACCATTTAAGACACAAACACAAAAATGATAACATGACGAATGACTATACCCTTTCTTCCACAACTAGAAATTGCACAATTTTGTCATAAAAAAATAACTTCAGACAGCTATGAACAGTAATCTTAAATTGTGCTTGCTTAATCTTTCTTTTTGTTGTCAACTGTCTAAATATCCAATTTCATTTTTCACCGATTTGTATTTGTCTTTTAAGTTTTACACTGACACACTTATATATAAAATGTGATGCACACACACACACATGCGTGCACACACACACATACACACATGCTCGAATATGTGTATACACTTTTATGTATTCACAGTCGGATGCCTTATTTCACTTGCTTTTCTTACTTCTTTTGCAGCATCCTATGTTCTGTTGGTTTAGTGCAAGTAGATTAGCAATGGCACATATTTAAATGGGCCTATGTGCAACTGCAAATATCTATATTGCTTGAAAATTCATTCTGATTCTTTCCATTTTCTGCATATGAATCAACAATGGGTTATCACTACCTCCATTTAAAACAAAAACTAAAACAAAAACAAAAAAGGACAGAGTAAAGCAGGTCACAGTCATGCAATATTCACTGAGTCATTGACATTATTTCATTTTTTTCTTTCTTTTATTTGTTTGTTTTTAGCTGATTATTACATTACTGTGATGCTTCTGATACATGAATATGAAATTACAAATTCTGACAGAGGAAAAATATACCCAAGGCTTACAAAAATGTATTGAATTATTGCAAAACTTTTTCCAAGGTTTATGAAAAATGTATTCAAACTTTACCAAAGGTTCATAAAAATGTACTGAATGATTGCATAACTTTACCCAAGGCTTACAAAAATACATTGAATTATTGCACAACTTTACCCAAGGCTTATAAAAATACATTGAATTATTGCACAACTTACCAAGGCTTATAAAATACATTGAATTATTGCACAACTTACCAGGCTTTATAAAAATGAACTGAATTATTGCACAACTTTACCCAAGGCTTATAAAAATGTATTGAATTATTGTACAACTTTACCCATGGCTTATAAAAATACATTGAATTATTGCACAACTTGAACTAAGGCTTAAAAAATTTATTGAATTATTGTATAATTTTACCCAAGGTTTATAAAAGATATACTGAATTATTGCACAACTTTTATGGGATGAACAGCAAACTGATACAAAGTACAGATACAGTTCAATATTATTATTCTCCTCTTCCAGAACGTCACTCCACATTCTTTCAATTTCTTCACGATCAAGTACTGTCTCTGGGTCTAACTGGTTTGGAGTTTGAGTTTGGAGTTCATTCTCTAAACCAAACAATCAAGCTGCTTAATTGGAAACAAAATAACTATCCCTGATAATATGAATACACAGACTGACCACACCTGACCGTGGCAAGAAAATATTCCGCTTTTGTCAAAACTTCCCATCAAATCTGATGTACTTAATCAAGTTAATGTCATGCTGGTACACACAAAAATGTAATACATGTATGTACTGAAAACACTCTGTCAACATGCATCAGGCTCTCTATGAATAAAATTAAAAATAACTAAATAACCAACTAACAAACTAAATGAAATAAACAAACAAATAAATAAATAAATAAATAAATATACAAACAAATAAATACATGTCTGCTGGGGGCTGCAACTTCAAATACAAATGTTCTGCAATTGGTAGTCCTCAGTCCCCTGTTCAAGAGGGATTCATTGCACTTGGACAATTGGACAATTCCATACGCACTCCATCTAAATCTGCCAGCAATTACCTGACACACACCCCACCCCTCACCCCCCAAGGCTGCGAAAACCATATATGCAAACAAGGCCTTGAATAATTCAGTTGTAGACCGTGTGAGGTGAGTGTGAGTGAATGTGTGTTTTGGGTATGTTTGGTGAGAGTCGAGAGAGGAAAACTTGTGAAGAGGGGGGGAGGAAAAAGGAGTAACACTAACACTAGTAACAGTATTGAAAAGGTTTCGTCTGCAACCGCTGGTGTTTTGTTATGGACTGAATGATTGTTATTCACCTTATGCTCACAATTTAGAACAAACGGATATTTGGAAGGGGAAGGGGGCACCACTGAAATACTAAGCTGACTCGGCAAGAATGATGGAAACATATGGACAGCAAACAGACCATTTTTCAGGCTGGTGGAGGGGGGTGGGGAGAGTATCTGCTTGCTGACTGTATTGGATCATTCGTCAGTTTTCTTTTCATCAGTCAATGACTCTTAATCTTATGGTTCATATTTCTTGAAGTCTAGGCTGCTTGCCTTGTTTAAGTCTGATGTTGCCTTGTTGGTGATGTCTCATCTTTTTTTTTTTTTTTTTTACATTATTTTGTTATTCGTGCACACTTAACATTCGTTTATTTTGCAGAACTTTTTTCATCGATGCATTTGTCATTCAAACCTCATCAATATTCACTCATTTTCTCTTCCTGTCTTATCACTTCTCTTATTTAAAAAAAAAGGCATCTATGGTTACTTTTCTTTAAAATAAGAAGTCAGGTAACCTTGCTTTTCCTCTCTTGGGATTAAGAACTACCTCCTACAAGTTTTCTTTTCTTTTTAACGTAAAACAAGCCTAACATAAAACAAACCTTATCCAAATGAGCAAATCTATAATGGAACACAACACAATGAATACATCAAAACAAAATGGGACTCAATTAAAAAGTGCACACAATGAAACATGAATAAAGCCATTCAAACATCCAATGAGGGGTATGGAAGTCAAGTGAGTAAGACATGAGACTTTAAATCGGAAAATATGGGGTTCGATCTTGCCCAGGTACCTCCTGGGTAAAGGGTGGAGATTTTTCCGATCTCACAGGGCAACATGTGCGCAGACTGTCAGTGTTTAAACCCCCTTTTGTTTGCATACACACGCAAAACATCAATTATGCATGTTACAGAACCTTGTCTAAGTAATGTTAACGTCCAGGTGGCTTATGGCAACCACCCCACATGCATGCCCACCAAAGATGGAATATGCGAATTATGCAGCAAAACGCCGCCCGCAGAGAGTGGGGAAAAACAACATGTACACATACATGCATCAAAGAAAAATCAATAAACTATGAAAAAATAACACACATCCATTCATTCTTCCCACTAAGCAGTGTAAATGATCCATCTAAAAACAGACATGAAACCCTTCCTCCTTCGCACACACACACCCCCCTTTACACACTTACACATACCCTCTACCCCCTACCTCTGAGCCATTTCTATCACCTGCTGAACTGAGGCAGCTGGCACACAGACCAGAAAGATGTAATGCACAAAAATATGCACCAGGATAACACTGCCTAACACAGTACATGTAACAGTGTTGTTTTTTCCAGAATTCAGTTAAGAGTGACATTAATAACACTTTCACATTCACAACACCTCGCATCATCTGACAATAGAATAGAATTTAGTAGTACAAGTAGAAGGGAAAACATTTGTCTCTCACTGCCCCAGTTAATCCAGTAAATTCCATCACAGACTGGTCTTTCCCTTCTTATTTTGTAGAGCCAGAATCTGTCAGTGAATTGGGTTCTTCAAATAACAGGAGTGTTATGGGATGTGATATATTTTTCTCAGGGCTCCCACTGAGGAAAAGCAAAAACCCCTGAAAATCAGGGGGGGGGGGGGGGGGGGACCTTCTCCACCTGGAAAATTTTGAAAATTTATGTTTAAAATGGCGCAATCTGACACATATCTGAGCTTAATTTATAGTTTTTTTATAGTTTTTTTTTGCGGAAATTTTTTTTTTCGTGGATTCTCACTCTCGGTTTTAGCGGAAATCCGCGAATTCGCAGAAAAGTGGGAGCCCTGTTTCTGTACCATGTGCTGTGTGGAAAATGCTGAATGGACATGCTGTGGTGTGCATATGCATGCTTTTATGAGACCTGTGAGCAAAAGACTGTATGTGACATTTATCAACAACCATAGTGGCTAAACTTTGGCTGTGTTGGTGTGTTAAACAAATCTTTCTCACACAGTTTTACATATGTACACAGTAGTGTATTCATCAGCATGACTGTATTTGGAAGAAAGCTAAGAAAAATGCAAATAATACAAGTACTTTACTAAGGAGTATTTTAATTTGACAGTGCAAATGCAAAAGAGACAAAAGAAAAACATGCCTTAAAGTAAACAATACACAAGTGCCAATGGAAGATGACAACAATAACAATGACAAACAAAGAACTTTAAAAGAAGTTAGCAATACAATTCACTTGAACACACATGTATACACTCAGTTCGCAGGGAATGACAACATGTTGATATGGACTTGACACAAGACAGAAAAACAGAAACACATGTTAACAGCCAGTAGCATAAATTCAAAGTAGGCAGAATCTAAAACCTCACCTCGCATACAGTCTAGGAATATGTGTACGTCTACAGAAGGGATAAAATGCACACAAAATAGATTAAAAATCTCACAAATCATATCCCCGAAGCTGAGCACATTACAATTATATATAAACTAACTTTTAATGCAGTGGTGTAGTCCTTGTTATAACAAAAATACATCGTGTCTTTGTTGGAGACTTGCAAGCTGTATGTGTCACATGTGTTTGTGTGGAATGTGCATGGGCATACATGCATATACATATGCATGTGTGGACATTTACATGTGTCACACACGCTTCAGTTTAATCCTTTCACTTCCTCGTCCTATCCATCAGCTTCCTGCATGTTAACTCACGCATCCACATAGCACACATATACACACACATACATATATACACACACATGCAAAACACACAAACATACCTGCATTGCCCCAAACCCAAACTCACATTCACCAACAGTAAACTGACACACACACATACACAGACCAAATCCAAAACCAACATGTCTCCTCCTTACCTGGCATTGCTAAAACTGGATCTGGGAGGACCAGAGGGCGGGTGTGGAACAACGCAGTCCTCCTCCAAGCCAAGTGGTGACACACACTCAGGAATGTCAGACAATTCCTTCAGAGGATGGTCTGCGTGAGACGCAGACATGGACCTTCGGTGTCCAAGCCTCCCCATCCTCATAGGAATTTTTGACAAGAACGCACTCTTTTTCTCCTTACTGTGCACATCACTATCTGCTACACTAGATGACGGAATTTTTGATTCGCTCAGTTTGGTGGGTTGGCTTGTAACACCATCTTTGGTTCTGAGTCTTGGTGAAATGTCTTGGTGCATGTCATCCACACTGGTTACCGCAGGACTGTCTTTTGAACCGTAGCCTATACTATGCTCACCTCGGTGTTCTTTCAGTTGAGACCGAACTTCCCCTCCAGTAACAAGTCCAACACTTTCTATATGTAAAGAACTCAAACTGTGATCTCTATTTTTCCTATCTAATTCTGATTCACTGGGTTTTGACTGAAAGTGGGAAATCTTGTCTCTAACACTGTTATGACTACTTTGATTCAGAACGCTACTCTCTTTCGTTCCACCATTTTCTGTGTTGTGGGGTATTGCACAGATATTAGGGGAAATATTCTTCTTTATGGCTTCAAAGGGTTTGCTTTTCTTGACGAAATGGTGGATAGGAGGCTTACCCGTGGCGACAAGCTTCGACGTTCCCTTCTGTCCCTTCTTCTCCTCGTTTTCCCGTAATTTGGACAGAAGTCTGGAAGGGCTGCCAGGAGCTTGCTTGAGAGGTGATCCGATACGATTGCCAATGTCTTTGGCCAGTTTTTCAGGCATTTTTCTGGGACTAGAGATGTTGAGCTCATCACAAAGAGCTGTGAGGTTTTTATTACTGATAGGAAGACTGGATTTATCCTCCATGTCCTCTTTTTCACCCTGAATTAACAGACCATCATCATCATCCTGAAAGACCTGTGAGTCTCTGAGCAGGTCCTGAGAGTCCTTACCATCCATAATGACCAAAGAGTTGCGAGCTATACTATCAAAATTACCGTCTTCATCAGCTAAAGTATTCATGGCTAGTTGCCGTGATCGTGACCTGGACAAGCGCGGAACTCCATCTTTCAGCACTCCATCATCCAAAGCGTTGTCGCTGTCTTCATCTCCACTGGAGCCCAGAGCAGAAATGCCTTGCCACTGGCTGGCCATGGTGAAGGGGGCAGCACGAGTAGCATTCTCATCCACTCCTTCGTCGTCATCCCCGATGGTGTGGGTCTTGTCTTCCGTCTGCAGCACAGCGAAGGTAACGGCAGCGCGACTGACCTGATATCCATCATGCCCGCCTTCATCCTTCATACCCTCCTCCTCTTCTTCCTTGCTGGGACTGGAGGGCGCAAACAGGACTCCTGCAGGCTTTGCCAACATGCCAGTGACAGCCTCCTCTCTGGCTCCGTTGGGGGTGATCATATCCATGGCATTGTGTTTAGGGCTGGCTCCATACACCATGTGAGACATTCTCGGACTAGAAGAGACCAGGTGAGAGTGGGGGCTCTCAGGTTGAGCGCCTTGGGTCTCTCTACCCTGAGACTTGCTCTCCTCTCTTTTGTTGCCCTGTACCATGGTACGCAATGCACTGTGGTGAAAGCTGGGCTCTGCTGTGGTTTTCGACCTGGTCGTCCCTTTCCCGCTCTCACCATCTTCACTCTCCTTCACGTCACCTGTAGGTGTGATGAATCCTATCCCAGAACGGGAACCATCATTCATTACGGCAACTCCTTTACCAACGACATTCACGTCATGTTTATCCCCTGCATTTGTTTTGGTCACGTCTACATCTGGAGCATCTTTCCCTTTCTGTTCTGCCTCGTACTTGGCCAGGTGGCTCTTCTCTAGAATGATGTCCCTGGAAGTCAGAGCAGTCAGCCCTTGTTCTTCAAGCAGGCGGTTGTCGACCTCGCGACTCATGGGGTCAACAGGGATGATAAGGGGGTCGTTGGCCGGCTTCTTCAGTGCCTCTTCCACATCCTCCTGGCTAAGGTTCTCTATAGCTTCAGTAGCCCCATGACCCTGCTCGTTGAGACACACCACGAAGGGCCTGTGCAACACATACATAGATCATTTAAATACCTGTCTGACAAAAACCAGATGAAATAGATTATGAGAAAAAGATTATGAGAGAATGAAAGTGACAAAGAGAAGGAATAAAGAAGAATTAACTGTTGTTCCATAAGAGAGAGAGAGAGAGAGAGAGGGGGGGGGGGAGACAGTTGTTCCATTGAAAACAGAGAAACGAAAACAAAAACAAACCAAGATGGTCAAGCCATTCTAGCAATATCTCTTCTTGCACAAAAAATTACACAGAATATCCAAATTTTGTACAATTCAAGATCACCATAACCTTTAAGAGGCAACTGAACCTGAAGCGAGGATAACAACAGACTGTCGTAACAGTGAACACCAATGTTAACTCTTTCAGCCCTGAGGGATGTGATCACACACCACGCACGCACAAGCATTCCGTACGAACGGACGCGATCACGTTTTCGTTTTCAAAACTTCGCGCCTGCATTGGGACATTGCATGTATGAAACAAAGTGCTGCTAGCTGATTCTATAGCTTTCCAACAGTCCAATGAAAGCAACCTACTACACTGTCACCTTTGTTTAGCGTCATGTTTTCTGAAATTTGAGGCAACTAGCTCCAGACATTTTCACAACATTGCAAGCATGGCATTGTCATCAAACATTCGTATGAGTATCTGTCATTGTCAGAGGATTTTTACTGTTGCTGAAGCACTTGAAATGATTCAAACAGAAAGGTCAGATGTCGAAGAAGCCAGTTTTTCTGATACCTGGTAGTGATGATGATTAATGCATAATTCAAGAAAGGCCAACCTGCATTAATGAGTACAGTATTCTGGCGTAAGCTAAATATTAGCCAAAATTTGCAACCTATTCAAGCCAATCATGAATACGGTAAGCTGTATTTGGCTATTGTGTGATCATAAGCACCATTTCAACAATATAAATCTAAAAAATTGAATGTCTAGCTTGTGTTTTTATTCTGATATGATTTTTTTTCTAACCTGAGCAAATGGCCAGTCCACAGAAGAAACAAGGGAAAAAACCCATCAATGCTGAAAAGGTTAAAAAATTGTTAGAATGTAAGCCCTAGTCAGAAGTTCCCAAGAAAGTGCTGTTCACACACCTTCCTCAAAAACTGCTGCGTTTACTTTTTTTTTTGGGGGGGGGGGGGTCTGTGTAACCTTGACCTTTGTACCATGACTTCCAAACTTATGTGTTTATGATTCCTCAACAGCCCACACCTTTGACCAAAGTCTGGTAACACTCCATCCTGAAACAGCTGAGAAAATTCTGTTAACACATTTTTGCCAAAGACACACACCTCTCTTTGGCTGATATGAAACAATCTCCGCCCCTCCCCCCCTTTTTTTTTTAAATTGTTAAAAAAAAAAGTTATTCCATTAACTGTGAAATAAAAGGTTATTCCACTAACCCTTTCACTCCCACACGCTACCTGCCGGCTGCAAAAATTTGACCCTTTCATTCCCTCACCTTATCCACCAGCTGCAGGAACTGGTGGATTGGATGAGGGAGTGAAAGGGTTAAGTATTTGCTTTGCTGTCCTGGCTGATAATACAAGGTGCTGGTAGATAGGGTGAGGGAATCCAAGAGTTAAAAAGATGAACAAAAAGAACAATGGTCATTCAGTAACACTTATGCCAATCAGTTTTCTGAACCTTAATGTCCCTCTCCTCTCTATCACTCCTTCACCTTCCCTAAATATGAAATGGCTGAGGTAACCATTTACAGCTGGGTAGACTAACAGCCGCTTTGTGAACCAGGTTCAAAACCTGTGCTGCATGACTGGGAATGTTGGAGATGGCTCTATGCCAACTACATGTATGTCTCAACATAAAGCAGCATCTAAGAAAGAAGAGACTAAAGTTAGATAACTTGCAGAGTCGGTAGTTTCTGCTACGGTACTTTATGACAACAAAATGAAAGAAACTTGGCAATGTCTCACCTTTTTTTAAAAAAATTTATTTATTTATTTTTTAGTTACTTTGCTTGTTTCTGTTTGGTTTTTGCTTGTTTATTCATCTGGCTGGTTGAGTTGTGGTTCTTTTTTTCTCTCTCTCTCTTTGAGAGGGGTTTCAAATGCATTTTGTTATTGTTGTTTTTCTTGTTCCCCCACCATCTCTACCACCCTCTTCTTTTTTGTTAGTTTTTTTTGTGTGTGTGTTTTTTGTTGTTGTTGTTTTTCCAATTCAGTTTCGCTTCAGAAACAAATTTCCACAGATCGAAAACATCTTTGTACTTACATTCTTCATCATCATACCCACAGAAACTTATCCAACAACAATTTAATGTTCTTTCTTTTTTTAAAGCATATTCAGCATATTGTTACCACTGCATAATAAATACAATTTCTGGATGCACGGCCTTTTGTAGTCCTTGTGGTTGATAGGGCCTCTATATATAATCCTTCATGTTTTATAATCTCTGTTTGATGTCTCCCAGGTGATGTTCCTAATTCTCAGTATAATTCTAGTTTTCCGTTCTTGTGATTACACAGTGAAAACTCTGTAGGCCTACCCAAACCAACAACGGCAGAACAAAGAAATGCACCAAAAAAAAGGTAACTGCATGACTCTGTTAATAATAAGCCTTACCAGACAGACCTTTATAGACAGTCTGCAAGTGACAAATTAGTCTCAGAACTAAAAAAAAGACGTAAACAACAACACAATCTCTGGTTTATACTGTTCCAAGCCCTCTGTAGTACTGTGTAAAATGGGCTGCCACAAGTACGCTGCAGAGCAAATGAACTATCTAATAATAATATTAACAAAAATTTATACGGAGCCAGATCTTGACAATTCAAATCGAAGCGCACTCACACACCAGGCATATGCAGACAATTGACAAAGACCACCTTACAATATTTGATACGCAGACCGAGGGAAATACGTTGTTGAAGAATTCCTTGTTGGGGAAAAGAGGTGGGTTTTTAAATTAGATTCAAAAGCAGAAAGGGCAGGTGTTAGGCAAAGGCAGAGCAGAAGTCAAAAGCAGAAAGGGCAGGTGTTAGGCAAAGGCAGAGCAGAAGTCAAAAGCAGAAAGGGTAGGTGTTAGGCAAAGCAGAGCAGAAGTCAAAAGCAGAAAGGGCAGGTGTTAGGCAAAGGCAGAGCAGAAGTCAAAAGCAGAAAGGGCAGGTGTTAGGCAAGGCAGAGCAGAAGTCAAAAGCAGAAAGGGCAGGTGTTAGGCAAAGGCAGAGCAGAAGTCCATTCTGTGTAAAATTCTAAAGCTGCAGTCTCTGTAAGAAAGAGACAGGGTGCAGGATGGGGGGTTATATTGTGTTAGTGGACAGTGTTGTTTGGAGGTGGGGTGCCAGTGTAGTTCTTGGATGGAGGGTCTGTAAGACATATAGGGTGGCTGGGAATGGTGCTGGTGCCACTTGTGATCTCAGTCATGTTTTGTTCATGCGCAGTAAAAGTGAGATGGAGGGTCTTTGTACCTGGGTAGGGGTTGCCCAACCTGTTCATCACTTTTTTTTAATGTCTCATACTACTCTAGGTTTACAAAACAACCAACCTGTACTTTCAGATTATAGTCCATTGTAGTCTTGTGAGTTTTAGACAAAAGGTTGTGCATTGTTTTATATAAGCCATAATCAGGTAAAATGTGAATTTTGACAAAGACGCACTAACAGGCATTATTCAGTTTGTCACAGTATCGGTGCTTTTTTTCTCATAATGTGAAATTAAAATACATTGACCATTGAATGGCAATCTACTAACATAAACCCATTTTCAACAGATAGGCTACATTGCACAACAATTACAAAAAAATGTGTCCTTGAAAAACATTCAATCGTTTTCAAGAAATATCATTTCCGCTTTTCTTATTACTGTCATTGTTGTTGTTGCTTTTTTTATCACACTCCTCGACTGAATACGTCATTCAATATAACGTACAAGGGTCTTCTATTGAATAGTGAGAACATGTTTATAAAAATGTTAGAAAAAAAAAGAAAAAGACAATGATTGGTATCTTTTTACATTCTTTCCAAGTAACATCCCTTCTCCTGAGTAACCAATTCTCATTTGCTGGGAAAGTCTAAAACACCAGTTGCTAAGCAACCAGAGTTAATATGTTGTAGGCCTACTTGCTTGGCCACTTCCAAGTCATGTAAGTCATAAAAACATACACCACAGAGAGGTTCTTTCAGCTTGGTGAACTGATCGAAGTCTTAGGGACTTGTATTTGTAGAATAGGCAGCGCGTGGCAGAACACCCCACTGGTGCGACACATAAGTGACGTTACCCTCTCTGTTTTTTGTGGCATGATTCATTGTCATGTAATGTTAATGGTGAATCATTTAATAGTGTTTTACATGTCTTTCCAATTGCAGGTATTAATATTTTCATCAGAGAACAGTTTGTCCCAATGGAACACGATGTGCCATCAGTACATCCTTGTCATCAAAGGCGCAAATCGTCATCATCATCATGTGCCCCGTCACATGGTGTTGGCCATCATGGCCCTCCATATACGAATCTATCCTTTGTCACTGCAAGTAGCCTACATCTCCCACTCCCTCTGTCTTCATCCACTGTGCAAGTCCGTCCAGTATCATGCATCTTTTAAACTTGGAACATGACGCGCCATCAGTACTTCCTTGTTATCATGAGAGCATATTATCGTCTTTAAACTTCCTTGCTTTCTTCTGAACTTGATGGGCCCTGGAGAGACGTGAGCGTGCCACTCTCATGACCGTCTTTTTAATTCTGGCTCAAAGCTTCTAACCCATGTTGTGACAATGGCAACTATCTGATATAAAAACATGTCATTCTAATTCATGCTCCTAACTATCATTGATTCAACCCTTTGACTCCCGCACCCTGTCCACCAGCATCATGCATCGTCAACCATATTAGCAAAGCCAAAACTTAGCCCTTTGATTCCCTCACCCTATCCACCAGCTTCCTGCAGGAAGCAAGTGGATAGGGTGAGGGAGTCAAAGAGTTGAAGTTTTTGCAATTGGTGGATTGGTGGGAGTCAAAGGCTTAAACAGCTGTCATCCTCGTTTTTGTACCTGTTTAACAAAGTCACCACAACAGTGACATGTGCCCATTTTAACGTTTTGTAAGGCAGTGCCAAACCTTCCTTCCTGCAAAATGTCTCATTCCAGTTTCACTCGTTAAAATAGCTTGCACCAACCCACAACTAAAATAATTGTCATGAGCTATCTCTTCAAATGTCATTTGCCTGTCTTCATTCAAAATTTCTCTCACTTTTCAAACATTTTTCTCGTTAGTAGCTTAAATTGGCCTCATTAACTATGCTTTTAAGGTAATTTCGAACATCTTTAACACTTCCTGTCCGACGAGCCGCACTGAGCGGCTCGGCTGACTTTCAAAATGGCTGGCGAGCTGCTCACTGCAGCTTGGCATGGTTCGTCACTTTGTACTTGCGTTTCTTCCCCATTTAACGACGTACAACTGCATGACGGCAGAAAACGACAGCCGGATACTTCCTTTTCCTTTTCAGCTATTTTGTTTTGTCATTCCATGTGTTTTCTTTGTGTGTGCGCATCGTTTGTTGATATGTTTTCACTTTCGTAAGAGGAGTTGCCATGGCGCCAGGCAGTCGGCGTCCTGTTAGCTCATTGCTGCTCAGGCTGTCGCACTTTTTCAGAAATTTTTGACAAAAGTGATGATGAAATAGCTGCCAGTGACAGTGATGATAGCTTTGTTGAAAGTGCATCAAAGGGAGTGTTGACAATCGTGAAGGGCCTTCTTGTTCTGCAAAGAGACCACGCCTCTCCCGTTCTGTTTCTTTTACATCATCTACAGACATATTGGGGCAGGAACAAGGCAGATCGACTGATTCTCCTGGTGACAGTGGTGATGTGGGTTGTAGGGGGGAGAGTGACAAGGATAGAGGCAGGCCTGCTCAAAGTAGGCCTAACACCAGTGCAAGCCCAGGATGGGCAGTGGTGTAATAATAGTAGTTTTGTGTTATTTTAGGTGCGTGACCTGACAATGATCAGTGTTGTGTAACTTAATATTCAATGAAAAATGAACTTTTTTTAGGTGCTGTGTTCATTCAATGGATGTTGAGGAATATTTTTTCTTCTTTGACTTTGGAGCTATACGGATTACCTGGTCGGCTGAAGCTTAGTTAGTACTAGTTGTATGCATGAAAAATTATCTACATCAAATAGTATGCATGCAAAACTCACAGGTCAAGTTTTATATAATGAACATTATCATAACATAATTTTATTACCTGTATGTTGTTCAGAATTCAATTCTGCACAACCCAATAACAACCTTTTTGTTCTATGTTGAATACAAACATATCTACAAGTGTTTTACTGACCTTACCCCCTGTTCCAAAATAGATCGCAGATGAACCCTGCATCCAGTCTGAAAACCCTTAACGTACAGGAAGAGTTAAAGAATGACACCCATTTACAAATTGCAGCCAGCAAATAAACTTGTTCTTGTAGTGTTTTAAATACATCTACGCCAGAACTTTTCTGAATAAATTCAATTTCAATACAATCACAAATGTTCTTCATCACTAAATATAGCCATGATGCTTGAAATTACTATACAAAATGCAAATAAATCATTTTAAGTCATGCAACAAGTATAGGACATTTTATGAGGAAATGGGAATTAGAACACCTGGTCACAACAGGAAAGCTGGAGGAAAAGAGACCAGGTAGACCTGGGGAGAAAATACTGGATGGACTTGCAGGGTGGCTTTTCTTTCTCCCCATTATAGCCGCGTGTGTCACTGTGTGTGTGTGTGTGGGTGTGTGTGTGTGTGTGTGTGTGTTGTGGCGTGCGTGCGTGCGTGTCGTGCGTGCGTGCGTGCGTGCGTGCGTGCGTGCGTGCGTGCGTGGTGTGCGGCGGCGTGCGTGCGCGCGCGTGCGTGCGCGGCGCGTCTGTTTTAGCGCTTAGATTTGATTTTATCAAGATTTTGCGCTGTATAAATAAAATATTGTATTGTATTGTATTGTACTTGTAGTGACGGGGGATAGATTCATGTGGAGGGCCATGATTGCCAACGCCATGCGGCAGGGCAATGATGATGATGATGAAATTTAAAGTCTACCTCACCCTTACAGACATTACAGACAAATAAAACAAAGTACGTGTACATAACCATATACATGTATGTCTGTGTGTGTGCACATACATGGGTGCATACATGTGTGCATGTGTACGTGCATGAATGCATACAGTGAATTGCCTGTCTCCACATGTGCATGTATATCTGTGTGCTATATGACAGAGACAAACACACAGAGAAAGATACAGATGACGATGATGACAATGAATGAATGAATGATGATGACTCCTCTTTATTTTCCAGTGGTACATATGTATAAAAAAAATGACAATTATTTTCAAAAGCCACTTTGTCATTGATGCCACTTCTTTCTTTCGGTCTTCTAGTTTTAGTATTCACATATCAATATCATAGCATTGATACAATACAGGCATATCATTAAACTGATAATGCATGTTAAAGAAGTAGAATCAAGATGTTTCAAAAAAAAAGAAACCCTTATAACAATACAGCATGGGTAAAGCATCAAGCCATGGCTTTTTTTAACCCTGCCCTACGAGGATGACTAAACAGCTTCCCTATTTACACTCTCATATAAATTGCCCTATATGCAGTCCCATGAAAAAAAAGCACTTTTTGCACTTGCACATAAATTGCCCTATTTTGAAGTCCCATACAGACTGTCCTATTCACAGTCCCACATAAATTGCTCTATTTGCAGTTTTACAAAATGTGCTCCTCAAAAATGTAATAAAATGTTAACTTTAGAAATCATCCTAATGAATAATACCAAAGAAATAAGAGGGAAGCAGGGTACCAAAGAAATAAGAGGGAAGCAGGGTAAACTTCTGAAATCTAACACAGTTTGCACTACCCATTCAGCTAGCATAGCAGCTGATACAAAGTACAAAAACTGTAAGCTTACAATTTTTGTGCTTTGTATCTGCTTCTATGCTAGCTGAATGGATAGCGCAAACTGTGTTAGATTTGAGAAGTTCTATACAACATCGGAGATAATTCTCAAGAGTTATGTCCTTTGATTAACATCCTAATGAATGTTAAGTATTAACATATCTCTTACCATGTTTTGTCTCCTTGAAGGGAGACATAATAATTCTCCAGTTCAAAGATTTTGATCTCCTCAAAGTAAGACATTAATTTTTTAGTTCAAAGATTTTCATTGTTTTCCACGTCAGTTTCAAAATCACCACAGAAAAAAATCAAAATTGAAAATAAAACAGGATAGAGATTCAGTTAAAAAATACTGCCTGTAAGTGTACAAAAGTCAAAATGATACTAATGACTGCTTGCACAACACCTCAACTCATGAGAACCCAAACTCTTGATAAAATCATGGATAACAGGTAATACAGAGGCAATAATACATACAGTGGATGTATGTATGTGTCATCTCTATTCCTGGTGGAAGCTTACAATCATAAATCCATAAAATTGCATTACCTTGCAACTACTTCTAAAAATACAAAGTATGCAGACCTGAAAAAAATAGTCATATACGCATTTACAGATGTAAGTACATAAATACTGCACACAAAACACACACACACTGCATGCATTTATTTGTGTGAATACATATTTCTCAAGCAAGCACATGTGAAAATTCAAAACATATTTACACAAGCATGTGCACATCCACATCTCCACACCCTGAAGACATGTTTACAGCTTAAATGGGTACACCTCAATTAAAACAGATCTGAACAAAATCAAATAAAAAAAATGTCTACTGCTGGTATGGTGTTTATTCCACACAACAGAACCTTTACAAGCAAAAGTATGCCAATCCCCCCCCCAAAAAAAAACTTGTACGTGGTCCCCCCCCCCCCCCCCCCCCCCCCCCCCCCCAACATTCTGTTTCAACCTTTTCAATGTGGGTTTCCTCCTCTCCCACATTATACAGTAACCCTTTCATTCCTTTGACTTAAGCAGTGTGAAAGGGTTAAGTTCATATATACACAATTCCATTTCCATCGATCCGGACGGAATCTCCTCTGGTTCCCACAAGACTGTGGTAAAAGGGCTTATTGACCATGTTGTGTCATCATGCCGCGTCAGTACATAGCACCTGAGCTATCATTTGCCTAAAGAAGAAACAGAAAATTTTTACATGTGTAGAATTTTCTAAAAATACTGTAATTATTTCAGAGATACAGCAGTTTTCTCTATCAAACCAAAAATTACTCACAACACAATACCAGAATTTTCTTATTTTTCTAAAGCAAAGAATTTTCTACATACCGAACTCATTTGAAAGACAAAGCACTTTCGCTACCAATATCAAAATCATTTGAGAGATACAGCATTTTCACTATCAAACCAAGAAATTCACAAAACACAATTGCAGAATTTTCTTATCAAACACTGACACTACCAGAATGATTGTAGTATTAAGATGGGTAGTAAAAAAGACAAATTTTATTTTCTGGGCTGCAACTGAACTACCGACATGAGATCTTGAGTCTAAGGCACTACCAAGAGTCAGCAGCCCACGTAAAAATAAATGCATCAACTGGAACTTGTCTGAGACATCTAACAATATAATGTGAAGAGATATTTACAAACCAATGTCACCATCTTATCAAACAAAGTTATGAGCCAAGATACTTACACATTCTGGATGGTCTTTCGCACTCCACGACAAAACTTGTTCACATAAAACCTTTGAAAACACAACACCACTCAGTTAAAACATTACGGCAAAGTATCTTGAAAAGAAAAACAAAACAAAACAAAAAACAGATTTTCATACATGTGTAAACAAACTGGCCATAACAAATAAACAAACAAACAAACTCATTTTTACATATTAAACATGATATGGTTGCTCAGCTTTTCTCAATCACTTTTCCTTTTACACTGTTTAAAGCTTTCCAAGCAATGTGTTCTCAATATTTGGCCCATACTGTGCTGCCATTGTATTGCTGTGTTCTGCATACAATGTCTTCAATGGGTATGCATGCTGTTTATTTTTGTGTTTCTATAAGCCACTCTTTACCCATGGCTTACAAGTTCTTTTAACATACATGTGCATTTTGTGTCCCTCATTTGTTTGTTTGGATGAAACTGAGTTTCTTTCAGGTAGATGTATCAGTGGTAACATTCATCTTATATATGATCTGATCAGTTACCTGAACAATAAAAAATTGTCTGGATTACTTTTATGAGTAGACTCTGAAAAAGCATTGATTCAGTACACTGCAATTTCCTACTGATAATGCTGAATGCTTTTAGTCTTGGACCAGAAGTTTGTGAAAATGGATTTCTGTATTCTACAAAACTATAAAATAAATTGTGGCAGTTAATAGTGATAGGATTTACAGGTTCCCAACATATTCCGATTCTCAGCGCGAGGCACCACTTGAAATCCAAAATCTGGTTTGGCCTGCAGCGCCAGAAGGAAAATTCAATAACAAACCACCAACACTGGATGAAGTGAAGAACGTAGTAAAGAAAGCCAGAGCCAAGTCAGCACCTGGACCAAACGGAATACCATACCTGCTCTACAAGAAATGCCCAAAAGTGCTCGAGTGGCTCCACAAGATGATTCGATCAGCATGGAGGAACCAGAAGATCAGCGACCAATGGATGAGAGCTGAAGGAGTGTACATTCCGAAGGAGCAGAACTCCAGCAGCATCAATCAGTTCAGGCCAATATCACTTCTGAACGTCGAGGGGAAAATCTTCTTCTCTGTTATGGCAGCAAGATTGACAAAATACCTGACTGAAAACAAGTATCTGGATATGTCAGTCCAAAAGGGAGGCATACCAGGAATGCCTGGATGCTTGGAACATGCCACGTTGATTTGGGATGCCATCCAAAAAGCAAGAACAGAGAAGAGAGACATTGACGTAGTTTGGCTTGATCTGGCGAATGCATATGGATCAGTTCCACACGATATGATCCAGCTGGCTCTTGAAATGTATCACATCCCAGAAAACATCCGAACAATGCTGAGGAAGTATTTCCAAGGGTTCTCAATGCGGTTCTCTACCAAAGAATACACCACGGACTGGATAGACCTAGAGGTGGGCATTGCAATGGGCTGTGCAATCTCTCCCATACTGTTCGTGTTGGCAATGGAAGTCATCTTGAAAGCTGCAATGAAGAGTTCAGGTCCAGTGAATCTGGGAGATGGATACCAGATGCCTCCTCTGAAAGCTTTCATGGATGACACAACAGTCTTGTCCACGGATGAGGAAGAGACACACCAAATCTTAAAGCAGCTGGATGAGCTGGTGGCCTCTTCAAGAATGAGGTTCAAACCTAAGAAATCCCGAAGTCTCTCACTGCGAAAAGGAAAAGTGGCAGTTTCAGTCAAATTCATGGTAGCCAACCAAGCCATCCCCACTGTCACAGAAGAGCCAGTAAAAAGTCTCGGAAGATGGTATGATGACTCCCTGAAAGACACACAAAGGGGATGTGAAACCAAGCAAACAGCAGAAGAAGGCCTGAAGAAAATAGATAACTGCGGACTGCCAGGCAAATACAAAGTCTGGTGTCTACAGTTCATGCTGATACCAAAGCTGCTGTGGCCACTGCTAATCTATGACATTTGCACCAGCACAGTCGAAGCAATGGAAGCCAAAATCAACAAATACACAAGAGAATGGCTCGGTGTCCCACCTGGTCTCACTGATGTTGCATTCTACTGTCGTCAAGCAATGCTGAAGCTACCTCTGAAATCCATAGTGGAGGAATACAAAGTTGGAAAAGCAAGACTGTTGAGCATGCTGGAGGAATCGGAGGACAATATCGTGAGAGCAGTTCATCCAAAACTGAGAACTGGCAGAAAGTGGAAAGTCCAAGAGGCTGTAAACAATGCCAAGAGAAACCTCAGCATCAAAGAAATAATTGGACACACGCAAACCAACAGACAGGGACTGGGAGCAACAAAAATGCAGTGGTGGTCCAAAGCCAAAGGGAAGGAAAAAAGAGACATGATCATACAGGAGTTGAAGGAAGAAGAAGATGTCAAAAGAGTGCAGAAGGCAGTCCAGCAAGGTCAACAGGGGCAATGGACAACATGGGACAGTGCACTCCAAAGAAGTCTCAGCTGGAACGATATGTGGCACATGGCTCCTCTAAGGATAAGCTTCCTCCTCAGATCTGTATATGACCTGCTCCCCTCGAATGCAAACTTAGTGAAATGGGGGAAAGCAGACGACCCAGCATGTCCGCTCTGTCAGAAGAAACAAACAGTGGAACATGTCCTAAGCTCTTGCAAAGTAGCGCTAGCCCAAGGAAGGTATACATGGAGGCACAACCAAGTTCTGAAAGTGATCACAGATGTGGTTAGCGAAAAAACCATGACCCCCAAACGCACCAATTGCTATGACAACGTTCTACAAAGCAGGAGGGAAACAGGTCTGGCCCGAAAGGGCTATGACAACCAGCACATTGCCAAACGGTCTTCTGGATGGAGCAGTCGACTGGGAGTGTACAGCAGACCTCCCAGAGTGGAGAAATTACCCAGATGTCATCAGCAAGACAGGCATGAGACCAGACATCGCTCTCCACTCTGACTCCTCGAAACAAGTGATTCTGATAGAACTCACTGTGCCATACGAAAGCAGAATGGAAGAAGCACATATCTACAAGACCGAAAAATACGCTGGTCTTGCCAGCACCCTGAAGAAAGCAGGTCTGCGGGTCAAAATCTTCGCCATAGAGGTCGGGGCAAGAGGGTTTGTGGGCACCTCCGCTTATGATCTCATGAAACAACTCGCCATTTCTGGGAAGAAGAGGACTAGAGCCCTTAAAGCGATGGCAGAGGCAGCAGAAAGGAGCTCAAGCTGGATCTGGGCAAGGAGGAACCAAAAGTGAACTTCATAAGGATTAAATTCCCTACAGATGATGTGTGCCCCGTTAGCACATTGGTAAAACCGCGTACCGCAGTTCTGAAGCGCAGAATCGCCCAGGTTCGATCCCCGGCGTGGGAAAAAAAAAAAAAAAAAAAAAAATAGACAACAGCAGAAGGGCATCCAGGAGTCATGACCTGGATGTGGCCCGGCCCCCCGAGAGTGTAAGGAATTCAGGGCCGAAACACTTGTCTAAAGGGGGTTACTTCTCTGAAGACCTTCTGTTGTCTAGCTCTCCCTAGAGTTTCTTTCTACCTATAAAATAATTGTGGCAGTTAATAGTGATAGGATTTACAGGTTCCCAATTCAGAGACAATGTACACAGGGTGATCCGCTGTCACCATTACTGTTCATTTTATGAGTAGAAACTCTGGCATTAATGATAACACAAACCAAAATCACACAATCAATGATTCATAAACTGAATACAAAATTTCACAGTATGCACTTGCAGATATACACATTAACTTCAGGGACCATCAAAATCTTCACTTTTTATCCAACAGGTTGTAACCAGACAAAACTAAAACCAGATTTTCCATCTGGAGGTCTGTTATTAAACTTCGCTATCATGTCCATTCTGTGTCACATATGTAAAAGAAAGAGTAAAACAGAGAACAGCAAGACAAAGAGAACAGCAAGACAGAGAGAGAGAGACAGACACTGAAAGAGACAGACTATGGACTTTGTTAAAGACAAATTCATTGCACTTGGATAATTCCATACATGCTGCATCCAAATCTGCAAGCAATTTTCTCGCCCATTCTTTGATCATGCGCAAAATATTAAAACCTGACGTGATGGCAATGCCGTGAAATGGGGATGTGGACAGGACCTTTGAAAAACTTGCACTACCAGGATGACTAGAGCATTAATATTGGCAAGGCAGCAAACAAGCCAACTTTTATGTTGCAGGGTAAGATCCAATTCAAACATCCAAATCACATGTAAAAATTTTTGTTAAAAAAGGATGGGGGGAGGAGGTGCCTAAAGACTGAACCAAAACACAAATTGAGCACTCACCATACTGGGTGGAGACAATCAGGATCACTGTCATTTCCATCATGACTCTGGCTGGGAAACCAATTTTCGCTGTTGTCTCTTTGACTACGGTCATGGATTCCATCACCACTCTGGCTAGAGAGCTCATCTTCACTGTCGCCACTATCGCTATGGTGATGGGCTCCATCACCACTCTGGCTGGAGAGCTCATCTTCACTGTCGCCACTATCGCTATGGTGATGGGCTCCATCACCACTCTGGCTGGAGAGCTCATCTTCACTGTCGCCACTATCGCTATGGTGATGGGCTCCATCACCACTCTGGCTGGAGACCTCATCTTCACTGTCGCCACTATCGCTATGGTGATGGGCTCCATCACCACTCTGGCTGGAGAGCTCATCTTCACTGTCACCACTATCGCTATGGTGATGGGCTCCATCACCACTCAGGATGATGACCTCATTTTCTCTGTTGCCACTATCGCTATGGTGATGGGCTCCATCACCACTCAGGATGAAGAGCTCATTTTCTCTGTTGCCACTATCGCTATGGTGATGGGCTCCATCACCACTCAGGATGATGAACTCATCTTCACTGTCACCACTATCACTATGGTGATGGGCTCCATCACCACTCAGGATGAAGAGCTCATTTTCTCTGTTGCCACTATCACTATGGTGATGGGCTCCATCACCACTCAGGATGATGAACTCATCTTCACTGTCACCACTATCGCTATGGTGATGGGCTCCATCACCACTCAGGATGAAGAGCTCATTTTCTCTGTTGCCACTATCACTATGGTGATGGGCTCCATCACCACTCAGGATGAAGAGCTCATTTTCACTGTCACCATTATCGCTATGGTGATGGGCTCCATCACCACTCAGGTTGAAGAACTCATCTTCACTGTTGCCACTATCGCTATGGTGATGGGCTCCATCACCACTCAGGATGAAGAACTCATCTTCACTGTTGCCACTATTACTATGGTGATGGATTGCTTCGGTACAACTGCAACACATACATAACCGTATTATGTAAAAGCAAAATAGGGAAAATACTCTACCAAAAACTAAGAGAGCAATCACGCACACAATACTCACAAACTCATTGACAAACCAAGAAATTATTCTTACCTGAGCTAAGCAGAAACACACCCATGCATGTGCACACACACACACATTCTAGCAAAACTATGCACATACGTTATGGTAGTTAACTATGCAGCAACACACACATACATCATATACACTATCGTGAAAACAAAAATGCACACAAACTACGCACTAAGCAAAACTATGCAGAAGCATGCACGAATATGCACACACGCACACACACACACATACAGAACATCCTACACACAAAAATACAAGAACCAGGAAAATATGCTCTTCCAAAACTAAGCAGACTGGTGAATAGATTTGTAACACAGGGTATCCAGCTTAATTCGTTTTCTTTTAAAGTATCCGTTTATATTCATTTTCTTTTAAGACAGGCAGCTGGTAAAGAGAGCAAAGGAGACGACTGACATGATCAAACTTTTTCTTTTTGGGGACAAGACGAGCAGCTATGTTTTGTATGCATTGCAGACACAGGAGAGAAAAAGCTGGAAGTCCAGTAAAGAGAGCATTACAGTAATCAAGACGAGACAAAATGAGAGATGTCACAAGCTTAGATGCAGCCTCAGCTGGAAGATATATTCGAATGTAACCAATGAGCCGAATCCGATAGTAGCATGATTGGCAGATTTGGGTCAGAAACTTCTGCACAGAAAGTGTTGTCCAAGGTCACCCTGGTTCTTGACAGTATTCAGTGTGATAGAGGCAAGTTTATTTTTGGTACCTGTAAGAATGGCTTCAGTTTTATCACCATTTAACTGTTGTTTATTTTGTGTCATCCAGTTCTGGATATCAACATAGAAGCTCGATGCTTCTAAGATAAAGAAGGTGATATTTTCAGGGGTGTTGTGGCTGCTAGTGGCAGCCACAACACTAACCCGCCTCACACAAAGGGTGTGGACAAATCCCAAGCTGACCACTAAGACAAAGATGGCTGTATACAACACCTGTGTCCTCAGCACCTTGCTGTATGGCAGTGAGGCGTGGACCACACATGCTCATCAGGAGAAAAGGCTCAATACCTTCCACCTGAGAAGCCTACGGCGCATACTCGGCATTTCCTGGCAAGACAAGGTGACCAACACCGAAGTCCTGACTCGCGCTGGCCTCCCAACCATGCATACCATGCTGAGATAGCGTCGGCTGCGCTGGTTGGGCCACGTTCGCTGCATGGAAGATGGTCGTATCCCAAAGGACATCCTTTATGGTGAGCTTGCCACAGGGCAGAGAAACACTGGCCGCCCACAGCTGAGATACAAAGACGTTTGCAAACGTGACATGAAGGCGCTTGAGATCAACACCGAGTCCTGGGAGGACCTCGCAGATGACCGCAACAGCTGGAGAACCACTCTCAAGAAACAGCTGCGGATTGGTGAGGACAAACTGTCAGCTGCTGCAGCAGAAAAGCGAGTTCGCAGAAAAGGGATGACAGCCAACAGACCAGCATCAGCATACACATGCGACCGCTGCGACAGGGACTGCCTCTCTCGCACTGGTCTCTACAGTCACAGGCGACGCTGCTTGGACCAAGCAGACAACCACCTAGACATTAGAACGGATGTACTCTGTCCATGGTCAGCCATGACCGAAGGAGGCCTACTACTACTATTTTCAGGGGTGGTGTTATTCTGTAAAGAGAATCATCTGCGAAAAATGTTTCATGTCACACTGGTTGATGATGTTGGCTAGGGGTGAAGTATAAAGGGTGAACAGGACAGGGCTAACACAGATCCCTGAGGAACTCCCCAAGAAAGCCGAACAGGCTCAGACTGATTTCCGTTAACAACAACTGACTCAAAGCAATCATATAGGAGAAGAACCAAGAAAGAGCAGAACCATGAATTCCAAAAGTATGTTGAAGACGAAAGAGAAGGATGGAGTGATCAACAGTATCAAAGGCAGCAGACAGATCGAGGAGTACCAGGAAATTTTACCAGCATCAGAAATAAGAAGTTTGATGGCAATGTGAACAAGAGCTGTTTCTGTACTGTGGTTTGCGCAATATGTGGACTGGTATGGACGGTGGAGATGATTTAAGGAGATATACTCATTCAGTTGTTTTAGTGCCACGTTTTCAAGGAGCTTAGAGAGAAATGGGAGATCTGATACAGGTTTAAATTTTTTAGGTCACTAGGATCGAGATTATTTTTCTTGAGAAGTGGCTGGACAATAGCAGTTTTGAAAGCAGAAGGGAAGACGCCTGAGACCAGAGAAGAGTTGATGATGGAGGTGATTGATGGAAGAAGCTGCAAGTAGATGTGTGAAAAGGGAGAGGCTGGAATGGAGTCGAGTTCACAAGAATTGAAACATATTTCTTTGAGGATCATTAAGATCTCGGTCCCAGAAACTGGGTGGAAAGAGAGGAGAGGAGTGCCAGTAAATGGAGGATCTGGGACTGTTGGGTGAAGTTTGGTACACAAATTGGAAATCCTGGTGGAGAAAAATGTGGAAAAACCATAAGGGAGATCATCTGAACTAATATTTGATGGCATGGGAGTAGATTTCTTAGTGCCAAGTAAATCAGACATGGTGGAAAACACAATATTGGTGTTTTTAGCTTCAAGAATTTGTGAAGAAAAGTAATCAGTTTTCGCTTAAGACAGCAACTCAGTTACCTTGTTGCACATGGACTGATAGATCTGACAGTGTACTTCTAGTTTAGAAGATCACCACTGGCGCTCGGCCCTCCGACATTTTTGCTTTGTTTTGCATAGTTGAGATGTGTACCAAGGCGCATATGGACGATTGTGCAGAACACAGGTGGAGGGAGGGGAATGTTTGTCAGGCAAACTATGATATAAAATGTAGCAGGATCAGTGGATTCATTGACTTGTGACAGTAGTTCACTTCAGAAGTGAAGGTGTTACGGTTGATAGACTTAAGGTTGCGGCTGGTGACTAGATGCTTATTTCTGGGAGTTTTTAAGAGACTTAGAGAGGCAAGGGCAGCAAAATGATCAGAAGAAAATTCTTTCGTCACTGAAGCTCGCAAATTTGGAAGAAAAGAACAATACAAAAAACTCAAAAGAGAAATTAAGAACAAAATTAGAAGAGATAAGTAATATGGCTGGAGGAAGAATGTGCCAAATTAAAATGAGCACAATGAATGCAGAAGATCCAAGGATCTATTCCAACACATAAAGAAAGTTCAATCTACTAAATTCTAGCCCAGAAATGAGTGCATCAACAGTAAGGAAGGCACCATACTGACTGAACCAGACTGTATTATGAACAGATGGAATGAATATGAAGCATCACTTTTTAGCAACAATAGCCCTCAAGACACTCTATGCCCTGACCTGGAATGTCCAGGATCAGAACGAGAACCATTTTTAAGTGAAACTGAAGCAGCCACCAAGCAGTTAAAAAAACAAGAAAATCCCCAGGAATAGATAATGTTCCAGGAGAATTGTTAAAACATGCTGGAAAAGAGGGTCTAAAAGCAATGCACCATCTTCATTGTAAGATATGGAATACTCATCAGTGGAAACTTTAAGAATCTGTGATGCTTCACAAGAGTGGCAATGTCAAAGTCTGCAACAACTACAGGTAGATTTTGCTCCTAATTACTCTCAACAGATTGAAGCCCAAGATAGAAGAATTATCTGACTGCCGGCTGGCTACAGATCCAACAAAGGCAAACTGACATGTTACAGAGAAAATAAAAAGAATTGAAGAATAAGCTTTCGTCACCTTCATAGACTACAACAAAGCATCTGATGGCATTATTCATCTCCACCTGTTCAACACAATGGTCAAAATGGGCTTTCCTAAATATCTTATCTCATTAATTGCCTCATTATATAAAGACCATAAGGCTACAGTTACATGGAACAATCAGAAATGTGAATTTTTGAACATCCACAGGTAAGTTAGACAAGGCTGTATCTTCTCACTGTACCTCTTTAACATCTGTATGGAACAAGTCATGAGAGATGCTGATATAGAAGGCATGGGCCTTCTTTATCAGCATCTCTCATGACTTGTTGGGAGGAAAAAATCTGACAAACCTGCGCTATGCCGATGATACTGCGCTATTCGCAGACAACATAACCAGTATAAAACGAATTCTATACAGGGTGGATGCAGCAGGCAAAAAGGCTGGTCTAAACTTAACACCAAGAAAACAAAAGTGCTACATATCAAAGGCAAAGACACAGAAAAGTCATGATATCTTAATTAACAAAGTTCCTTTAGAAAATGTTAAGGATTTCAAATATCTTGGTTCTGTAAAAACTGATGACAGAACCTGCACCAAAGACATCAAAATAAGAATTGGAATGGCAAAGCAAAAAAATGGTCCAATCCAACATCGGAAAAAAAAAGCATACCAAATAGCCTGAAAGTAGACTTGAAATGTCTGATCTGGTCAGTCATGATTTATGCTGCAAAGCTGGACTCTGAGAAAAACTGATTTCTATAGATTGAGCAGCAAGATGGTTTAGGAGACTCTATGTGTCAATGGACATAGAAGAACTAATGAAAGTTCCGAAAAATTGACACCACCAGAAAACTACTACAGACATCAACAAAGAAGACTAAATACATGGCCATATGTCATGCAACAGAACCGGACCTCATGGCAACCTCTTAGAAAACAGCGCAAAAGGAAAAGGCAGACCTCCAATCTCATACATCAAGAACATAATGAACATCAGTGGCCCAAATATTTAGGACCATGAAACTGTCCTAAAAAGTCAAGGCAGAGCGACCTGGAGGAAGATGGTGGTGTCAGAGTGCAGCGGCCAACAATGGACCTGGTGATGCTGACAGATGTGACAGGTGAGACATGAATGCATGCCATCTGTGTATTTGCTTTATATCTTTATATAAAACTGAATAGTAATATTCTATTTTGTATCTTTGTGCTAATAAGTACACACACACACACATATATACAGAGACAGACGCACACACACACACATAAATATATCTATATTATCTTCTCTCCCCCCTCTCTCTATATATATTATATGTGTGTGTTATATATATACATATACATACATATACATATTATATATATATATATATATATATATATATATATATATATATATATATATATATATATATATATACACACACACACATATATACATATATATATATATATACATACACACACATATAGATATGATAGATAGATAGATAGATAGACAGATAGATAGATAGATAGACAGATAGATAGATAGAATGGAACTTCATACTACATAATATCATGATTATCATTCCCATCATCATCACGATCATCATAAGAGCACTACAAAAAAAACAAGTCCCAGCTGCTGTGGTCATGAAAGTGGAACAGCAAATGAAAAAGAAAAAAAAAAGAGACAAAGATAAGGTAAGCACAAATAAAGCTGCCTATGGGCAATGACCCTTCAAACAAAACAAAAACAAAACCAAAAACAACAACAAAATATGTAAACAACAAAAACAACAATATATATATATATCAGCTATATATCTTTCTTTATCAACTAACATACTGCTGATACATGACACATTAATTCCACACTGCGTTTCCAATACATACATCTACAAACAACGAAAATTACCTTTCTTCGCCCGTAACAGAATTATACTGGTCGCTACTTCCAGTAGGGTCCCATGACTTGTACTCTGATGAAAGTTTTATAGAACATCTAAGGGAGCCAACAGCCTGGAGCCTAGGTACAGAGGTAACAACAATGTTAAAAGAAATTTCAGTGCATTCTGATGTCACAACAAATACAAACTGCACTTGTTTTCACAATCTGACATTTGGCGTTTGGAATTTGTTCAAAGGGGATTCACTACATTCAGACATATCCATATGCACACGACCTAAGTCTGCCAACAATTATCTGGCAGACTCACTGAGCCTTCAAAAAGCCCTATGTGCTGACAAGGTTTTGAAATGTGGAGGGGAAACATGGTCCAATGAAATACTGTGCTGAGATCACGAGAATGATGGAAACAGTAAGCGAAAAAGCTAGTTGTTAATGTCACAGGATGGAAGTGCTTTCAAGATACCAGATCTTGATCCCCCTTGGGGATGCTGGGGACTCTCAGTATGAATAGGATTCCCACCTTTTGGAAATTGTACGCTATAACTTTCCTCTTTTTCTGTCACTTTCTTTTGTTTCTGCCTTGCTCCTTTGTGTTCTGTCATTTCTTCCTACCATTTTCTGCCTTGCTGGTCCATTCACCTGCAGGTGTTCTATAAAATCTTACATACTTTCTGTTAAGACTGACCGTTGGGTGCATGTATTGGGTGCACTGCTGGCTCTAATGAAATGTGATGTACAGAAGCAATTTTAGGTACTTCAAGCCTGTTTTTAGACATGTATTATTGTCCTTAGTTACGTTTATATTCATATTCAAGTCTGATTTTTTTAAATCCCTGGTGATAAATCGGACAGAGTGGTCAATACCAGGGTCATAACCTTAGATTATGTGTGCAAATGCACCGATATGTATACATACATATATATATATATATATATATATATATATATATATATATATATATATATATATATATATATATATATATATATATATATAGCACATACTTAATTTCATTTTGTTCTTCTTTTTTCCCCTCAAATGAGGTATAGTGTATTTTTTGAGATGTTATAGCACTGATGTGGCTCTGCGCAGTCAGCTGGGCTTTAAACTCCAAAAACGATACCAATAGTCAGATCTTGAATCCACGGCTCTGTCAAAAGAACCAACCCACAGTGAATCCCTCTTGAATTAACTCAAAACTTCAAAGACATTTGCATAATACCAAACTAAACTTCCAGGTAAGTTTCAATGAAACAAAAATACAAACTGCAATCGTTTTCACAGTTTGAACTAGTTCCTAACCAATGGAGATATACAGAACGCGAAACTGCTACAGATATACGCAAATCTCATTAAATTTACATGCTTCTTTTTCTTTTCACATACTAAACCTTCTTGCACAATTGCATGACTATCAAATTGCCAGCAGGCCTCTGACGGCAAGCTGTTTATCACAAGTTCCTAATGTTTTGCCATACTATGCCAATCAACTATGCCAATCAACGTAAATGTGACTGTGTATGATTTGATGTATTTGAAAGAAAAATCTTGCATCTGCCTGGTATATTCTCAATCCCTGTCGCACAGCATTTGCACGTAACTTATATAATATAATCATAACAATACTACTATTACTACTTACTAACCAACAACAATAATCATATGGTGTTAAATCTTGAAACATCCATCAAATCAAAGCACAAACCTTCATCGTTTACTCATTCACTCACAATGACAAAAACAAATAAATGATACCAAGCACACGCATACTAGCAGCAAAAAAAAAGGAAAGAAATGGAGTGAAGGGGTGGGGTGGGGGCAAGGTGAACGAGAAAATCACTGCTGGACAAAATGCATGTCTTCAAGTTGGAATTGAGTGAAAGGCTTGTAGAGCTCTGTAGAAGAGACTGGGGATGCTCATTCCACTTGTATGGACGAGACACACAAAATAACCAGCAACCAAATGAGGAATAAGCGTATCAGGGAATTTGTACAAATATAATATCACAGCCTCAGCCATAGCATTACTATGACTGTCCTCATTTGCACGGACTGTCACAGCAGTTTGAAAATCGTCCCAGATTCTGTGATTCTTTAGGCCCTGATTTCATGGTAACTTCGGTTTCAATTTAACTGCTGCTTCCGTGCCTGAGATAAATTCACATCAAAATCTTCAATGCTGGTGGTTCATGGGGACTGTTGCTGGAGATACATGATGGCTGTCTCCTTACCAGAGGAAAGCACCTTGTCTGACTCTACAACTGAGCGAGTTCTGTTGTTAGTTAGCAAGGAGTCAGCAGGTGGTGTCTAAAATATGTTGGATCATAACAGGTACCACTGAACTCCAACGAAGTGATCCATCAGCAGTGCAGAGTATCCTCTAGTGGGTTACCTCAAGGCAAACTGGAATCAATGCAATGACTTGAACTTCTGGGGGTGGAGGACTTGAACTGAATGAACCTGGACTGGGAGGTGTTTTGGAGGACTGAAATAAGTGGCGTGGTGGCTATGCCAATCAAGCGACATACAGGATGGGGCACCACACATGCACTCACATCAGTCACTCTAGCAGAATCAACACATACCTACCTGATCTTTGCCGTGTCTAGGCGCCAAGAGGACTCACAGGCAAGTTTCTGGCCTTGCTGTGGAACCGAACACGATCTCACAAGTTTGTTCCAAGCTCATACGTATGCAACGGCAAAAGGTCAAGTTTTCACTTACTGGAGTTCATTTTGACAGAGAGAAGTCAAGCCACTCGAAAGGAGCGCAAAAACAGCTCACACTTTTTCAACACAAGACGGGCAAGATCAAGTGCCATCAAATGACACAGTTTTCTTCCTCGCAAAGATCTACGGAGTCCATCGATAATTCTCACTGACCACAAGCTTATGGTAGACAACAATAGCAATTTCTAAGGACTCTGCTTGTGATCAATGAAAGTAGATGGATCTTTGCGGGCAAGATTATTCCCTTACTGTGAATAGCAAGGTTAAGAAACAACCTCCAGGCTGGTCTTTTCTACTTTTCCCCCTTTCAAGGAAAGTTTACCTTCTTTTAAATGTCATGATAGAACATTCATCATGATGTTTTCCAATCAATGTTATCAATATGGCAACTGAGAGATTACATGACAAAGCCAAATATCATAAGAGCATTCCAGCTAAAGGCACACACACACACACACACACAACACACACACACACACACACACACACACACACACACACACACCACCCTCTCTCTCACTCTCCTCTCTCTCTCTCTCTCATTCACAAACACATGTACGTGCATGCACAAAACACACACTGACACACCATCACCATAAGCATCACATATTATGATGCCATACAGAGAGTGAGAGTGAGTGAATGTGATGTGTGTATGTGTGTGGGTGTGCATATATCTATGAAAAAAATCGGTGAATATGAATAGTAGAAGGGGTCTGTACTTTTGACCAATTAGTGTCAAATTGGCTTTGTTTTCTTGTGTGTATGTGTGCGTGTGTGTGTATGTACATGGGCTGCGTGCATGTGTGTGTGTTTTATATGCACCAAGATGGGTTCTGATCACTAACAATCTTAAGTGGTAATCTGACTCTTTCTCTTCTCTGTCTGTCTGTCTGTCTGGTGTGCACACACACACACACACACGCATACACGCACGCACGCGCACACACACACACACACACATACACTTCCTTCTCCAAACACTCAAAACAAAAACTGATCCATACCCTTGCCCACCGCTCTGCTTGATAGCCACCAGCTGAGAAGTAGTGGTGGTCGTAATGGACGTGTCCCCATTGCTCTTCTCCCAATCATAGGGATCAGAATCGCGTATATTCTTACGCCGCATGCACTGCTCCAAAAGATTGTGAAGGAAGGGGTAGTCTGGGGCGGTCATGTAGTCCAGGGTCTGCAGATGCTCTAGGAAGGACCTCAGTTCTACAGGCATGTTCTTCAGGAGCTGGAAGTGATCATACTTCTCCTTCATTGCTCCCACCTGCTCCTTGTCCTTGATACGTCTCCAAGGCAACTGCCCAGTCATAAACTCCACCAGCATGTAGAACAGCGACCACAGGTCATCATGACGACCCATCTCCTGAAAAAATATTAAAAACACTACTGTAAGTATTCAGTGCAACCTTATTATTTGTTATTTCTGTTTAAAGTCCAGCCAACTGCACAGAGCCGTATCAGGGTTATAATCTGTTTCAAAACACACAATATTTGAACTGGAAAAAAAAAAGAAAAGAAAATTAAGTACACATATCAATACTTGAATTGGGAAAAAAAGAGAAAAGAAAATTAAGTACACATATCAATGCATTCCCACAACAATCTAAGTAGATGCCCCTGGCGTTGACCACTCCGTCCAATTTATCACACAGAGGATTTAACCCTTTGACACCCACACCCTGTCCACCAGCATCCTGCACTGTCAACCATGCTAGCAAAACAAAAACTTGACCCACTGATTCCCTCACCCAATCCCAAGTACAAATTTAAACAGAACTAAAGAGGCTACAACATACATATAAAAAAAAAAGGCCTAAATTACCTAAAATACCTTCCACATATCTCATTTCCCTAGAGCCAAAAATACACTCAATACATGTACCCAATTATCTATCCTGAGAGAAAGTATGTAAGACTATCGAACACATACAGGTGAATGGACCAGAAAGGCAGAAAACGATAGGAAGAAATGACAGAAAGCAAAAGGAATAAGGCAGAAACAAAGAGAGTGACAGAAGAGGAAATTTTTAACACAGAATTTCCAGAAGGCTGGGATACTATTCAGACTGAGAGCCCCCAGCATCCACACAGGGGAGAACTGAAACCTTTATGGAAGGACAAAATTATGTCCATGAAACACAAGATCAGGCTCTTATGTGCACTGGTATATCTTATCTTCCTGTATGCATGCAAGACATGGACCCTCACAGCCTATTTGGAAAAATTATTTAAAGACATGCAAATGACATTATCGCATGATACTAAGTATCAGACACATCCATCACACCACTGATGAACAATCAGCACAATGATCCATACAAAGATCCACTGACTTCAATTTAGAAA
Source organism: Monoplex corrugatus (assembly GCA_030674185.1). NCBI lineage: Eukaryota > Metazoa > Mollusca > Gastropoda > Littorinimorpha > Ranellidae > Monoplex > Monoplex corrugatus. Next base: position 23,308,358 of record JAPXFY010000012.1, read on the forward strand.
AGAAAACTACATAGGTATGGCTGTATAAGATCCCTTGGCCTTGCTGAATCAATCCTCCAGAGAACTTTGAGGGAGGAAAAAAGACAGGAAGACAGGTAAAAACAATGGACTTTGGCACACAACTGACGGAGCTGAAGGAATACGGTGAATAGTTTTTCTTCATGGAGTAAAGGGAGAAGGAGAAGAAATGCTGAGAGATTTTCACCCTTATCCTTCGATAATGATTGATGATTAGATCCCTTCAGTCTCTCAGACCCATGAAGGTGCACCACTAGATAGATGTCTCTAGGGCACAAACCTGGACTCTGAGATATGGAGAACCGGTTGCTGCCCATGAAGCAGGTTGTCCCTTTCTGCAACACCTGTGGGCTTTGGAAGAGACTAAAGCTGATAGTGCTTGAAGCTGGTGAAGGGATATCATCATTGTCATGGGACAATTTTTCAGACATGAAAGATTCAAAGCTGTGTTCCAACAGTTACCGGCGAGGCCCAAGTGTACAATGACAGAGTGTGAGTGTGAGTGTGAGTGTGAGTGTGAGTGTGTGTGTGTGTGTGTGTGTGTGTCTGTATGTGTGTGCGCATGTGAGTGTGTGTGCGTGTGTGTGTGCGTGCGTACATGAGTGTGTGTGGGTGTGTCAACGTATGCTTGTGCGTGTGCACGTGCGTGTGTGTGTGCGTGCGTGTGCATGTCGTGACTGGATTAATTCGGACAAAGCCAGACTAAAACCTACGTAGTCAGATTACACAGCCCAGTTCTACCAGTGAGCCAAATGCCAAATGCTATCCTCATTGGCACCCGTCAGAAACTTTCTCAGCTGCCTCCTCTTTCTCTCCCATTATGTAACACATCAGTCCCAATTTCTGACTCAGCTAAAAACCTTGGTGTCTGCATTGACTCTACCCTCTCCATGAACAACTTTGTTTCTCAAACTGCCAGATCTTGCTACTATCATCTCCATCGTATAAGCCTGATCAGGAAGTATCTCTCTGTCGAAACAACTGCAAAACTCGTTCTCTCCTTCATAATGTCTCGCATTGACTATTGCAATTCACTCCTGTCTGGTCTTCCTGCCTCCACCATTCACATCCTACAGCGCATTCAAAACAATGCTGTACGCCTTGTACTCAAAAAGAAAAAAGCTGACCACATATCTCCTCTCCTGGCACAACTTCACTGGCTCCCTGTATCAAAGCGCATACAGTACAAACTAGACACCATGTGCTACAAAAGCCTCAATAACACAGCCCCCGATTACCTGTCAAGCCTACTTGAGATCTATGTTCCCTCACGTACCCTCCGCTCTGCCTCCGATCCTCTGACTTTTCGCTTTCCACACACTAAGCTCAATACCTATGGTCCACGAGCCTTCTCTGTTTCTGGTCCACTCTCCTGGAACAAACTTCCTCTCTCAGTCCGTCAGCAACCTACTTTTGTCTCCTTCAAGTCCGCTCTCAAAACTCACCTTTTCTCCTCTGCATAAAATCCTAACCTCACTCAACCCCCCTCTGCAGCCTGTCTCCGCTCGGAGGGGAATCACTTTGTTATAATATATAATTGTATATGATATGCTCTCTATAATTTTCCATTGCTTTTATTCTTGCTTTTATTGCTTTTATTCTTTCTCCCCATTTATAACCATGCGTGTGTGTGTGTGTGTGTGTGTGTGCGCGTGCGTGCGTGCGTGCGTGCATGCGTGCGTGCATGCGTGCGTGCCTGTTTCAGCGCTTAGATTTGATTTTGTCAAGATTTTGCGCTATATAAATATTGTAATTATTATTATTACAAAATCCACACTGCGCAATTTATTTACAGGCACATGTACACATACACTTTATCCAAAGGTACATGTAAACATCCAATTCATCTACAGACACATGTAAACATATAATTCATCCAAAGACAAAAAAATCTGCTCAATCATGACATAACCAAAACTTTGGTTGCTTAATTCATGAAATAAACAAGTTTATGGATTAGGTGTAACACTGACGTGTAATTTATCCACAGGCACATGCAGACATATAATTTATCCACAGGCACACGTGGACATAAAATTTATCCACAGCTATATGTAAAATGTTGATTTATCTACAGGCACATGTAGTAGGTAGCGGCAGCCCCCAGCCTAGCCTGCAATCAACTGCCAAAAAGTGTGAATTTCGTCATTTTCCACAGCTCCGTACTCAGGCATCAGAGCACAGACTGATGTAAAGTTCACACAGAAATAAAGTTCATTCTTTCATCTTTTCAATGAGTGTATCTGTTTATGTGTTCGGTGTCTGTACTTAATAAGCGAATTAAAAAGAACGACAACTTCATTCACCGTTTTCCCGGATTTGGCATGATTACGTCGAATCTCCCAATTCAATGTTGTCCGATCATCGGGCTTTCTCGGCCGTGCTTGTGGGGTACAGAGGTCGTACACAGCTATATTTAGTATCAGCTTCTTCAGCAAAACACGAGGATTTCAAATATATGAACCAGAAGATTTATAATCTTAATGTGAAAATGCAGGATCCAAAAGTTTGTGTTCAGTGCCAAACTTTTGTCAATAAAACGAAATTCATTGCTGGGAAGGGCTATCTGTCGCATATCAAAATGATCTACAATCAATTCTCTTTCGATTGGAAAAGTAGGTTAATGTATTCAAGCTCTGTCGTTCACAAGCAAGCCAATCAAAACAAGCAGGTGAAAACTTTCAAAATTTACCTATGCGTAATCGGGGATCCAGCACTTTCGACGATCGCGAGTTCAGACGGCGACCACTTTCACACGATATTGGCGGCAAAATCGGTAAGTTGGTTGCTTTTTTACTCACAGATTCTTTAGATTAGTGATTGAGGAAAGATTTACAATTGATACTTTTATTGACTGAATGAATAAGATTAGAATTCAATGAATAACACTGTCGACCAAGCACTAGGAAAGCGTGACCGGAAGTGATGAAGCGAAGCTCCAGTTGATCATTATTAATTGCAATTTTCTCAGTTTCAGGATTGTTTTCAGTAACTTATGCACGTGTCAGGTAAACATTAAGACTCTATGCATATAAGACATTTTTTTCAAAGCTGAAGGACGTCGGACAATTGTCATACTGAGATCGTTTTTGCCCGAGGTGGGTAATGCCACGGGGCAGTTTCCAGCTCAATGGCGATAGTATTTATAAACTAAAGCTCAAAGTCAAAGCAATAGGTGAATGTCGAGGAACAAGTTTACTAAAGAATTTAATCGTTCGTAGCGTAAAGATTGTTGTAAAAGTATACAGAATAGTACTCAGAAGTGGAGGAAAAGATCTCAACTGGGAGGGAGGACGAATTAGAGGCTTATTCAAATTATTGTACTTAAAAAAAAAAAAAACCCAGATTTGTCACATTCTTTATGTGGTAACAAAAAACACTAATAATAATAATGATGAAAAAAGAAAATAAACCAAACCTGATATGGAATTTTACTGTTTGTGATCTGCTCATATTGTGGTATTGTCCTCTAATGATTGATAATGAATTTTGTTTTTATTATTAATTCTATTTTATGCTTCAAATCCTCCTTCCTTTTGTTTTAAAGTTTCTTAAGAAAACCATACATGCATGTCACACCACATGTCAAGTCAAAATGATCTTTATTGATGGTAAATGTCCAAGCAAGCTTACAATATATAATTTTTTTCATCTTGCCATAAAAAACAATCCAAAAAGCAACCCATCAACCCCCCCCCCCCCCCCCCTTCAAAAAAAAGTATAAAATAAATAAAAAGAAGAAAACACTTAAGAGCAAAACAGAATTTAGAATGAAAACACACACACACACTTATTGTAAATGGTGAATTAGATGATAAATATTTATTTTATGTGACAGACACGGAGGATGCACAGTACCAGAAGCTCAAGGCTGTATTCCTGGCCGATGGAAGAGGGCGACGTCCCAGTCTCCCTGAATTTGAACTAACACATAAGCTGCAGATGCAGATGCTTCAACTGAGAGATGTGGGTGGCAAAACATTTGATGAGACAGCTCATTTTCTTCAGGAAAGACTGTTTCCCGACATAGCCTTTTCAAAATTACGATATCAGCTGGTTTCTATGTCATCCAGAACAAAACAGAGCCAAGAAGTACCCAGATCTGCAGACCTTCCTTGCAGCAATAGTGAAAGTGACAAAAGTACTTTATCACAACCACTGGATGTAGAAGAATTGGGGGAGTTTTTAAAAGGTTTACGCCACCAGGATATATTATCTTCATCAGATGAGCATGTGATATCTCACCGACCATCAAGTTATGGACTTCTGAAAGATCTGCTGAACTTTAAAAAAAACGGAAGGGAAGACCTATGAAAATTGAACATCTGTGCCAGTGGTGGCAGCATCTGACTGGAAATCTTGTGACTGAGAGTCAGATGACAAATGCAGCTGCCAAGTTTCTTCAGAAGAACTCAAAACTACAGCCTTCTGCACATCGGGCAAAAGGGAGGGAGATCTACATCGGGTTTCTGGCATCATCACCATTTGAAGTTCAAAGAGGGACCTCTGCCAGTACTAGTACTAGTACTACTACTAATACTGCTACTGCTATTGGTAGCACTGCAAAAGTGATTCCGATAATATCCATCCAACAGTGCAGTTAAATGTTGTGGATACAGCAGACATCAACCTGGGTGTGAAACTGGCTGAAACTGGAAAACAGTTGGCAGCTGCTGTTTTAGGGGGGTTGTCTTTAAAGTTCTTGCCCATACTTATGTCTTAAATGTGGAAAGAAAGGTATAAACTTAAATAGTTCTAACGAAATGTCTTATGCATGCCTTTTTCTTTCATGGTGAGCACTTGCGCTGACCTTTTTCCCCCAAAGAAACTAATGCCTTTGTTTATAATGTCTTTGAGAGTTATGAGAATAGTACTTGATAAGAATGCTACTGGGTGCATAGTATTTCATTTCCCCAAATTTCAACTAAATCCATTCAGTAGTTTAAATGTTATGATGTTTCAATTTTGTTGCTGACTAGCGTATTTTCTCAGTTACTGTGTATTATATGCTTTCATGGATCCTAAATATACATAGTTTTCAAAATTTTGATTTAGTATTTGACAGAAGTATAGTCTATCATGTAGTCTACGAAGCATCCAGATCTCAAATGAATTCAATGAGTCGTTTAGAAATTATTGTAATTTCTGTTTATGTTTGAGCTAAGAAGAGCCGCATTTTGTAAATTGGTGTTTTTCACAATTTTGAACTCAGATATTTCCTTGAAATCTGACTGAAACCTGCTGGAAAAAATTGGGCATGGCTACATGTACTAGCAAATGAAATTACCAAGTTCCAGGCTTCAGTCTGACATATTGTACATACTGTGACAGCCTAAAGTTACCACTCCATTCAATTTTGTATACTTTCGATTCGTTTTTCCCCCAATCTTTGCAAGGTAATAACTTCTACAAATAACAAACATATACTCTGTAATTTCATACATAGCTTCTGTGTGTTCTAGTATTTGCATTTTAATGAGATGAGCGCTGTCAGCTTGTTAAAAGTGCTGATTTGGGGTTCTTGAAAATGGCTTATTATGCTGTTTTTGCCAGTGTCGCGTTGGCGTCGGTATTCAAATGGGCATATTTCAAAAACTAATAATGGTATTCACTTACTTTTTTTTATATTTTGCTTGTTATGAAAAGTTCTTTAAAAGTAACAAAGAAAATAAGCCCCATTGCATGAAATAAATTTTGGCTGCCGCTACCTACATGTAGGCATATAACTCATCCACAGGCACATGTAGATATACCATTTATCATGAGGTACATGCAGACTTTCAATTTATCCACAGACATAGAGCTCCTATATTTCTAACAACACTTAGACTATATACTCTCACAACTGCAGAAACAGAAGTCACTTTACAGACAAAGTCACAGACTAAAAAAATCATTTCTACAAAATAAAACCTGACGGAACGCATAATGTTCCAAAAAGAAGGGAAAACTTACATTATTGCGATGAGCGTTGATGGAGGCATACCGCACAGTACCCCTGAAGCCAGCAGCAGTACGCGGGGGTCGAACCTCTCCAGTGGCTGTGACATACTGTCGTGCCAGACCAAAGTCCAACATGTAGACCTTACGGCCATTGCCACCTTTGCCCATGGAGAAGTTGGACTGAAAAGTAATACAGTGGTAATAAATATCCAGCTGGGAAAACATTCTGGGTCATGCTTTAAAGAGACAGGCATGACAGTCAAGTGGTCAGACAATGGTATTCCAAGCAGAAGGTCTGAGGTTTGAATGAGCTCGGCCAATGCCAGGTGATACTAAAAGGTAGACATCTGTGCAGACCTGTTACTGCCTGAATCCTCATCATGTGTAATAATGTATAGAGCATCTCAAAGTCAAACGCACGCTAAGATCACGCTATCAAATCAATGTTCAATGGCTTATGGAAATATGAAAACATACAGTATGCACAGCCTCAGACACACACTATGGCTGCCATAATAACATGGCAAATGAAAACAAAACATAACAGCCATACACATAAAAGCCCACTCACAGATGAGTGTCTGTGGGAATAAAGCTCACAAATGGAAATAAAACAAAAAACAAAGCTTTGAATACGAAAATAAAAAGTGATGTGACTGCTCTGAATATAAAAGGCCCATCTGGGAAGTGAGCGAAGACAGAGGTTCAGCGTTCAAGGATACACAAGGATACACAAGGATTTTTCTTCCCCTCTTCACTAGACCTTAAGTGATGATCTGAGCACTAGCCTTTTGGGTGAGAGACACCAGACTTTCAAATAAGATAACAACTGAGATTTTGCACACAGGATGCCCTCAGCCTACATAAAACTACAGCAGTAAAGGTGCCATCTCTGGTGAAATCATACAGAGCACAAAAATCCATTTCACACCTTTCAGGTTCACAATGCCTCGTATCGGCTGACAGAATGGAAACGTCTGTTCATGCTGCTTCACACTGCCCTGTTTAATCCTTAGTTTTCATCACAGCTTGGCCTTTCCTCTCTTACCGCCTAGGGTCAAGATCTCAGTGAGCCAACTCAAGAGGGGTGCTAAAAATTGTAGTGAGCATTATGGGATGCAATATAGGCCTTTCTGTATCAAGCATTATGCGGAAAACACCTTGTGATCCGTTGTTTTTGAAAGAAATGGTGTACACTCTTCATGAGCCCTGTGTGTGAAATGCTGTGAGTGCTGTGCTTATTACTGACCATACAGTGACTTATCTATGGTTGTACTGGTGTGCTAAGAAAACCTTTTATTGAAGTTCTGAATTAGTAAATGGTAGTAAGCTTGCCAATATAACTAGGCTCGTATGAAAATTGCGGCAAAACAGTGAATACCAGGCAGTGTTTTACATTTGACAGTACAACAATAGTATTCCAGTACAGAGTAAACAATAGTATTCCAGTACAGAGTAAACAAAATATTGATACAAGTTTTGTGCTGCCCTGAGGTAACGAAATCTCCCAAGAGAGGGCAGGCTGAATTTCATACAGTAAATCTGCAACAAAAAACTAAAAACACAACAAAACAACAAAACAAAACAAAAATTATTTTTAAAAATTATTTTTAAAAAATACAGACTGCCTGATTTTCACACACTAAATCCATTTCAACAAAAAATAATTCATGAAAAAATTTAAACAAGAAAGGCTCACCAAAACAAGACTTACAGGCTTGATATCCCTGTGCAGGAAGCCCACTGCATGGATAGACTCTGTAGCCTTCAGGATCTGCGACCCCAGCCGCAGAGTGGTACCGACAGAGAAGCAGCCACGAGGCTGGTTTCTCCGCAGCTCTGCCAAGTTCTTCCCTTGTAGGGACATCACCACATAGTTGAAGCGTTCATTGCGCCCGCAGCCAATGAAGCGACAAACGTGCTCCTGGCCTGATAGAATCAAAATTTAAAATCAATAATCCACTTGCAATATAAAAAAAAACTTAAGAGCTTAATAAAGATGTTATCTGTAGAGCATTAGGCCAAGCAAGATATCAGTAGTTTACAGAAACAAAGTAATTTTGAGCGATTACTATCATGAATAGGGGACTTATAAAGCAGTGTTCCGAGTAAACCATGAACTTCACAAAAACAAAATAAAAAAACTAAAATGGTTATCAACAGTATGAGAGGAGCAGAGTGGCAGAACGGTTCAGACGTTCGCCTGCCAATAACTAAACTTGAGGTTCCAGGATTTCTTTCCCGTTCAGGCCTCGACTTCTCAAGTTGACTGGAAAATTGAACTGAATTGTCTAGTCCTTTGGAAGAGGATGAAAAACAGGTGTGACTCATGTACGTTCTGACCTGTGCACACTAAAGATCCCATAGCAGTTTCCCAGGTCCCTCCACTTAAAGGCCAATTAACCTTCTTGCCTTTCTAAAATCTTGGTCAGAAAACAATAAGAAGAAATGGGTGGCACTGCATTGCGGTGACACGTTCTCAATGTGGAGAGCAACCCAAGTTTTATATGATTAATCCACTGTGACAAAAGGAATGAATATGAATACAAACATGAATATGAATATATGAATACAAATATGAACATTTTTATAGAAGAATATTTAACCCATTGAAGGAAAATGAACAGAATAAAATGATCATGAATTTGATGTAGACAGGATGAGATGTGGTGACCCCTGAACAGATTTTCTTCTGTCCCCTTTGTCAAGTACAGCAGAACAAGACACGGAAGACCCAGTCACAGTGTTTTTCCTTGGTCTCTGTGTTAGTCACTAATGCCAGAACCAGTCATGGTGTTTTTCTTTGGTCTCTCTGTATTAGTCACTAATGCCAGAACCAGATACAGTGTTTTTCTTTGGTCTCTGTGTTAGTCACTAATGCCAGAACCAGATACAGTGTTTTTCTTTGGTCTCTGTGTTAGTCACTAATGCCAGAACCAGTCATGGTGTTTTTCTTTGGTCTCTGTGTTAGTCACTAATGCCAGAACCAGTCATGGTGTTTTTCTTTGGTCTCTGTGTTAGTCACTAATGCCAGAACCAGTCATAGTGTTTTTCTTTGGTCTCTGTGTTAGTCACTAATGCCAGAACCAGTCATGGTGTTTTTCTTTGGTCTCTGTGTTAGTCCTAATGCCAGAACAGATACAGTGTTTTTCTTGTCTCTGTGTAGTCACTAATGCCAGAACCAGTCACAGTGTTTTTCTTTGGTCTCTGTGTTAGTCACTAATGCCAGAACCAGTCATGGTGTTTTTCTTTGGTCTCTGTGTTAGTCACTAATGCCAGAACCAGTCATAGTGTTTTTCTTTGGTCTCTCGTGTTAGTCACTAATGCCAGAACCAGTCATGGTGTTTTTCTTTGGTCTCTGTGTTAGTCACTAATGCCAGAACCAGATACAGTGTTTTTCTTTGGTCTCTGTGTTAGTCACTAATGCCAGAACCAGTCACAGTGTTTTTCTTTGGTCTCTGTGTTAGTCACTAATGCCAGAACCAGTCATGGTGTTTTTCTTTGGTCTCTGTGTTAGTCACTAATGCCAGAACCAGATACAGTGTTTTTCTTTGGTCTGTGTGTTAGTCACTAATGCCAGAACCAGTCATAGTGTTTTTCTTTGGTCTCTGTGTTAGTCACTAATGCCAGAACCAGATACAGTGTTTTTCTTTGGTCTCTGTGTTAGTCACTAATGCCAGAACCAGATACAGTGTTTTTCTTTGGTCTCTGTGTCAGTCACTAATGCCAGAACCATTCATAGTGTTTTTCTTTGGTCTCTCTGTATTAGTCACTAATGCCAGACCCAGCCATGGTGTTTTTCTTTGGTCTCTGTGTTAGTCACTAATGCCAGAACCAGTCATAGTGTTTTTCTTTGGTCTCTGTGTTAGTCGCATATGACAGAATCAGTCACAGTGTTAGTCATTATGACAAAATTAGTCACAGTGTCTTTGGTCTCTGTGTGAGTCATGTATGACAGAACCAGTCACAATTCTTCTTTGGTCTCTGTGTTAGTCACGTTCAACAGAATGAGTCACAATGTTTTTCTTTGGTCTCTGTGCTGGTCAAGAAAGTCAGAAAGTCAATTTTATTTCTTTTTAAGGATCATTGCACTTAGGGAGGTTACTTCTGTGCCCCCCCTCCCCCCCCCCCCCCCCATTCCCATTTTCTACACCACCTTTATGACCACAGAAGCTGGAACAGTTTTTATAATGTGATGATAATCATGTCAACAAGGATGATAATTATGATGCTATGGAGTTCCATCTAGGACCGAGACTGCGTGACAGGGCTGTACTCTACGCTTAGTATCATAATATATCCTGGCATCAACCAGGTCCAAGACACAGACACCTGTGGTGCTGGTCAGAAGATTTGAGCAACACCCTCAATGACGCATCCATGAAATGGATGAGAATTGATTGTGTGGTCCCAGTCTTGTAGTCACAATTTTTCTTTGGTCTCTCTTTTAAAAGTCAAGTATGAAGAATCAGTCATGGGTTTTCTTTGGTCCACTTTCTTGTCAAGTATGGCAGCATGAGTGACAGGTTTTCTTTGGTCTCTAAATTACTCAAGTACAATAGAATCAGTCTCAGGGTTTATGTTTGTTTGTTTGTTTGTTTCTTTCTTTTTATTTTAGTTAATCTCTATTAGTTACGTATGAAGAATTGGTCATTGGTGTTCTTTGTCAACTATCAGTTCCCTACATACTATTAGCCATAGGCTTTCCATCAACCACCAATGATAATTTGATATACAAGAAAATTTACCCTCTGATTCCCTCACCCTATCTACCAGCTTCCTGCATTATCACCCTGACAGCAAAAACTTAACCTCTGGCTCCTTCAAACTCCACCAGCTTCCTGTGGGAGTAAAGGATTACTAATCATTTCAGTTACCGAGTCCTTTATAAGGTGTATGGAGCTCTTAACTCTTTACAAAAGAAATTAAAGTTAAAAAACAAACAAACAAACGAAAACAGGACCAGCACAGTGAAAACATTGTAAAAATGAAAACATGTCTATCACTTGACTAATTCCTACAGGCTCACAGGGACCCATACGGCTGCAACACCACTTCTCCAGTGGACTCAATTCTGGTGACTGCCTTCATCTTGTTCTCCATTTCCTGACACTCAATTCTGGTGACTGCCTTCATCTTGTTCTCCATTTCCTGACACTCAATTCTGGTGACTGCCTTCATCTTGTTCTCCATTTCCTGACACTCAATTCTGGTGACTGCCTTCATCTTGTTCTCCATTTCCTGACACTCAATTCTGGTGACTGCCTTAATCTTGTTCTCCATTTACTGACACTCAATTCTGGTGACTGCCTTCATCTTGTTCTCCATTTACTGACACTCAATTCTGGTGACTGCCTTCATCTTGTTCTCCATTTCCTGACACTCAATTCTGGTGACTGCCTTCATCTTGTTCTCCATTTCCTGACACTCAATTCTGGTGACTGCCTTAATCTTGTTCTCCATTTACTGACACTCAATTCTGGTGACTGCCTTCATCTTGTTCTCCATTTACTGACACTCAATTCTGGTGATTGCCTTCATCTTGTTCTCCATTTACTGACACTCAATTCTGGTGACTGCCTTCATCTTGTTCTCCATTTACTGACACTCAATTCTGGTGACTGCCTTCATCTTGTTCTCCATTTACTGACACTCAATTCTGGTGATTGCCTTCATCTTGTTCTCCATTTACTGACACTCAATTCTGGTGACTGCCTTCATCTTGTTCTCCATTTACTGACACTCAATTATGGTGACTGCCTTCATCTTGTTCTCCATTTACTGACAATCATTTCATTTTTCAGGGACACCCCTTCCCAAATGATCATATTCATTTTATTTTTCCATGACTACCTCCCTCCCCCACCACTTTCAAAAACAGTGATTAAACCCTTTAAGAACTGGTTTGGGGGCAGACAGGTGGTTTGGGGGAGGGGTGGCAGGGTGTAGGACTTACCTTGCAATTTTTTCAGTACGGCAACTTCCATTTTCAGCACTTGCTTGGCTTTTTTGGCCGACTCGAGCTTCAGAGCCACCTGCTCTCGGGTTATCATGTCCATTGCTTCGTAGATCTCTCCAAACCCTCCACCCCCTATCTTTTTCAACTGTAACCACATCAGACAAAAAAATGAACAAGAACAACTACGCCAATAATTATAGAAATGATAATAATGATTATTACCACCATTATGACACAACTATTACCAACAGCAGACATACTGCAACTCGTGGCAGTAGTAACAAATAGTCATGATTTCCACATTATCATGTGTCCCATTCTCACACAGGGGGACATAATTTGTTTTTTGGTGACAGCAAGCTATTTGTATCAATGGACATGGTAGTTTCACATGGAGGCATAATTTGATTTTTAGTGACTGACAAGAAGCTATTTGTATCAATGGACATGGTAGTCTCACATGGAGACATAATTTGTTTTTTGGTGACAACAAGCTATTTGTATCAATGGACATGGTAGTCTCACATGGAGACATAATTTGCTTTTTGGTGACAACAAGCTATTTGTATCAATGGACATGGTAGTTTCACATGGAGACATAATTTGTTTTTTGGTGACAACAAGCTATTTGTATCAATGGACATGGTAGTCTCACATGGAGACATAATTTGTTTTTTGGTGACAACAAGCTATTTGTATCAATGGACATGGTAGTCTCACATGGAGACATAATTTGATTTTTGGTGACAAGCTATTTGTATCAATGGACATGGCAGTTTCACATGGAGACATAATTTGTTTTTTGGTGACAACAAGCTATTTGTATCAATGGACATGGTAGTCTCACATGGAGACATAATTTGATTTTTGGTGACAGCAAGCTATTTGTATCAATGGACATGCAGCCAAGTGGGTAAACAATGGACTTCCAATCAGAAGGTTCTGGGTTTCACCCTTAGACACCTCCACTTGGTTGGTGAATATGAAGATCTTTCTGATCTTCCAAAACAACACGAGCCAGTGCCTAAACCTCTTCTATGCGAATATGCGTACAGAGATCTTTAAATCCTGGCCTGTGCATACATCCAGCATGCATACCCACTAAAGATGCAGACTGATCAACAACATAATGGAATATGGTCAGCTTGCCTAACAGCTCTAGTTCTCCATGTTCTACTGAGGTGTCTGATCACATGTAATGTGCTGCGAGTCCAAATGACTTTGGAGACTAGTACTATACAAAAACAACTATATATAATATATATATATATATATATATATATAGACAGAGAGAGAGAGAGAGAGAGAGAGAGAGGAAGTCTTTAGAACAAGAACTATTGGAGGTATAGCCAAGTGAATGGGAGAATGTTGGAAAAGTTCACGGTTTTCTTAGCAACTAAAAGAATGCTCTTTTGTGATTTCTGATCTGGTTGTTTTGAATTACTGTGTACAGCACTTGGAAGATGATGTCATAAGCTTAAAAACAATGTATGGAATGTTGGGGTTCTGTAAGGGGTTTGAGTTGTGATGGCTGTGTGAAAACTGCCAATTTCAGGTACATGTATTTTCAATGAAGCATTACTGAGGGGGGTCACCATAAACATTAAATGACTCTCCTTAGGATGAATTTCAGAGTGAAACACTTCATACATCTAAAGGCAGGCCAAGAAAGAAGTTACACTCAAAATCTCAGTCTCATTCAAAGAGACTATCACGTTTCTCAGCTTTACCTAAATTCTCTCACACGCGAATTGTGTCTGCATTTGTGACAATGCATGCATACTTAACTCCTAAATACAACAAAGGAGACAAAGAATTTACAAAGGAATAAAGATTCAAATCATACTGACAGTTCCAGGGGACTGCCTTATGACAAGACTATAAAGGAACGAATTTGGCTTTGATGCCACACTGGGGAGCTAAAGCGAGCAGCATAATAGGAAGGCCACTGAAGTGATGTAAAATATTAAAAAAACACACACCCACATAAACAACAAAAACACCTCAATGAAAAAAAACAACATTTCAAATAAAAAACCAAAATCAAAAAAAAAATCAAAAGCAAAAACTGATTTGACTTAAAAAGCAAACAAACACATCAAATATGAAAACAAAAACAAAACAAAACAAAAAATCCTACAACACAGATTTCAAAACAAAAAACAGAATGGAAAACTTTACGTAACATACACATGCAACGAGGTCAAACTGTGTGTGCAATGATGTGAATTTGTTGTGTGCAATGATGCAAAACAGTGTGCAATGATGCGAAACTGTGTGCGATGGCACATCACTTCACTAATGGCTACCAAAGAGAGACTGAGTGAGTCTGACAGTTTATATTATTAAACACTCAGATGGATTCTCTGTTCTACCCTGGCGGCAGGCCAGAGGGTTTTTTTGTTTTATTTTGTTTTGTTTGCTGTGTGGCCTCATTATCTGAGCTAATCTGAACACTATGTTGATGATGCAGGAGTCATACGTTTGATCCTTTCTTTTTCTTTCACCTTTTTCTTTTAACCCTTCAACTCCCTCACCCTGTCCACCAGCATCCTGCATTGCCAACCATGTCAGCAAAGCAAAAACTTAACCTTTTGATTCCCTCACCCTATCCAAGGTGAGGGAATCAAAGCGTTAAGTTTTTGCAGTTGGTGCGGGAGTCAAAGGATTAAGTGGCCCTCAGACAGAGGCATTAGCTGAGTTGGTTAGATGATGTAGAGGTCATGGGTCAACCATCAAGTGGGCCGCAGGTCTCAGCAACCTGACTAAAATCAGAGCCATGAAGTTGAACCCAATATATGATGTCTCGAGTTCAATCTCAAACCGCAACATAAAAACTGAGGTATTTGCACAGCCCATCTTGATGCATCAATCATTCTGGTGGTGTCACCTTAGTAACTGACCCCCAACCCCCACATTTCCATGTTGAGACCTCACCATTGCTTAGTTTTGCACTGGCTAAATGAGTCTGCCAGGGAACATGTGGCTGACTGGGTGGAGTGCATATCAACTTGTTTTAGTGTGATGAAACCCGCAAACACACCAAGTCAGAACAAGATTGAAACAGATGAAATGTGGTTTCTAACAAGAATGTTAAAAGTTCCATAGACAGAAAAACAAAAAACAAACAACTGAGACAGTCTTGAAAGAGGCAAACACAAAATGAACATTAATAAAGAAGATAAGGAAAAGACAGACAACATTTATAGAATATCTTATGAGGCTAGAGAAATTTGAGCACCCAGTCACACAACAGGAAAGCTGGAGGGAACAGCAATGCCAGGTAGACCCAGGGAGAAAATACTGGATGGGTTTGTGGGGTGGATGAGGACAAAGCATGTAAGATTCAGAGAGCCATGATCGCCAATGCCATGGGGCAAGGCACATAATGATGATATGATGATTATGTAACCCTAGAGCTTGTATAATCTCTAAACTCTACACCAATATGACGATTATGTAACCCTAGAGCTTGTATAATCTTTAAACTCTACACCAATACGATTATTATGTAACCCTAGAGCTTGTATAATCTCTAAACTCTACACCAATACGATGATTATGTAACCCTAGAACTTGTATAATCTCTAAACTCTAAACCAATCATCATCATCATCATCAGGTGCCCTGCTGCACGGCGTTGGCGACCATGGACTTCCAACCATCTCTATCTCTCGTTGCCCCCAGCATCTCCCCCACCCTCTTCATCCCCAACCACTCTGCAAGTCTGTCCAGCATTCTCTCCCTGGGTCTACCTGGTGCTCTCTTTCCCTCCAGCTTTCCCGCTGTGACCAGGTGCTCCAAATCCCCCTTCCTCATAAAATGGCCTAAAAATGTTGCTTGTCTTTTCCTAATCTTCCTTATGAGTGATCTATTTGTGTCTGCCTCCATCAAGACTGTCTCGTTTGTTTTCTTTGCTGTCCATGGAACTCTCCAACATTCTTCTAAACCAATGCTCATGTTAAACAAATAAAATGTAAAACAGTCATTTGCAATGATGTGGAAGATGTAGGATGGATGGCTGTCTGAGTAACTGTGTGTGGATGTGTGTGTGTGGAGAGAGAGAGAAGATAAACTGACAGAGACAAAGTCTACATGTAAACTGTCATCACTCTTAACCCTTTGACTCCCCCACCCTGTCCACAAGCATCCTGCATTTTCAACCACGCTAGCAAAGCAAAAACCTAATCTTTCAACTTCCTCATCCTATCCACCAACTTCCTGCAAAAAGCTGATGGAAAGGGTGAGGGAGTAAAAGAGTTTAGTTTTTGCAGTTGGTGGATACAGTGCAGGAAGTCAAAGGATTAAGAAATAAACAAAGTTTATATATCATTCAAAATATTTGGGCCATAACAAAAAGTGTGATACACATTAACACTACAACAGATTTATCTGACTCGCTTACATTCAACATATATCAGAAAATTCAACATTTTACAGAACTAAAAAACTAAATATGACAGAGAATTGAGGAGAGAGAAAGAGAGAATATAATCAGAAAGTACATAAAATATTTTTATGCCACTAGGTAATTTCAAAATGCAATGTGTACATTAGACGTAATGCGTTATAAAGAACATGTATGTAGTTTCATGAACTTATTAAAAATATTAATATTATACATTATGAACATCATTATCACCACATATGAACCTCACCATTCAGAGTATTTAAGCTGATCATGACTGGAAAAAAGTCAATGAGAGAAAAAAAATGGTATTACATACACACACAAACACACATACACACAGAGACAGACACAGACACACAAACACACGTGTGTGCGTGCACACACAAGCATCCATCGACCAAAAGCACAACACAACTATACAGTCATTCACGCACAATGACTCACCACTTTCCATCGGTCCTTCACCACCTGGTTATTTTGCAGCAAATCCTCTGTCGTCATGGCGAAGCAGATGAGGAGCTAACAGTACTTTCCTGCAGCGAGCGAAGAAGAAGCGAAGAGATGGATTATTGTCAGCGTACTTTACCCTCACCCTCTGACACAGCCTCCAATAGTCTGCATCCTTGATTTACCCCATGCTGTCTTTGGCCATTGGTAACATCTGTTCCAATAATTCTTTGCTAACCATCTACATTTTGCACAATTTGATTCATCAACCCTTTGACTCCCGCACACTATCCACCAACTGCAAAAACTTAAACCTTCTGACTTCTTCACCCTATCCACAGCTTTCCATCTGGTGGACATGGTGGGGGAGTCGAAAGGTTTGAGTTTTTGCAGTTGGTGGATAATGTGCAGGAGTCAAAGGGTTAAATCTGTTTGATCAAAACAATCAATCTTAAATGTCTCTAAGTCTTTTTGTGGTAGTCATGTGAATAAACTCAAGACTTCCAAATCCACTTGTTTGGTAAGGGGTAGATTTTTCCCATCTCCCACATCAACATGTGTGCACACCTGCCAGTGCCTAAACTCCCTTCATGTGTATAATTATACACATGCACATTATCACAGATGCACGTCAGAGCTCCCAGTATATGTCATGTCCCTGGCTCGTGGAAACATGAAAACACTCAGCATACAAGAAATGGCAGACAGACTGAGAAACCAAGAGACTGGGAGAGAGACACACTGAGAGAGATTAGAAACTACAGTGAATATCAGGACCAACTCAGACTGACACTATGTCACTGTCAAGCATAATGTTTTCAAACATAAGAGTATGAAACCAATATACAATAAGAGATTTATAAGGTAAGACTCCTTCAGACACATGAATTCTTGTTGACCTGTTCAAGTAACAGCAAGAAATATACCATAAATTATGTCACTGTGAAGTATCATCTGCTGTATATGACAATAATAATATTAATAATAATGATAATAATTATAATAGGCCTACTACTACTAATAATAATAGTGAAATCTATATGGCCCCAAATTTCAATAATAAAATCAAATCAAGGCACACACTCTCATCATTCACTAAAACATTTGCTCACGATGATAAAAACGTACCTGAACAAAACACACGCATACCAGGATTGGGGGGGGGGGGGGGGGGATAAGAGGGGAGTAGGACAAAAAGGATGGGCACATAGAGACAGAAATAACTGCTGGACAAAACAGTATGTCTTAGACTTGAAGGGAAGACAAAAGTATGTTACTGTTGAAGAGACAGGGAAAGCTCATCCACACACAAAAATGCGTGGCAATCGAATTCTTATTCCTATTGTTGCTTCTGGTGAAATGCAAGTTGTAATTTCCAGGCAACACTGGTTTTCAGTTCTGATAGTCTGTTGTTGCAGAAACTATTCCTTCCCTGTTGGTACTGAAGCGTGGGTGGAAGAAAGCAGTATTTCACAGTGATCCATTCTTCCCTGTGAAAAGCCTGTAAGCTCGTTTTGTGCAACAATGATTTTTATAGCATACCTTTGAAATTTGATAAACAGCTTCTTTGGCACCTTATCATGAATTTTATGGTAATGTCTACCACATATCAAAAAACTGAAAAATGCAAAATTTTTTAGACAGACTGCTGTTGCTCTAGTCTAAGATGTCGAAATATATTTGGAATCACTGTGCTAGTGCATTACACATAATCAGACCTTCAGTGCAGCAAGGAGAACTCAAGCTGTTTAGGCAAGCTGACCACACACCAGTATGTTGTTGGACATTCAATCTTACTGGGTGTGCATGCTCAGTGTTTTCATACCCCCATACACCACAGGACACTGACATGACTTACAGGATCCATGACATGCATACATGACATTCTGCATGCATTTACGCACTGGCAGGTCTACAAACTGACCTGGAAAATCAAAAAAAATCTCCACTCTTTGCCCACCAGGCAGAGGCATCCAGAAAGGATAGAACCTAAGACTGTTTGAGTGGAAGTCTGACGTTTATATCCACCTTAGTAGTACTGCACTCATCATAGCATTGTGCTCTGTCAATTAGGCGACTCAGCACCTGAAGGTAAACCACAGGGAGAATGCACGCACGCACGCACGCACACACACACACACACACACACACACACACACACACACACACACACACACAACACACACACACACACACTATAAACAGCCCTAGGAACACAGGAATGTGAAACTAAAAGCACTGTGATCATGCTGTGTCAATCAAGTGACTAAGCCAGTCCCAGGCTCCTGCCTGCCATCCTGTCTGACTCATCCAATCATGGCCACTGTGACATAATTCCATGGTCTGCCAGGTCAATTCCACTGATTTGTTTGGGTGCAGTGAAAAAACGAACAGAATAGGAATAGGGGGAGAAACAAGGAGGGAGGGAGGATGACAGGGAGAGAAATGGATTGGGGGTGGCGAGAGAGAGGGCTGAGATGAGGGACAGAGTACACGAGTCAGAGTAGAGAGACGAGAAAAACAAAGAAACCAAGAACAAATGTATTTCATTTGTAAACAAAAGTAATACAAAAGCTAGCAAAACAAGCACAACTTATAAACCATGATGACAACAATACTTTGTTTTCCAATGGTACAAAGTATCAGCTAAATGCTATTTTTTTCAAACATGCCATTGCTTGTATGTTGGTTGTTTCCTGTTTCCATAAGCCAGCCACTGACATGACTGACAGGATCTTTATGTTAAACAATAACATATATTTGATATTGTGTATGAACGGGGTTTAGGTACTGGCAGATCTGCACACTGTAACCCGGGAGATCAGACAGACAGACAGGTGTCTCGGCAGACCAAAACCCACCCTGGATCTTTCAACTTACAGTCTGACGTTACCCTACTTGATTATCATGTCTGGAATAAAAGGAATGCAAAAGAGACGGAGGACAGACAGACAAAGACAAAAGGGGATAGACTGACACAGACAGAAGAGAGATAAGAAAGAAAAGAGAGTGAGATATGAGAGGAGACAGAGAAGACAGATCAGACACAGCAGAGACAGACGATTGACACTGACAGGAGATAGACAGACTGAGAAGAGAGGAGAGAGAGAGAGAGAGAAGGGGGAGTCAAAGAGGGAGAGAAAATAGGGTTGGGGTGGAATCCATATTTCTTGTGCAAACCTTCACATGTTGCTCTCGATCTTGTACAGATTTGATAATAAACTGAGATCCCATGTGCATCAAGTGCATGTATCATAATGTAAAATAAAAGTTGAAATGTTGAATGATTAGATTAAAAGACACTGACAGTGTCAGTGATAGTATCCACAAAACCAAAATCTAGCATGCTGAAAAATGCAACAAAAACAGACTACTTGGAATTTAATTATAAAAAAAGTAATAAATTAAAAAATAAAAACAAAAAATGGCAAAATTTTCAGTCCAAGCTATAGCCTACGTCAAAGACTCAAATATACCACCAGTCACTGTGGTGTAGTGGTTAGCACAACAGCCTACTGACTGGAAGATTGTGGGCACAAATCTCTATCAGTCCTTTTAAAATCAGTGTGGGATTTTTCAGCTCCAACCGGCTCCTAATCAAAGTTGAATGTGCTAGGAGCTCATTGGGAAGACTGGGATCACACTGTTTAGCCTCATTCACTTCATGGATGTGTCTATGAGGGTGTTGCTTAAATATTTTGGCCAACACTACAAGTGTTTGTATCTCTTGGACCTGGATGATGCCAGGATATACTATGATAATAAGTGTAGAATACAGCGTTATCACACATCTCAATCCTATATGGAAATATATACATCATGTCTATCATCCTCATCATAATCAACGCAGTGTAAAAACTGTCCGAGCTTCTGTGGTCAGTAAGATGGCAAAGAAAATGGAACAAAATATTTAAAAGAAAAAAAAATAGAAAAAAGTGAGCACAAAAGATACTGCCTACGTGTGATGATCCAAAAAATATTTTTTAAATAAAATAAAATATACCACTGCTAATACTAATAGCTAAGCAAATAAATACTCTGATGTAGGAGGTTTTACTGCTTAGTACGCAACAGATTCCAAGGGTGTTTGTAGACTGCTCCAGTGTTGGATGTCTTAGTTATGTTCATGACTGCGAGTGTAACAAGTGAGACAAAACATAAATTCTCAGATAGTAACTGACTGAAGGTAAGATCTTATGTATCGCACTTGTACTTTTGGGAAAAAAAATTACATTCTGGACACAGAGTGACAACAAATGATAATGCTACCCTTCAACTGCTGTTGCCACTCTCTGGAAAATACATGAATGAAAGAAAAAAAATAAACAAATAAATTTCACTAGTTGACATGAATAGCACCAACATCAAAGAATTCAAAAGGACACAAAGCTCACTCATTTTTTAACACAACTCACCTTCCAATCTCACTGTCACACACACTGAGACACTTATCCTTTCAGACGACCAGCACACTGCACAGTCTAACACACTGACAGAAAGAAAAGAAAAAAAATCACATAATTACTGTCATCAAGGAACACACTACCCGCATACTTCACTTCCTAATCAGCCATATTGGATCCCGGGGACACGTGTTTTAATGTAGCCACCAAGAATTCCAACATCATTTGGAAAGTAAGCAGAAACAATGACCGAAAACCAGCAGCCAAACCATATCGACTCTGGTACCTTACATGGGCTAAAAGCGACAATTATGGAGTCAAAATTGTTGAGGGATTACCCTCAGGGAAAGACAGCCTGCCAAGAATCACACCCAGAGCCGGTAGGTACAAGAGCAGCAGAAAATCAATACTATTATTATTCTGCTGGCTGCCTTTTTTTTTCTGTGGCCATGTTTGCTGAAGTTGTCTCTCTTTGCTGCTTGTTGTCACTCCCTGCAGTCCTGCTGTATCACTACTACAATCTATAGTGTGGGGGAATATTCTGGAAAAGTGTGGATCTCAATTTGTTGGAGATTCACTACAACTGAACCGACATGCATGTAATGATGTAGGCCTATACAGACAGAGTGAGAGAGACAGACAGAGACAGAAAGTGAGACACACACACACTCTCTCTCTCTCTCTCTCTCTAACATTATAACTTTTAGTTTTATGTATAATACACATCTCTCTCCAGTCAATATGTTTAATTAATTTTTTTTTTTATCTTCTTTAATTCTAATTGGTGATTGCCAGCCCCCAACCTTAAAACTTGGCCTGTTTACTGCCCATCTTAACGTTTCCACCATTCTGGTGGTGTCAACTTAGTGTTTCATAGTCCCTTCTTAACTCTCCTCCCCAATTCCAAACATTGCCAGCTTTCAGCACACAGGATTTTATGCAGGCTCAGGGAGTTGGCCAGATAATTGCATTGCTTATGATTGCCCGAGTGCAATAAATTCTTAAACTCTAAGCTGTACTCTCTCCCTCCACCCCCTGCCCACCTCTCTCTATCTGTGCTTCCTCCAAGTCTTTTCTCTTTCTTTTCATCTCCCTTTATATATATATATATATATATATATATATATATATATATATATATATATATATATATAATATATATATATATATATATATTATGAACCAGAGATAGGTATGTGGGTCATATGGCTCCAGAAAAACTTTCTACATATGGCCTCCTGCCCCTGCCCACCCAGCTGTGAATGGGCATCTGACCCGGTCCAGTGTTGGTGAAGATAAAGAAGTGAAGGAATAGAGATGAGAACCAGCCAAAATACCAGCCTTGACAAAAACTGAGTTCTCTACCAGCGCCATCTCACCACCCTATGATTTAGCAATTATGGGACCTTTTAGTTGTACTGTTTTAGTTTCCTGGAGGCAACTGTCATAGATGAAGGTTCCAAGCCTGAAAAAGTGTAGTGCCTTCCAGGGTTGCACAGACAACAACGCTCACAAGACCAATATGGAAAAACAACACGTTACTCAACTCTAAAGACAGACTAAGACTGCCGCACACCCCTGTCATGTTTGGTTCCTTTGCGCTTGCAAAACATGGCCTCTCACACATCTGACTCACAATATAAAAGCCAAAAGGATCAAGTCATGGAAATGAGGTCCTCTCGAAAGATTCCACATACTGCATACAAAGAAACTCTATACAGCACAATCAAACAAGCTAACAGCCCATTTGAAGCTCTTCTGACTACAGCAAAAAGATACAAAATGAAGCGGTACAGACATGTCACATTATCTGCAGACCTTACACAGATAATCCTGCAAGACACAGTCTCAGAGAGAAGAAGAAAAGGCAGGCAGAAAAAGAGATGGAAAGACAACATCCAAGAATAGACAGGCCTGAACTTCAGTAATTTCAAGACAAAGGCAGAGGATGGAAGAAAGTGTCCCTTCTCAACTACTGCCTGAAGGGTTTCAGGATACATAATGTAACATCAGTTTAACTGTTTTAAGTTTTACCTAAAGGTGGGGGAACGTTGCAGTAGAATGTCTGACTCATAAAAATATCTGCAGGTAAATAATGCAGTAGATTTTCAAATACAGTATACACTGGCCTGGTTGGAATAACCAGGTGGCTAACCAGGAAACTCTGCTGCACACACACACACACACACACACACACACACACACACACACACACACACACACACACAACACAATGACACATACACTGCATGTGTGAAGCCTGCATCACACCAAAAGCACCTCACTTTTAAAACCTCTGAAATTTCAGAATTCAAATAATCTCATTAACTTTAATCTTAAGTTTAACTGGGTTAAACAACCTCATAGTCATTCACTAGTTCTTTCCTTTACAGTGAAAATGATCAACTGGCATGTGAATCGCCATCACCCAGCACATCAGTCATGAAGACCTGCTGGCCACAGTGAAAAGAAAGAAAAGTCCTACTACTACTAGTACTATGGCTTGACTGTATGTAACAAGATCGAATGGAATCTTCAAGGAAGCTACAGTGCTGGTGAAGAAACAACAGGGCAGACAGAGAAAGAGATAAAATGACAACACTGCAAAAATGGATCAGAAAATGTGTAACATCAGACCGTCTTGAATGTCCAATTTAAGCCTAATTGATAGCGTTGGTGAATGAATGAAGATATGCCTTCCAAGTCACTATTTGTTCAGACCTGCTAGTGCCTAAACCTCCATCATGTGTTCTGCATGTAGAGCATCAAACACACATTCTGAATTTCGAAGATCTTGTCAGAAATATCAGTGTTCAGTGGCTTGTGGAAACACAAAAATACCTTGCATGCTTCAGAATAGGAGTATACATGGTGGCGTAAAAAATCTACAAGCGTACAAGGGAATTAACAGGCCAAAACCACAAAAGAGAATAGTCCAGAACAATCTTTGTTTTAAACCAGGCACTTGCCCACAACTATTACTAGTATTAGAAATACAGTCAGGCAATACATCCCATACTGATACTGTACGTCTATGACCCTGGAGCATTTTAGGACAAGTAAACATGAGGTGTTTGTGCTTTAAGCCCTTCCTCCTTCCTATCACTCCAAGTTCTTTCAGTGATATAATCATTCTAGTATGTTTCACTGACTAAACAAAGACATTGCTCGAAGTCAACATGTACAGTTTTATGGCAGAAAACTTTTAAAAGCCAGGTAAGGCAAAGGTACAAACTGTCCCATAACCCCAAGGTCAAAGAAAGGTGAGGAAGATGCTAATCTCCCCTTCTTCATTGCTTTACCTTCTTCAATCATCAATACAAATATATATAAATATATATTATGCATTTATATATATAGCCTATACATATATATGTATACTGCAGAATCCACAAATGGTATGAAATGATAAATGTGATGGGAAAAGGGTACTGCTCTTGGTGTATTAGATGGTCAGAGTAGGCTACTAATTTGTAACTGTTCTACAAAAAATGAAAAAAATGAATATAAAAAAAGTATACAGAAGCATTTTGAACAGTCACTAATGGTGCTGAGACTGCTTCCTTTTCGGAGTTTCCACAAGGTTCTGGTCTGTCATTGTTTTAAGAATAATGAATTTCTGTATTGTTCTGTACAGTTACATCAGGGATCATAAATGTTCTGTTGTTCTTAAATGACAGTGATATATCTGTGGGTGGGCAGACTAGTGGCTGCAAGGATTAATTTGAAAAACATTTTTTTAGACAAGACAAACTTATGACCATGTACTGTAGCCACGGAAGAAAGCAGAAGGGCCTATCTTTACCTCTACATAATCTTATATGACTGGTCATCATCATCATCATCAGGTGCCCTGCCGCACGGCGTTGGCGACCATGGACTTCCAACCATCTCTATCTCTCGTTGCCCCCAGCATCTCCCCCACCCTCTTCATCCCCAACCACTCTGCAAGTCTGTCCAGCATTCTCTCCCTGGGTCTACCTGGTGCTCTCTTTCCCTCCAGCTTTCCCGTTGTGACCAGGTGCTCCAAATCCCCCTTCCTCATAAAATGGCCTATAAATGTTGCTTGTCTTTTCCTAATCTTCCTTATGAGCGATCTATTTGTGGCTGCCTCCATCAAGACTGTCTCGTTTGTTTTCTTTGCTGTCCATGGAACTCTCAACATTCTTCTGAGAAACCACATCTCGGCTGCCTCGATCCTGCTCTGGCTTTGCTTGCTGACTGTCCACGCCTCGCATCCATACAACAGTATTGGTTCTATATAACACTCAAGGACTCTCTTTCTGATGTTCATTGATAGGCATTTGTTGGTAAGAATGCTTGTCATCTTCTTGAATGCTGTTTTGGCTTGGCCGATTCTGCCAGCTATTTCCGATGTGCATCTGCCGACTGATGAAATGACCGTTCACAGGTATTTGAACTTATTAACCTGTGTCAAGGTTGTGCCATTTGTTTTTATTTTGCATGACGGGATTTCATGTTTTTTACTGATCACCATGACTTCAGTCTTCCTGCTGTTTAGTTCCAACCCCTTACCTTTGCTTTCTGTTTCTAGTATATTCATAAGGTTTTGTAGGTCCCTTTCATTTTCTGTAATTAGCACGGTGTCATCTGAGTAACGAATGTTGTTTATCATTTTCCCTCCAACCTTTAATCCAGGGTCTTCTTCTAGGTTTCTCATGATGTTTTCGCTATATAGTGAAAACAGATCTGGTGACAAAACACAACTCTGTCTGACTCCTCTTTTGATGTTTTGAAAAGAGCTTATATTGTTTTCTATATTCATTGCAGCTGTTTGTTCCCAGTACATATTCCTGACTATTCATAGATCTTTTCCATCAACATTGAGTCTCTCCAGTTGGTTGATCAATTCATCATGTCGTACCCAATCGAAAGCCTTGATATAGTCAACAAAGCATAAATACAAATCCTTATTCATCTCAATTGACCTCTCTATGATAGTTCTTAGGATGTATATGGCATTAATACTATATAATAGTTCCTTTCCCCTCCACAAATCCACACTGTTCTTCTGCTATTTCGCTTTTGATTCTATTCCTTGTCCTCATCATGATTATTCTTAACAGAATTTTTGTTACATGACTCATCAAACTGATTGTGCGATGGAGTTCGCATTCTATAGCCCTTGTCTTCTTTGGAAGTGCAATGAAAATTGATTTTGACATATCTTTGGGGATTTTTCCAGTGTCATAAATTTCATTTAGGAGGACTGTTATTTTTTCTATGCCAAATTCCTCCAGGGCTTCAATCATCTCTGTAGTAATGTTGTCTGGTCCTGGGGCTTTTCCTGGTTTCATCTTTTTCAGTGCTGCTCTAACTTCATCTTTCATTATGGGTGGTCCTTCAAAGTTCTTTTTTATAATGTGTTCTTCGTTTCTATCATCCTCAAAAAGGTCTTTAATGTACTCTCCCCATCTGTCTAATATTTTGTCTTTTTCCATGATAAGCGTGCCATCTTTCGATTTTAAGCAACCAGTTGATGTGCATGTATTTTTCCTGTGGACAATTTCTTCAATTCATCTGTACATGTATACCCTGAGGATCCATTTTGTGTCGTTCTTCTATCTCTTTGCATTTTGTGTTCAACCAAGCTTCCTTAGCTTCATTGCACCTATACCTGATTTCTTTGTTTATCTTCCTGTATATCTCCTCGTTTCTCTTTGCCTTACTCCTTTCCTCCATCAGGCCCAAAATTTCATTAGTCCTCCAACTCTTTTTTGCTTTTCTATTTGCCTTAGGGATTTCTTCACAAGCTTCATTTATAGAACTTCTCAACTTTGTCCATTGTTCCTCACTGTCACCAACGTCTTCCAGAGCACTGAATTTGTTTTGGACATGTACATTACATTTTTGACGTATCATTTCATCTGACTTTAAGAGTCCAAGGTTTAGTTTGATGTTGCTTTTGGTCCGTTTCCTTTTCCTCAATTTCAGCCTAAACCTTCCCACTACAGGATTGTGGTCACTGTTGCAGTCTGCGCCTGGTAGTGTTTTTGCTGACAGTAAAAAATTTCTAAATCTTTTGTTGATCAGGATGTAGTCAATTTGATTTTTGGTATTATCTCCTGGACTCATCCAAGTCCATTTTCTTCTGTTAGGCTGCTCAAACCATGTGTTTCCTACTATTAAGTCATTCATCTGTGCCCATTCTACAAGCTTCCCCCCTCTTTCATTTTGTGCACCAAGGCCATGAGGTCCAACTATATCCTCCACCCTATCCTGTCCCACTTTAGCATTAAAATCTCCCATTATGACTCATTTGACTGTAACTTCTTGTGATTTACATTGGACCTTGGCCATCTCTAAAACTTCGTAGAAGTTGTCGATGTCTTCCTGAGTACTTGCGGATGTTGGTGCATACACCTGTATGATGTTGATCAATATCAAAAGGTTTGCCTCCAAATTTGACCAGTAAAACTCTGTCGGACACTGCCCAGTATCCTTTAACTGCTTTTGATTTGTCTTTGTCCATTATGATGCCTACTCCTCTTTCATGTGAATTACCACCAGAGTATATCACTGGTACATACACACAAATCTACAACTTTAGGTATTTATTTTCTGCTTTCTACAACTGCAAATATATATCTTTCATTTTCCCAAACGACCAAAGCACCTATCCTTTTACTTAAACAGGCTGGTGGGGAGAAAAAAGCCTTAAAGTTTCACGATTACATTTTGCCCAGCACGTTAAAGACCGTGTTAAAAAGATCGTGTTCAAAGATGTTAAAAGAATAAAGAACACGTGACGTAGCCTACACTGAACAATAACAATGGCCATAAATGTTTCAGTTTTCTGGCTTGTTGGCATGAACAGCCAGCCGATCCTGTTTGACCCGTTTGCTCTATCTAGTATAGTCTGAGTCTGCCGTACCGGTCTGAAAGTACACGCTAGAGCGATCATTATCATTCAAGTCACTATGTTTCCCCTCATTCCCCATTTTCTATCATCCGACATCAGTCACGTTACGTTATGTTAATCGAACTGGCTGGTAATCGATCGATTTTAGTCTATCTTTCATTTTTTCTTTCTGTTACACACAAAAAACTGCATTGTGCCAGAACAGACAGCTCATACTTACCGTTGAGTCCACAGAATAGGTCAGGGTCTGGCTAACTAGGTTACATCTCATTGAAGAAGCTTGCGGCCGTGATAATTCATGTCGTTCGACTAAGGTATGCTCGCATTACCATAGTACACTTCCGGTGATCAAACCGAGACGGAAATCGAAGGTGAAGGTCAATTTGCCCAACGTCTTTGTTTCTTGTGGGTTCTTTTTATGTTTCTGTGTAAATTATTCCTAATCATTTGATATTTGAACATACTTCAGTGGAAAATAATGGATTTGATATGCATTCACATTACTTGAATTTTTTTTGAAAACCATTCATCTTTCCATGAACTGAATGAAAGCTGGCACAAAGCACTTTACATGATGACCTTGACCTTTGCATGAACAAAAGCGAAAGTAAAACTAGTGTCCACTTTACACCAACTTACTGAGTGCTAATTGTAATCCTCCTCCAACTCCCAACCCCCCCCCCCCTTTTTTTTTTGTGTGTGTGTGTGTGTGTGTTTTTTTAGCCAAACTTGTTTTGTTCATTTTTTTCATTGATATCATGCACCACATTTATGTCATTATATACATGCATGTCTGGGTGACATACTGTCTGCCAACCTCAGCGACCGTGTCAACCTTCGACATGGACAAGGCAGAACCCTGACTCTGAAGGCTGATGTTACGAATGATCTTGACCTCCTCGGCGTTTCCCCAGCAATTGTCATGAACATGAGCAGCATCCAATTTTCACGGTTGATTGGTTCGCTCTAATTTGCTGAGCATTAAATATATATAATATATACATGCATTTACAAAGTCCATGTGTTTACTAATAATCAATTGTCTGGCATGTGTGTATTCTTGGCCAGTACCTCACTGTTTGCTTTCCTTCCACCTTTTTTTTTTACAATTAATTGTAAATCCATATATTCATGTTATCTCTATATATATTTACATCCCATAAAAACTGAACAGCATATCTTAGCAAAGCTCCCTCATTACAATTCACTTCTGAATCGCAGAAGGTATCTTGCTGTAACAATATCAAAACATGAAAGAAACAGTTGAGAGGCATTGCACAGTGTACAAGCTGTACTACTATTGCCATGATAAATAGCTCAGCTGCATGGAATATTTGAAATACATTCGTTATATCTGTCATTGTTTAAATCTTCATACCAATTGAGAGCAAGGTCCATTTGCAACATACTTACTTTGACATTATATTCCTCTACTTTCTATTGCTTACATTATGTTTGTCTGAACTTAAAACCATGATGTAAGGCTGACATGTGTTCGGTTTACATCTACCGAGGTCATATTTGGTAGTATGAGGAAATCAACTGCACTGCCAGTGTATATATATATATATATATATATTATTATTATTATTATTATGAACATTTAGTACGCCTAATCAAATTAATGCCCTAGGCGTTTACAATGGCAAAACATATAGCCAGAATCACAAGCACACACACACACGCCCACAGAAGCACCCACACACACACAAACAACACACACACACACACAAACACACACACAGCATGACATGCAAATACAATGACACATTGACACTAAGACACTATAATGTCACCATTACATTACATGGGGGGAAGGGGGCAGAGATTACCAGTTTTGGGAAACAGGTGAGTTTTGAGGGAGCGTTTGAATGTGGACAGAGAGGGTGAGTATCTAAGAGAGCGAGGTAACTGATTCCAGATGGTTGGAGCTTGATAGGAAAAAGAACGCTGCCCAAACCTTTTAGTGCGGACTATGGGGATACTATAGAGACGGGTATCAGATGAGGACCGCAAAGCTCGAGATGGCGTGTAGAGATGTAACAGATGGGTGAGATACTCAGGACAGGAAGACTCAATAGATTTGAAGCAGACACACACATATATATGTATACATAGAGCGAGAGAGAGATACATAGATATATAGATATACATATATATCTATATATTGTGTTCAACTCCAAATAAAATTAAAGTTTCAGAAAACTGTAGATTATGCACATTTTCACATTTAGTAATCACATTTTGTAAGAATCTCCAAATTTGCTGATTTCTATTTCACCTGTAAAATAAGCTCAATACTATCCTTTTCTGTATCACTAAAATGTATACTTATATGGTGTTCCACAAGGATCTGTCCTTGGCCCTGTTCTTTTCACTCTTTACACCTCCCCCCTGTCCACCCTCATCAACTCCTACTCTATAAAACACCACTTCTATGCTGATGACACCCAACTTCAAGACAGTGACTCACCTGACAATATACAGCGCCTCCTGACTCGCACCACTGAGTGTTACTCGGACATCAAAAATTGGATGACATACAACAAACTTCAGCTAAATGATGACAAGACAGAAGCTATCCTCATTGGCACCTGTCAGAAACTTTCTCAGCTGCCTCCTCTTTCTCTCCCATTATGTAACACATCAGTCCCAATTTCTGATTCAGCTAAAAACCTTGGTGTCTGCATTGACTCTACCCTCTCCATGAACAACTTTGTTTTCTCAAACTGCCAGGTCTTGCTACTATCACCTCCATCGTATAAGCCTGATCAGGAAGTATCTCTCTGTCGAAACAACTGCAAAACTCGTTCTCTCCTTCATAATGTCTCGCATTGACTATTGCAATTCACTCCTATCCGGTCTTCCTGCCTCCACCATTCACATCCTACAGCGCCATTCAAAACAATGTTGTACGCCTTGTACTCAAAAAGAAAAAAGCTGACCACATATCTCCTCTCCTGGCACAACTTCACTGGCTCCCTGTATCAAAGCGCATACAGTACAAACTAGACACCATGTGCTACAAAAGCCTCAATAACGCAGCCCCCGATTACCTGTCAAGCCTACTTGAGATCTATCTTCCATCACGTACCCTCCGCTCTGCCTCCGATCCTCTGACTTTTCGCTTTCCACGCACTAAGCTCAATACCTATGGTCAACAAGCCTTCTCTGTTTCTGGTCCGCTCTCCTGGAACAAACTTCCTCTCTCAGTCCGTCAGCAACCTACTTTTGTCTCCTTCAAGTCCGCTCTCAAAACTCACCTTTTCTCCTCTGCATAAAATCCTGACCTCACTCAATCCCCTCTGCAGCCTGTCTCCACTCGGAGGGGAATCACATTGCAATATTATAATTGTATATAATATGCTCTCTATAATTTTCCATTGTTTTCATTCTTTCTCCCCATTCATAGCCGTGTGTGTGTGTGTGTGTGTGTGTGTGTGTGTGTGCGCATGGGTGCGTGTGTGTGCATGCGTGCGTGCGTGCGTGTGTGTGCGTGCGTGCGTGCGTGTGTGTGTGTTTCAGCGCTTAGGTTTGGTTTTATCAAGATTTTGCGCTATATAAATGTTGTAATTATTATTATTATTATTACTTTTCATCATCTACAATTCTCATTTGCTGTAAATTGTACTCATAGCTGTAATATTTCTTCTTCTTCTTAAGCAGACTACAGCTACATTAAGCAGTCCCAGTCTCAACATATAAAAACATATCAACCTAGCAGTGGAAGCAGATTTTTTGTGTGTATAACCATTCTTTATCCCACCTTGAAAGACAGTCGTACTCCCATCTTTAGGAGCTAAGGAGAAAATTTGAAAGAAATACAGGTGAATGATCTAGAAGGCAGAGGTCATGTGAAGAAAAAAGAGCATGAAGGAAGCAGGAACCCCTAAATACTCAAAAGCAAACTAGAGAGCTCCTGTAGTTCCAAAACGGGAGGGGACCTTAATTTCTGCATCTGCAGTTCCCGGCTGTGGATCTGTGTACGCTGTGAAAACATCAGTCCAGATTATATCTTATGTTGATTTGATGGTGAATTTGGTCCAAAATATCTATTTTGTTATGAAAGCTTTAATTTGAAAAAGCAATACTTTGCCATTTGTGATTTGTCTTTGTCAGTTTCATAAGCTATTTGCAAATATATTGCTCTTCTTCTCATTCTTCTCCATACTAAGAATTTCTTTAGATTTTATTTCATTAATTTTTTAAAAGTCCGGCGATTGTTTGATATCCATAGGACAAGTGTGGGACTATCTGTGAGAAAAATGTGAGAACGAATTTATTTTCTCAGCTGTTTATGGGTGGATCTTTTATCAAATAATGGGCAAAGGCATGGACTGTTGTGGACTCATGAAAGCATAATTTTTAATGTAAAGTACCAAGGTAAAGACCTCACAGGGAAAAAAAGGCGCACACTGTGTATACACGACTTTCTCAGAAACTTCTAGCAATATTGCAAGCCTATTTTCACAGCTGTTACAGGACTACTATCGTCCTTGATGCAAGTCAAGTTTTATTTTGAAAGTTTCTTGAAGATCACAGTGTCCTTTGAAAGTACCAGATCTG
The DNA here is from genome assembly GCA_030674185.1 of Monoplex corrugatus. Classification (NCBI taxonomy): domain Eukaryota; kingdom Metazoa; phylum Mollusca; class Gastropoda; order Littorinimorpha; family Ranellidae; genus Monoplex; species Monoplex corrugatus. The sequence continues at coordinate 23,340,988 of JAPXFY010000012.1, forward strand.
GATTTTTCGTGATCTTCTTTTATAAAAATGGAAGTTGTTTGAATGGTTTGACTGTCTTACTTTTAGTTTGAAATTGATATTTCAGTTGGATTTCATTTGTAGTTGGTCTGCTTTTGATTTTTGCTATTTGTGTAATTTGTTCCTTTTTCGTCACCTCCCCTTTACCATCAACCAGAGAAATAAAGAATCTCGGATTCAGTGTGAAACAACTTTAATCATGGGTCTTTTCTTATTACAAGAGAGAAAAAATGACTGAGCTGAATTAGCATACAAAAATGCCCCCCCCCCCACCCCCCTAAAGCCATTGTGTAAAAGATAGACATACATTTTTACAAACTTTGGTAATGTAAGTTCATGCAAATAAAACATAATGACATGATAAACATTATAAACAGTGTGGATTAAAAATAATTCTGTGGAATAAACTTCTTTCAGTGAGAAAATCAAAAAAAGTTGTCCACCCCCCATCCCCGCCTCATCAACCACCTTTTAGAAAGAGGCAAAAGTTAAAGTTTACCCCATAAACCTGAGGTCACTGGGGAGCAATCTAGTAGAGACTTACACTTTCTCAAGACTAGCACTATGAAAGCAACGCCCATCTCCTGTTCCTCACTGTTTTATCTTCCTCAACCTTGGAACACAGTAAGTACCCATTTACATTTGGACAGACTAGAGACCGCACACACAAAGATTTTCTGCTGCAGATTCAATTTCAGTTTCAGTTTCTGAAGATAACATTTCCACGCTCTGCATGAATTCTGTACGCACTGGCATTGCAAAATTGTTCTTGCTTCTGTGACCAATAAAGTCAAGTAGAAAATGGGACAGAAGAAAAAGATGAACACAAATAAAACCACCTAAGAGCAATGATCCTTGAAAACAAGAATGTTGTTCTGGGCTAAATTCTGTAGAAAATCCACTTGTATACGTAAACAAATATACTAATACAGAAAAGCAAAATAGAACAAAACCAAACTGCAGCACCATACTAGTGTGACATTTTTGTAAAGGAACTTCAATCCCTTTGTAACAAAAAGCCACAGATTCAGTTGGGATGGCTTGATTAGCTTAACCGATTTTTGTTTGTTGGTTGGTTGTTAAGATTTTGTTATTCAATCAAGTGTGTGTTTTATTGTTGTGGTGGTGCCACAGCAATCAAACATGAGAAAGTATTTCAGCAAAAAATAAGAAAGAGAAGAAGAAGAAGGAAAAAATCATTCTTGTACAGCATTATTACCCAAACACATTAAGATTCAATGTGCATTACATGTACACACTGACAAGGCACAGAGCATATGAAGTACTGATTTATTACACACACACACACACACACACATTGGAATTAAACACACTCACGCATGTACACATGAGTACACAGTAACAGAGTATAACCATACATACCTCTTGTCACAGATAAATATAATTTTGCTTTTTTATGCATGCAATCTATTTTTGTTGCTTTTTATGCATGCATGCAATATACTTCAAGCAAGTATATGCACACACACACACACACACACACACACACACACACACACACACACACACACACACACACACACACACTGACATACACACAAAAACGTGCATAAACACACATAAACACATACAGTTTGCGTAGAAACATATCAATTTTATTTTACAATTTTTTTCTTCAAAGAAAACTTTGAAATTAAAACATATCTTCAGTAACATACAATACATACCAACACTTTATCAATACTTTTAATTATCACAAAAACTTGGACAAGAACACATCCCTTTTAACTAATGCACCAGTACATGAACCGCACCTAAGTAGAAATAGCTAAAAAGAAAGCTACAGAGTTTGCTGACCTATCGGGGAGGCAATGTTTCTGTCTGATAAAGCTCCCAAGAGAGAACTGAAATGATGTCTCCACGGCAAGCCAGCAAACTGCAAGCAAGTAGCTTTCTTCATGCAAAACATGGCACAACAAGGTATCAATCTACATAAGTAGAAACTGATTATACATGCAATTTGTGTTTCGTTTAAGGCAGACTCCTCCAAATACACAGGATTGTCCACTATTAGAAGTCTCATTGCAGGCATCAGTGGACAGGGTCAAAATGTGTGTCTGGAATACAGAAAGAAAACACAAACAACAGATCAGTCAAGAGAAAAGGACACCAGAGTCAAGGAACACCACAACATTATCACCATCATTTAATGCTATAATCAGAATAGTTGTTCTGACGTATCCATTTTTCTCTTTGAAATCACATAGTTTCTCCATGTCAAACCGTTGCACCCTGGTTTTGCCAGCTTCAATTTCAGTTGTGCTGTAACCAGGTGTTGTGAACATACGTATATAAAGTGCCAGTAAAGCCACACATCAGAAATAGATGACAGTTGACAACTGTCAAAAAGTACTTACGTTCCCTCTTCTTCCTGATCGCCTCCCATTGTCGCACGTTGCCAGGGGCATGCACTGTTGACAAAGCATCAAACATACTTGTGACGGTTTTCTTTTTCTTTGACAAGTAAGAAAGATTGTAGAATAACAATCTTAGTAGAGAACAAGAACTGAAAGTTGAACCAGTCACCATGGTGCTTAGGTAAGAATAACAGACTTAAGACTGTAAGGCTGTGGGTTCAAACCCCATCATTCCTGTGAAAATCAGTGTGGGATTTTTTTTAGTCCAAACCAGCTTTTACCCAGAGTTGAGTAAGTTGAGTATGCTACAAACCTACTGGGAAGACTTGGACCACACAACTGAGTCTCATCCATTTTACATATAAATCACTGCAGGTGTTGCTCAAATTTCCATACAAACACCCGGATATCTCATGAAAGGAGGTGTAAAATACAGCACTGACACACAATTTGAATCCAGAAAGGAACTCCATCGCATCATGATTATAACCCCTATCATCATACATTATCACAGCACTGTGAAGTATGGTCCCACACACTGTAACCAGTAAAAATAAAAAAAGAAGTCAAGATTTGATGCCATACAAATACTGTAATTATTATTAATAAGATAGCAAAAACAAAACAAACTGAAAAAGAGAAAGGTAAGCTGAATTCTCCCATAAAAGTATGTTTTGCTCTGGATGTAAAAGATTACCTCACACACACATACACACACACACACACACACACACACACACACACACTGCATGCATAAGCATATGCATATATATGCATCACACACACACACACACACACAGAGGCACAAATATATACATACATATACACATATACACACAAACGCACACTGAAACTTGAATCACTTCCACAAGATCAACTTCCTGCCAACATCACTGAATTCATTTAAACAAATCTTGTACAATTTGAATGACGATATGTATGTATGAAATATATAGGCCTACTGTGTTGTTGTTTTTTTCCTTACCTCCACACTATTAAAGTTTGTGCATTTGTATTTGTAACTTGTCTTTGGTATGAAAAGAACTCTAAGCAAGGCAAACAAACATACAAACAAACAAACAAACTTTCAGCCAACATCTTCCAAACTTAACTGTCCATTTTCTTGACAAACACAAAGTTTGGTATCACATAATATTAATATAAATACAAAATATGAATACTCATTGAAAAATTAATCTATAAACGTCCCTAGAACATTGCCTCCTCGGCTCGTAAACAGATTCGTTGACATTCTTATCTCTTCCGTTTCTCCCGTTGCTAAGTTATTTTCTTAATTACTCGTTTCATCACTTCCGGTAAGTTCGATAACAATGTTTTCTAAGCATGCACTGTTTCGATATTGTCTATCGTTATCATACTCATCTCTGTCTTTTATAAGAAAAATAAGAAAAAATTCAGAGGTCTATGCAGTGATTGTTCCTTCTTCCAGTGTTCTCAGCAGCAGTGTGGGTGAAGCTCCTCTCTTGGTAAGACAATCCGCTAACTGTTGATGTGTGTCATACCATTTAACCTCTTTCACAATGCCTTTCTCCATTAAGTCTTTGATCCCATTGATTTCTAGCCTCAACCGTTTTTCTGTCACTTGCTTTGTGGATTTCAAGGCATCATGTAGTGACTTACAGTCAGTCAGGCAGACAAGAAAAAGACTATAAGTGGAAGCTTTTCCTGTGGTGATTTCAGTGAACAATGTTGCCACAAATCTTGCTACATCAAGTCCTTCAGCCATAGCCAGTGTCTCACCAGCTAGTGTACTTCTCACTACTCTGTGAATTTTCTCAGAGTTCCAGCAAATAGGAATGACCTCTCCTTTCTCATTGGCTAGGAAGATGATATAGCCGCCTTGAGTTCCTCCATCCTTCAGGTTGCCAAAAGAAGCATCTGTGTGGACCATCAGTTTCAGTGTTTCAGATTCCAAGTGTCGAAATTTCAACGTAACATGTTCTGATTTGATCTTTTTGATATCATTGTTTGCTTCCAATATATGTTTCATTTTCCCATCTTTTACATTAGAAGAAAGCTGACAAACATCAAATGCTACATCAGGACGACTCTGACGAGATATCCACAAAATCTGACCAACTTTGGACCTGTACATCGTTTCTCCTCAGCTGTCATGTTGTCCTGTTTCTGTTTTGTTCTTCTTTTGTAAATTGGGAATGGGTTCTAGAGTGTCTCCATATTTGTTTTGTTGTAGACACACTGTGTGTCCATCAGAGGACAGCTCCATGCCAATGTACTGAAAGCCTTGTTTTCTTCCTTTCCAACCTTGAACGTTTTTATGATTTCTTCAATCACATTCTGTTCAAAGGCCTTTGTGCCTCCCCAGATGAAGTCATCCACGTGGCATGCTAAGATGCCTATCACCTCATCTCCAGTCATCCAACAGAAGACTGCTGAGTCAACTTTTGACATCCTTCCTCCAAGTTTTTGCAGAACATCTTTGACTCGTTTGTACCACTGCAGAGAAGCATCATTCAGTCTATACACACATTTCTCTAACTGCCACAACTTTCCTTTGCTGTGAGCTTCTTTCGGTGGCCTCATAAAAATGTCTCTGTCGATTTCTTTTCCTTGCAGAAAGGCTGTCTTGATGTCCATAGAGCACGGGCTCCATTTCTTTGAGCGAAAATAGAGAGAATCAGTGATTCACTCGCACAAGTGGGGGAATCCTTTTGAATGTTGTCATTTCCAATTTCTTCAAAGTCCCTCGCCACCAGTCTAGCTTTTGGAGTCATCCCTTGTTTAGTTTGCTTCATTGTACATATCCATCTAGTTGAAACACATCTTTGTCCATTATCTTCCGCTTCACTGTAGACATGGTTTCTCTGCCAGCTACTCCAGTTCTTCTTGTTTGGCTTTCTCAAAGCAAACTCCTTCTATCATCATGACAGTGTCTTCTGAGCACAATGTCGAGTTACACTCTGCAGATGATATAACAAGTTTGTTGACCTTGGTTAAGTCCATCGACATTCTTTCTCCTTCATATTCTTTTGGTTCTGTGCACTCAATGTTGTACCAGTTTTTGTTTCTCCCAGTTGATTTTCCAGCTTTGTTTATTATCTTCGCAGATATGCGCTTTCCATTGTCTTTGTGTTCATATGAAATCATCTGGTTTGGTCTGAGTTTCTTGAAATCAATGTTGTTTGTGTTTCTTTCATTTGTTTCATTCATTTCATCTGATTCAGTGTCCGAATCTGTATCAAAGTCTGGTAATGTTTCTGTACAGCTTTTCTTTGTGTCATCTTCCTCTTCACAAGCAGATTTGGTGTACTGTGAGCTTTTGTTCTCCTCATAACTGTTGCTTGTAAAAGACAATGAGTTATACTCAGCTTCAGGGTTTGTTTTATCTTGTTCTTCTTTCACTTTTCTTAACCTAGTTTGATGTACTCGGACTAGAGTTCCACCATGACACACAAAGATCACACTTCCATCTTGTCCTATCACATTTCCTGGTCCCTTCCATTCTTCACCATTTGGGCGCTTGTAGTAGATCTTGTGTCCCATCTGATATACATCATATGAGGATTGTGTCTGTGTTCTCAAAGCTCTTCTCAGTCTCTCTGAACTTTCAGCTTCTGTGAATGCCTTTCTGGCCGCATGCAGACCAGTGATGTGTTCTCCAACCGTCTTGCTTCTGGTGGTGCCTCCCAAAGCAGGCAATTTGTTATTGACTACAGATGGAAAGTTTGGATTTCTCCTATAAACCGGACTGAAGCCATGGGTGTTGACCATGCTTTCTTGGCTGCCAGTGCCCAGCACAGTGCTGTCTCCCAATCCAGATCTTTCTTGTCAGACAAGATTTTCAGCAGAATGTTGGAAAGGGTTTGGTTGTGACATTCCATCAGACCATTGCTCCACGGGCTGTAGGCTGCTGTAGTTTTCACTTCAGTGTTGAAGTTTTTGCACATGTCATGGAATTTGTCATTGCTGAATTCTCTGCCATTGTCACTTATCAGTATTTTTGGTAGGCCATGCACTGCAATCCAGTACTTCATGAAGTTGTGCACTATGACAGATGACTGTCTGTTTCTAATTATTGCAGCAGCACTGAATCTGGTAAACTGGTCAATCATGTGAGGTACCAGACATTTTTGCCAAGCTCATGTAGATCAACAGCCACTGTTTGATTGTAGTCGTCTACCATGGCATTCCTGTTGATGGTTTTGGAGGCGTTTTTCTGTGTCGAGCACATACATCACACTCTTATACTAACTCTGTCATTTTCTTGAACAAATCTATGTCTTTGATTCCTGCTTTCTGCATTAACTTCTTCAGATTCTGTGCTGAAGCATGCCCAAACTGTTTGTGAAGTTTCAGAAGTGATTTTGTTTGTTCTTTTCCATCTAGATTTTCCAAGGTCAGCAGGATTTCACCCATTTTGCATCGCTTGTTTGTTTCCGACAATGTCAATGCAATAATGTCCAGTTGAAGTGTAGTTTAGCTCCACAGTGTTGTTGAAACATCTTGACTTTGTCATTGGACATATCCAGGACAGTTCCTGCTTTCCTCAAAGAATCCTTGTTCAGCAAGAGTGGAAGTTCTATATCCACAACTTCTGTTTCAATGTTACACTTTGTCTTGGCAATCTAAGCTGGGATTGTTGCATTCATGTATGAGTGCACTTGAGCACCATTTCCAAACCTAAAAATCTTTGTACTTGCCTTTCTCTTGATGACTTTCTTTTGATCTTCTTGTAGTCTGTTCACATATTGATCAAACCATTTCTTGCCACAGATAGTTTTAGTATATGCTGTATCAATAACTGCACAGCCATAAGATTCTGTCATCAGTATCTCATTCTCTTTTCTGTGTTCTTTAGTGAATAATGTCAAGTTGCACTGTTCTTCACATTCTTCATAAAGTTCAATGTCATTGTCTGTCATTCTCACTTCTTCTTTGTGTGGGCAGTGTTTGGCCCAATTAAACACTGACTGGCAGTGGCAAACAGCACACTTTGTTCTCCTTCCGTTTCTGTCCAGTGGGTTAGAGCCTCTTGGAACTTTATTCTTTGGCCATGTTCTTTGATCACTCGAACTAGGTGGATCTGGAAATCTACTCCCTCTGTATCTTGTACTGTTCTTTGTCACAAACGCTTCTTCTTGTTTCACTATGATTTCACCCTCAGCTTTGGCTCCTGAGTGACCTCCAAAAATTCACCTCAACGCAGACTTCACAGAAAAAAATTTTCCATCAGATGCTGCAGTCAACACTAATTGTTTTTCTTTTTCTGTCAAACCTGCATTGTCCAGTAGTTTGAACACCTATACTGCATCTGGATACTCCATCTTGTATTTCTTGCAGATCGTATATCTTCTTTCATGCTCTACAACGTAATCAGCCATTGACAGGCTTTGCCCTTTCTTAAATGACTCAAAATCTGGGTATGAAGAATAGGCAAGATCAACTTCATCTTGAAGACAGAGAGCATCAAGAGCAGTAATTAGAACATTTATGCCATCTCTGGTGTTCAGTTCTGCAGTGTTGATCTCCAAAGCTCTCGCTCAAGCTTGTCCCGTTAGTGATAACGTAACCGCTAATGCTTGTTTTTCAGGCTTCACGTCTGTCACTAGCTTCCAGACTTCAAGTTCGTTTTTCCATGTCTCATATACTGTGTCCAGTCCTAGACTTGGCGGTATTTTAAAGTTATGCGCCATACTTATGCTCTGCTACCATGAAAAGTTCATTTATAAACGTCCCTAGAACACTGCCTCCTCGGCTCGTACACAGATTTGTTGATATTCTTATCACTTCTGCTTCTCCCATTGCTAAGTAATTTTCTTAATTACTCGTTTCATCATTTCTGGTAAGTTCGACAACAATGTTTTCTAAGCATGTACTGTTCCGATATTGTCTATTGTTATCACTCATTAAGTCAATGTGATGAAATGGTAAGTGCAACAGACAACTGACTGGACAGTAGTAGGTTCAAACTTCCATTAGTCAAAAAAAACGTGGGATTTTTCAGCCTCGGCCGGCTCCTATAAGAGATATATATGCATGCTATGGGCTCCTTGGGAAGACTGGGATCACACAGTAGAGTCTCATCTATTTGACGGAATGCACCACTGAGAATATCACTCAAATTTCCTGACAAAAACCGCAGGTGTCTGCAACTCTAGGCCTCATTGATGTTGGGATATATTATGATGGTAAGTGTAGAGTACAGCTCTGTTACACAGTTGTTATCTTATATGAAATTCCATAGCATCATCATCACTATCCCCATTATCATGAAATCATCAATCATCACAGCAATGAGAAAATTGTCAAGGATTCTGCAGCTTTTCATGCTCTGATCTCATGGTGACCTCGGTTTCGGTTTTCCCTATTGCTTTAGTGCTTACGGTAAAGTCAGGGTCTTGGGTGTCAACAGTTCATGGGGGCTTTAGTTCGTGGGTAGTGGTGGTGGCCTCCTTACAGTCTGTATCCACATCAAAGCGATCACTGTTGTTACAATGTTAGTATAAGGCTTAGCAGGCAATGTCCTTAGTAAGTTGGATCAGAACAGGCACTGTTGAACTACCGTGAAGTGACCTATCAGCGTGCAGTATCCTCTGGTGAGTGGCTGCACGCTTGACACTGCCAATTTATTTGAGTTTCGTGGCACTGGGACTTCAAATGAATAAATTTGAGGTTAACGGTGTGCTGAGCAACAGAATGAGCAGCATAGTAATTAGTATCCACACCACAGAGGCGTGCAGGAGTTGAGAGAGAGACAGAAAAAAGTGACAAAGTGAAACCAAACCTTACCAGCACTATGGATTTTGACAATCAGAGGGAAAACCGCCAGCAGAGTGAACCCCAGAAAGCGTACAAAGCGGCCATTTTTCCAGTGCCACCGGTAAGGAAAGTGTGCCAGCTTGCCAGTCACAGTGTAGGGGTATTTCATTACCTTGCCTCCACCAAAGACCTGCAATATAATCATTGAAATGAATCATACTTGAACGTGTTATTGTTGCTATTTTGGAACAAGTCTCCCTTTTACGACAGTAAGTGTGATAAAGTGATTTGCACAACTGACTACTGACCAGGTTCTAAATCTCATTAGTAAAAAATGTCACTGTCAGATTTTTAGGATCTGACTGCTCCCACACCCACAGTTGAGTGTGCCATGGGCTACGGGCTGTGTGCACATGATGTCACTCCTCGCCAGGAGAAGTATCTTTCCAATCCTATGGTATTCGTTGCGTCTGAGACTCCGCGAAACATTCCAAGTCGGTTCCATACTTCTGCTCGGTTTATCACATTGGCGCCAACAAGAAAAAATTCATGAATGAAGATTGGAAATTAAAAAGCTAGAGATGGCGAACAGCTGTTGTGTGAAAGGATGTCACAACAGACAAGATCGGGAAAAAGGCGATACTACAGAATACCATGTGTTGTAACAACAAGGGGAAAAGGACGTGGAGGACCTGACATTGAGGAGATGGAAAGAATGGCTGGCACAGCTTCAGATCAAAGGCCTGACATCTGATTCAAATACAAGCCACACATTTGTTTGTTTGGATCACTTTGTAAATATGTTATATTTAGACCTGTTCCTTTTCGATGCATGCATAGCCTTGAGAGATAGATCTACTTTCGCTTTTGAGCTCTTCCCCGCGAATCTTCTGTGTCATCTGCCACAGATGGCTGGCTGCGGGCGTAGCGTTTGAGATGTAAATGTGTTTATGTATCATAGTTTCATCTTGTTTTAATAATAATAATATAATTAATAATTACAATATTTATATAGCGCAAAATCTTGATAAATTCAAATCTAAGCGCTGAAACACACACACACGCACGCACGCACACACACGCACGCACGCACGCACACACACGCACCCACGTACACGCACACGCACGCACCCACGTACACACACACACGGCTATAAATGGGGAGAAAGAATAAAAACAATGGAAAATTACAGTCACTGATGAATGAATGGGGCATGCAAATTACTGATATAAACAAAGAATTACTTTTATCTGCAGATTTGCATCCTAGCTTTCAGTTATTTGACTAGATGCTACTCAGTACGCAGAACACTGAATTATTTTGTTTGTATTTCAAGTGTGTGTGCGATGTGTGTTGTGTGGTGTGTGTGTGCGCACGCATGCGCATGTTTTGTGTGTGTGTGTGTGTGTGAACTAAAATGCTTCCAAACTTTCCAAGACCTGAAATTTTGTTCTCTCTATCACCATATCCCTGGCCTGCAAAAATACAATCACAACTCATGACTTTTTTAAATTTTCATTTTACTTTTTTTTGGGGGGGGGGGGGGGGGGGTCATTTGTGTATCTGTGTGCTTAACTGCAATCTTTCATTTGATCTACAAATGGGTGAAAAATAAGAAATCAATAAATCCAGTGATCCAAGTGTGTGTGTCACTGTGTGTGTGTGTGTGTGGTGTGTGTGTGTGTGTGTGTGTGTGTGTGTGTGTGTGTGTGTGTGTGTGTGTGTGTGGGGTATGAGTGTGTTATCAAGCAGCTCACATACTCCTGCAAGCTCTAGCAGCACTTACACCTTAACTGGAAACCAGTTATAAAATTTAGCTACAGAAAAACCACACACACACAGTTTCACACACGTATGGGGTGTCTCTCTCTCTCTCACTCTCACACACACATACACAAGCACACAGGTGTGCGCACACCCACAACACAATGTACATGTATGCATACAAGTGCGTGCACACTCACACACATACCCAAGCACGCACGCGCGCACACACACGACTCGTGCAGAAAACACCGAAAGCAAAAATGGAAGGAAAAACAGAGCTTGACAGTGAACACACTGCATGAAGCATATCTTAGCTGAGACGACCACATTCTGATATCCATCAGGTCTGTATGTCCATATATCACGGACCCAGCCAGAAACGAACTGCCGATATGCCTTCTTGTAAGCTCTGAATTCGTCCGTTGTGTAGGCGCCGATCCCATACACAAAATTAAAATAATTAATGATGCTGATATAGTTTATATCAGGGAGATTATCTGGATGCGCACACCACAATTGTTTTGGAATATCATAAGGATCAACTCCATCTATATCCAGAATTTTTAAATACCTATGTTTGTCCTTTTCATTGAGTTTTTCTGCGTATTTCAGTGCCGACGGTGCTTGCGTTTGCTCTGTGGCGTCCACGGTCCATGCCTACAGCCGTAGCGTACCGCAGGGAATGGTTTATGGAAGGAACTCCCGATAACTTGTCAAACCGCACACATCCCATTGGGAAGACTGGGACCACACAAGCACGTCTCATCCACTTTATTGTCTGTCAGTGAGAATGTTCCTAAAATTTGACGAATACTGAAGAGTGTCCTCATCTCTTATAAAGCCTAGTTGACGTCATGATATATCATCATGAAAATAATCCTGCTACATCCCAGTCATGCACTCTCAATCCAAGATGAAGATAAAACTCTTATCATAAAAGTAAGAACCAAGTTGTGACCTGTCATGCAGTGTGAATAATAGATGGAACTCTACAACACCATGATTATCATCCTCTTTACCCTGAAATGATTGATCATTATATGGTCATAGCACGATTATCATTATCATATAATATCAATCATTTATTTCATTATGATGATAGCATCGACTAAACGAGAAAACTGTCCCAGATTCTGATAAAAAAAATGACAGTTTCTTTGCTAACAAATCTCGCTGTTTCTCCTATATTTGTTACAATGTATGTGTGTGTGCGTGTGTGTGTAAAATTAACGCAACCACAGGTATTACATATTAGATACCATTTTGATAAGCCTCCAAAGAGCAATCTGAGCAAGGTCGACACTGTCTTGTTTCCCTTCTTCACGCAAACGGAAGTTCTCCTGCTTCCAAGGTAGGTAACTTCTTGAGTTTTATTTCTCTAAAGCGTTACAACAGTATCCTCCACACGAAGTCTGTCACAGTGCACCACAGACGAGCAGTGAATATGCGCCTGTTATCTAGACTTCAACCAAGCACAGTGCTGGCTGTATATGTAATGCAAACGGGTCTTTTCTGTGGAACGAATGAACTCGAAAAGTGAAAGTATCTAGCCCCACCGGGCCACACGACCACCTCCTTCCCTCGCTCAACCTCTACATGCGGGGGCGGTCTTGCCTTCGTTGTGTCAGACAGACTACTACCGCACTCTACTTTCACTAGTGTTTTCCCCTTCAGCCATACCTCCTTCGAGATGGCACAGTTGTCACTATCACTAGGGCAGTCTCATCTCCATGTTTTTTGTATATATCGTCCACCACCAAGCAGAAAGAACAATCTCACTGACCATTTGTTTATTCAAGAATTCCCTGATCTTCTGGAATATGCCAACAGTTTAAAGGGCTCTTTACTTATAGTGGGGGACTTTAACTTTCACTTTGACATTCCTACTCAGCTATACACAGCCAAGGTGCTAGACATTATTAGTTTTTTTGACTTGCGTCAGTCAGTCTCTGAGCCCACACACTCGTGGTCACATCGTGGACTGGGTGGTTTACAGGGAGGAGGATGACTCTCCTAAAGTCGACAACCGTAGACCATAACTTGTCGTCTGATCATTTTTGTGTTTTATGTTCCCTAAACCTCTCCAAGCCCCCTGTTCCCCGCACCTATAGGCGAGTGCGCAGACTGGCTTCTCTGGACACCACAGCCTTCAAGACATCGCTTGTAGCCGACATGCCGTCTGAGCCCACAGCTGATGAACTCTGTCGTGTCCTTCGCTCTACGCTTGACACACACGCCCCAGCGACGCGTCGTCTGGTCTCTGACCGTCCACACTCTCAATGGTACAATAGTGTAGGACCTGAACTGTTAGAGGCCAAGCGTGAGCGTAGGAAAGCGGAGAAAATCTTACAATGGCGCACTACTGGACTCACTGTTCATAGACAGATCTTTCAGCTCGCCAGGAACAAAGTGACTAACATTGTTCATCGTACAAAATCAGCATTCTTCTCCTCACAGATTCTTGCATGCACAACAGCTAAGCAGTTATTTGGTGTCACAAACAATATCCTTGGCAAAGTAGACACTTCTCCTCTTCCAACAATTTATTCAGTGCATGAACTTCCTCAGAAATTTGCAGACTTTTTTGCAAGCAAGATTGCTTTGATCCGTGAAAAACTTGATTCTGCTGTTGTTCCCCCTGTTCGTGTACCCGATGACAGAGCATATCGTGGTCCTAATTTGCATGTCTTTAAGCCAGTCACAGAAGAGTTTGTTAAGAAAATGTGTCTGAATTGTAATCCAAAGTCATGTGAACTTGACCCCGTGCCAACAGCTTGTCTCATTGACTGTCTTGATGTTTTGTTACCCCAGATAACTCACGTCATGAATACTTCTCTCTCCTCTGGTTGTTTTCCACCCATCTTTAAGTTAACAATTGTTCGGCCACTTTTAAAGAAGGCATCATTAGATCGGAACTGTTTAAAGAATTATAGACCCGTTTCTAATCTGTCATTCCTTTCTAAAGTTCTTGAGAAAATCGTTCTTTCCCAACTGTTAGACCACCTCACTCACAACCACCTCCTGAATCCACACCAGTCAGCATACAGGCAGTCACACAGCACTGAAACAGCTCTCCTGAGGATAGTCAACGACATTCTTCTCGGTCTTGACAATGACCGAGTTTCCATTCTTGCTCTCTTAGATCTCTCCGCTGCCTTTGACACTATTGATCATTCTATCCTTCTGTCCAGACTTCAAACTTCTTTTGGCATCTGTGGTTCTGTTCTGAGTTGGTTCCAATCCTATCTAGTCGATCGCACTCAAACTGTCTGTGTGAAGGGTGTTTCTTCTGAACCATCTGTTCTGTCTTCCGGCGTCCCACAAGGGTCTGTTCTGGGACCCATGCTTTTTGTGCTGTATGCGTCACCTGTGTCCGATGTCATCAGTCGTCATGCCATGTCACATGAGAGCTTCGCTGATGATACTCAGGTTCATCAGTCGGCTTCCATTGATGAAATTGATGGGCTGATGGCTCGGACGCAGGGGTGCATTGCAGACCTGAAGGTATGGATGATACAAAATAAACTTCAGCTAAATGATGACAAAACGGAACTCCTCCTAGCTTGCCCCAAGAAATTTCTCAGCCAATCATCTTTGCCCACTTCTCTTGAAATGGGCAATATCACAGTTCCCTTTTCTTCCGCTGTTCGCAGTCTCGGGGTCACTCTTGACCAAACCCTCTCTTTTCAGCAACACATCTCAAATGTTTGTAGAAGTGCTTACTTTGAACTTCGGAAGATTAGCTCTGTCCGCCACCTCCTGTCTGCTGACGCTACTAAAACTCTAGTCTGTGCTTTCATCTTCTCTAAACTTGACTATTGTAACTCTCTTTTGGTTGGACTTCCTAAACATCTCTTACATAGACTTCAACGAATACAGAATAATGCCGCCCGTCTGGTTTGTAGGTCCTCTAAATTTGAACATGTCTCTCCTTTGCTTCACTCACTTCACTGGCTTCCCATCTCAGACAGGATAGATTACAAAATTTCTTCACTGACCTACCATGCTGTCTCTGGCACTGGCCCTGAATACCTCTCTGAACTTGTTCACATTTACACTCCTTCTCGCTCTCTCCGCTCTTCATCTGACACTAGACTTCTCCGCATTCCCTCTGTGAGGACAAAAACTTATGGCCAACGATCTTTCTCTTACCAGGCTCCCACTACGTGGAATACCCTACCAACTCCTCTCAGGCACGCAGAGTCTATTACCTCTTTCAAAACCTCACTCAAAACACATCTGTTCTCGTGCTGACTTCTCCTCTTCGTGGTGCTTCTTCTTTATGCTTATGATATTGACAACCTGCGATCGTGTATGTTGTGTGTGTGTGTGTTTGTGTGTGTGTGTGCGTGCGCGCGCGCGTGCGTGCGTGTGTGTGTGTGTGTGTGTGTGTGTCTGTGTGTGTGTGTGTGTGTACTTGTAAAGCGCCAGAAGCAATTTTTTGGACTGTGCGCTATATAAATGCTCATTATTATTATTATTATTATTATTACGAAAGGTCTGTTGTTGTTTCATTGCGTAAGTCAGTGTTTGAACTTGAATATTCTGTGGTTTTTGATGTATCTTCTTACTTGTGTAGCTTTGATGGTGGTTGTTTTCTCATTGTATACGTAGTTGTGAACATTTTTTGTTTTGCGAAATGTAAAGCGCTGGTGAGCATGTTTGCATGGAATATGCGCTATATAAATAAACATTATTATTATTCATTATTATTATCTCCTCTTGTTTAGGCTACAATGTCACTCCTAGAACAGGGGAAGTAACTCTTTTGTTTTAGGGTGTTTGACATGCTGTTATGTAGGAACCAGAAGAACAAGAAAACCAATGTAAGCGCGTATTTAACAAAACAAGCGCAAATTTTCGGCCAACCGGCCTTTGTCAAGCGCGAACGCACGGTCACAAACAGATCACAAACACCAAACAATGGATAATAAAAAGTAAAAAACACTAAACAGGACTAAAAACTTCCCTGCCGCCTCGTCCAGTGGATAAAAAGGGGACCGAATCAGCAAATGGAATGCCCATGTCTTCATGCTGTTATGTATTATATCGCAAACTGAGCCTGTAACACGCTCAAAACACTACCGTGCAATAAAGACTACTGTAGTGGTTTTGGCGTAAGGCTTTCATGCCATAACCACTACCGTAGTGACTTTTGCACATGCTGTAAACACTACCTTAGTGACTTTGGCGTACGCTATGAACACTATCTCTAAGCTAAAAACACTACCGCTTACACGCCAGATTGACTACCCACGCCAAAAACACTATCGTCATTCGTCAATAAACACTACTGCGGTTGTTTTCGTGGTTTAGACATTATGCTGAAAACACTATCCCAGTATTTTTTAAGACCAGTACCTTCGGCAGAAAAAGCTAAATCGACACAACACACACAGACATGGGGAAAAATGAGAAAAAAAAACAATATTACTTTCGGTTTCTCTTTTAAAATGAGAAACGCAGCCTTACTTACGCTTTTCTTTTCTTCTTGGAAACAAGATTTGGTTTCGGTTTTAAAGATTCCACGAAATGTCCAGCCAGTTTTGCTACACAACACAATGGCTAACAAAGGCAGTATGTTTAGTGAGATTGAAGAGTTTTTATTGAAAGGAAAATATCCCGAGACGTTGAAGGGGCAGCCTGGAAAAAGACAAATTTCAAACGGAGGGCAAGCAACTACTCACTTTTGGACGGCATACTCTACCGTCGGCATGGACCAGAAAGTAAGTAAATATGCTCACTTTTAGTTTTGTCATTTAAAAGAGCCAACTTCATCCTATACAATAGACTGCTTTCGTTGTGCATGGTAGGCCTACATAATGCATTATATTGTCGTCCAAATCTATCAGTTGAAGGACAAGAGTACAGTCAGTAGAATACGTAGGTTATAATATGTATATACTCGTATATGGATGGATGGGTGGTATGTCTGTCTGTCTAGCAGGGCCAACTGGCACACAATTTCGTGTGAGATGCTGTTGTGTCTCCGTGCGATTTTAACGTATGCTAGACCGAGATGATTAGCTCTTGAGCAGTGTATTAGAGGTGACTGAATGGGGACAAAAATACTGCTATTTGGTCCTGATGAATCATTTTTTTTTATCGTCCATATTTTGCGTAAGAGATCATTTCTTCTCTCAAAAAAGAAGGGTAAAGAAATCTGAAAACAGAAAATAGGAAAGATTTTACATCCTGTTTTATGAGAAAGCCTGCAGTCAACCTTGTTCGCTGAGCCCAGAATACAATCTAAAATCTTTAAAAAAAATTTTAAATGCTTAAAAAAATCAGTGGTGCGATGGATCCAGAAGACAGATGTTTTTGTGTTCATCTTCATTTACTGTACAGTGTACACAATCAACGCACGTTTGATTGTGTTTGAGAGAAAAAGTAACCGTTCAATTTTTGAAGCCTATCCAAAAGTACTCCTACAGATACATTTGTGAATTTCAGAATACGGCCTAAATTTGAGGAAAATATAGTGAAGCAACCATTTGATTTGAATATATATGTATGGGGGTAACAGGGATGAGAGTGGAGGTGGGGGGAGAAGGGGCGAGGATATAACGATCAGTGAAATAATGGGTCTGTGGCCTAGCGTGCCTGTCGCATAATTGACCTGTGGTATAGCGGTATGCTCCCCATATAGGAGTGAGGAAGTGGAGGTGGAGGTGGGGGAAGGCTGATCGCATATAACGATCACTGAGCTTATGAAACTGTGGCATATCTTTGGCATGGTGGGATTGTGTCATAATGGATAGGCCTATCTTTCCTTGTTTCATGCGAGTCATGAAAAATCGTTGTTTGTGAAAAGAAATCTTTTCTTTTGCAGGAAGCTTACGCCAGGTCATCGTGGATGCTGAACAGCAAAAAAAGATCTTGCAAGCCGTTCATGAAGGAAGTGGTAACACTCTGGAATCAAGAGCCCTTGCAGGTCACATTGGCCAAGACAAAACTGAAAGTAAACTACTGGACAGATTCTGGTGGCCAGGAATTAGAGGAGATATAAGAAAATTTGTAAAAACATGCGAACAGTGCCAGAAAGCTGCAACCCGTTTCATCAAAACAGCACCTGAACTTCATCCTCTTCCAGTGCCTTTTGATCCATGGAAGCAAATTGGAGTTGACTTGTGCAGCATGCCAAAATCAAAAGAAGGATTTACATGCATGATTGGCCACAAGCTCTTCCAGGGGTGCTTTTTGCATTCCGAACAAGCAAGCAGGCATCAACAGGGTATACACCTTTTTTTCTGATGTACGGGCGTCATCCATGTTTGCCTGTAGATCTCATTCACCAAAAGGCTGATGAAACGTCAACAGCAATTCCTTTAGACAGAGTCAAGATGTGATTGATGAATCTTCACCAGAAGAAATCAAGAAGCGATTGGAAGCAATCACATATGTGCATGACATTGCACTGAAAAAAGCGTCCAAGAACATTGCTGCCGCCCAAGAGAAACAGAAAAGGAGCTATCAAAAAAGAAACAAAACAAAATGCACATTTGCTGAAGGAGATGAGATTCTACTTTGGAATTCAAGACGAGCAGACAGAAAAGGCGGAAAAACTGAAAACCCATGGCTTGGTCCCTATGCCATCAATCGAAAACTGGACAATGGACTTTACGAACTGAAAAAACATTGTGGTGATGTTCTGAAGAACAAAGCAAATGCATGCAATCTGAAGTTATTTTGCAGGAGACCAAAATGTATTGTAAAAACAGATGCACAAGAAAGTGACAAAGAGAGCATCACTGATCAAAAGAAAAAGGAGACTCAAGTGAAAGACATTGAGGAGCAAACCACCTTCATCAGTCAAGGAGAACAAATACAAGTTGAAGATGATAGAGAGCCAAAAAATTCTATTGACGAGCAAAACAATGAAAAACAAGAAGATGACACAGAACAAGAAACTGTCACTGATCAGGAAGAATGGAAACGTGAGAACAGATCCATATAGTTTCTACCTACAGACAAAGAGTGGATGGATTATCACTCATGCAGACTTGGCCTCCTGCCACATTTTGAAACAATGCCTCGGTGCAGGCAGGATGTTTTGACTCCACCCAAATTAACCGACAAAATCCTTGGTGATGGAAATTGCTTCTTTCGAGCATTAAGCTTTGAGCTCTCTGGCACTCAATTACATCACCTCACACTGCGATACCAATTGGTCAGTTTTCTCCAGTTTCACAAGGAACCATTTTCAGGCTATGTTGGTAAAGACATAAACATTTATCTTTCAGAAAGCAAAATGGAGACACACTCAACATGGGCCACAGACGTTGAAATTGTTGCTGCTGCAACAATGCTGCAGACCTCAATCTTTGTGTTTACAGAGGTAGCTGACAGAAACAGAAAATGGCTTGCTTATGCACCGTTGTTCCACATTCCTGACATTCAAACATGGAAAGATCAGAATATCTACTTTTCAAATTTGTGTGCTCACTTTGAACGAGTTACATCTGTTTGAAAGATAACAACATCATCATGTACATTTTCCAGTATCTTGTACACTTCCTGCTGGATTCTGTCTGCAATTTATCTGTGTGCAGTTTGATTTGAATTGGTAGCTTTGACTCTAATTTATCTTTGTTCAGCTGAATTTCCTTTGGTCTCTTTACCTACAATTTATCTTTGTTCAGTTGAAGCTGATTATGTAGGCTACCATTTATTACAGTTTTATCTTTGTCCACTGGATCTCATATGGTACCTTTGGCTACTGTCTAGCAAAAATATTGTCAATATGTTGTGTGCAATAATGTTTGGTAGATTGACTGTCATTATTGTACACAAAAGAATCATATCATTATTGTCAATGTACAGTATTAATACTATCTGAATATGATGTTTATAGTTGCTTACTCATTGCCATTTTCTTGTGTGAAACTACCAAACTAGTTTTGGCATGTTTTTGTTCAAATTTCCTCTGACTGTCAAGTAAAGTACAACAGTCTTCATGCCAGTCAGTTGTGCCTCTACTGTTCAATTTGATTTGTTTGTATTGACACTTTTGTGAATAATTATAACAAACAATATATATCCTCGGTCTGTTCCTGTATCCTACAGGATGTCAACAACTTTTTTGATCTTTGTTTAAGTTTTGTTCAACTGGATTTCTTAAGGTACGTTTAGTTTGCTATTTATTTTTGACAGTGATGTTAACGTTTTCATCTATTAGAAGATGTTTATGCGTTAGTAATTTGATGTCTGATTTGATGATAAAAGTTCTTTTGCATTAATTTTTGTAATTTTTAGCAAAAATATTGTCAACATGCTGTGTGCAATGTTTGCCAGACTGAATGCCATTATACGCAAATGAATCCATATTAGTATTGTCAGTGTATAGTATTATCAGTATTATTACTGTATGAATATAATGTTTATTGTTACTTACACATTATAGTTTTTCTGTGAAAACTACCAAACTGATTTTTTATGTTTTTGTTTAATTTCCTCTGATTGTCAAGTAAAGTACGGTACAACAATCTTCATGCCAAAGAGTTGTGCCTCTATTGTTCACTTTCATTTGTTTGTTTGTATTTAAACAAAACAATAGCATAGATCTGTTGTAGTAAATCATCAATTCTTTGGATTTTTGTTTCATTTTTTTTTACTTCAATAATTATGTCTTCGTATACCTGGTAGCCTATCTCTGTTACACTCCCTCTCTGTTTGTCTGCTAGTTCCTGTTTGTCTTGTTCTCTTTTTGTCTAATTCTCTCTGTATATTTGTCATTGTATTTTTCTGTATTTTTGCCTGTACCCTTTTTTTCTGTCTGTCTGCCTCAGCATCTGTCTCTCTAATCTCCTTCTGTCTATGTAAGCTATTATAACTAAGAGACTTTGTTTCCCCATACTGGTGACATTTACTGAATTAGCATGAGCTGGTGCTTAAAGCAGAAATGAAGCAAAGACAGTCCGTGTCTTTGATCAAGTTTAAAAAAAGCATTCATTGCAATAAAACAGGATATAGGTAAGTAAATGCCGTGCGGTATGCTTTGTTAACAGAAATTTAGGTTACATAAGGTAACACTACTATCGATACAAGTAATCACTCAACACGATAGCAATTAAATAATACTATTTTACTCTGAAAGAAGGAAATTAGATAAAGTGGACACCATATCATGTTTTGTTCATTGCCACAAAGCCAGTCGACATTGCATGCATCAAGGCTTTCCATCAAAAACTAAACTGTGAAAATTAATATTATAACTTGAGTTTTATACAGATTTTTTTTCTTTTTTTCTCTTACCTCAGCTAAACACTCTGAGGACACCAAAGGTGATGATTACGTGTGCGACCGTTTTTGTTGGTTAATCCCGCTACGTGGGCAATCGCACTCCGTCTTCGGGGATTTTGGGGGGACAATAGAGTCTGCACAGAGGTTGACCCTGGAGGAAAATTCCCCCTTTGACCGAGGCAGCAAGCTGGGATCGAACCCGCACTTTCTGTTTTCGAATTCGGTGTGTTATCCACTAGGCCACCCCGGCTCCCTATACAGATTTGAAACCAAAACGATGGCACTGACAGATCAACGAATAGATAACAAACATTTATTACAATAAATGGCCTACTGTAAGACATTATCGACTTCAGAAATACTTACCCGATAGGCTATATGCAATTTTTTCAGCTTCACATTTTCTCGTGTTACGGCAAAATATTCAATAGGAATAGTCACGATAATTATAACGATAATGCTTTATGTGGGTTGATATAGTATTCCATAAAGGAACGAGGTGAGAGTAGCACTTTTGACGTCATGACAGTAGTTTATTTAGCGTGATCATTGATCGGGATAGTGTTTTTAGCATACTTGAATAGTAATTTTTGCTTGAGGATAGTGTCATTGGCGTAGCCAGAAATAGTGTTTTTGGCGTGAAGGCCTTTGCTATAAACACTACTGATAGTGCTTTCAGCGTTGCCAAAATGACTATGGTAGTGTTTGTTGCATAGAGTGATTTTGGCTTATTACACCGGCAGATGATTGATTGCTATCGTCAAAATTTCCCAGTCATCTGCAAACCGACACATGCACGCTGTCTACTGAGATTTTCATGCATGTTAACTCATTCTGCCCTGGGCGATTGTGTCAGTCAACAACCTTTCTGCCCTGGCTGTTTGGAAGGGTTACTAATAAAATTGTAAAAAAAAAAAGTTTTGGAGTTAAAGACTTGAAACTTTCTGGTATTGCTAACATAAGAACAAACTAACTTTTGTGCAAATATAAAGGTGATCTTTTGTTGATTTTTATTTTAATTGAATTTTGAAAAAAATGACACTTTTTCAAAAGTTTGCACGGGGGGGTACCAATACATGCTAAGAATAAAAAACCCACAAATTTAGACTTTTGATATCAAAAACACTTCTAGACAGTTGCAATATGACTGGGCATTATGTTTACCAAGTATCATGAACTAGCTGCAAGTCTTTCTTTGTCAACAAACAATTTGAAGTATGCAAATTTTAAATTGTACACACACACACAGACAACAATGGCCATTCATACTAAATATACAAAAAAAATCATAAAAAATCAGAGGAAAGATAGACAGATTTGAAAGTTTCTGATGATACTAACATGGTTACAAACCAGCTTTTGTGTAAGTATGAAAGAGTTGACTTGTTTGGTACTATTTTTTTAAATTTTGAGATGAATTATTTTGTTTTAAAAGTTTCCGCGGGAGGGGGTACCAATATGCAAAGAATAAAAAACTCACAAATTCAGCTTTCTGATATCAAAAACACTTTTAGGCAGTTGCAATATGATCAGGTATTATGTGTACTAAGTATCAGAAACAAACACCAACTCTTTCTTTGTGATCAAGCAATGTTTATTATGTCAATATCATAATGTACACACACGCAGAGACACAATAATAGCCATTCACATTGCATAAACAAAAAAAATCATAAAAAATCATAGGAAAGATATATAAAGTTGAAAGTTTCTGGAGATACTAACATAATTACAAACCAATGTTTGTGCAAGTATGAAGGTGTTGAGTTGTCTCCTGCCATTTTTTTTTTATTTATTGATTTTTTTTTTAATTGCGCATCAGGGGGGTGGGGGATACCATATATGAAAAGAATATAAAACCCACAATTTAAGATTATTGAAATAAAAAACACATCTAGACAGTTGTAATATGATTGGATATTATGGGCACCAAGTTTCAGAAACCAGCTGTAAGTCTTTCTATGTAAACAAGCAATGTTCATTATATCAATATTATAATGTACACACACACCCACAGACGACAATGGCAATTCAGACACATAAACAAAAAAAATCATAAAAAATCATAGGAAAACAGACAGACTTGAAAGTTCCTGATGATACTAACATGGTTATAAACTGAATTCTGAGCAAGAATGAAATTGTTCACTTGTTTGGTACTATTTTTTTTAAATTTTGAAGTAAATTATTTTGTTTTTAAAGTTTGCGCAGGGCGGTACCAATACATGCAAAGAATAAAAAAAACCTACATTTAGCTTTTTGATATCAAAAACACTTCAAGACAGTTGTAATATGATTCAGTACTATGTGAACAAAGTTTCAGAATCCAGCTGCAAGTATTTCTATGTAAACAAGCAATGTTCCTTATGTCAATGTTAAATATACACACACGCACAGCTATGGCCATTCACACTTCATGAACAAACAAAAATCATAAAAAATCATAGGAAAGACAGACAGACTTGAAAGTTTCTAGTGATACTTACATGGTTACAAACTGAATTTTGTGCAAGAATGAAACAGTTGACATGTTTGATACAGTTTTTAGAAATTTTACTGTAAATTATTTTGTCAAAAGTTTGTGCTGGGGGGTACCAATATATGCAAAGAATAAAAAAAACAAAATTTTAGCTCTATGATATCAAAACACTTCTAGACAGTTGCAATATGATTGGGCATAATGTGTACCAAGTTTCAGAAACCAGCATGTAAGTCTTTCAATGAAAACAAGCAATGATTATTAGGTCAATGTTGTAATGT
Organism: Monoplex corrugatus; assembly: GCA_030674185.1. Lineage (NCBI taxonomy): Eukaryota > Metazoa > Mollusca > Gastropoda > Littorinimorpha > Ranellidae > Monoplex > Monoplex corrugatus. The sequence goes on from JAPXFY010000012.1 coordinate 23,364,895, forward strand.
ACACACATGCCCAAAGACAACAACAGCCATTCAGACTACATCATAAAAAAAAAATCATAGGAAAGACAGACTTGAAAGTTTCTGGTGATACTAACATGGTTATAAACTTTTGAGCAAGTATGAAAGTGTTCATATGCCTTCTACTATTTTTTTAAAATTTTGAAGCAAATTATTTTGTTTCAAAAGTTTGCGCAGGGGGTACCAATATATCCAAAGAATAATAATAAAAAAAAAAAAGTTAGCTTTTTGAAATCAAAAACACTTCTACACAGTTGATATATAACTGGGCATTATGTGTACCAAGTATAAGAACCTAGCAGTAACTCTTTCTTTGTCAAGAGGCAATGTGTAGTATATGTTATACTTTACAAACACACACACACTGACAACAAATTACAAATACAATGGTCATTTGCATTAGGTAAAGAGAAAAACATCATACATAATCACAAGAAATATTGAGACTAGAAAGTTTGCAATCATGTACACAATAAAAGTGTACAAGAGCAAATAAGCAAGCTTGAAATCATGTTTCAGTGATTCATTCTGAATTGAAAATAAGAAAACAAACGTTTTGGGGGGTAGTTTGAGCTTAAATCAAGTTATCAGACAGTCATTATATATTCTGGTCCATGCAGTATTCTCTGCACGTGTTTTGTAACACAGATTTACTCCTGTTCCTGAATCCAACATCAGTCCTGAATCCAACAAGGGGGGTGGGGGTGGGGGGCGTGGTTCTGCACATGCTCGACATGCAGACCACTCTCTTTGTCCTCAGTGAAATTGCTGATCACAGGGAAGAATGTGAAGTTCTCGTTCCATGGTTTTAGAAAAATGTCCAGAAACGCTTCAGTGTTCTCTTCACCACCCACTTCCATCTCCTCAGCACTGTCGTCGTCAGCAGGCATCGCTTCGTCCGACTCTGTGTCCTACTCGGGACTGAGTCGAAAGACCGAGTCTTGGTCACTGGAAGTGTCACTGAGTTGAGGGCCGACATCCGAGTCTATCTCAACAAACTCACTACACATCGAGTCATCTTCTTCTTCAACGTCTGAGCCTTCAGTCTGAAGCTGTTCGATTCGTTCAAGCACTTCTGGTGCCGTGTAGCACGAGTTTGTCTGCTTCGCTTTGTTGACGTCGAAGGCGCCGCCATTTTGATAACACGCAGCAGGCTGACACGAGCTACTACCCTACACATTCGCATACAGCACAGACAATGAAGCCTTGTTGCTCGCGGGAATGGTGCAGATGCACTCATAAATGAATGAACTAGAGGCCTGTAGTGCTTATTTCGTACACAGTCCAGCTCCGGCGAATGAAAAATGCAGAAAGCAAAAGTACCGAACTCGGTACGTTCGGGCTGAAACGTTGTGCGAGCAGGGTACTGATATCGGTACGTTCGGGCTCTAAGAGTTAAATTAAGAGCCTGTAATGTAGTGTGAGCCTTACCAGTGTCATGCTCGTTTGCTACAAACTTAAGCTAAAGCTAGATCTAGGTCAGTAGGTCACTAGGTGTTTGCTATCTGGAATAATCTGCTCCAGAACTTGGACGGGAGATGATTGGCCCATCGCATATCAACAGCCAGAGTCTTTAAGTCCCACGAGTCGCTGGAGAAACGCGGTACACCGGACTGTCGTGTCAGCATCATGAGCAATCAGAGCATGGGTAAGTTTCTGCCGCTCACTTGAACCGAAAATAATACTTAGATCTGCAGTCACTGAATCGGAACAATCAGTTTGTTGTATGACAACATTTTTCTTTCATTTCAGAAAATAATATGGGCCTTGTAAGCATAACATACGGAAAAAGGAAAAGAAAAAGCTTTTAGAATAATAAAAAGGAATAAAATGGTTTTCATTTGGTTGATTGTGATGGATGTTAAATATTTTTTGAAATGACAATAATTGTAACTGCTTTTTACATGGATTGTCATTATTATGATATAGAACCAACTGTTACTGTAATCAGTTGTCTTCTTTTTGTGACTGTCAAGTGTCATCATCATCATCATCAGGTGCCCTGCCACATGGCATTGGCGACCATGGACTTCCAACCATCTCTTATCTCTCGTTTCCCTTAGCATCTCCCCCACCCTCCTCATCCCCAGCCACTCTGCAAGTCCGTCCAGCATTCTCTCCCTGGGTCTACCCGGCGCTCTCCTTCCCTCCAGCTTTCCCGTTGTGACCAGGTGCTCCAAATTCCCCTTCCCCATAAAATAGCCCATAAATGTTGCCTGTCTTTTCCTAATCTTCCTTATGAGTGGTCTACTTGTTTCTGCCTCCATCAAGACTGTCTCGTTTGTTTTCTTTGATGTCCTTTGTGACTATAAAGTGACATAATTGTGTGAAGACAACTAATAAGCAAAACCTGAATACCGGTATCATTAGAAAGGTTTTACAAGCACAACACAAGTATGATAAGTTGAGCAGTGCACCAACTTACTAAGTGAAATTTTAATTAATTCAACAAACTCTTAAAAAAACGACATCAGGATGCTAAAATCATTACCAACATTTGCAGATACTGAGGAAAAAATTGACAACTTTTATGTAGAGCTAGAGGCAGTCTGGACTTTATGTAGCCTAACTCAGAGGACATTACAATTGTAATGGGAGATTTTGATGTTTAAGTAAGGTTTTAAATGCTAAAGGAAAAACTAGATGATACTACTTCAGAAATGATTGAGACACTAGATGAGTTTGGTATCGAAAAATTGGCAGTCTTCCTAAATGAAATTTATGACTCCGGAAAAATCCCTGAAGATACGTCAAAATCAATTTTCATTGCACTTCCAGAGAAAGCAGGGGCTGTAGAATGCAAACTCCATCGTACAATCAACTGGATAAGTCAAGTAAAAAAGATTTTAAGATTAAGAATGATCGTGAGGACAAGGAACAGAATCAAAACAGAAATAGCCGAAGAACAATATGGATTTGTGGAAGGGAAAGGAACTATTAATGTCATATATATTACATCCTAAGTACTCTCAAAGGTCAATTGAATTGAATAAGAATTTATATTTATGCGTTTTTGACAAGGCTTTTGATCAGTTAAGACACAAAGAATTAATCAACGAAGTAGAAAGGCTCAGTGTTTATAAAATGGAAAAGATCTAAGAATAATCAGAAATATGTATTGCGAACAAACAGCAGCAATGAGAATAGAAAACGATACAGCTAAGCTCTTCCCAAAATATCAAAAGAGAGATTAGGCAGGGATGTATTCTGTCACCAAGTATGTTTTCACAGAGAAAACATCATGAGATACCTAGAAGCATGCCCTGGGATAAAGGTTGGATGAAAAAGGATAAACAATCTTCGTTGCGCAGATGACACCTTTCTAATTGCAGAAAATAAAAAAGACCTACATGTATAGAAATAGAAAACAGGAATAAAGGGCTGGAGCTGAATAGCAAAAAGACTGAAGTCATGGTAATCAGTAAACAACAGCAAATGCCACAATACTGAGACAGGTTAATAAGTTTAAATATTTGGGAATGGTCATCTCACCAGGTGGCAGATGCACACCAGAAATAGCCAGCAGAATCAGGTGAGCTGAAACAGCATTCAAGAAAATGAAAAATATTCTTAACAACAAACGCCTATCAGTTAACATCAGGAAGAGTTCTTGAATGTTATATAGAACCAATACTGTTGTACAGATGTGAGGCATGGACAGTCAACATGCAAAGTCAGACCAAGATTGAGGCAACTGAAATTTGTTTCTAACAAGAATGTTGAGAGTTCCATGGACTGCAAAGAAAAGAAACGAGACAGTCTTGAAGGAGGCAGACACAAGAAGAACATAATGAAGAAGAAATGGAAAAGATAAACAACATTTATGAGACATTTTATGAGGTAAAAGAACTTAAAGCACCTGGTCACAGCAGGAAAGCTGGAGAGAAAAAGAACACCAAGGAGAAAATATTGAATAGACTTGCTGAGTGGCTGAAGACAGAGTAGGTGGGAGATGTACTTGCAGCGACAAGGGATAGATTCGTTTGGAGGGCCATGATCGCCAGTGCCATGTGGCAGGGCACACGATGATGATATTGATAGTTGGAGGATCTCATGGCCTTCACACACACACACACACACACACACACACACACACACACACACACACACACACACACACACACACACACACACACACACACACAAAGTGCAAGTGGAGAAAACTTAAGTGGGCACAAGTAAGTGAATTCAGAATAGAAAGCACTTGGTTTGAGTGACCTAACAGAAGAAAACTGGCATGATTACATCCTGATAGATGAGATTAAGAAATTCTTTATTGATAATGATACTACATTGATGACAAAAACATTGCCAGGTGCAGACTGTCACAAGGACCATTATTGTGTATTAGGAAAATTTAGGCTGAAACTAAAGAGAAAAAAAACAAACAAAAAGAAAATCAAACTAAATCTTGGACTCTTAAGGACAGGTGAATCACCTCAAGCAAAATTTAGCATCTCAGCTCAAACCAATTCAGCATTCTGGAAAATGTTGGGGAAGTGAGGAACAAAATGGACAAATTTGAAAACCTCAGTAAATGAAGCATGTGAAGAAATCCCAGAGTAGAAAGAAAATGAAATTTTAAGATTCATGAATGAAGGTAGGAATGTGGAGGGAAAAGAGAAGAATACACAAAGATTGATAGGAAATCAGGAATAAGTGCCATGAATCTAACGAAGCTTGAAACAAAGTGCAAAGAAATAGAATACCAACACAAAGCAGACCCTAAGCTTTTGTACAGAAATGTTAAAGAAATTAGTTCCAAACAGAAAACCCAGCTTGTTAAGTAAGTCTAATGTAAGTGACTGTGTGTCCCAAAGAACAGCTCATTAAACATAAATGAAAATGACTACTTCTGTTTGTATTCTTCCTCTTTCCCCTCTACCTTCATGCATTCTGTGAAGCTTAAAATTTCTTTTGTCGTCCAGTTCTTATATGGTTTTCTTTCTACTCTAGGGATTTCTTCACATACTTTATTAAATTTACTGAGTTTTTCAGTGAATTGACCGTTTCATTGGCAGCTGGCAGGAACTGGAAAGAAAACAAAAAGAGCCTTATTCAGTGATTCATCACCAAATATGGCCTGACCATGTAGATGGCAAACGAAAGAACAGGCACTGCTAACTGTAACTAGTATTAGTGGTTGAACTTCATTTGACAAAAAATGTTTACAATTCAGTCCTTCATTATGATCTCATGGTTGACAGACCTTGTGGACAGAATAAGGCATTGCTCTTAAAACAATCTGGTTTTCAAGGTGTCACTTTCAGTACATATGACAAACTGTTTTTGGGGGGATTGACACTTATTATGCTTAACAAGTTGGGTGGTGGTGGAGGGCAGCCACTTCCAGTATCCTTAGCAAGCTATTTTGGGAGGTAGTGAATTCATTATGTTTAGCAATGTTTTGGGAGTTGTCACTTTCATTATGCATAACAAGCATGTGGGATGGGATGGCAGCCACTTTCATTATCCTTCCCAACCTGTTTTGAGAGGTAGTCGCTTTGAGATCATTACGCTTAGCAAGCTGTTTTTGGGGGGTGTCATTTTCATCATGCGTAATAAGCAATTTTTTTTTGGAGGAGTAGTCACTTTCATGTTCAACAAGCTGTTTAGGGAGCAGTTACTGTCATTATGCTTGACAAGCTGTTTTTTTGGGGGGTGGGGGGGTAGTCACTTTCATTAATGCTTAACAAGCTGTTTAGGGAGAAGTTACTGTCATTATGCTTAACATTAATAACAAGCATTTTTTTTTTTTTTTGGAGTGGGGGGGGGGGGGATAGTTACTTCATTATGCTGAACAAGCTGTTTGTTGGGGAGTAGCCACTTTCATTGATGCTTAACAAGTTGTTTTTTGTGGTTGTTTTGTTGTGTGTTGTTGTTTTTTGTGGGGGGGGGGGGGTAGTCACTTTCATTAATGCTTAACGAGCCGCTTTGGGGGGAAGTCACTTTCATTAATGCTTAACAAGCTGTTTTGGAGGGTAGTCACTTTCATTAATGCTTAACAAGCTGTTTTTATAGGGGTAGCCACTTTCATTAATTGCTTAACAAGCTGGGTTTTTTGTTGTTTTTTTTTGTTGTTGTTTTTTGGGGGGGAGGTGGGGGGAGTAGTCACTTTCAATAATGTTTAACAAGCTGTTTTGGGGGGTAGTCACTTTCAATGTTTCATTAATGCTTAACTGGGATTTTTTGTTGTTGTTTTTTTTTTTTGGGGGGGGGGGGGGGGGAGGAGGGAATTAGTCACTTTCATTAGTGCTTAACAAGCTGGGTTTTTGTTTGTTTGTTGTTTTTTTGGGGGGTAGTCACTTTCATAAATGCTTAACAAGCTGGGGGGGGGGGGGGGGATAGTCACTTTCATTAATGCTTAACAAGCTGTTTTTGGGGGGTTGGTCACTTTCATTAATGCTTAACACGCTGGGTTTTCTGTTTTGTTTTGTTTTTTGGGGGGTAGTCACTTTCATTGATGCTTAATGAGCTGTTTTTGAGGGTAGTCACTTTCATTAATGCTTAACAAGCTGGGGTTTTTTTCTTTTCTTTTTTGGGGTGGGGGGAGGGGAGTCACTTTCATTAATGCTTAACAAGCTTTTTGTTTTTTTTTTGGGGGGGGAGGCGGGGGTAGTCACTTTCATTAATGCTTAACAAGCTGTTTTGGGTGTAGTCACTGTCATTAATGCTTAAAAAGCTTTTTTTGTTTGTTTTGAGGGGGGGGGGGGGGGGTTAGTCATTTTCATTAATGCTTAACAAGCTGGGTTTTTGTTGTAGTTTGGGTTTGTTTTTTTGTGTTTTTTTGGAGGGGGGGTAGTCACTTTCATTAATGATTAACAACTGTTGTTGTTGTTTTTTTGGGGGGAGGGGGTAGTCACTTTCATTAATGTTTAACAAGCTGGGGGGGGGGGGGTTTGGGGGGGGAGGGGAGTAGTCACTTTTATTAATCTTTAACAAGCTGTTTTGGGGGTAGTCACTTTCATCAATGCTTAACAAGCTGTTTTGTTTGTTTGTTTTTGGGGGGGTAGTCATTAATGCATAACAAGCTGGGGGGGGGGGGGGTTAGTCACTTTCATTAATGCTTAACAAGCTGTTTTTTGGGGGGGGTAGTCATTAATGCTTAACAAGCTGGGTTTTTTTGGGGGGTAGTCATTATGCTTAACAAGCTGGTTTTTTTGGACACACAATCACTTACATTATACTTAATAAGCTGTGTTTTTTGTTTTGTTTGTTTGTTTGGGGGGAGGGAGGTAGTCACTTTTGTTATATTTAAGTCTCTGTGTGGTTTTTTTTGGTTTTTTTTGAGGGGGGAGGGAGGAGGAAGGCAATTTCTTTCATTTGATTATGCTTGGCAGGCTGTGTTTTTGAATTGTCACTTTTGTTATTCTTATCAAGGTTGTTTCTTGAGGAGAGTCACTTTTATTAACAAGCTGTTTAGGGGATAATTGCTTTCAGTTTCAAATAAGCTTTGCACACTTTTTTTAAAAATTCACTCACTTTAAGCTGTTTGGAGATAATTACTTTTTCCCAGTGGGGATGCTGGGGGCTCTTTCAATATAAATAGTACTCATGTTCTGGAAATTCTGTGCTATAAATGCCCTCTTTTCTGTCACTCTTTGTTTCTGCCTTGTTTCTTTGCTGTCTCTCATTTCTTCCTATCATTGCTGGTCCATTCACCTGTATGTGTTCGATAAAGTCTGAGGTAGCTTCTCTTAAGGCTGATAATTGGGTACATGTATTAAATGCATTTTTAGCTCTAGTGAAATGTTATATGTGGAAGCAATTTTAGGTAATTTAGGTCTGTTTTGTGTATGTTTTAGTGTCCTTAGTTATGTTTAAATTTGTATTCAGGTATGTTTTTTAAATCTCTTGTGTGATAAAGTGGACGTAGTGGTCAACACCAGGGGCATAATGTACTTATTTTTTTCCTTTTCTTTTCTTTTGAAGTATTGTGTATGTTTTGAAATAGTTATAGCCCTGATATGGCTCTGCACAATCGACTGGGCTTTAAACAAAAATACCAGTGGCAATAGCTAATTACATTCATTATGTTAGAACAGTGTGTTTTTAGCTTTGAAAAGAGGAAAATGATACATATGCATGTGTGATAACCAGTAATCAGAGCACAGTTGGCACCTTACAATGCTGACAATAGAGCTGTGATTTATTTTACAAAGCAGGAATAGCTGATACTAGTAAAGCCATTGAGAATTAGCACTCATGAGTTATGGTGTATGTTTTTTAAACGCAGTTGTAAGAAAAAAGTAATTTTGCTGGGATTTTAATTTTTCAAAAGGGAGGTGAGGGCAGTTGCTTTCATTGTACTTACACTGTTTCATGGAACTGTCACGTTTCTTGTTATGCTTCTTCCTATGACAAGGCCAGTCATGAATGAGTCAGATCCTTGTTGCTGAGTCATGGGTAATTAAATGCAGATATTCATTGTCACTGCATTGTATATATTTGATAAGGCAAGGGTAAAAAAAAAGTAGAGCACAAAACTAAACGCAGTGTGATAAGGACTGTATTGTTGTCTCCCTTGAAAATGCTGGCCCAGCCAGGAGTGACCCAAAAACACCATTTTGACAAGGTTGTTTGGGATGGGGTGGACTTGAGATTACAAAACTGTTCAAACTGGGACACAAGACTTGTACAGAACCAGTACCGAAGGCATTCTGTACAAAGCCAGAATTAGTCATAAAACCAGAACTGGTGATATGAAACCAGCACCAGTCACAGATATAAAACCAAAAGGGCAAAACTCAGCCAGTACTCCACTCCTGGAATACATGGTCCAAACCATAGTAAGTAGGCCTACCTGGCATACTCATTCATAGTCTGTATCCACAACTTTCTTGGCATGGAGTGCAAGTCGTCATTATCGCCTGTTCCACACTTTAACACTTTAAAATCATTACTTACTTCAGGTAAAACAGGTGAAGAGAGAGAGGGAGAGATTTTGAGAGACAGACAGACAGAGAGAGAGATTGGGGGTGGTGGTAGTTGTAATCACAGCAGAGATATACTATATAGGTTTGACAATCAGCTTTGATAACATAACCATGCCTACTCAACAGTAAACCACATATACACATGACCTGTGATTTGTTATTTTTTTCCCGCCTCAAGGAGACATAAAATCTAAGTAAGAATGGACTAGAGACAGAGTCAAGAACAGAATTTCTGTGAACTGAGTTTAGTTTGTGTGTGTGTGTGTGTGTGTGTGCACGCGCACACGTCTGTGCATACGCGTGTTGACAAAACTGTCCCTTTTTTTTCATCTGACAGAAATTGTGTGTTTAATTCTTAAAGAATTGGTTATTGATCATGCTTTTGTGCAGCGATTTTTCATGCATGTTTCCATAAGAAACCAGCTTTAACTGTAATTCTATAATTGTATTCACTAAGTGAAACCTTAGGAAACTGTTTTCCACAGAATAGAGTATTATACCTGACCCATAGATAGACAACAGATAGACAATGTTATACAATACAGAAGAGTGTTCAGCTGGTTTCAGACACACCCTACTGGTTGTTCCCTGGCAGACACCGTATACAGTGACCAGTCTACATTTTTCAGATGTTTAGGCATACTGGTAAGGACCATAGACCATATTTAGCTTCATCTGTGGTTGTCGCCTTGCTTGGGTAATGGGTTGGATTGGAGAATTAGTTTCTTATCTTGTCCACTTGAATCTTGTGATGGTTTGACATTTGTTTAAGCCTGTGTTCTGAATGGCCATGCATGCATGCATGTGAGAATATGATTATGCATGCCTGGAAAGACAGAGAATCCCATCGCATAGATAAAATTGGAACATGCAAGCCACATGGTCTCAATGACAAACCACAAAGATTTACTCAACAGAATTCATTTTAGGCCACTTCATGTACTTTTATCTGGACATGGCTCTTTGTGCATGTACTTTTACCTTGGTGTGTGTGTGTATACATGTATATGTGTGTGTGTGTGTGTGTGTGTGTGTGTGTGTGTGTGTTGGCCGGAATACATAAATTTATGTTAGCTTCCTTGTCCTTCATGCAATTCATGTTTATACTGCTTGGATAAAGTTATGCATAGTCTTCTTTCAATGTGCCCTTGAGTCCATGTATATTTTACCTTGATGATGATTTGCGGTATTTTCTTTCCCCCTCTCCATATCTTATCCTACTGAAATTACTGAAATAGACCATATTATCACCATTTCCCCATCTCAGTGAGGTCTCTGCTTTGCGGCTGCACATATACCCCCCCCCCACCCCCACCCGTTTTTTTTTAAATTATATTTTTAACATGTTTTAATTCTCTTTTCACAAGACAGGCCCAGCTCCATCTGAGTTCTGACATAGGGTTTTTTTTCTCCGGGGATTCAGGTTTTCCCTTCAGCCTCATGGCTGTTCGTTTAGGATGTTCCGAATTTTCCTTTTTTTGGTGCTGGGCCCAGCAGCGATAGGCAAATCGATATCACTGTCTGGCGATAGCGTAAATCGGTCGATTGCGCATAACAACACCGTCATCATCACCCGATTCACTATCGATTTCGGACTCCAAATCACTGAGCAGACGATCATTGTTGATAACTAGATCTAGGTCAACATCGACGTCGGACTCATCTTGTTTCGAAATTTCTTCAAGATTGAAGCCTTCAAAAACACTCTCTTCATCACTATCATATCCAAAAATGGATTCCAGAAGTTGCATGGTTTCTTGATCCGCCATTTTTGTGCAATGGAGTTCGCATTCAATAGCCCTTGTCTTCTTTGGAAGTGCAATGAAAATTGATTTTGACATATCTTTAGGGATTTTTCCAGTGTCGCAAATTTCATTTAGGAGGACTGTTATCTTTTCTATACCAAATTCCTCCAGGGCTTCAATCATCTCTGTAGTAATGTTGTCTGGTCCAGGGGCTTTTCCTGGTTTCATCTTTTTCAATGCTGCTCTAACTTCATCTTTCATTATGGGTGGTCCTTCAAAGTTCTTTCTTCCCCATCTGTCAGATATTTTGTCTTTTCTATGAGAAGCATACCATCTTTCGATTTTAAGCAACCAGTTGATGTGCATGTATTTTTCCTGTGGACAATTTCTTCAATTTGTCTGTACATACCCTGAGGATCCATTGTCGGTCTTCTATTTCTTTGCATTTTGTTTTCAGCCAAGCTTCCTTAGCTTCATTGCACCTATTCCTGACTTCTTTGTTTATCTTCCTGTATATCTCCTCGTTTCTCTTTGCCTTCCTCTGTTCCTCCATCAAGCCTAAAATTTCTTTTGTCATCCAGTTCTTTTTTGCTTTTCTATCTACTTCAGGGATTTCTTCACAAGCTTCATTTATGGAATTTCTCAACTTTGTCCATTGTTCCTCACTGTCACTAACATCTTCCAGAGCACTGAATTTGTTTTGAACATGTACGTTAAATGTTTTACGTATCACTTCATCTGTCTCTTAGAGTCCAAGATTTAGTTTGATGTTGCTTTTGGTCTGTTTCCCTTTCCTTAATTTCAGCCCAAATCTTCCCACTACAGGATTGTGATCATTGTTACAGTCTGCGCCTGGTAGTATTTTTGCTGACAGTAAAGAATTTCTAAATCTTTTATTTATCAGGATGTAGTCAATCTGATTTTAGGTATTATCTCCTGGACTCATCCGAGTCCATTTTCTTCTATTAGGCTGCTCAAACCAGGTGTTTACTACTATGAAGTCATTCATCTGTGCCCATTCTACAAGTTTCCCTCCCTTTTCATTTTGTGTACCAAGGCCATGAGGTCCAACTATATCCTCCACCCTATCCTGTCCGACTTTAGCATTAAAATCTCCCATTATTACTGTAACTTCTTGTGATTTACATTGGGCCTTTGCCATCTCAAATACTTCGTAGAAGTTGTCGATGTCTTCCTGAGTACTTGCAGATGTGGTGCATACACCTGAATGATGTTGATATCAAATGGCCTGCCTCCCAATTTAACCAGCAAGATATCAAATGGCCTGCCTCCCAATTTAACCAGCAAAACTCTGTCGGACACAGCCCAGTATCCCCTAACTGCTTTTGATTTGTTTATCATGCCTGCCCCCTTCCATCTCACTTCCCCTAGTCCTAAAATACTAATGTTAAGCCTTTCCATCTCCATTTTGATATTGTCTGATTTACCTTTTTGCAACAATGTTCTAATGTTCCATGTTGCGATTTTGGTATTTTTTCTGAGGTTGAGTTGATCACAGTAGCTTGCTGAGGGTCTGGTGTCACCTGTGCAGCATGACGGTCCCTACTGGACGAAGGTGCTGCATAGGAGCACCTATTTACGTCGTTATCTTCAGTTTTCTTTTGTCTGTCCATGATTATGCAGGGGAGAATACAATGGTGGTTTCCTGTTGCCTTCCATCGGTTTGTTTATGGTCTCTCTGCTAGCCTTGTCATTCCAATGACAACCTACAAGGCAGTAGGGTAATTTTTTTTCAGGGTTAACTTCCTTAGCCTTATTCTCTCCTGAGATGTCCACAAGGCAGTGGAGCTATTTACCCATAGCTTGGGGGTCTGGTTTGTGGGCACCAGGGCTTATCCACACACCGGTGGGCCTGCGTGCTGCACTTCCGGGGGCCAGACCTCCTCCGAGTCCATCGAGATTTAGCCTGAGTCTGTGAGGAGCTCAATTACCACATGTTGTCACAAGGAGGCATAACGTAGGGCTTGCTGATGGAGAGGCTATGTACTGACAGGGAGAGACTTATGCATTCTGCTCTTCTTTTCGCATAGCTGCAAGCAGCAGTGCTAGCCAGCGGTGCAGACTGAAAGTGAGAGGTGACAAGCACGTGGTCACTAGCCGACGCACAAGACGCATCACATCTGCCTTTGACACACTGTGTGTGATCAGAAGTAAAAAATCCTTTGACTTGGACTAGCTAACAATCAAAGTATGGGTGTGTGTGTTTGTGTGTATGTGCACACATGCGTGCATGTGTGTGCGTGCATGCGCGTGCTTGTATATGTGATCAAATCCTTTGACTTGGACTAACTAAAGATCAGAGTGTGGGTAAATGTGTGTGTGTGTGTGTGTCACTGTATGTGTTTGAATTGAAATGCTAAAGTAAACTGGTTACTATTACATTTACTGAAACGCTGAAGTAAACTGGTTACTATAACATTTACTGAAACGCTGAAGTAAACTGGTTACTATTACATTTACTGATACGCTGAAGTAAACTGGTTACTATTATATTTACTGAAACGCTAAAGTAAACTGGTTACTATTACATTTACTGAAACGCTGAAGTAAACTGGTTACTATAACATTTACTGAAACACTGAAGTAAACTGGTTACTATTACATTTACTGAAACGCTGAAGTAAACTGGTTACTATTACATTTACTGAAACACTAAAGTAAACTGGTTACTATTACATTTACTGAAACGCTAAAGTAAACTGGTTACTATTACATTTACTGAAATGCTGAAGTAAACTGGTTACTATTACATTTACTGAACACTAAAGTAAACTGGTTACTATTACATTTACTGAAACGCTAAAGTAAACTGGTTACTATTACATTTACTGAAACGCTGAAGTAAACTGGTTACTATTACATTTACTGAAACACTAAAGTAAACTGGTTACTATTACATTTACTGAAACGCTGAAGTAAACTGGTTACTATTACATTTACTGAAACGCTAAAGTAAACTGGTTACTATTACATTTACTGAAATGCTGAAGTAAACTGGTTACTATTACATTTACTGAAACGCTGAAGTAAACTGGTTACTATTACATTTACTGAAACGCTGAAGTAAACTGGTTACTATTACATTTGCTGAAATGCTGAAGTAAACTGGTTACTATTACACTTACTGAAATGCTGAAGTAAACTGGTTACTATTACATTTACTGAAATGCTGAAGTAAACTGGTTACTATTACATTTGCTGAAATGCTGAAGTAAACTGGTTACTATTACACTTACTGAAATGCTGAAGTAAACTGGTTACTATTACATTTACTGAAATGCTGAAGTAAACTGGTTACTATTACATTTACTGAAACGCTGAAGTAAACTGGTTACTATTACATTTGCTGAAATGCTGAAGTAAACTGGTTACTATTACACTTACTGAAATGCTGAAGTAAACTGGTTACTATTACATTTCTTGCTGTTCAGCTGCAGGACACCTACAGCAGCTGCAGGTTATCCTGCGGCGATGTGCACACATTTCATCCATAAGTACACGCCAGTCCCATTCAGAGGTCATCCAGGTCACACCAGAGGTCAGCCACTTTGACCAAGAGGTTCACATCAAAGTTCAAGGTCTTCCCAAGCAGGACAAGGTCACCCTCCTAGCAGTGACAGAGAGTGAATGGCAACGACAGCCTGTGCAGTTTGTGTCTTGTGGTCAGTACCGTACTGGTCACACAGGACAGCTGGACATTGAGAAAGATGCTTCTGTTGGTGGCACGTATACAGGTCAGTTTGCCCTGTAGCTTTCAGTGAGGTGTATTGTTCATATTCATTTCTTTTTGTCACAATGGATTTATCATGTGAAACTCAGGCTGCTGTTCATGTTAAGAGCATGTCCCCACCCCCACCCCTGTGGGGATGCCAGGGGCTCTTTCAGTATAAAGAGTATCCCCCACCTTCTGGAAATTCTATGTTAGAAATTTCCTCTTTTCTGTCACTCTTAATTTCTGTCTTGTTCCTTTGCTTTCTGTCATTTCTTCCTATCATTTTCTGCCTTGCTGTATGTATTCAATAAAGTCTTATATACTTTCTCTTAGGATTAATAATTGGGTTCATGTATTAAGTGCATTTTTGGCTCTATAAAAGTGAGATATGTGGAAACAAGTTTAGGTAATTCATGCCCGTTTTTATACATATTTTGGTGTCCTTAGGTATGCTTAAATTTAGATTCAGGTGTGTTTTTTAAATCCATCTGTGCGATAAATTGGATGGAGTGGTCAACACGGGGGCATGTCCTTAGATTATGTGCGCGAATGCATTGATATGTGTACTTATTTGTCTTTTCTTGGGTTTTTTCCTATTGAAGTTTTGTGTGTTTTGAAGCGGTTATAGTCCTGATATGGCTCTACACAGTCGGCTGGGCTTTAAACAACAGTAACAATAACAGTAAGAGCATGTCACCCCAGTGCAGTGCCATCCAGTCCTTCAGGGGAAGGGATCTGGGAAATGAATCTATTTCTGAAATATGCTTTATTCCATGGCAGCCAGGTGAATGCCCTGTTCTTCATGATTTTCAGCCGCCAGGGGATCTTTACGTTATGCAGCGAGAAGGCACACAGGCATTGGACTTGTTTTTCATCCCCTTCTGAAAGACTAAGACTTCAGTTTGATTTTCCAGTCAAACTGAGGAGAAAAGTTGAGGCCTCAGCAGGGAATGAATCCTGGAACCTCGAGTTTAGTTATTGGCAGGCAAAGGTCTGAACCATTCTACCACTCTTCTCCCCAAGAATGTATGTATTTAGATTTTCACTGAGTATTTCGTATGTCCATTATCCTGGCTCTGTACATCCCCTGTCATATTCATCTCGAAAACAAAGAAACAAACAAAAAAGATAAATACCGGGTACATACTTTTTGTTTTTTTCATAGTTTGATAGACAGTCCCATATCAGTGCCAGATCTGAACCCTGACCAAGCCTTTGAGCACAGAATTACTACTTGTGAAATATCATTTTTGAGAGGGTCTGTCAACATCAACCAGATGTGATATGATCAAAAACTCCAGGATCAGAAATATCGTAGGATCAACACCAGTCTACCATCATATTAATCAGCAGAGAATTAAGCAGTATGGTCATCTGATCAGAATACAATACAGTCCCACCAACTGGCTCAACAAGTGTACAACAAAAAGGAATGTGGACTTAAAGCAAGGGACAGGCCAAGGAAGACCTTGATGTTGATCATGTGAAGAATCCTTTTGATGTCACACAACATTTCTCCTCATCAGGCCTTCCCATTCACTGCTGACCATCGGACTGCATCTCCCCATAATACCCAAGATGGTACAAACACACAGAAAGCAGAAGACAGGCATTCTCACTGCAGACAGTAAACAGAAGACAGGCATTCTTACAACAGACAGTAAACAGAAGAAGACAGGCATTCTCACGGCAGACAGAAAGCAGAAGACAGGCTTTCTCACCGCAGACAGTAAACAGAAGACACGCATTCTCACAGCAGACAGTAAACAGAAGAAGACAGGCATTCTCACTGCAGACAGAAAACGTGAGAAGGCAGGCGTTCTCACTGCAGACAGTGAACAGAAGACATGCATTCTCACAGCAGACAGTAAACAGAAGAAGACAGGCATTCTCACTGCAGACAGAAAACGGAAGAAGACAGGCGTTCTCACTGCAGACAGTAAACAGAAGAAGACAGGCATTCTCACTGCAGACAGAAAACGTAAGAAGACAGACATTCTCACTGCAGACAGTAAACAGAAGACATGCATTCTCACAGCAGACAGTAAACAGAAGAAGACAGGCATTCTCACTGCAGACAGTAAACAGAAGAAGACATGCATTCTCACAGCAGACAGTAAACAGAAGAAGACAGGCATTCTCATGCAGACAGAAAGAAGAAGACAGGCATTCTCACTGCAGACAGTAAACAGAAGACAGCATTCTCACCAGCAGACAGTAAACAGAAGAAGACAGGCATTCTCACTGCAGACAGAAACGGAAGAAGACAGGCATTCTCACTGCAGACAGTAAACAGAAGAAGACAGGCATTCTCATTGCAGCCCCCCCCCCCCCCCCCCCCCCCCCCCCCCCCCCCCCCCCCCCCCTTTTTTTTTTTTTTTTTTTTTTTTTTTTTTTTTTTAAGAGACAGGATTCTCACTGCAGACAGTAAACAAGAAACAGCATTCTCACGCAGACAGTAAACAGAAGAAGACAGGCATTCTCATGCAGACAGAAAACGAAAACGGCATTCTCAGCAGACGTAACGAAGACGCATTCTCACTGCAGACAGTAAACGAGAAGACAGGCATTCTCACTGCAGACAGAAAACGAAGAAGACAGGCATTCTCACTGCAGACAGTAAACGAAGAAGACAGGCATCTCACTGCAGACAGAAAAAGGAAGAAGACAGGCATTCTCATGCAGACAGTAAACAGAAGAAGACAGGCATTCTACAGCAGACAGTAAACAAGAAGCAGGCATTCTCACTGCAGACAGAAACAGAAGACAGGCATTCTCACTGCAGACAGTAAACAGAAGAAGACAGCATTCTCACTGCAGACAGAAACGAAGAAGACAGGCTTCTCACTGCAGACAGTAACGAAGAGCAGGCATTTCCTGCAGACAGAAAAGAAGAAGACAGGCATTCTCATGCAGACAGTAAACAAGAAGACAGGCATTCTCACTGCAGACAGAAAAGAAAAGACAGCATTCTCACTGCAGACAGTAAAGAAGAAGACAGGCTTTCACTGCAGACAGAAACGAAGAAGCAGGCATTCTCACTGCAGACAGTAAACAGAAGAGCAGGCATTCTCATGCAGACAGTAAACAGAAGAAGACAGGCATTCTCACGCAGACAGTAAAACGAAGAAGACAGCATTCTCACTGCAGACAGTAAACGAAGAAGACAGGCATTCTCACTGCAGACAGAAAAGAAGAAGACAGGCATTCTCATGCAGACAGTAAACAGAAGACATGCATTCTCACGCAGACAGTAAACAGAGAAGCAGGCATTCTCACTGCAGACAGAAACGAAGAAGACAGGCATTCTCACTGCAGACAGTAAACAGAAGAAGACAGGCATTCTCACTGCAGACAGAAAAGAAGAAGACAGGCATTCTCATGCAGACAGTAACAGAAGACAGCATTCTCAGCAGACAGTAAACAGAAGAAGACAGGCATTCTCACTGCAGACAGAAAACGGAAGAAGACAGGCTTCTCACTGCAGACAGTAAACAGAAGAGCAGGCATTTTCATTGCAGACAGTAAACAGAAGACAGGCATTCTCACTGCAGACAGTAAACAGAAGACAGGCATTCTCATTGCAGACAGTAAACAGAAGACAGGCATTCTCACTGCAGACAGTAAACAGAAGACAGGCATTCTCACTGCAGACAGTAAACGAGAAGACAGGCATTCTCACATGCAGACAGTAAACAGAAGACAGCATTCTCATGCAGACAGTAAACGAGAAGACAGGCATTCTCACTGCAGACAGTAAACAGAAGACAGGCATTCTACTGCAGACAGTAACAGAAAAGCATTCTCACAGACAGAACAGAAGAAGACAGGCATTCTCACTGCAGACAGAAAGCAGAAGACAGGCTTCTCACTGCAGACAGTAAACAGAAGAAGACGCATTCTCACAGCGACAGTAAAGAAGAAGACAGTGTCACTGCAGACAGAACAGAAGAAGCAGGCATTCTCACTGCAGACAGTAAACAGAGAGACAGGCATTCTCATGCAGACAGTAAACAGAAGACAGGCATTCTCATGCAGACAGTAAACGAAGAAGACAGGCATTCTCACTGCAGACAGTAAACAGAAGAAGACAGGCATTCTCACTGCAGACAGTAAACAGAAGACAGGCATTCTCACAGCAGACAGTAAACAGAAGAGACAGGCATTCTCACTGCAGACAGTAAACGAAGAAGACAGGCATTCTCACTGCAGACAGTAAAAGAGGCAGGATTCTCACAGAAGAAACAGAAGACAGGCATTCTCACTGCAGACAGAAACACAGGAAGAGACAGCATTCTCACGCAGACAGTAAACAGAAGAAGACAGGCATTCTCACTGGCAGAACAGAAACAGGCTAGAGAACGAGAGCAGGCATTCTCACTGCAGACAGTAAACAGAAGAAGACAGGCATTCTCACTGCAGACAGAAAACGAAGAAGACAGGCATTCTCACTGCAGACAGTAAACAGAAAAGCAGGCATTCTCACTGCAGACAGTAAACAGAAGAAGACAGGCATTCTCACTGCAGACAGTAAACAGAGAAGACAGGCATTCTCACTAGCAGACAGTAAACAGAAGAAGACAGGCATTCTCACTGCAGACAGAAAACGAAGGACAGGCATTCTCACTAGCAGACAGAAAAGTAAGAAGACAGGCATTCTCACTGCAGACAGTAAACGGAAGAAGACAGGCATTCTCCACTGCAGACAGTAAACAGAAGAAGACATGGCATTCTCACTGCAGACAGAAAAGGAAGAAGACAGGCTTCTCACTGCAGACAGAAACGAAGAAGACATGCATTCTCACAGCAGACAGTAAACAGAAGAAGACAGGCATTCTCACTGCAGACAGAAACGAAGAAGACAGGCATTCTCACTGCAGACAGTAAACAGAAGAAGACAGGCATTCTCACTGCAGACAGTAAACAGAAGAACAGGCATTCTCACTGCAGACAGTAAACAGAAGAACATGCATTCTCACAGCAGACAGTAAACAGAAGACAGGCATTCTCACTGCAGACAGTAAACGAAGAAGACAGGCATTCTCACTGCAGACAGTAAACAGAAGACAGGCATTCTCACTGCAGACAGTAAACAGAAGAAGACAGGCATTCTCACTGCAGACAGAAACGGAAGAAGACAGGCGTTCTCACTGCAGACAGTAAACAGAAGAAGACAGGCATTCTCATTGCAGACAGAAAACGGAAGAAGACAGGCATTCTCACTGCAGACAGTAAACAGAAGAAGACAGGCATTCTCACTGCAGACAAGAAAATGTAGAAGAACAGGCATTCTCACTGCAGACAGTAAACAGAAGACATGCATTCTCACAGCAGACAGTAAACAGAAGAAGACAGGCATTCTCACTGCAGACAGAAAACGGAAGAAGACAGGCGTTCTCACTGCAGACAGTAAACAGAAGAAGTCAGGCATTCTCACTGCAGACAGAAAACGGAAGAAGACAGGCATTCTCACTGCAGACAGTAAACAGAAGACATGCATTCTCACAGCAGACAGTAAACAGAAGAAGACAGGCATTCTCACTGCAGACAGAAAACGGAAGAAGACAGGTGTTCTCACTGCAGACAGTAAACAGAAGAAGACAGGCATTCTCATTGCAGACAGTAAACAGAAGACAGGCATTCTCACTGCAGACAGTAAACAGAAGACAGGCATTCTCATTGCAGACAGTAAACAGAAGACAGGCATTCTCATTGCAGACAGTAAACAGAAGACAGGCATTCTCACTGCAGACAGTAAACAGAAGACAGGCATTCTCACTGCAGACAGTAAACAGAAGACAAGCATTCTCACAACAGACAGTAAACAGAAGAAGACAGGCATTCTCACGGCAGACAGAAAGCAGAAGACAGGCGTTCTCACCGCAGACAATAAACAGAAGAGACGCATTCTCACAGCAGACAGTAAACAGAAGAAGACAGGCATGCTCACTGCAGACAGAAAACGTAAGAAGACAGGCATTCTCACAGCAGACAGTAAACAGAAGAAGACAGGCATTCTCACTGCAGACAGTAAACGTAAGAAGACAGGCATTCTCATTGCAGACAGAAAACGTAAGAAGACAGGCATTCTCACAGCAGACAGTAAACAGAAGAAGACAGGCATTCTCACTGCAGACAGTAAACGTAAGAAGTCAGGCATTCTCACTGCAGACAGAAAACGTAAGAAGACAGGCATTGTCACTGCAGACAGTAAACAGAAGACAGGCATTCTCACAGCAGACAGTAAACAGAAGAAGACAGGCATTCTCACTGCAGACAGTAAACGTAAGAAGTCAGGCATTCTCACTGCAGACAGAAAATGTAAGAAGACAGGCATTCTCACTGCAGACAGTAAACAGAAGACAGGCATTCTCACAGCAGACAGTAAACAGAAGAAGACAGGCATTCTCACTGCAGACAGTAAACGTAAAAAGACAGGCATTCTCATTGCAGACAGTAAACGTAAGAAGACAGGCATTCTCATTGCAGACAGAAAACGTAAGAAGACAGGCATTCTCACTGCAGACAGTAAACGTAAGAAGACAGGCATTCTCATTGCAGACAGAAAGCGTAAGAAGACAGGCATTCTGACTGCAGACAGTAAACAGAAGACAGGCATTCTCATTGCAGACAGAAAATGTAAGAAGACAGGCATTCTCACTGCAGACAGTAAACAGAAGACATGCATTCTCACAGCAGACAGTAAACAGAAGAAGACATGCATTCTCACAGCAGACAGTGAATGTAAGAAAACAGGCATTCTCACTGCAGACAGAAAACTTAAGAAGACAGGCGTTCTCACTGCAGACAGTAAACGTAAGAAGACAGGTGTTCTTACAGCAGACAGTAAATGTAAGAAGACAAGGCATTCTCATTGCAGACAGAAAACAGAAGACATGCATTCCCACTGCAGACAGTAAACAGAAGGAGACAGGCGTTCTCACTGCAGACAGTAAACAGAAGGAGACAGGCATTCTCACTGCAGACAGAAAATGGAAGAAGACAGGCGTTCTCACTGCAGACAGTAATCAGAAGAAGACAGGCGTTCTCACTGCAGACAGAAAACAAAAGAAGACAGACATTCTCACTGCAGACAGACAGAAAACATAAGAAGACAGGCATCTCACTGCAGACAGACAGAAAACATAAGAAGACAGGCATTTTCACTGCAGAATATAGAACTCAATCTACAGAAACAAACTTTTCTAGTCAGGAGTAAGAGTAAATAAAGCTTTATAAAGATGGTGTGTTGTAACTTGAAGTCATTTGTTAAGTGTGCCAGATTTTTAAAAAAAATTGGGGGCTTGTCCTTTTGAAAGTGTACAGCATGACAACAGATAACAGAGAACATTCAGATACAAGGAAATTCTTCATTAAGAATTCAAGCAAGCAAGCAAGTGATCATGCATTTACTTTGCGCACGTTTGTGCACACATGAGTATCAAAAAGCCTTGGGATGTATATTTTCAGGTGTGGAGCCCATGGGGTTGTTCTGGAGCATGATCCCCAAGCCATCAGGTGATCAGAATGTCCGCTTATCGATGAAGAATGCGGAGAGGCCGGTGGTGTACAGGCTGTCTGTCTACCAAGGTCACTTGACGCTGGACGACATGCTGGGGGAGAAGTGTCAGCACCAGCCATTGTCCACACGCACCGTGCAGCGTGTTGTTCTTGCCCCACATGTGAGAAGAATCCCAGTGAAGGAGGGCAGAGTACGAGGAATGCTCTTTCTTCCTCCAGGTACCTTAAGGAATCCTATCTTATTGCTAACAGACTTCTTCCTTAATTTCTAGGGATAGGATAAAATAAGCCTGTTCTTGTCTTGATGGACTATGGGAATTGTGCCTCTGTACAGATGTTTCCGATGTACAAGTCTGGGCATAGTGACAGTGGTACTTGGAACCAGTGCCACAAAGAATATAATACATCCTATGGATATCTGATTGAATATGTATTTGTGTTCATTCCAAGCTGTTGACACATACTCTCATTAATCTATTGGCTCCCTGGTGATGTACAGTGTACAACACAGTTTCATGATCACTGGTGCGTAGATGACATGTCGCATGTCAGATAAATAAGTGATAGTGTTTTGTTCAGCATTGCAAAAAGGCTGTTTTGTAACTTTGTAACAAGTGTTAACACCCCTGACAGCTCTTTCTTCCCCAAGTACCGCAAGCTCAGTGGTGCGTATGTGGTGTGTCACTGTCTGTGTATGTGAGGAAGAGATTGAGAAAGAGAACATGTGTGAATGAAAGGAGAATGGCATTTCAGAAAAACTGTGTGACAATCTAATATTTTTTTTGTAAAGAAAATGTTTGTTCATTTATTATTTGTTTGTACTTTATAATCATGGAGATAAAAATGAACAAAAATTTTTAGGTGTAATTTTGCAGTTTTTCAGGAAGTGTTCTCAGCATACACCGTAGTCAAAATTTTTGGTAGTGAAGGGATGAACAATGGTTGTCAAATTGTGCCTGAGAAATCTCTATGTGTCTGTCTGTCTCTCCCGCTCTCCAATTCTCGCTGTCTCATTGTTTTAATGTTACCGGTATTGTGACTGACTTCTGTTTGCATTGTTGAAATATTGATGCCTTTTGGACCGTGACTACTGGATTGATAACAAGGATCTGGCGACATTTTTTTCACCCCATTGTTTCCTCTGTGTTTCTGTCTGGTATGCTTGTCTGTCTGTCTGTCTGTCTGTCTCTCCCTCTCTCTCTCTGTTTTATTCTTTGATGATATTCGGTCAAAGTTTATCCCACAAAAGTAATATAAATGCTTAGTTATGCTTGAATTGTTTGTTATTGTGTTCAACTTGTTTTCATTTTCCTAAAAATTTTGGTTTGTTCGTACTTAAAGCATCTGAAATTTGGGAAATTCATTTGTCGCAATACATAGTTTTTTGGGTTAGTTAATTGTTAATCTCATTTACTACGCTGTTGGATTCTTCTATCAAACGTATAGACACTGGTTCAGTGGGGGCTATGGGGTTTCTTTTCATTTGTTTTGTTTTGTTTTTTTTTTGCTTTGTTTTTAAAATGAAGTTCTGAAGTCTAAAAAAAAAAAAGGAAATTATGTGCCAGAGAACAGTGAATTTAGTAGGTCCAATTCATTCCAAATTCTCTGAACTGATCTTATAAATTTTACTGTTTTAGTGATTATTTTGTTGGGTTTGCTTTTCTTCTAGTTTATATTCTATGTGCAAGTTGGATTTGTGACAGGGTAAGGTTGAGGTTAACCAAAATAACTACTAGCATGATGCTTTGGTGCCAGACAAATGCGTGCAGAAGACTTAAATCATGTCCAAAGAATTTTTTTTTTTTTTTTTTTTTTTTTTTTTCAGACTCAGTTTGCACACTATGTTTTATTATTTGACTTGCTTTGTGTCACAGGTAAAGGTCCATTCCCAGGTGTGTTGGACATGTTTGGAATGGCAGGAGGTCTGATAGAGAATAGAGCTGCTCTGCTGGCTTCCCACGGCTTTGCTGCGTTCGCTTTGCCCTTCTACCGCTATGACGATCTTCCTGACACCATTTATGACATAACGTTTGATCATTTTGAGGTAACAAGATTGGTGTATCTGAAGGTTATTCCATAACCCTGAGATTGTAGGGTTGCAACTCCCACCTGCACACACAATACGAGTTGACTTGTATATGCATGGCTGTTTTTTTTACCCTGCCATGTAGACAGTCTCACTTTGTTTCCGGGGATGCGCATGATGTGGGTTTTCAATTTCAGTTTCAGCTTCTCAGCATGATGTATCCATGTTCAGAATGAATTCCTCATGCACTGACGCCATGGGTGCCATGTGATGGAGGCAATCCAAAGTGATCACAGCATAAGACTTAAGCCTGCATATAAGCCCCATAAGCTGGTGTTTTCATGTTTCCACAGGCCACAGATACTGACATTCTTACAGGATCTTTAACATGGGTATTTGATATCTGCATGCCTACACATACGAAGGGGGTTCAGGCATTAATAAGTTGGCACATATGTCGATGAGGGAGATTGGAAAAATCTCTGCCCTTTACCCACCAGATAATACCCAAGCGGGTTCGAACCTAGACCTTGCAACTGGAAGACCCATGTCCTAACTGCCCAATTGTCATATCTGTCATTGTAGGGGAGGTGGTAGATACCTCAACTTTGCTCAGAGCCAGCATTAAGAACAGGGCCAGGAGCCCGTTCGCAGCTGAGTGAAATGGAGATGGCAAGCACAAAATGTTTACCGAGTCAGATTTGTACTGAAAGCATGTCAAAAGCTCCATCATGAAAGCATGTGACACTAATACAGACTAGTAAAAAAGCAAGCAGAAATGCTAAAAAAAAAAAAACGTGATTTAATTTAAGGAATGGACGTTTTCATGGTGGAATCTTGTTTTGTTCTGGTTTTGTTTTGGGGTTTTTTTGTTTGTTGGTTGGGATTTTTTTGTTTTTGTTTTATTTTTTTGCTACTCAGTCTTCTGCATTGATCCTGTGTCACTGCCCCCACACCACTCATTTTGGCTGTTATCTCCCAATCCACCAAAACTCAGGTCACTATGAGAGCAGGTATGTCTGTCTATAGTGAGCATTTGGTGTGAGATCGTAGGAGTTCATACCTTGCACTACTGGGCACACAGTGCTGGTGAAAAGAAATGTTTCAGTGCAAGGCAGACTTTACATTCATTACATTATGCTGTAAGCAGCAGAAAGCAGACAATCCAATATGTCTCATCTTTAACTGTCTCTAGAGCATGCTTGGAACTTCTGTTAGATTTAAAAACAAGTGGGGATAAAAGTGCATGCGTGCACTACACTACTGTTTGATAATACGTCAATTGACTTAATCTGAAAAGTTTAAGAGATATCATATTCATGACAGTGATAAACATGGCACAAGCACAGATAGGATTTCGGTCATAGCTTTGCAGTGAAAGAACCCCTGACAGGCTTTACAGCCATTATATCACACTGTACCTAGCAGAAAGTAGACGATCCAACATGTCTCTCATCTTCAACTGTCTCTAGAGTATGCATGGAAATTCTGTGATTTGAAAACAAGTGGGGATAAAGGTACGTGTGTGCACTACAGTACTGCTTGATAATAACATTAGTTGACTTAAACCTGAAAATTTTAAGAGATATATTCATGACAGTGATAAACATGGCACAAGCACAGATAGGTTTGCTGTCATAGCTCTGCAGTGACTGAACCTCTCATAACACAGTTACTCATTTCTTTGGGATATTTGCTTTCAGCATCTTCATTTTTATCAATACTGCAAAGAACAGAGAGATCAGTGGCGTAGTTTACACATAGTTTGATATTCACAAGTTTTATCTTTTATTTTTATTTTTAATTTCTCACCAAATACAGGACACAGACTTTTCACTGTTTCAAGCATTCAGCATAAGTGTATGACCTGATATCACTTCTATTGTGGAAAAATCAGTGAAAACATTTCCTTACAGACCAGTCATTCCACAAATAATTAGGGAGTCAGTTGAAGAAATTCAGTGTGATACAGTTTCAACACATTTTTTTCTACAAATTAAGCAGAAGTGTATCTCAAAATTGAACTTCCAAACACAATAACAGTGGCAATGAATGCAGCAAAAAGAAAAAAAATCCATTCTGAATGTATGTGTATGCTAAAGAAGGCAGTTCCAGAGTGACTCTTCTTCATCAAGTGCCGTGCCGCATGGCGTTGGCGATCATGGCCCTCCATATGTATCTATCCCTTGTTGCCCCAAGTGCATCTTGCACCTTCTCTGTCCTCAGCCACCCTGCGAGTCCGTCCAATATTTTCTCCCTGGGTCTACCTGGTGCTCTCTTTCCCTCCAGCTTTCCTGTTGTGACCAGGTGCTCTAATTCCCCTTTCCTCATAAAATGGCTTATAAATGTTGCCTGCCTTTTCCTTAAGTTTCTTATCAATGATCTTCTTGTATCAGAGTGACTCTTGCTGCTCTGAAGTTCGGTCAGGTTACACACGGAATCAGATTCATGGTCACCTGCAGAGCCCAGCACAGCTTTATGCTCAGAAAAAAGGGCTGCTCACCAGCTGTGAAGGGTGTGAAGAAGGGCCACAGAATTTGGGACAATTTTTCACAATGCTGTGGTGATAGGAATGGAGATGATAGAGTGTGGATTGAGACTGCATAGGAGGGCTATGCTCTACACTTACTTTCATAATGTATCCTGGTGTTAACCAGGCTTGAGAGATACATACACCTGCTGTGTCAGAGGCTAAAACATTTCAATTGCACACTGACCTTTATTACTCTTCACACTTAAAGTTAAGTTAAACACTATTTGAGAATCCGTATACCTAAATTTTGGTCAAAATAATCTGAATACTAAAAGATATTTTGCAATTCATAGTTCACATGCTGAATGGTTATAAAGTTGAAAACAAAATAAGAAAAAAAGATGTGAATACAGCTCTTGGTACTTGATCATGTTCCTCTGCTTTTTTTCAACCATCATGTTGTGTGTATGGTTACCTTTTTTTCTCCTCATTGTGATTTTGTTGTTTAGAGTTCATGGATGTATTCAAGTCAGATTTTGGGCAAGCACCTGGTTTTCAAACAGATCCAGATTCAATTGAGTTGAAGTTATTTCTTTTCAAAACAAAATCAGTGTTTCATCAGTTTGGAGCCAAGGATAATTTTTGTTATATTTTGAATTTTTTTCAGGCAGAATTATTATTTTTGTTGATATGAAGAAAAACAGTACGATTTGTCATACCAAGGCATGATTATTTTGAAACCATATGTGACCTGCCAGCATGAAATCAGTCTTTACTCGCATTTTGGGTATTTTGAGATATAGATATCACTGGAAAGTGTACATTCTGCTGATTGTTTTGGTTCTTGAATGAAGCTTGTACCGTACTCAAAAAAATGTAGACGTTATGTATGTTTAAAGTCATTTAGTTGTATGATGGCCTTTTGAGAAAACGGCCTCTAAAGTTTTTATGTACTCTCCTACACATTTTCCTTAAATTTCTTTATTTGGTGGCTTTGACCTGGTTTTCTAATTTTAGCTGTGATTATCTGAAAGGTGTACCAAAGAGCTTTCTGTCAGTGTATTACATGTGGGGGTACTGTACAAGTTACGGTTCATGATAAGAGACAAAAGTAGGTACTTTTGGAAGGAAATTGCGTTCTTTCTGCTGCGATCAGTGCATTAAAATACCATTTTAAATTGATTAATGATATTTTTTCAAGAAAAAACATTCTGTGGGGGCTAGATTATAGTCCACAGAAATCAAAACACCCCAGATAGACCCTCAGTTACCTTTTCAGCTCCTAGTGCTGTTCGACTGACTGTGAGTTAAGACTGAATTGGTGGTGGAAGGTCACATATACACATCATTTTAGGAGAACAGGCAACAGACTGGCATTTTTAAGTTTTGTTTGTTCATTTTTGAAACGAAACACAATCCATTGGTTTAAAGCTAACTATGAAGTTTGTTTGTTTTCAAAACACCAAATAGTATGTTGGTTTGGAGCTAAATACAAGTTTTGTTTGTTTTGAAAACCGAACATAGTCTGTTGGTTTGGAGCTAAGGATATTTTCTTCTTTTTATTCTTCCTTCAAAATGTTGGTTTGGATCTAACTGTAGATTTTTTTTCAAAACAAAATGCGGGCTGGTTGATAGGGCCATGGACTTAAGTTCTAGTATCTCAGGTTCGATCTCAGACCGCAACATTAAAAACTTTTTTGTTTGATGGCCATCTGTTTCCATCATTCAGGTGTCAACATTTCAACACCTTGCCAGCGCATAGGGCTTTGCTTAGGCTCAGGGAATTTACAAGAAAATTGCTGGCAGATTTGGGTGGAGTGCTTATGTAATTGTCCGAGTGTGATGAATCCCTCTTGAACATGTAATTGTCCGAGTGTGATGAATCCCTCTTGAACATGTAATTGTCCGAGTGTGATGAATCCCTCTTGAACATGTAATTGTCCGAGTGTGATGAATCCCTCTTGAACATGGAATTGTCCGAGTGTGATGAATCCCTCTTGAACATGTAATTGTCCGAGTGTGATGAATCCCTCTTGAGCATGTAATTGTCCGAGTGTGATGAATCCCTCTTGAACATGTAATTGTCCGAGTGTGATGAATCCCTCTTGAACATGGAATTGTCCGAGTGTGATGAATCCCTCTTGACCATGTAATTGTCCGAGTGTGATGAATCCCTCTTGAACATGTAATTGTCCGAGTGTGATGAATCCCTCTTGAACATGGAATTGTCCGAGTGTGATGAATCCCTCTTGAACAAACTCATACGCAAACTTAAAACAGAACACAGTCAGTTGATTTAGAGCTAATTATAAGTTTTGTGTGTTTTCAAAACAGCGTGGTGTCAGTTGGTTTTCATCCCATCCATCGGTCCTACCTGGAGGAATTGGAGTGATTGGTGTGTCAGCGGGAGCCAGCTATACCGTTATGATGGGCTACAAGTGTCCAGAGGTAATCTGTATTTGTGTGTTTATTCTTTTACGTATTTATTTAATCATTTATTATTCAGATGGTTCTCCCCCATGGGGATGCCAGGGGCTCTTTCAGTACAGATAATATCCCCACCTTCTGGAAATTCTATGCTAGAAATCTCCTCTTTTCTGTCATTGTTTTTCTTTCTTCCTTGATCGTTTGCTTTCTGTCATTTTCCCCCCGTCATTTTCTGCCTTGCTTTTCCATTCACCTGTATGTGTTTAATAAGGTCTTATGCACTTTCTCTTAGGATTGATAATTGGGTACACGTATTAAGCTTATTTTTGGCTTTAGGAAAATGAAATATGCAAAAGCAATTTTTGGTAATTTAGGCCTGTTTTCATACATGTTTTAATGTTCTTAGTTATGTTTAAATTTGTAGTCAGGTATGGTTTTTAAATCTACTGTGCGATAAATTGGATGGAGTGGTCAACACCAGGGGCATCTCCTTAGATTCTGTGCGCAAATGCATTGATATGTGTAATTTTCTTTTCCTTTTTTTTTCCAGTTGAAATATTGTGTTTGAAACGGTTTAGCATCCTTAGTTATGTTTAAATTTGTTTTAAGGTATGTTTTTTTAATCCCCATCCCCATTCAATCCCCTTCTTGCCAGTTTCTATTCACGTCTTGGAGTTTTCTGTATTATTGATCTTTGCCAGTGTGATTTTGCAGATCCAGCTATTAACAGCTTAAAAGTAAACACAGAAACAACCAAGTGAATTACTTCTCCCAATACTTTAACCACTTTTTAATTTTTCTTCTGCACTGTTTATGTGTCATTGCCTCTATACCACTCATTTCAACTTTCCATCATACCTCCAAACCCATCAAAGCTTGGTCTCCAAGAGAGCAGGGCATAAAGTGCATAAAGGGCCACAGAGTCTGGGACAGTTATTTAACAGTGCTATGATGATGAGAATGGGGATGCTAGCCATTGATGCTATAGACTTCCATGTCAGATTGAGACTGTGTGACAGGGCTGTACTTTCCGCTTACTTTCGTATGTCCACTGTAGGAATGCATGGGCTCTTTCACCTTTTGGAAATTCTGTGAAATAGATTTTCTGTTTTGCGTCACTGTCTTTGTTTCTGGCTTGCTGCTTTGCATTTTGTCATCTCTTTCTATCATTTTTTACTTGGCTGGTGTGTTCACCTGTAGGTTTTCTATAAAAAAAAGTCTTGCTTACTTTCTGTCAGGATTGATGATTGGGTACAGGTATGAACTGCATTTTTGGCTTTAAAGAAATTTGATGTGCAGAAGCAGTTTTTTTTAATAATTTAAGCCTGTTTTTATATATGTTTTAACCTTTGACTCCTGCACCTTGTCCATCAGCATCCTGCATTGTCAACCACGCTAGCAAAGCAAAAATTTGACCCCTCAACTCTCTCACCCTGTCCACTAGCTTCTTGCAGGAAGCTGGTGGATAGGGTGAGGAAGTCAAAGGGTTAATTTTTTGCACTAGTTGGATAGGGTGCAGGAGTCAAAGGGTTACAGTTTGAAGTTTGTTCAAGAAGGATTCACCGCACGCAGACAATTCCATATGCACTCTACCCAGATCTGCCAGCAATTATCTTGCAGACTCCCTGGGCCTGGGCAAACCCCTGTGCGCTGGCAAGGTCTCGAAATCAGAATATTTCAACCACCTTCTTGGTCTTCATCTGCACTCAGAGTAATGTTTCCTTGGATGTTATTTTGGCCTGTTGTGCAGGTATTATGTTTCCGCACAGTGCATGCTTCTGTTTTCAGTGGGTAATAAACACAGGCAACCACAATTAATTCATTTTGTATTACCCAGGAGGTATGTATGTGTGTTTGCGTGTACTTTCTGGTTGAATGCCTGTTGCCGAAATGTGTTAGGAATATTTTCTCTGCTGTTTCTGGATGGATCTTTTACAAACTTTATTCAAAGGTGTGGACTGCTCAAGGGTCGTAAATGCATAAGTTTGGAGGACTGTATATGAGGGTCAATCACATAGACATAAAAAGCAAAGCTTACAGTCAGCACTTCTTGAGGAAGATGTGTGAACAGCACTTTTTCAGAAACTTCTGACAAAATTTGAAATTTTGTTTCGCTGTCTTGAGTCTACCATTGTCTTCAGTACACATGCAGTTTGATTTCAGCTGAAGCTTCTTCAACATCATAGTGATATTGAGCAGTACAAAAGCTTGATTTTCTGTGATTTAAAGAGATTGTTAGAGAATAAGGAGATTGCCAGAATAGTCAAACCATCTTAATAAATATTTTTAATCTAAGGAGATTGCTAGAATAGTCAAACCATCATATTTGATTTTTTTTAACCTTTGTTTTTGAATGGGTGTGTGCATGTAGTTCCTGTGCATGAGCCCATGTATACATGTATGTGTGTTGAAAATTTAGGACAGTCTTTTGATTTTGACAGGTGAAAGCTTGTGTTGTGATTAATGGACCTTCATTTCACAGCGTAATGGATGATGGTCATGTGTTCACTGTGGATGCCAGGTGAGTATTTTCTTCTTCTTCTTTTTCACTCTGTTTTAAACAAAAACAAAAAAAAGCAATGGAGAATGTGTCATATAGCTGTGTGTTTGTCTTCAGTCTATGACAAAAGTATATCAACAAGATTTTTTCTGCTCTTTATGGGTGAATCTGTACCAGATTTTGGTTTGATTGATTGATTGATTTGGTTCAGTTCTTACATTGACACCCACCTCAGGTGATATGGCCGACAGGCATAATCATCCCAGGGAAGTGGGGCAAAGGGAGCTTATCTAATCCTATACTGATACCACCAGAACAACAATGATGTTAAGATGGGACATTGAAAAGGCCAGTTTTAATGTAGCATACCCCAGGATTTGAACCCACAACCATTAGCATGTGAATCCGATGCTCAAAGCTAAGGACTTGAAGATCACAACCTGTGAAGTGAGATGTCATAGAAGAGCAGCAGGCAAGACCAAAGGGGACATGATCAGAAACAGAGAGATCTTGAGAGATGTCAATCATTACATCACACAACAGCGGATCAAGAGGGTTGGCCATCTGACCAGGATACCAGTCAATTATGCAGCCCTTCGAGCTTACAACACCAGGTGCAAGGGCTTCAGAGCCAGAGAAAGACCATAGTGATGTTGGATGGATGGAGTGGAAGACACAGTTAACATCTACAACATGACTCTGTGTCAGGCCTCCAGTCTAGCTGCATACTGACAGTTTCAATTTCCCACGACATCTTGCTGCAGATGAATGGAAACAGTTAAGAGAGATCAATCAACAAACAGACCATCATAATCAGTGTTTTCTTACCAGAGACATCCTACATAAAGTTTGATTATAATAGGCCTACATTTTCACAATAATGTAGTTGTACATAAAGTTTGATAATACATTTTTACAACGATGTAGTTGTGCATGGTTTGAAATGAAGTCTGAAAATTTATTCAAGAGGTTCATCACACTCGAACAATTCCATGTACGCTCCACCCAGTCTGCCATCTGTAAAGTGACAGATTCCATGTGTGAACAGTTCCGTGTATACTCCACCCATTGTGCCATCTGTAAAGTGACAGATTCCATGTGTGAACAATTCCGTGTATACTCCACCCAGTCTGCCATCTGTAAAGTGACAGATTCCATGTTCAAGCAATTCCATGTATTCTATCCACCCTGTCTGCCATACAGACACCACGAGCCTGCGCAAAATTCTATGCACTGGCAAGGTCTTGACATGGAAAAGGGAATATTGGGTGAGTGAGCGGGGAAGAGGACATGTATATGAAACACTAAACGGATACCACCAGAATGATTGTAGCATTAAGATAGGCAGCAAACAGACCAGTTTTCATGTTTTGGGCTGGGATTGAGTCCCCAAAGCTGTTGTCCATCTACTTGTGCAAGGGGTTTTACGTACTGTATATGAAAATAGAATTGCAAAAATAAGCTTGTGCATTTCATGAAGTTTGTGTGTATTTTCTGGCATCTTTACTGTACATTTTATACATCTACAGTGGTAAGCAACTAGTCATAAACAAATGAAAATTTCACTTTCAATATATTAATATCTATATATAAATTTGCACTTTCAATATATTTATATCTTTGTGTTTGTCTATATCTGTATAGCTATTTTAGTATATCTGCATCTATATCTCTATATCTACATGTTTAGTCAACTGGGCAGTGTAGTTAGTTGATGGGGAGATTGAGGGTTTGAACCTCCATCAAGCCAAAATTTTACTTTGGGACTTTTCGACCTCGACCAGTTCCTATCCAAAATTGAGCATTCTGTGGGTTCATGGGGAAGACTGGGACCACACAGTTGAGTTTCGTCCACTTTACGGATGTGTCATTAAGGGTGTTCTCAAATTATCCTTCACAGCACCACATGTGTTCTGTTGGACCTGGTCGATACCAGGATGTATTAGGAAAGCAAGCATGGAATGTAGCCCTGTCAAGCAGTCTCAATTCTAGATGGAACTTAACCCTTTGACTCCCACACCCTGTCCACAAGTATCTTTCATTGCCGATCATGTTAGCAAAGCGAAAACATAATCCTTTGATTACCTCGCCCTATCCACCAGCTTACTGCAGGAAGCTGGTGGATAGGGTGAGGGAGTCAAAGGGTTAGGTTTTCGCATTTGGTGAATAAGGTGAGGGTGTCGAAGGGTTAACTCCACAGCATCATCACTGTTCATCCCTGCTTCCATTATCTTAGTATTGTGAAAACTTGTCCAAGATTCTGTGGCTTTTTGTGCCCTGCTGTCATGATGGTCTCAGTTCTAGTGGGTTTGATGGTGTGTTGGAGAGCCAAAATAAACAGCAGGGAGTTGTAACACACAAGCAGTGCAGGAAGAAAAAAAAAGGAAAACAAAAACAAAAAGGAAATGTTTAGCCTAATCGAGAATACTACAGCAATTTCTGACACAAAATAGGAAAACCAGGCTAAAGTACATTTTCAATTCTGAATTTTTAAATGATTTTGAAAATTTCATTTTATAAATTGAAATGTAGAAAATAGAATTTATCATTTATAATTTTCTTTTAAGATGTGATTAACCATTTGACTTCCACACCCTATCCACCAACTGCAAAAACTTAAATGTTTGACCTCCTCACCCTATCCTCCAAGGTGAGGGAATCAAAGGGTTAAGTTTTTGCTTTGCTAGTGTGGTTGACAGTGCAGGATGCTGGTGGACAAGGTGTGGGATTCAAAGGGTTAAACTTTGTAAGTGTATTTTTGACAAGGGAAGTAGTAAGCTAATAAAATTCACATTCTTAAGTAGCTTTTTATGGTGCTTTCAGCCATAAAACCTTTGGAAATTGAAGATTACATATTAAACACTGAAAATATCTTAAGTGTCATAATTTTGACCATGTCCAACTATTTTTGGCTGTAGCTATGATTAGCTGGCTACATCTTCAGCTGGGTTTTCTTATGCTGCGCCACATGTTCTCTTAAACTGTTGTACATGAACTGGTTTGCCATTCTGATGTTAGTTCAGATAAACGCAAGAGCGTCAAAACGAAAGAAGGAATGAGTTTTAAAGGGACGTGGATTGTTGACGATAAAGATGTAATACCTGTGAGTATTTGTAAAACCGGACAAAATACAGGGGGGTGCAAAAGTAGGTATATCAGTTATGAAAAAAGAAAACACATACCATACTCATTGCATTTATTATACAAACAAATGAATATTGCATATACATGTAATAACAAGTACAGCCTTAATCCCTCAGATACTCGAACTGCTTGCCGTCAGTATTCACACACTCCTCTAATCGAGAGCGGAATTAAGCATTATAATAATGATGTGGTACTCACTGTATACCTACTTTTGCACCCCCGTGTATATATAGGCCTATATCTTGTCCGATTATATATACAGGGGGGTGCAAAAGTAGGTATACAGTAAGTATCACATCATTATCATAATGGTTAATTCCGCTCTTGATTAGAGGAGTATGTGAATACCGACAGCAAGCAGTTTGAGTATCTAAGGGATTAAGGCTGTGCTTGTTATTACATGTATATGCAATATTCATTTGTTTGTGTAATAAATGCAATGAGAATTGTATGTGTTTTCTTTTTTCATAACTGTATAGCCTACCTACTTTTGCACCCCCTGTATATATCGTGTGTGTGTGTGTGTGGTCTGTCAGTTTGTGCGTGTGTGTGTGTGTGTGCGTGTGTGTGTGTGTTTGTGTTTGTGTGTGTGTATTTACATGTGTGCTTGCATATATTACATTGTATGTTCACATGTATGTTTGTAAGAGAGAGAGTGTGTATGTGTATGCTTGTAAGCAGGTGTGTGTGAGTATGTACATACATGTGTATGTCTGTGTGGGTGTGTTGATTTCTTGGTGATGACCCCAGCAGGGCAAGAGGACCAGGCAGCAGAACACATATCGCAGCGATCTTACCGCTGTTGAATAGAGCAACAGTTAGGTATGGTTGACGACAAACTTCACTGATGACCTAGCTCCATTGCAGCGGATTTTGTAAAAAAAAAAAAAAAGAAAAAAAAAAAGGCAAAATACAACACCAGGTGTAGGCTGACAGTGTAGAAGGTGAAGAAAAGAAGAAGAAGATTTCTTGGTGGTCACATGTTTTAGGGACAGATGTAGAATACTTGTGCCTGTCTCTGTGCCCCCCCCCCTCCCCCCGCTCCTGTTGGATTGCCGGAGGCTCTTTTAGTATAAATAGTATCACCACCTGGAAATTCTGTGCTATAGAAATTTCCTCTTTTCTGTCACTCTCTTTGTTTCTGCCTTGTTGCCTTGCTTTCTGTCATTTCTACCTATTTTCTGCCTTAATGGTCCATTCACCTGTATTTTTTCAATAAAGTCTTACATACTTTTTATTCGGATTGATAATTGGGTACATGTATTAAGTGCATTTTTGGCTCTAAGGAGGTGAGATATGCGGAAGCAATTTTAGGTAGGCCCTAATTTATGCTTGTTTTTATATATGTTTTGATGTTCTTATGTATGCTTATATTTGTATTCAGGTGTGTTTTTTAAATCTCCCATGTGCGATAATGGTCCTAGGCCAGGGGCATGTCCTTAGATTATGTGCGCGAATGCATTGGTATGTGTACTTAATTTTCTTTTCTTATTTTTTCCTGTTGAAGTTTTGTGTTTTGAAGCGATTATAGCCCTGATATGGCCTTGCGCAGTCGGCTGGGCTTTAAACAACAATAAAAGAAAAGAAAGAAAAGTCTCTGTCAGTATGAACACTTTTCTACTGGTCCAGCCAGCAGACCCACAGATAGAGCATCTGATGATGTGGGGGTCAAGTCCAGCCCACTAGATAAAGAAAAATGCCTGTTCACTGCGCATCTTAATGTGCATTTTTTTTTTTTAATGAAGCTGTTTGATTTTTCTTTTTGATTTCTTTTGATAGTCATAGAGCCATAAAAACAAGGGAAAAACTGGACTGCTTGTTGGTCATCAATCATTCTGGTAGTATAAGCTGTGTGTTCCATAGGTCCCCCTCCCCCTCTTTTCAAGAACTTGCTAGTGCATAATGTTTTGCACAGGCTCAAAAACCCTGCCAGGTAATTGCTGGCAGTTTTGGGTGGAGCGCATATGGAATTGTCTGAGCATGATTAATCCGTCTTGAACAAACTTCAGACTGGTTGAAAAATCCCACTTGAACAATCTTCAAACTCCAAACTTAATGTGCCATCCATTGTTGAGGTGTCACTTTGATGTGTAACCCCAGTTTCTCTATCTGACCATTCGAGTCCCGTGCCCTGTCCACCAGCATCCTGCATTGCCAAGGCAAACACTTAACCCTTTAATTCCCTCACCCTGTCCTCCAGCTTTTGCAGTTGGTGGATAGGGTGTGGGAGTCAGAGGGTTAAGATTTTTACAGTTAGTGAATAGGGTGCGGGTGTGAAAGGGTTAAAATGGTTTAAGAAAGAAAATCTTGCCAAGGGAGGTTTTTTTTTAATGATAATGAAAATTTATATAGCACAACATCCCAGGAAGAAATCCCCTAAACACTTTCAGGCATGAGAATTCTCCTCAGATCTGCTGTTTTCAGTAGAAACTGACAAAGTTTCTGGGGTGGGGGGGAAGCTATGAATTCCTCAGATTTTTTAGAGAGAGAGATTATATCCCTTCCAATCCAGAAGTTTAAAGAGGTAATTAAAATAATACAAATGCCCACTGTCATTACCTACAGCTCTTCAAAAGCTGTACATAGGTAGGCCTACTTAGATGGACACTTATGCTGAAGTGACTCTGAATATACGAGGGTGAATCAAAAAGTTATGCTTTTTTATTTATATTAGACGAAGTTTTTGATAAGATTACCTGAAATGTTTCTCAGTTACAAATGATTGTAACTGTTACGGACTGAAATATTTTGTTTGGTATGTTTCCGGTTGGTAGACTTGTGAGGAAAATTCAAAATGGCTGCCCCCTTAGAGCTGTGTCAAAAACAAAGGGCAGTGATTGAATTCCTTGTTGCTGAGGGGGAACCCCTCTGAACATTCACAGACGATTACAGAATGTGTATAAGGAGAATACTTTAGATTATAGCAATGTTCGCAGGTGGGTCTGTCGTCTGAATGATGAAAAGGTGGGAACTGCGAGCGTAGCCGATAAACCCCGTTCTGGCTGTCGGTCCACTTGTGTGAATCCTGCCAATAAAGCAAAAGCAGATGCTCTCGTAGTTTGCTAACTCATTATCAGCCATTATGTTTTGTATTGGTTGTTTTGATTCAGTGTGTGGTAATTTTAGCGTTTGGTCAACAAGCAAAGCCAGAACAAGATTGAGGCAGCCGAGATGTGGTTTCTAAGAAGAATGTTGAGAGTTCCATGGACAGCAAAGAAAACAAACGAGACAGTCTTGATGGAGGCAGACACAAGTAGATCATTCATAAGGAAGATTAGGAAAAGACAGGCAATAATTATTTATAGGCCATTTTATAAGGAAGGGGGATTTGGAGCACCTGGTCACAACAGGAAAGCTGGAGGGAAAGAAAGCACCAGGTAGACCCAGGGAGAAAATGCTGGATGGACTTGCGGAGTGGCTGAAGACAGGGGAGGGAGGAGGAGATGCTTGGGGCAACATGAGATAGAGACAGATAGAAGTCCATGATCGCCAACGCCATGCGGCAGGGCACCTGATGATGATGATGATAAACTTTCCCAGCTGCCTCCTCTTTCTCTCCCATTATGTAACACATCAGTCCCAATTTCTGATTCAGCTAAAAACCTTGGTGTCTGCATTGACTCTACCCTGTCCATGAACAACTTTGTTTCTCAAACTGCCAGATCTTGCTACTATCATCTCCATCGTATAAGCCTGATCAGGAAGTATCTCTCTGTCGAAACAACTGCAAAACTCGTTCTCTCCTTCATAATGTCTCGCATTGACTATTGCAATTCACTCCTGTCTGGTCTCCTGCCTCCACCATTCACATCCTACAGCGCATTCAAAACAATGCTGTACGCCTTGTACTCAAAAAGAAAAAAGCTGACCACATATCTCCTCTCCTGGCACAACTTCACTGGCTCCCTGTATCAAAGCGCATACAGTACAAACTAGACACCATGTGCTACAAAAGCCTCAATAACGCAGCCCCCGATTACCTGTCAAGCCTACTTGAGATCTATGTTCCCTCACGTACCCTCCGCTCTGCCTCCGATCCTCTGACTTTTCGCTTTCCACGCACTAAGCTCAATACCTATGGTCCACGAGCCTTCTCTGTTTCTGGTCCACTCTCCTGGAACAAACTTCCTCTCTCAGTCCGTCAGCAACCTACTTTTGCCTCCTTCAAGTCCGCTCTCAAAACTCACCTTTTTCCTCTGCATAAAATCCTAACCTCACTCAACCCCCCTCTGCAGCCTGTCTCCGCTCGGAGGGGAATCACTTTGTTTTAATATATAATTGTATATGATGTGCTCTCTGTGGTTTTCCATTGGTTTTATTCTTGCTTTTATTGCTTTTATTCTTTTCTCCCCATTTGTGGCCATGCGTGTGTGTGTTGTGGTGTGTGTGTGTGTGTGTGGTGTTGTGTGCGTGCGTGTGCGTGCGTGCGTGCGTGGGGTGCGTGCTGTGTGCGTGTGTGTCTTTTCGGCGCTTGGATTTGATTTTGTCGAGATTTGCGCTATATAAATATTGTAATTATTATGTATGCATGTGCGTATGTATGTATGTATGTATCATTGTATGTATGTATACGCTTAGATTTATGTATGTATGTATGTATGCATGTATACGCTCAGCTTAGATTTATGTATGTAAGTATGTAAGCATGTATGTATGCATGTATACGCTCATATGTATGTAGGTATGTATGCATGTATATGCTCAGCGCTTAGATTTGATTTTATCAAGATTTTGCGCTATATAAATAAAATATATTATTATTATTATTATGATGATGGTCATTATGAAAGGTGTCTTCATTGGCCCAGAAATGCTCAGACTGCACATGTTTCAATCTAAGAAAAAAAAAAAATTTTCTCCAGGGAGGAGGAGCATACCGGGACCCATGAAGTTTTAGAGAGTTTTGTCTTGGGCAGTTCGCATGCCTGAGTTTGCACTTAACAGAGAATGTTATATGTAAAAAATATGTCGGTGAACAACACATCAATGATATTAGCATGATGATGTAGAACCCAAAAAGAAAGAACAGTATTGTGTGCATATGATACAAGAACATGGATCAGTATGAATGCATACATCAGCACACAGATGCATACAAACAAAAAAATAATATTTATATTCAGGTCACATGTGTTTTTCATTTGAGCTATTGGGGGAAAAAGATTTGTGCATTGTTTTTCTTGTTCTTATGTTGTTGTCTTGCTGTTGATTTTTTTTTTTCATTTCAGTTATGGACAAAAGATGTTCACCTACTTGCCTTGATGAGCGATGACGATGGTCAGATTGATCCCTATTATGTGGACAAAGTTTACCAGATGTACCCTGAAGACAGACGTCATCTGATGGAGGTGGTACACTACCCACGGGCTGGACATCTGTTAGAGCCACCCTACACCCCTCTCTGTCGATTCTGCTACAATCCTTTCTATAGTATGTATGCATTGACTGATGTTTTATGAAATTATAATTCAGAGATCTTACCTTCAAAATTATAACACAGAGATCTTACCTTCAAAAGTGCTTCTTTTTTTTTTTTTTTTTTGACGTGGTGGGATTTTTCGGCCTCAAATGGCTTTTACCCAGAGTTGAGCATGTTGACTGGGACCACACAGTCATATCTTATCCACTGCTTGGATGCGTCATTGAGGGTTTTGTTCAAATGTCTTGACTAGTACTGTAGATGTCTTTATTTGTTGGGCCTGGTTGACACCACGTTATTTTATGAAAGTAAGTGAACAGTTAATGTTGAAGATTAGGAAAAGACAAGCAACATTTATAGGACATTATATGAGGCAAGAGAAATTAGAGCTCCTAGTCACAACAGGAAAGCTGGAAGGAAAAAGATCACCAGGAATACCCAGGGAGAAAATATTGGACATAGGCCTACTTGTGGAGTGGATGAAGACAGAGAGGGTTGGAGATGTACTTGTAGCGACAAAAGATAGATTCGTATGGAGGGCCATGATCGCCAAAGCCATGCGGCAGGGCACATGGTGATGATGATGTTTTCAGTTTCAGTTTCAGTTTCTCAAAATGATGTCCATGCGCTTGGAACGAATTCAATATGCACTAACATCAAGGTGCCACTGTGTATGGTGATCATGGCACAAGCCTTAAGCCTGCACATAAACCCATGAGCTGGCCAGATCCTGAGATCTTACCTAGACTATGTTTTACCTGGTCTATATTGTGTACTGGTAGTTTATCAACCTCTCATTGGAATAATCTTGATAGTGATGATGATGATCAAGCAAACAGTATAGCCCTGTCATATGTCACCCTGTCATGCAGTTGCAATCCAAAATGGAACTCTTTAGCACCATCACTGTCATCCCCTTTCTCTTCATCATAGTGTTGTAAAAATTGTCCCAGATTTTGTGGCCTGTCATGCCCTGTTTTGATGGTGACCTTGGTTTCAGTGGGTTGACAGGTGTGTTGGACGGCCAGAATAAGTGGTGTTGGGGTAATGACACAAGAACAGTGCAGGTGATGGGGCAGCAAGCGAAAAAAAAAAAAAAGGACCATCTTTATATGTTACAAATATGAATCTGCATGTTGCTGTACTGTGAGATGACTTACATTGTAACCGTGAGATGACTTATGCTGCAACCATGAGATGTCTTACATTGTAACTGTGAGATGACTTACATTGTAACCGTGAGATGACTTATGCTGCAACCGTGAGATGTCTTACATTGTAACTGTGAGATGACTTACATTGTAACTGTGAGATGACTTACATTATGACCGTGAGATGACTTACATTGTAACTGTTAGATGACTTACATCTTAACTGTGAGATGACTTACTTTGTAGGCCTAACTGTGAGATGACTTGCATTGTAACTGTGAGATGACTTGCATTGTAACTGTGAGATGACTTACATTGTAACTATTAGATGACTTACATCATAACTGTGAGATGACTTACTTTGTAACTCTGAGATGACTTGCATTGTAACTGTGAGATGACTTACATTGTAACTGTGAGATGACTTACACTGTAACGACTCTTTTCCTGATGTAGATTTAGGTTCCTGGGAAAGGGAGCCAGGGAGGTGGCATAGTAGATAAAACACTCACGCTAGGAAGCAAGTTCTGGGCTCAAGGGTTTGAATTCTGCACACATACACCTCCCTTCCATGAGATCTTTAGCGGTGTTGTGGGTGCAAATGTTACAGTTCTTGGAAAGAGGAGGGAGAGCCTAGAATTGCAGGATTCCTTCCTATTGCGGTGTCTACAGAAGAACATGTGTCTCCAGGACTTTTTTTCTGTCCCACATGAAGACCCACACCTGGTGCTGAAGATCGGCATGCCTCTTCATCCGTCAGATTGATGAGAGAGTCCACCATCATCATCATTGTCGTCGTTGTCATCATCATCATCATCATCATCATCATCATCTTGGTTTTTGTCCCACATGAAGACCTACACCTGGTGCTGAAGACCTTCATGCCTATTTATCCATCAGGCTGATGAGAGTTCATCATCATCATCATCATCATCGTTTTTCTGTCCCACATGAAGACCCACACTTGGTGCTGAAGACCTTCATGCCTCTTCATCTGTCAGATTGATGAGAGAGTCCGTCGTCATCATCATCATCATCATCGTCATCATCCACCTGTCTGTTTTTTACACACGTCTGATCATGAAGAAAAGAAGGGATGATCATGTCACACCATAAACTCGTTGAACCGGTTACCAATCAAATCTTGCTACCGGTATAAAATTGCAGGCCCTGCATATCGCCATATCTTTCAGATCACCTATGCACATAACAAACAATCATGTGCCCTCCAATCCTAAAAACAAAGGCTTCTGATGGTACCAAAACACAGTCTTAAATCAGCTGGTAAACTTTCAGTTTTATCACGCCATCTGTTCGGAACTCCAGTCCAGTTGATCTGAGGAATATATGCCATATTCTTTTGCTCTTTAAGTTACAGTTAACCCTTTGATTCTTACATCCTGTCCACCAGCATCCTGCATTACCAACAATTCTAGCATAGCAAAAACTTAACCCTTTGAGTCCCTCATGCTATCTACCAGCATCCTTTAGGGGTAAGTTTTTGCAGTTGGTGGATGGGATGCAGGAGTCAGAGGGTTAAAGACCTCAACTATTTACCCAGGCCTTCCATCGTTGATATGATTGCTTATCCACAAATATATATAGCCTACTTCCATTTCTGTTGATCATGTGTCATTGATGTATCATGTGCTCATTCGTGTGTTACACATTTTTGACCATGAATATTCATGTATGTATGGTTAGACATTGTATGTATTCTTGTATGTTTTCTCTTGTGCATGTTTAGTAGTTACTTGTATTGTGAATGGTAAGACATTGTATGTATTCTCTTGCGCATGTTTATGTAGAACTTTACTTGTATTCTGTGCATGTTTAGCAGTTACTTGTATCATGTGCATGTTTAGTAGTTACTTGTATTCTGAATGGTAAGACATTGTATGCACGAGGCATGCTTATGTAGTTACTTGTATTCTGATGTGTGTGTGTGTGCGTATTATATATCAGTGCTTCCGTATATATTACACTTTATGTCTTGTTACATCTACGTAAAGTTCGGGCTATAAGCCGGACTTTTTCCCTCAGCTTTAACCCTGCGGCTTATAAACCAGTGCGGCTTATGTGTGAATATAGTTCAGATTTTTCTATAATTTAGTGGGTTCGCCTTATATACTGGTGCGCCCAATAGCCCGAACTTTACGGTAATACATGTGTAGTGCACAGTGAATCTAAATGAGTTTGGAGAACAGCACTATACAGGAATGCTTTATTATTGTTAGTTGTTCATTCAGTGAATGTGAGCTACTGTTCTGTTGACTTGTGTGGTCATTTTAGATTTGCTTTTCTGGAACGTTCTGTTCACCATTGTCATGTCTCTGTTTCAGAAGCAGACCTGCTGTGGGGAGGATATGTACAGGAACATGCAAATGCCCAAAAGGATTCCTGGAAGAAAATTCTTCAATTTTTCCGGAATCATCTCCCATCCTCCCATTAACACATTCTGTACCGTGTCATGAGATCCTCGTGACTCAGCTTTCTCTCGCCGCTTTCTGCATTTACACGACATTTGAAGTGGCAAAAATGGCAAAATAAACAGGCGTAATTTGAGTGTTTCTGAAGTCTCTCCTAACATTACTTGGTCAATAGTTAGTACAGTGACCTTATTTCTTGGTAGGAAAAGGGTTAAGTGATACATTGGCTTTTTCATAATTGCTTGTAGATTGTGATGTGATTTTCTTTCCTTTTGTTATTGTTGTTCTTGTTGTTGTTTTAACTGTTTGAGTCCCACATCCTATCCACCAACTGCAAATACTTAAACCTTTGACTCCCTCACCCTATCCAGCAGCTTCCTGCAGCAAGCTGGTAGATAGGGTAAAGGAATCAAAAGGTTAAGTTTTTGCTTCACTAGCATGGTTGACAATGCAAGTAAGAGATCTTTTGTATGTTTTTTATGTACAGAAAATATCAGATCCGGACCTTGAATTGTAATCGGGCATGTGTGTGTTTGTGTGTGTGTGTGTGTGTGTGTGTGTGTATGTGTGTGTGTGTGTGTGTGTGTGTGTGCATGTTAACTAATGAATACTACAGTAAGCCAGTACACTGTGACTGACAGTGATCTACTTCTTCACCTCTCTCTCATGTGTGTTTGTGTCTGCCTGCTTGTCTGTGTGAATGAACACATCATGAAAACAGAATTGTTAATCAGTCTACACATTTTAACAGAAGATCAGATTTAAATACATAAGGTAGATATTTCAGTTGAATACTTATTGATGATCTGTTATCATATTTTAATAACTATTTGTGTTTGTATGTCTGTATATGTGTGCATATGTCTGTGTATGTGTGTGCACATGGTGTGATGCATCATGTGAATTGAATTTTTAATCGGGGACCATGAATTTTATCAGTGGATTGAAATATGCGTTCTTATATTTGATATACAACTTTTTATAGCTGCGTATGTGTTTAGTGAGCGTGTGTGGGTTTGCTGTTTATGTGCCTGCCAGCATGCATATGTGAATGTAAATACAT
Source organism: Monoplex corrugatus (assembly GCA_030674185.1). Taxonomy (NCBI): domain Eukaryota; kingdom Metazoa; phylum Mollusca; class Gastropoda; order Littorinimorpha; family Ranellidae; genus Monoplex; species Monoplex corrugatus. The sequence goes on from JAPXFY010000012.1 coordinate 23,409,483, forward strand.
TTCATAAATGGATAGACCAGATAGTACATTCTATTGAGTAAAAGGTCTGTTTTATCCACTTCTTTTCCCCCCTGTGGGGATGCTGGGGGCTCTTTCAGTATAAATAGTATCCCCACTTTCTTGAAATTCGGTGCTAGAAATTTCCTCTTTTCTGTCACTCTTTGTTTGTGCCTTGTTCCTTTGCTGTCTGTCGTTTCTTCTGATAATTTTCTGCCTTGCTGGTCCATGCACCTGGTGGTGATGGTGTGGTGGTCTTTGATTTAATGTCTATTCACTAAAGTGATTTTAGACAAAAATTTCCTCTTTTCTGTCACTCTTTGTTTGTGCCTTGTTCCTTTGTTTCCATTCACCTGTATGTAGTCTTAAAGCCTTATGTATTTTCTGACAGATTGATAACTGGGTACATATATTAACCCAAATTATGGCAAGAGCTGATTAAATCGGCTCATTCCCAAAACCATTTTGCCAGAGCCGATTTAACCTCTTGAGTGCCGTGTCCGTAAAATTTACGGAGCTCTCGGAGGCTTCTCTGGTGCCTACATACATGAAATTTACGGAGTTAGTTTGACGCACGTTTCAGCTTAATGTAAATGGGAGAGAAGCACTGACTGATGTTGTCAATCTCAGAGAGGGTTCATAAAAGTGACTGGCTTCTCTTACATGGCTTTTTGACCTATGCAACCCTCACCAGATTGGTTTTATTTATCTGAAAAGAGAAACTGGTTTTCAGCCAAAATGTTGACACCAGGACTGGCTTGCAATGCAGCATGTTTTCAGCCTTTGAAAGCATGTGAGTTGAATCAAGAACAAATCTGACACAAAAAGAGGTTGAAAACAGCAGTAGTTACTTGCTGTTAGTATGAAATGAGCTGCAGACAGGCCCAACACAAAAAGTATTGATATTGCTACAGCAATACTGGCAGCTAGCCAACATTGCACGTGGTTCAGGCAGGCCCACTATGTAGAATTATATAAGCCACAATGTCAGTGAGTAGTATTAGAAGTGGCAAAGGGAAGACTAGGCTTTCTTACAACAGTCCAGTCCCTAATCGTTATCACGCTGGGACGTTAATACCAATGAAGAAGAAGAAGAAGACTAGGGTGATGGAGTGGGGTGGGGGGCGTGCCTCAGGGGAGGACTTGACCTGGTCAAGCCACTCAGTGTACTAGCACACTGTGGCTCTTTGTAACTCGTCAGCTGTCAGTGATCTCTTGGTAGGAAGTCTGCCTATTTCTGAATACGTTTAAATTTCATCAGGAGGGTCATATCTTCTATTTTTTCCTTTGTTTTTCTGGTTTCCATCGCGAGCGGTTATGAGTTTTTTAATGGGAATTTCCACAAAATATTACAAATATGTAGTAATTTAAAAACATTACGACATAAATCATCTGAAAATACATTTAGTCATGCCTAATGCACCATTCTGTGTAATTTCATGCATAGATTCCCATAAATATGGAAGCAACAGTTGTTTTAATGTAGGCTAAATGGTAGCGATGCAACATTTTTTCCCTGGCAAAAACGTCGGCACTCAAGGGGTTAATCGGCTCTGTGTTCTATGATAGGCCTAGTTTATGACAAAGTGACTTCCTTTGAATCGTTTGTTACCTTGTATCTGACTGGTCGAGAGGTTCTTCTCTTCAGCCTTTCGAAGCAAACCAATGAGAATTTTGGTTGTAAGAATAGTTTGAAGTCGAGTGTTTACTACTGAATTCGAAATGGCGGACAAAGGCCCCAGTACAAGTGGAAAGCGAACAAGACGAGGTATTTTTGAGCTTTTTACCATGCAGGCTGAAAATAAGTGATGCAGAAATCGGTGAAAATGATAGTGACTTTGATAATAAGCAGGAAAGTGACAGTGAAAGTGATACCAGTGTGGATGAAGAGACACTCGACTGTGAAGTCAGAGACAGTGAGTCGAGTGACGCTTCCACCCATGTGCGGCTTCAGTCAGAAACTGACGACAGTGGACTGCATTCAGCCCCCAGGGATTGAAAGGAACATTCCTGAGTTTATGGTTCGATCTGCAGGGCCTTTAGCCCCTTTTACATCTATACCAAGTAGGTACATGTATACAGACATGAATTCAGTGACAATCAATCTGTCAAACAATTGAAAACAAACATGTAAAGAAAAGTTCTTGTTAGCCTATACTTTTATTGCAGTCATCGCATAAAACGAGCACAGTCACTCACTTTCAATGCAATTTACATGAAATGTATCAGAAATTTTAATGGTATAATTATACTCATTGGAAAGCTAATAGATTTTCCTTTAGTTTTGTGTAGCTGTTATGTTTGTATGATCTTTTGTTTCTGAAATAATGCGTTAGTCTTACTTTACTTTACTTTATCCGTCCTCTTATACCATCTTGGGCGTCGAGGGGAGAAAGAGCTTTCTGTCTGCGGCAAGTTTGAAGGCCTGGTTGAGTGGGATGTTGTGGGTCTTCAGTGTTTAATGCGTTAGTCACCATGCAATTATATCTTTCGGACATTATTCCAGCGATCATTTTGAATCAAATGACCAATCTGCATCACTGTGAGTATGACCTAGATAAAACGTACATCATTGTGAAGAGCAAATCATAACCTTCAAGTACATATATATAATATGTCTATGATATTTTCATTGGTTTGGACATAAATCAAGGAGATGAAGATATGTAGGCCTATAGGGCCTAAATTATTAGAATTCACTGCGCCATTGAAGGAAAGTATAAGTGCCATAAATGGGGTTAAGTGCATTTTTGGCTGTAGGGAAATGAGATCTGCAGAAGCAGTTTCAGGTAATTTAGTTGTTTTTTTTTATATGCCTTAATGCCCTTATTTATGTTCAAATTTTGTATTCAGGTATGTTTTTTGAATCCCCTATGTGATAAATTGGATGGAGTGGTCAACGTTACGGGCATCTCCTTAGATTAAGGTGCGTGAATGCATTGATATGTGTACTTAATTTTCTTTTCTTTTTTTTTTCCCTGTTGAAGTCTTGTGTGTATCACTGTATGTATTGAAATTGTTAAAGCCCTGATATGGCTCTATGCAGTCGGCTGGGCTTTAAACAGAAATAATGGTGACAATCCTTTTTTTTTTTGCCTTTCTGTCTGTTTATACCATTGCAAAGGAGATAATCTTATTTTCCCTCCTTTGGGGAGCTGTCTACATTTACTGTAAATAAACTTGTTAATCAGTGAATAACTTGTCATGGCTCTTGATCTAGTGCGTATGTGTAGATGCATGCATCTGTTGTTGTTCTGTGTCTGTGTCTGTGAGTGTGTGTTTGTGTATGTGAGAGTGTGTGTGTGTGTGTGTGAGTGTGTGTTGTGTGGTATGTATGTGTATTTGTGTGTTAGTATGAGGTACTTTCCAGGATTGCACAGACCACAGCTGCAATGACCAAGCTAAAAGTCATCTGGAACGACAAGAATATCGCAATCGGCTCCAAGATCAGACTGATGCGTTCCCTGGTCATGTCAATATTTTTGTATGCATGCGAAACATGGACCATAACAGCAGACATTGAAAGAAGGATACAGGCAATGGAGATGAGACGCTTCCGCAAACTCCTTGGTATCTCGTACATAGATCATATAACCAATAAAGAAGTGAAAACCCGAATCGAAAACGCCATCGGGCCGTATGAAGACGACCTGACCTCAGTGAAAAGACGCAAACTGAGGTGGTACGGGCACGTCACACGATCATCTGGACTGGCCAAGACCGTCTTGCAGGGAACAGTTCAGGGAGGGAGACGAAGAGGCAGACAGAGAAAAAGATGGGAAGACAATATTAGAGAGTGGACTGGCCTTGAATGGAATATCATTCTGCGGAAAGCTGAGGACCGTGAGGAGTGGAGGAAGTTGGTTGCAAAATCTTCAGTGGTGCCCCAACGGTCAACCAGACTACGGGACTGATGATGATGATGATGATGAGAGTGAGTGTGTGTGTGTGTGTATATATACACATGTGTACACATTGTTTCTGCTTGTTGTCTTCTTCTAATCTCATGACTACGTGTAGTCATTAGAAGGACACATGGAATGCAACAGCAGGCAGGATTCTCCCTCTCAGGTGTAGCAACAAGCAATTAAAGCCCACTGATATTTGGTCCAGTCTTTAATGTATATGCCACTGCCTCTTACTCTGTCGACTTGGCAGCAAACAAATGTGTCAGGTCCTGAAGCTGACATACATCGCAAGTATCTGTCAAGTCCTGATGCCAATTCTTGTAAATTTGTTCAAGTTTAATTTCTTTCAGAAATGGGCGATGCTCAAAATCAAACTCCTGATATTACTGTTTTGCTATTTGTTATACGCATCTACACCTGGTAGATCCAGGGAGAAAATATTGGACGGACTTGCAGGGTGGCTGAGGACAGAGAGGGTGGAAGATGTGCTTGCAGCAACAAGGGTTGGATACATATGGAGGGCCATGATCGCCAACGCCATGTGGCAGGGCACATGATGATGATGATACGCATCTGAGGCCAAACCGTTGCAGATCAAAGAGATACACTGAGAAGAAAAGGAGAACAATTTTTGGTCTTACGCTTATCTTATAAGTCAGTTTTTAAAATTTTTTACGATATTTATTTCATGAAGATACAGATGAGTTTGAACATCTGCCACTGAGAGCTTAAAAAGGTTTCATATGAGACGATACTTGATGCATGTCGAGGACAATCGAAGATTGTCATAATGCTGAAAAAGAGTTTACATGTGAGAACCTGAGAAAGTCTCACACATCTTTCAGGCTTTTTTCCCTCTTGTAAACACTATGTTAACACCATGACTTCCAGACATATACAATCACAACTCCTTAATGGTTGACACTTTTGACCAAAATTTGGTAAAGATCCGTTCTGAAACAGTTCTTGCTAACACACAACACACACACACACACACACACACACACACACACACACACACACACACACACACAATCTTCCCCTTACCTCTCCATCTCTCTTTCTCTCTGTCTGTCTCATCTCACCCACGCACACACATACACACACACACTCAGACACGCACATATATACACGTACAGACACACTGTTACACTCACTCACACACACACTGTTGCACACACACTCTCTCTGTTACACACACACGTTTTACACACACACACACACACATATTATATATATATATATATAGTAACAGAGTGCCTTGCTCTGTTACGATCTCTTTCCCATTTACCTACAACACTCAAAGGCAACAGTGTAGTGTGCTCGCCTAGATCAAAAACGCCTTGCGTTCTCTCGGCCAAATTATACTGTTATTTCACAGCCTCTGCCCATCCATATCTATGCATTGAACATTCCAAAGATCTAACCAATACATTACGTGTATAACACACTGTTGCCATATCTAAACAATGAGCAGATCCACAACGTGTAGGCCTACATGTATTCTGAAGCGGGCCTACGACAGCACTGTCGTTCTACCACAAGAAAATTTTCTTTTTCACGTCGAGTAGCCCCTTTGTGGAATAAACTCCCAACTAATATAAAATTTGCACAAGATACTAACAAATTCAAGAATTTTTTGGACGAAATTCCAAAACTCAAAGAACTTTTCATCGATTTTGATTATTAAAGGCCTGATTAGGCTTATGCAAACAAAAAGAAAATGCGCATTTTAACACCTGTATTAGAAATAGTTGAGAAAGAGGGGACGTAAATAGGCCGCAAGGCCTAGGCCATTGAAAGCCAGTCCCTACTACTACTACTAACTACTACTAGATTTTGTCGTCATCTTCAGTCTGTTACACACAGTGTTACGTTGTAGTCCTACAGAACCTAGAGGGGACCGTCTTCTATCTATGCCGTTTTCAGCCAATTGTAATACAAACTCCGTTCCGTATAATAGCCATTATGTAGCCCACGGAAACCCACAGACAATGACGGCAGGTTAGGTTGCGGTTGTATGACTCAAGTGTTGACTGCTATTTCATGAGGTAGACCTACTGTTTGTGAAGACATAGTTCCCATAGTCAAATATATGTTTGTCGTCACACTGAATATTAACTGTTACCACTTACTCAGCCCATGGCAGCCTAACAGCTTAATATGACTGTGCATTATTTTGCCGGTACATTATTGAAAGCCTACTAGTCTGTGCTAATGCTATCGAACAAACAGTATGGTATTTTACCCTCACCTTATCAATGGGTTACTCAAAGTTCTGTTATCAATTATTTGTTCCCTGTTTACAAATGTTAGTGCTTTTGAGTGTAAATATCGACACTACATATTTTGTTACAATGTAGTAGTTCATTCTTGTGCATTGACACTGTTAGTTCCCAAAATGGGTAGGCCTACTTTGCCATTGTAGCCTATTTATGAAACTTATTTTGTGTCTTACAGGCACTGTCTTCTTCGTCTTCTTCATGTCTTCTTAGTCTTCTTATTATGAAGATGTACTTTGGTGAGAACTCGTACACATGTAAATAAAGTTTGGGAATCACCGTCCTGGCTTTATGTGTGTTCGAGTGGAAGAGTCCTCCATCTGCCTCTGACCTTGCACAACTATATCCCCTACACCTTAACTGACTCCGGTTTCGGGGTGAATTACCTCCCTTCTTTTTTCCCCCTTCATCACAATGAATACAAACACACACACTGCTACATACATACACACACACACTGGTACAAAAACACACACATATATAAACACACACACATAAACACACACACACACACACACACACACACACACACACACACACACACACACACACACACACACACACACACACACACACATGATAACGCAATAGTTACCAGACAGCTAATTTCAGGTTTAGTTTTCTAAAGACCTTGTTGCAGCTGTCAAATAAGTCAGTCTGGCCACATGCCATAAATACTATGTGGAGAGAGAGGAAAAGAAAAGAAAACGCCTGAATTTATCGCAGCATGAGCATACCACTGGGGTTTGGAGTAGGTTCAAGAAGGACTGATCACACTCAGACAATTCCATTAAGTGCTCCACCCAAATCTGTTAACCCTTTGACTCCCATACCCTATCCCCCAACTGCAAAAACTTAACCCTTTGATTCCCTCACCCTATCCACCAGCTTCCTGGAGGAAGCTGGTGGATAGGGTGGGGGAATCAAAGGATTAAGTTTTTACTTTGATAGCATGGTTGGCAATGCAGGATGCTGGTGAACGGGGTGCAGGAGTCAAAGGGTTAAGCAGTTATCCGGCAACTCCCTGAGCCTGCACAAAACCCTATGCGCTGGCAAGATCTTGAAATGGGGTCGGGGAAGGGGAGAGGACGTATGAAATGCAAAGCTGACACCACCAGAATGATGGAAATATTTAAGATGGGCAGCGAACAGGCCAGTTTTCAATGTTGTAAGCTGGAACTGAAGTCGAGATCTTGAGTCCACGGTTCTATCAAAATATGAATTAATACATTTATATACAGAATTTTGCCAAGGAATCTGGTAGTCGCCGTGGTGTAGTGGTTAGCGCAACGGACTACCAACTGGAAGGTTGTAGGTTCGAATCCCATCAGTCCCTTCTAAAATCATTACGGGATTTTTCGGCTCTAACTGGCTCCTACCCAGAGTTGGACGTGCTATGGGCTCATTGGGAAGACTGGCACCACACAGTCGAGTCTCATCCACTTCACGGATGCGACATCGAGGATGTTGCTCAAAACTTCTGACCAGCACCGCAGGTGTCTGTATCTCTCGTGCCTGGTTGACGCCAAGGTACATTATGGTAGTAAGCGTAGAGTATAGCCTATCACGTAGTCTGAATCCTAGATGGATCTCCATAGCTTCATGATTATCATACTCATCGACATCATCATCATCGCACTGTAAATACTGTTCCAGCTTACGTGGCCATTAAGGTGGTGTAGAAAGGACCAAAAAACAAAAAAACAAAAACCAAAAAAACCAAAAAACAACAACAACAAAACAAAAGGTGAGCACAAATGTAACCTCCCTGAGTGCGATGATCCTAAAAAAACATTTTTAAAATATAGAATTTTGCCAAGGACAACTCTTGTTGCCATGGATTCTTTTACACGCTCAGAATGCATGCCCTTAAGGTCTTGTTGAGGGAGATGGAAGGAAGAATGGGAGGGGGGGGGGGGGATGTCGAAAGAACAGTCTCAGTTTGACAGGGAATCAAACCAGGACCTATTTGATGTTTTAGTTTGGTTTGGTTTGTTTCCTAAGGGAGATTAAAAGAAAAAAAGCTGGATATGACATGTCAGATCATGGAAATACGTTCTATTGGCCATGATCAGGTGAAGCCACCCCCACCCACCCCAAAAAAAAGTTAAAGAATGTGGCCGAAATCTACCATCCTTCTATTGGCCATGATTAAATGAATCTCTTTCCCCCCTTCCCCCCAAAACAAAACAAAACAAAAACAGTGAAAGAATGTGGCCGAAATCCACCATAAAAAAAAGACTAATGGGCTGTGCGCAGATGACGTCACTCCTCGCCCGGACGAGTTATCTTTCCATTCCTACGATCTTCGTCGCGTCTGAGAGTCCGCGAAACGTCCCGAGTCGGTTCCATACTTCTGCTCGCTTTACCACGTTGACGCCATCAGGAAAAAAAATTCATGAATGAAGAGTGGAAATTAAAAAGCCAGAGATGGTGAACAGCTGTTGGGTGAAAGGATGTCTCAACAGACAAGATCGGGAAAAAGTTTCTTTTCGATGCATGCATAATCTTGAGAGATACATCTACTTTCGCTTTTGATCACTTCCACGCAAACCTTCTGTGTCGTCTGCCATAGCGTTTGAGATGTAAATGTGTTTATGTATTGTAGTTTCATCTTGTTTTCAGTCACTGATGAATGAATGGAGCGTGTAGATTACTGATATAAACAAAGAATTATTTTCATCTGCAGATTTGCATCCTAGCTTTCAGTTGTTTGACTAGATGCTATTTTGAACTCAGAACACTGAACTGTTTTGTTTCTATTTCAAGTGTGTGTGTGTGTGTGTGTGTGTGTGTGTGTGTGTGTGTGTGTGTGTGTGTGTGTGTGTGCGTGCGCGCGTTTGTGTGCAAATGTTTGTGTGTGTTGTGTGTGTGTGTGTGTGTGTGTGTGTGTGTGTGTGTGTGTGTGTGTGTGTGTGTGTGTGTGTGTGAACTGAAATGTTGCCAGAGTTTCGAAGACCTGAAATTTTGTTCCTCCTATCACCACCCATATCCCACGCCTTCATAATACAATCATGACTCATGATTTTGTTGGGGGGGGGGGGGGGGGATCATTTGTATATTTTTGTGCTCAACTGCAATCTTTCTTTTGATCTAGAAATGGGTGAAAAATAATAAATCAATAAATCCAGTGATCTAAGTGTGTGTGTGTGCGTGTGCGTGTGTGTGTATGTGTGTGTGTTGTGTGTGTGTGTGTGTGTGTGTGTGTGTGTGTGTGTGTGTGTGTGTGTGTGTGTTCGTTCTTTGATTTAACGTCTTTTCACTATGAGTGATATTAGACGGTGTGTGTGTGTGTGTGTGTGTGTGTGTGTGTGTGTGTGTGTGTGTGTGTGTGTGTGTGTGTGTGTGTGTGTGTGTGTGTGTGTGTGTGTGTTATCAAGCAGCTTACATACTCCTGCAGCTCTAGCAGCACTTAAACCTTAACACCACACACACACACACACTGGTTCACACATGTATGGGCTCTCTCTCTCTCTCTCTCTCTCTCTCACACACACACACACACACACACACACACACACACACACACACAACACACTACACATGCATACAAGTGTGTGTGCACACGCATACACACTCACACACACACACACACACACACACACACACACACACACACACACACACACACACACACACACACACAATTAATGTTACAAGCAATCGTTTGGTGGAGAATATAGTTGACAACTCGCTTTACCTTTTAAATGATGGAAGTATCACTAGAATTCCTGATATCTCCAAACACTGGGCAACAGCCATCGATCTATCTTTGATATCACCAGAATTAGTACCATGCTGTACCTGGGACACTCACAGAGATACTTTGGGAAGTGATCACTTACCTATCATCATAACAATAACTAATGAAAACATCAGGATGAAAGACAGCACACCTGATATTATACCAAAATATAATTATACGCGCGCTGATTGGTCATTGTTTCGGACTGCTCTTGCTAAACAAAAATATAATTATGATGAAGGTGAAAATGTAGATGTTATGTTTTCTAAATTCCAGGAGTCAGTTCTAGCTGCTGCAGACCTCTCAATTCCGAAACTCAAATCTTTAAGTCAAATAATCATTTGGGTAATGTCTGGTGGACAGAAGCATGTGAAAAAGCAGTTCAGTATTAAAAAGAGAAATTCAAAGTCTACATCAAGAGCAGAAACCCTGAAGATCATAAGGAAATGAAAACTGCTAACATCCAATGTAATAAAATCATCGCTGAAGCAAAGAAAGATTATTGGGCATCATACTGCACCAAAGAAATTTCAGATTTTAAGGATTTCCATAAAGTCTGGACAAAAATGAATCAAATGAAAAATGGAGCCAGCTTACCTAGGTGTCCAATAATAATTGATACATGTCACAAATTTCCTTCCGACATGGACAAAGCTGAAACTTTTGTGGATTTTTTTTGCTGAAAATAGTAAAGTAGATGGTTTGTCTCCTACCTGCAAACACTACAGAGAAATGGCAGCTAACAACCTTATCTACACTGATCCAATACCTCAGAATGATCGCTGGTTTAATGCTCCAATCACCTTAGAAGAGCTAAAACACTCAATCTTGTCTCTACACAACAAAAGGAGTTCGGTAGGTGTTGATGCAGTTTCAACTGAAATGATTAAGCATCTTCCAGAAAACTATGTTACTTTCTTACACAAAATTTTTCAGAAATGCTGGGTGAGTGGAACTGTACCACAGGTATGGCAAAAGTCTATTGTTATACCTATATTAAAAGCAGGAAAGCCTAAAAACAACGAAAACAGTTACAGACCTATTGCTTTGACGTCCCATACGAGCAAACTAATGGAAAGATTGGTATTAAACAGACTTATACATTACTGTGATAAAAATAACGTTATTCCGGTAAACCAAGCAGGTTTCAGAAAAGGGAGATCCACAGTTGAGCACCTGGTTAAACTTACAACTCAGATAAAACAATAGTTTGCCCGCAGAAAAAGTCTTTTGGCAACTTTTTTTTATGTGAAAAAAGCGTATGATCAAGTTTGGCATACACGTTTATTGTACAAGCTGAAATCTATTGGTTTATCTGGCAATATGTATAATTATATTAAGTCCTATTTAGCCAATAGAACAATTCAAGCAAGAGTGGGAACAAGTTATTCTACTTCGTGACGTCTTGATATGGGAATCCCTCAAGGTTCAGTGATAGCACCTATTTTATTTAATATCCTTATACAGGATCTTCCTAATGCACTCTCAAATCGTGTTGTTTTGGTACAGTACGCTGATGATATATGTATTTGGATGAATATTACTTTAAAAAAGACAACTCCACAGAGAGCACAGAATTACATCAGGAAGTTGTATCAGTCTGATCTTGATAATCTTGGAAACTACATGTTAGAAAATGGACTGTCGTTATCAGCGGAAAAAACTAACATGATGCTATTTAATCCTGGTGGTACTTTAAGTCACTTACCTACTTTCAGACTGCATGGTGAAGTGCTACATTACAAGCAGGTTGTAAAATTTCTGGGAGTCTTTATAACATCGAAATTAACCTGGAATGTCCATTTTGATTATATTTTAACAAAAGCAAGGAAAGCCTTAAATTTTCTAAAGATAATAAGCAGATTACCCTGGGGAATGGATACAAACATACTACTTCATCTGTCAACAGCACTTGTAAGATCTAAATTATCCTGTGCGCAAGAAGTGTTCTTCAGTGCACCAAAATATTTACTAAAGAAGATTCAAAGCTTAGACTGCAAAAGTCTTAAAATTGCACTAGCTTCTAGTCTGGAAACGTACAAAGTTGCTGGAATTCTGCCTCTGAACAACTATCGTGAGTTAGCGACAGCAAAGTTTGCCGTTAGAACTTCTTCACAAACGGATAATTTTATGAGTAAGGAAATAAAAATCAGGTCAGATGTTGACTTTCCGAAACGAGCAAAGAACATTTCATCACAAATGACTGTTGCAACTTACGTATATGACCTGGTCAAACAGTCTAACATAAATCTGGATGAAATAGCTGAAACACCATCCACAACGCCCATCCCTACATGGGAAATGCTAAAAGCTACTTTTGATATTGATTATACAGATGCTAAGAAATATGAAAACGTTAACATTTCGATATGCAGAGCAAGAGAACACGTCGATGAAAAATACCGTACCCACCTCCATATTTTTACCGATGGATCAGTCTTAGAAAATAAATGTGCTGGAGCAGCATTTTATGTTCCAAAATATAAAATAATAAAGTCATTTTTCATTGGGGCAAGTATATCTATCTTTACAGCGGAATTAGCCGCTATTTTACAAGCGTTGCATTATCTAGTAAACCTTACACATGTATTTTTCAAAGTAGTTCTTTTTGTTGATTCAAAATCTGTATTATATGCCTTGCAGTCTTTTGATACAGACACAAGACCTGATATAATTACTGAGGCAAATCATCTTATACATCGTTTAAGGATAAAAGGTACAGATCTCAGTTTATGCTGGGTGCCTTCTCACGTTGGTCTTCACGGCAACGAAGTAGTTGACAGAGCAGCTAAGCAAGGTGCACACAATTCTGATAATACTACAGAATTACGTATTAATACTTCCGTAAAAGAAGCTTGCAACTTGCTAGAATCAGCCTCATGGATTCGTTTTCATGAACATTTCCATGAAAAGTTTGTGTCACAACAAATGAAAAAACTTTCATTTCAAAATGTATGTAAAAAATTGCAGTTTTCTTCCATATATCATTTGAGAACGATTGTTGCTGTTCATTTTCGTATTCAGCTAAACGCATTGAAAACAAAATACTGTAAAAATGTCATGTATTTGCGGCGAACAATTCACACTGTTTCACTGTCTATTTTACTGCAAAATGCTACGTTCTTTTTTACCAAAAATGTTTACACAAGAAAATTATTCTGAAACTCATTTTAAAGAAGTAACTTCCGATCAATTTTTGTCAGTTAAAATTTCAGAATCGTTGGTTCACAGTCCTGTTAATGCATTACTTTAAGTTTATGAAGTTTGTACTTTAGAGTTAAATTTTCCATACACATTGTTGACGTTAAAAGTTAGTGTTAAGTTCTTGTTCCATTTTTCTATTTTCCCACCTACTTATGTCTATAACTCTGTCTCCTCTATGTCCCAAAACCAACCCGCCCATCTCTCATCTCACATACTTTTTTTTTTTTTTCCCTCCGTCTAATATCACTCATAGTGAAAAGACGTTAAATCAAAGAACGAACGAACGAACACACACACACACACACACACACACACACACACACACACACACACACACACACACACACACACACACACATGACTCGTGGAGAAAACACAGAAAGCAAAAATGAAAGGATGAACAGAGCTGCATGTTCAAAGCATACCTTAGCTGAGACAACCACATTCTGACATCCACCAGGTCTGTATGTCCAAATATCACGGTCCCATCCGGAAACGAATAGCCGATATGCCTTCAGACTTTTGTAAGCCCTGAATTCGTCCGTTGTGTAGGCGCTGGTCCCATAATGATAATACATAAACAAAATAATTAACGATGCTGATATAGTTTATATCAGGGAGATTATCTGGATGCACAGACTACGATCGCTTTGGAATCTCATAAGGATCAACTCCATCTATATCCAGAATTTTTAAATGATACCTATGTTTCTCCTTTTCATTGAGTTTTTCTGAGTATTTCAATGCCGTCGATGCTTGCGTTCGCTCTGTGGCGTCCACGCCTACAACCATCGCGTACCGTAGGAAAGGGAAGGAACTCCCGATAACTTGTCGAACTTGCACACGGGCCAATTCAATGCCGACGATGCTTGTGCTTCTGTGGCGTCCATGCCTTCAGCCATCGCGTAATGCGGGGAAGGGAAGGAACTCCCATAACTTGTCGAACTGCACACAGCCTTATCGCGTCATGTGAACCGCACTGACGACACCTGCGAGCCTGCGGGCGAATCGACTGTCAGGCAGGAGGGCCAGGCTTGTGTTTCTTCGTGCAAGCTCAGTGGTGTTTATCTTGCGGTCTATGTTACGAATATCAACATATTATACATCAGAAAAATCTGCACAGCACACAGATTGTTGTAGTCTATATCATTTTGCATAATATTCACTAAGATCGAGTGATTTATGTCAATGGATAAACCTTGTTCAAAGGGGTTTTAGCCGTATTTTTTACATATTTAATCAATTAATATTAATCCATGCAAACTATCAAACAAACGAGTAAATAAACAATAAATCAGAAGTTTATGTGGACATGTTTTAAATAGGTAAATGAACCTTTCTGAGCAGAAACTGATCAGGGAATAGGCATTAGAAAACACACATGATTTTCATCTGGACACACGCAGATCGACCACAGTGGCGAGTGGAGGAATCTCTTGTAATACCTTACTACCTGGCAACATTTATTGCAGTATCAGTTCTATTTACAAAAGGAGCAAGAATGTGTCTGTCTGTGTGTGTCTGTGTGTGTGTGTGTGTGTCTGAGTGTGTGTCTGTGTGTGTGTCTGTGTGTGTATGTATGTATGTATGTATGTATGTGTGTGTATGTGTGTATGTGTGTGTATGTGTGTGTGTATGTGTGTGTATGTGTGTATTTATGTGTGTGTGTCTGTGTGCGTATCTGTGTCTGTGTGTGTATGTGTCTGTGCGTGTGTCTGTGTGTGTGTCTGTGTGTGTGTCTATGTGTGTGTCTGTGTGTGTCTGTGTGGGCGTGCGTGTGTCTGTGTGGGTGTCTGTGTGTGTGTGTCTGTGTGTCTGTATGTATGTGTGTGTCTGTGTCTATGCGTGTCTGTGTGTGTGCATGTGTGTGTCTGTATCTGTGTGTGTTGTCTGTGTGTGTGTCTGTGTGTATGTATGTGCGTGTCTGTGTCTTGTGTGTGTGTGTGTGTGTGTGTGTGTGTGTGTGTGTGTGTGTGCAAGAGTGTGTCTGTATCTGTATGTCTGTGTGTGTGTCTGTGTGTGTGTCTGTGTGTGTTTGTGTGTCTGTGTGTGTGTCTGTATGTGTGTCTGTGTCTGTGTGTGTATGTGTGCGTGCCTATGTGTGTGTCTGTATCTCTGTGTGTCTTTGTGTGTGTCTGTGTGTGTATGTGTGTGTGTCTGTGTGTGTGTGTCTGTCTGTCTGTGTGTCTATGTGCGTGTGTGTTTGTGTCTGTCTGTGTGTCTGCCTGTGTCTGTCTGTGTGTCTGTGTGTGTCTCTCTGTGTGTGTCTGTGTGTGTGTCTGCTGTCTGTGTGTGTGTGTCTGTCTGTGTGTCTTTCTGTCTGTCTGTGTGTTTGTCTGTGTGTCTGTCTGGTCTGTGTGTCTGTCTGGTCTCTGTGTCTGTCTGTGTGTCTGTCTGTGTGTCTCTCTATCTGGTCTCTGTGTGTCTGTGTGTCTCTCTATCTGGTCTCTGTGTCTGTCTGTCTGGTCTCTGTCTGTCTGTCTGGTCTCTGTGTCTGTCTGTGTGTGTGTGTGTGTGTGTGTGTCTGTCTGGTCTCTGTGTCTGTCTGTCTGTGTGTATCTCTATCTGGTCTCTGTGTCTGTCTGTCTTGTCTCTGTCTGTCTGGTCTCTGTCTGTCTGTCTGTCAGTCTGGTCTCTGTGTCTGGTCTCTGTGTCTGTCTGTCTGGTCTCTGTATCTGCCTGTCTGGTCTCTGTGTCTGTCTGTCTGGTCTCTGTGTGTGTCTGTTCTGGTCTCTGTGTCTGTCTGTCTGGTCTCTGTGTGATCTCTGTGTCTGTCTGTCTGGTCTCTGTGTCTGTCTGGTCTCTGTGTCTGTCTGTCTGGTCTCTGTTCTGTTGTCTGTCTCTGTATCTGTGTGTCTGGTCTCTGTGTCTGTGTGTCTGGTCTCTGTGTCTGTCTGTCTGGTCTCTGTGTCTGTGTGGCTGTTTGGTCTCTGTGTCTGTGTGTCTGGTCTCTGTATCTGTCTGTCTGGTCTCTGTGTCTGTCTGTCTGTCTGGTCTCTTTTGTCTGTGTGTCTGGTCTTTCTGTGTCTGTCTGTCTGGTCTCTGTGTCTGTGTGTCTGGTCTCTGTATCTGTCTGTCTGGTCTGTGTGTCTGTCTGGTCTGTGTGTCTGTGTGTCTGGTCTCTGAATCTGTGTGTCTGGTCTCTGTGTCTGTGTGTCTGGTCTCTGTATCTGTCTGTCTGGTCTCTGTGTCTGTCTGTCTGGTCTCTGTGTCTGTCTGTCTGGTCTCTGAGTCTGTGTGTCTGGTCTCTGTGTCTGTGTGTCTGGTCTGTGTGTCTGTGTGTCTGGTCTCTGTGTCTGTGTGTCTGGTCTCTGTGTGTCTGGTCTCTGTCTGCCTGGTCTCTGTCTGCCTGGTCTCTGCGTCTTTGTGTTTGGTCTCTGTCTGTCTGGTTTCTGTGTCTGTCTCTGTGTCTGTCTGGTTTCTGTGTCTGTCTCTGTGTCTGTCTCTCTCTCTCTCTCTCTCAAATTTTTCTGTCTATCTATATGTGTGTGCGTGTCTGTGTGTTTGCGCGCGCGTGTATATGTATGTGTATATTTATGTATATGTATACATACATATAATTTCTGTATCTGTATGTATGTATGTATGTATGTGTGTATGTATTTATTTATGTATGTATGTATATATATATATATATAAGTATGTATGTATGCATGTATGTATGCATGCATGTATGCATGTATGTATGATTGTATGTATGTATGTATGTATGTATGTATGTATGTATGTATGTATGTATTAACAGTTTTTTCAATTTCAATTTCAATTTCTCAAGATGATGTGTTCGCGCTCGGAATGAATTCCATATGCACTGACGTCACAGGTGCCATGTGATGGAGAAGATCCAAAAAGATAACGGTACAAGCCTTAAGCCTGCACATAAACCCACGAGCTGGCCAGGTCCTGGGGTCCTACCTAGATAGTTCCATAACCCTGGGGTCGTAGGGGAGAGAGGTGGCAGAGACCTCAACTTGGGCAAGCACCACAAGGGCTGCACCCATCCCCTCTTCGTCGATTCAATTTCATATTCATGTTCACAATTTTTTTTATAACCAAGACTTCAGACAAAAAGGCTAATTGGTCTTCAAGAGGTAGGACCTGAGAAATGAATCTATCTCTCCAATGTTTCCTCTTTTTTGTTTTGTTTTTGTTTTGTTTTTTAATTAAGGCAGCAGAGCAATGCCCTGCTCTTCACGATTTTCAACTGCCGTGGGATCTTTAGCGTGCGCAGCCAGAAGGCTCACGGGTCCGTCTCGTTTTTCGTCCCCTTTCCGAAGGACTGGTCGTTCAGTTCAATTTTCCGGTCAAACTGAGAAGAAAAGTCGAGTTTAGTTATTGGCAGGCAAACGTCTGAACCATTCTGCCACTTTCTCCCTGAAAAAGTGTAAACCGCCGGATTATGTTCCGTGTCGGAACCCGGGATTGAACAAGGGACCTTAAGATCTTCAGTCTAACGCTCTTCCAACTGAGCTATTCCGGCTGACTAAATAGGGCTCGTCCGGAGTGTATATATATATATATATATACATACATACATGTCTATATATTAACTCTTTGTCAGGTTTACGTTTCATAAATAATTCTGTACACATGCTCTCTCTCCATATCCCTCTCTCTCTTCTCAGTCCATCTCTCCCCTCTCTCTCCCTCTCCCCCCCTCCCCTCCTCTCCTCTCTCTCTCTCTCTTATATATTATATGTAGATATGTATATATATATATTATATATATATATAATATATATATACATATATATATATATATGTATATATATCGTTGTCTTCCTCAAAGTTTCTCTTTCGTTTTTTATTTTAGACCAGGCAGTTTGTTCTTTCGGGTGAAAGATCTACTTTGTAGGCTTTTCCTTTTTTTATTTTCTTCTTCTTTTTAACAAATTTTTTTTTTTTAATGATATTCAGTTCTTCAATCACATTTTTGAAACATTGACCATCCCAAACTCGCAATGAAGCTGACTGAAATACTAACATGAAATCATGAACAACAACAACAACAACAAAAACCAAAACAAAACAAAAAAAGAAAGAAAAATGTGGTCAATGTATAATATATGACATGTAACACAAACAATAATTAAGTTATAAGAGTTATATACGTGCACGTCAGATACATTGATATCTAAACAAAAAAAAGTTGAAAGCTTCATGATACATTTACACCAAAGAATATTTTCAGAATGTTATTTTAACAGTTGTTCCAAAGACTTCCAAAGATTTTGAATATAACTACAGTTCAACAGAGATTAATAATTCAGTAGAGCTGTAGTTGCTATGTTCATTGCATTCGGTACAATATTTTGCAGTAATTACGTGAATAATTCGTATCTGCTAACACTTCATTTTAACATCTAGCTAATTTGATGATTTTTTGCACTTCTCCCCAGAAAACATCAAATTTAACTTGAGATCACTTTCGGCATCAGTTTGCCTCGCTGTCAACAAGTGTCATGTGCTCGTAATATAGTTTTACTCCCTTCTGCACATTTATGATCAGACTCAGAGCACTAGGCCTGGGAACAGTCGAAGCATTACATGTACACATGCGCATTACGTATATTCTCGCTTAGTTGTACCTTTGTTGTTCTGTTGTTATAAAATATTGGTTTATTGCTGATATTAGTAGTTAAAGTGAAATATCAATGCGACAATCAGTTTCAATTCTAAATTCTTCAGGAGTCTTAAAGTTATCATTTCGCTTCCCAGAATTCCGCCCAAATTCTTGGTCATGTGAGAGAATGTGACATTTCGTCATTCCCGCAAGAGTTCCTGTCAGCGTTGGACGTGTGGCGCCCTCTGCCTTCCTTTTCCATTTTATTTCATCCTATACTATTAGTTTTTGATCGAATTTCTTGTTGTTGACTGCGATCTGAGACTGTGCGTTTCACAACTTTTGGAATTTTCTGGTAAGTTAAACGATTCAATATTAATTCTATTACACTACTGACTGGCCCGCGAAAGTTGTTCTGTACAAGCAAGAACCAGTCCCTTTGTGTGTGTAACTTCAGGTCGCTTTACCCACATGTTTTACAGGCCGCTTTCGTAGTCTTGTTGGTACTGACGTAGTGTCGTTTGGCGTTTTTCGTAGTCTCATTTAGTTATGTCCAGGTTGTTATTAGATATTGTTTCATTGATGATATCCAACACTAAGAAAGGAGCAAAATCAATGTCCCAATCAAATTTAGTTCTAAATTCTTTATGAATCCTAAAACTCATTTAAGAAAATATCGTAGGGAATATAATATTCCTTTGTCTATTAGTTTCGTTTGTTTGATTATTTAAGAAAATATCGTAGGGAATATATTCCTTTGTCTATTAGTTTAGTTTGTTTGATTATCTTATTACCCAACAAATATTTTTCTTTAATTAAAAAAAAAACTGGTTCTGATAACAGCGTAGGCCTACTGTCATTTTTTTCAGTGGTGTGGCGCGATAACAGAACGATTCGACTTGCAAGCTTTAAATTTGCAAAGGCCCCAAAAAGACAGAAATATTCATATCAAAAAAAAAAAAAAGAAAAAAAGAAAAAAAAAAGAAAAGAAAAAAAAAAAGAAAAGAAAAAAAAAAAGAGAAAAATACTGGTCCATAATATCCAGTGATCTGTAGGAAAGGATAGGCCTATATTTCTGTTGTAATACTTTTCTGTTTAGGATTTGTAGTTTTAATTTTTTTTAGTCACGTTTTTTTGAAAGTGTAAATGTACACATGTACAAATACCAGAGACATTCGCTCCACTAAGTCTTCTGCTTTTAACGAGTCGTCTGCCTGTTGATTTGATCCTGTTTCCATTCATGTTTTTCTACTGCAGTCTGCGTTCATGTGGGTGAATGCATGTTTGTTTGAGTGTACGTGCATGCGTGTGTGTGTATTATATTAGTTAACATGTGGGCTTTCATGAACATGTGTGCGTTATATAGGCTATATGTGCCTGATAGTGTGTTTGGGTGTGTGTTACGTCTTAGTAAGAGTTTTGTGTGTGTGTGTGTTGTGTATCTGTACTGTGTGGTTTTGTTTGTTTTATTTTTTCTTACCGAGCGACGAATGAAGTGGACATTTAACATAATTCGTTTTTATTGCTTTCAGCTTTGTATTATGACAGTTCATCTGTTATCATCATTAGTCATACCATTAAAAGTTGACGTGTATATGCTTTACCCCCTTGTGGAGATGCTTGGGGATCTTTCAGTATAAATAGTATCCCCACCATCTGGAAATTCTGTGCTAGAAATTTCATTTTCAATTACACATACTGTAACGTGGCTAACAGATGCAATAAGCCGCAGCGATTTGCCATTCCTGCCTCATAAACAATGAAGTACAAAAGGACCGTAACTCTGTGTGTCTGTGTCTGTGTGGTCTATGTCTGTCTGTCTGGTCTCTGTGTCTGTGTGGTCTCTGTGGCTGTCTGGTCTCTGTCTGTCTGGTCTCTGTCTGTCTGGTCTCTGTGTCTGTGTGGTCTCTGTGGCTGTCTGTCTGGTCTCTGTCTGTCTGGTCTCTGTGTCTGTGTGGTCTCTGTGTCTGTCTGAGTGGTCTCTGTGTCTGTGTGGTCTCTGTGTCTGTCTAGTCTCTGTGTCTGTGTGGTCTCTGTCTGTCTGGTCTGTGTGTCTGTCTGATCTGTGTGTCTGTCTGGTCTCTGTGTCTGTCTGTGTGGTCTCTGTCTGTCTGGTCTCTGTGTGTCTGTGTGGTCTCTGTGTCTGTGTGGTCTCTGTGTGTCTGTGTGGTCTCTGTCTGTGTGGTCTCTGTCTGTTGTGGTCTCTGTGTCTGTGTGGTCTCTGTGTGTTGTGTGGGCTCTGTGTGTCTGTTGGTCTCTGTCTGTGTGGTCTCTGTGTGTCTGTGTGGTCTCTGTGTGGTCTGTGTGTCTCTGTGTGTCTCTGTGCTGTTGGTCTTGTGTGGTCTGTGTGTCTGTCTGTGTGTCTGTGTGTCTCTGTGTGGTCTGTGTGGTCTCTGTGTGTCTGTGTGGTTCTCTGTGTCTGTCTGGTCTCTGTGTGTCTGTCTGGTCTCTGTGTGTCTGTCTGGTCTCTGTGTGTCTGTGTGGTCTCTGTGTGTCTGTTGGTCTCTGTGTGTCTGTGTGGTCTCTGGTGTCTGTCTGGTCTCTGTGTCTGTCTGTCTGTGTCTGTGTGGTCTGTCTGTTCTCTGTGTCTGTGTGGTCTCTGTGTCTGCTGTGGTCTCTGTGTCTGTGTGTGTCTCTGTGTCTGTCTGTGTGGTCTCTGTGTCTGTCTGGTCTCTGTGTCTGTCTGTGTGGTCTCTGTTGTTCTGTCTGTCTGGTCTCTGTGTCTGTCTGCGGTCTCTGTGTCTGTCTGGTCTCTGTGTCTGTCTGGTCTCTGTGTCTGTCTGGTCGTCTGTGTCTGTCTGGTCTCTGTGTCTTCTGGTCTCTTGTTGTGTCTGTCTGTCTGTGTCTGTCTGGTCTCTGTGTCTGTCTGTGTGGTCTCTGTGTCTGTCTGGTCCTGGTCTGTCTTGGTCTTGGTTTGTGTCTGTTGGTCTCTGTGTCTGTCTGTCTGGTCTCTGTCTGTCTGTGTGGTCTCTGTTCTGTCTGTCTCTGTTCTGTTCTGTCTGGTCTCTGTGTCTGTCTGTCTGGTCTCTTGTGTCTGTTGGTCTCTGTCTGTGTGGTCTCTGTGTGTCTGTCTGGTCTCTGGTCTGTCTGGTCTCTGTCTGTTGTCTGGTCTCTTGTCTGTCTGTTCTGTGTCTGTCTGGTCTCTGTGTCTGTCTGTCTGGTCTCTGTCTGTCTGTGTGTCTCTGTGTCTGTCTGGTGGTCTCTGTGTCTGTGTCTGTCTGGTCTCTGCTGTCTGGTCTCTGTGTGTCTGTGTGTCTCTTGTCTGGTCTTGTCCGTGGTCTTGTTGTCTCTGGTCTCTGTGTCTGTCTGGTTCTTGTGTCTGTCTGTGTCGTCTGTGTGTTGTCTGTCTGGTCTCTGTGTCTGTCTGTGTGGTCCTGCTGTGTCTGTCTGTCTGGTCTCGTGTGTCTGTGTGTCTGTCTCTGTGTCTGTCTGGTCTGTGTCTCTGTGGCTGTCGTGTCTGGTTCTGTGTGGTCTCTGTGTTCTGTCTGTCTGTGTCGTCTGTCGTGGTCTCTGTGTGTCTGTCTGTGTGTCGTCTGTGGTTCTGTGCTGGTCTCTGTGTCTGTGTCTGGTCTCTGTGTCTGTCTGTCTGTCTGTTTCTCTGTCTGTCTGTGTCTCTGTGTCTGTCTGGTCTCTGTGCTCTGTCTTTGGTCTCTGGTCTTCTGTGCTGGTCTCTGTCTGTCTGGTCTCTGTGTCTGTCTGTCTGGTCTCTGTTCTGTCTGGTCTGTGTTCCTGTGTGGTCTCTGTGTGTCTGTGTGGTCTCTGTCTGTTGGTCTCTGTGTGTCTCTGTGTCTGCTGTTGTTCTCTGTGTCTGTCTGTTGGTCTCTGTCTGTGTGGTCTCTGTGTGTCTGTCTGGTTGTCTGTGTGGTCTCTGTGTCTGTACTCTGGTCTCTGTGTCTGTCGTCTGGTCTCTGTGTCTGTCTGTCTGGTCTCTGTGTCTGTCTGTCTGGTCTCTGTGTCTGGCTGTGTGTCCTGTGTCTGTCTGGTCTTTGTCTGTCTGGTCTCTGTGTCTGTCTGTGTGGTCTCTGTGTCTGTCTGTCTGGTCTCTGTGTGGTCTCTGTGTCTGTCTGTCTGGTCTCTGTCTGTCTGTCTTGTGTCTGTCTTGTGGTCTGTGTATCTGTCTGTCTTGTCTGTCTGGTCTCTGTGTCTGTCTGTCTGGTCTCTGTCTGTCTGGTCTCTGTGTCTTCTGGTCTCTGTGTCTGCCTGTCTGGTCTCTGTGTGTTCTCTGTGTCTGTCTGGTCTCTGTTTTCTGATCTCTGTGTCTTTCTGGTCTGTGTCTGTCTGGTCTGTGTGTCTGTGTGTCTGTCTTGGTGTCTGTGTCTGTCTGGTCTGTGTCTGTCTGGTCTGTGTGTCTGGTCTGTGTGTCTGTCTGTGTGTCTGTCTGTGTGGTCTCTTATTCTCTCTGGCCTGTATCTGTCTGGTCTGTGTGTCTGGTCTGTGTGTCTGTCTGCCTGTCTGGTTCTGTATCTGTCTGGTCTCTGTATCTGTCTGTCTGGTCTCTGTGTCTGCCTGTCTGGTCTCTGTGTCTGTGTGGTCTCTGTGTCTGTCTGTGTGGTCTCTGTGTCTGCCTGTCTGTCTCTGTGTCTGTCTGTCTGGTCTCTGTATCTGCCTGTCTGGTCTCTGTGGTTGTCTGTCTCTGTGTCTGTGTGGTCTCTGTGTCTGTCTGTCTCTGTGTCGTGTGGTCTCTGTGTCGTCTGTGTGGTCTCTGTGTCTGCCTGTCTGGTCTCTGTGTCTGTTTGTCTGGTCTCTGTGTCTGTCTGTCTCTGTGTCTGTCTGGTCTCTGTGTCTGTCTGGTCTCTGTGTCTGTCTTCTCTGTGTCTGTGTGGTCTGTGTGTCTCTGTGTCTGTCTGGTCTGTGTGTCTGTCTTGTGGTCTGTTGTGTCTGTCTGGTCTCTGTGTCTGCTGTGGTCTCTGTGTCTGTATCTGTCTGGTCTCTGTGTCTGTCTGGTCTCTGTGTCTGTCTGTCTGGTCTCTGTGTCTGTCTGGTCTCTGTGTCTGTGCTGGTCTCTGTTCTGTCTGTCTGGTCTCTGTGTCTGTGTGGTCTCTGTTCTGTCTGTCTGGTCTCTGTCTGTCTGGTCTCTGTGTCTGTCTGTCTGTCTGGTCTCTGTGTCTGTCTGGTCTTGTCTGTCTGTCTGATCTTGTTGTCTGTCTGGTCTCTGTCTGTCTGTCTGTCTGGTCTCTCTGTCTGTCTGGTCTCTGTGTCTGTCTGGTCTCTGTGTCTGTTGGTCTCTGTGTCTGTCTGGTCTCTGTCTGTCTGTCTGGTCTCTTGTGTCTGTCTGGTCTCTGTTGTCTGTCTGGTCTCTGTGTTGTGTGTCTGGTCTCTGTGTCTGTCCTGGTCTCTCTGTCTGTCTGGTCCTGTGTTGTCTGGTCTCTGTGTGTCTGTCGTGTTTGGTCTGGTCTCTGTGTCTGTTCTGGTCTCTGTTGTCTGTGTTGTCTCTGTGTCTGTGTGGTCTCGTGTGTCTGTCGTGGTCTCTGTGTCTGTCTGGTCTCTGTGTGTCTGGTCTCTGTGTCTGTGTGTCTGGTCTCTGTGTCTGTCTGTCTGGTCTCTGTGTCTGTCCTGTGTCTGGTCTCTGTCTGTCTGGTTCTGTCTGTCTGGTCTCTGTGTCTTCTGTCTGGTCTCTGTGTCTGTGTGTCTGGTCCTTCTGTGTCTGGTCTCTGTGTGGTCTGGTCTCTGTGTCTGTCTGTGTCTTCTGGTCTGCTGTGTCTGTTGTGTTTGGTCTCTGTGTCGGTGTTGGTCTCTGTGCTGTTGTCTGGTCTCTGTGTCTGTTGTCTGGTCTCTGTGTCTGGTGTGTGTTCTGGTCTCTGGTGTCTGTTGTGTCTGGTCGTTGGTCTGTGTGTCTGGTTCTCTGTGTCTGTGTGTCTGGTCTCTGTGTGTCTGGTCTCTGTCTGCCTAGTCTCTGTGTCTTTGTGTTTGGTCTCTGTCTGGTTTCTGTGTCTGTCTCTGTGTCTGTCTGTCTCTCTCTCAAATTTTTCTATCTATATGTGTGTGCGTGTCTGTGTGTTTGCGCGCGCGTGAATATGTATATGTATATTTATGTATATGTATACATATATATAATTTCTGTATCTGTATGCATGTATGTATGTATGTGTGTGTATGTATTTATTTATGTATATATATATATATATATATATATATATATATATATATATATATATATAAGTATGTATGTATGCATATATGTATGCACGCATGTATGATTGTATGTATGTATGTATGTATGTATGTATGTATGTATGTATGTATGTATGCATGTATAACAGTTTTCAATTTCAATTTCAATTTCTCAAGATGATGTGTTCGCTCTCGGAATGAATTCCATATGCACTGACGTTACAGGTGCCATGTGATGGAGAAGATCCAAAAAGATCACGGTACAAGCCTTAAGCCTGCATATAAACTCAGGAGCTGGCCAGGTCCTGGGGTCCTACTTCAGACAGTCAAAAAGGCTAATTGGTCTTCAAGAGGTAGGACCTGAGAAATGAATCTATCTCTCCAATGTTTCCTCTTTTTTGTTGTTGTTTTTGTTTTGTTTTTTAATTAAGGCAGCAGAGCAATGCCCTGCTCTTCACGATTTTCAACTGCCGTGGGATCTTTAGCGTGCGCAGCCAGAAGGCTCACGGGTCCGTCTCGTTTTTCGTCCCCTTTCCGAAGGACTGGTCGTTCAGTTCAATTTTCCGGTCAAACTGAGAAGAAAAGTCGAGTTTAGTTATTGGCAGGCAAACGTCTGAACCATTCTGCCACTTTCTCCCTGAAAAAGTGTAAACCGCCGGATTATGTTCCGTGTCGGAACCCGGGATTGAACAAGGGACCTTAAGATCTTCAGTCTAACGCTCTCCCAACTGAGTAATTCCGGCTGACTAAATAGGGCTCGTCCGGAGTGTATATATATATATACATACATACATGTCTATCTATTAACTCTTTGTCAGGTTTACGTTTCATAAATAATTCTGTACACATGCTCTCTCTCCATATCCCTCTCTCTCCTTCTCAGTCCATCTCTCCCCCTCTCTCTCCCTCTCCCCCCTCTCTCTCTTCCCCTCTCTCTCTCTCTTATATATATGTATATGTATATATATTGTTGTCTTCCTCAAAGTTTCTCTTTCGTTTTTTATTTTAGAGCAGGCAGTTTGTTCTTTCGGGTGAAAGATCTACTTTGTGGGCTTTTCCTTTTTTTATTTTCTTCTTCTTTTAAAATTTTTTTTTTAATGATATTCAGTTCTTCAATCACATTTTTGAAACATTGACCATCCCAAACTCGCAATGAAGCTGACTGAAATACTAACATGAAATCATGAACAACAACAACAACAACAAAAAACCAAAACAAAACAAAAAAAGAAAGAAAAATTTGGTCAATGTATAATATATGACATGTAACACAAACAATAATTAAGTTATAAGAGTTATATACGTGTACGTCAGATACATTGATATCTAAACAAAAAAGTTGAAAGCTTCATGATACATTTACACCAAAGGATATTTTCAGAATGTTATTTTAACAGTTGTTCCAAAGACTTCCAAAGATTTTGAATATAATTACAGTTCAATAGAAATTAATTATTCAGTAGAGCTGTAGTTGCTATGTTCATTGCATTCGGTACAATATTTGTTGCAGTAATTACGTGAATAATTCGTATCTGCTAACACTTCATTTTAACGTCTAACTGATTTGATGATTTTTTGCACTTCTCCCCAGAAAACATCAAATTTAATCTTGAGATCACTTTCGGCATCAGTTTGCCTCGCTGTCAACAAGTGTCATGCACTCGTAATATAGTTTTACTCCCTTCTGCACATTTATGATCAGACTCAGAGCACTTGGCCTGCGAACAGTCGAAGCATTACACGTGCGCATAACGTATATTCTCGCTTAGTTGTACCTTTGTTGTTCTGTTGTTATAAAATATTGGTTTATTGATGATATTAGTAGTTAAAATGAAATATCAATGCGACAATCAGTTTCAATTCTAAATTCTTCAGGAGTCTTAAAGTTATCATTTCGCTTCCCAGAATTCCGCCCAAATTCTTGGTCATGTGAGAGAACGTGACATTTCGTCATTCCCGCAAGAGTTCCCGTCAGCGTCGGACGTGTGGCGCCCTCTGCCTTCCTTTTCCACTTTATTTGATCCTTTACTATTAGTTTTTGAGCGAATTTCTTGTTGCTGACTGCGATCTGAGACTGTGCGTTTCACAACTTTTGGAATTTTCTGGTAAGTTAAACGATTCAATATTAATTCTATTACACTACTGACTGGCCCGCGAAAGTTGTTCTGTACAAGCAAGAACCAGTCCCTTTGTGTCTGTAACTTTCGGTCGCTTTACCCACATGTTTTACAGGCGTCTTTCGTAGTCTTGTTGGTACTGACGTAGTGTCGTTTGGCGTCTTTCGTTGTCTCATTTAGTTATGTCCAGGTTGTTATTAGATATTGTTTCATTGATGATATCCAACACTAAGAAAAGAGCAAAATCAATGTCCCAATCAAATTTAGTTCTAAATTCTTTATGAATCCTAAAACTCATTTCATTTAAGAAAATATCGTAGGGAATATATTCCTTTGTCTATTAGTTTCGTTTGTTTGATTATTTAAGAAAATATCGTAGGGAATATATTCCTTTGTCTATTAGTTTAGTTTGTTTGATTATCTTATTACCCAACAAATATTTTTCTTTAATTAAAAAAAAAACTGGTTCTGATAACAACGTACTGTCAATTTTTTTCAGTGGTGTGTTCGCGATAACAGAACGATTCGACTTGCAAGCTTTAAATTTGCAAAGGCCCCAAAAAGACAGAAATATTCATATCAAAAAAAAAAAAAAAAAAGAAAAAAAGAAAAAAAAAAAGAAAAGAAAAAAAAAAGAGAAAAATACTGGTCCATTATATCCAGTGATCTGTAGGAAAGGATAGGCCTATATTTCTGTTGTAATACTTTTCTGTTTAGGATTTGTAGTTTTAATTTTTTTTAGTCACGTTTTTTTGAAAGTGTAAATATACACATGTACAAATACCAGAGACATTCGCTCCACTAAGTCTTCTGCTTTTAACGAGTCGTCTGCCTGTTGATTTGATCCTGTTTCCATTCATGTTTTTCTACTGCAGTCTGCGTTCATGTGGGTGAATGCATGTTTGTTTGAGTGTGCGTGCATGCGTGTGTGTGTATTATATTAGTTAACATGTGGGCTTTCATGAACATGTGTGCGTATAGGCTATATGTGCCTGTGTCTGTATGTGCCTGATAGTGTGTTTGGGTGTGTGTACGTTTTAATAAGAGTGTGTGTGTGTGTGTGTTGTGTATCTGTACTGTGTGGTTTTGTTTGTTTTATTTTTTCTTACCGAGCGACGAATGAAGTGGACATTTAACATAATTCGTTTTTATTGCTTTCAGCTTTGTATTATGACAGTTCATCTGTTATCATCATTAAAAGTTGACGTGTATATATGCTTTACCCCCTTGTGGAGATGCTTGGGGATCTTTCAGTATAAATAGTATCCCCACCATCTGGAAATTCTGTGCTAGAAATTTCATTTTCAATTACACATACTGTAACGTGGCTCACAGATGCAATAAGCGGCAGCGATTTGCCATTCCTGCCTCATAAACAATAAAGTCCAAAAGGACCGTAACTCTGAGAGTATCCAGGTCTTGCGCATGCGCATAGTGCTCTAAGCCCTCCTTCCGAGTAGTGCTATTCTGCATCTGTGAGCCACGGTACAGTATGTGTAATTAAAAGGAAATTTCTTCTAAAATTACGTTTAATCTAACATACTTACCGTGGCTCACGCAGAGTCCCTCCCGTCCTCCCCGCCTTCCTGGTTCCTTCCATTCACAGTCAGGTCTTGGTTTCCTCGAAAAGAGAAAGAGCACATGCGCATGTGCAAGACATGGATACTCTCAGAGTTATGGTCCTTTCGGACTTTATTGTTTATGAGGCAGGAAAGGCAAATCGCTGCCGCTTATTGCATCAGAGAGCCACGGTAAGTATGTTAGATTAAACGTAATTTTAGAAGTTCAACTCTATGCTGATACCCACAACTCCAAGATGTTCTTCAGCTCTCTGAAAACCGTCTACGGCCCAACAACCTCAGGATGTTCTCCCTTGTTGTCCTCGGATGGCAAAACCTTGATCAAGGACCAAGAAGGGCTCCTCAAGCGCTGGACCGAACATTTCAGCTCTCTTTTGAACAGACCTTCCACTGTTGATCAAGATGCTCTCAATCAAATCCCCCAGCAACCACTCCTGGAAGACCTAGACGCTCCTCCTACTCTAGATGAAATCAAAAAGGCAATAAGCAAGACCAACTCCGGCAGAGCTTCTGGAAAAGACAGCATTCCCGCTGAGATCTTCAAGGCAGCAGGCCCCAAAGCCCTGGAAACCTTCCATGACATCCTGCTACAGGTCTGGGAAGAAGAGCAAATGCCTGCTGATTTCAAAGACGCGCTCATAGTTGCGCTGTACAAGAACAAAGGTAGTAAAGCAGACTGCGGAAACTACAGGGGCATCTCTCTTCTCTCCATAGCAGGGAAAATATTTGCAAGGGTTATCCTCAACAGACTGATAACCATCTCAGAACAGATCCTACCAGAGGCTCAATGTGGCTTTAGGCCAGGGAGAAGCACTGTGGACATGATCTTTGCTATGAGACAAATTCAAGAAAAGTGCATAGAGCAGAATAGGTCTCTTTACTCAGTCTTTGTACCTTACCAAGGCTTTCGACACGGTCAACAGAGAAGCCCTGTGGACTGTCCTAGAACGGATTGGCTGCCCTCCCAAATTCCTAAAGATCATCCAGCTCTTCCACACAGGCATGAGTGGGCAAGTTCTTGCAAGTGGCAACATGACTGACGAATTCGAAATTACAAATGGCGTCAAACAAGGCTGTGTGCTGGCACCAGTCCTCTTCAATATCTTCTTCACCGTCATGCTTTCCCACGCCTGCAAGGATCTTGACAAGGGAATATACCTAAAGTACCGCCTGGATGGCTCCCTTTTGGATCTACGTCGCCTGCAGGCCAAGACGAAAACCAGCACAGAACTCCTTCAGGAGGCGCTCTTCGCCGATGACTGCTCCTTGAATGCTCACTCTGAAGCGGACCTGCAAACAATGCTCAATCACTTCGCAGAAGCCTCAAAGCTCTTTGGACTTACAATAAGCATCGGGAAAACTAAAGTTCTTCACTAGCCTGCCCCACAAACTAACCCACTGTCTCCAAACATCACCATCAATGGCAACAGTCTGAAGAACACCAAGAACTTTAAATACCTTGGAAGTATCATCTCTGCAGACGGCTCCATCGATCAGGAAATTGATTCACGAATCAGCAAAGCCAGCCAGGCTCTCGGTAGGCTGAAAAACAAGGTACTAAACCAGCACAATGTCCGGCTGTCAACAAAAATCAAAGTGTACAATGCCGTTGTGCTCTCCTCCCTTCTCTACGGTTCGGAGACTTGGACACTCTACAGGAAGCACATCAACAAATTAGAGCAGTTCCACCAAAGGGCTCTCCACAGCATACTTGGCATCCGGTGGCAAGACCGCATCACCAACATTGAGGTCCTCAACCGATCAAGCTCACAAAGCATAGAAAGCCTGCTTGTCAAATCCCAACTGAGATGGGTCGGCCATGTCATCCGCATGGAAGACCACCGAATGCCCAAACAACTGCTGTACGGCGAACTCACAAGTGGCAAAAGAAATCTCGGGAGGCCAAAAAAGCGTTTCAGGGACACGATAAAGGCAAACCTTCAGTTTGCACAGGTTACCCCCAAAGAACTCGAAAGAACTGCCACCGAAAGGAACGCCTGGCGCAGGGCCGTCCATCTTGCCAGCAGAAACAGCGATATCAACTACAGGAAGAAGCTGACTATCAGAAGAGAGAGGAGACATAATCCAACCACCCCAACCACGACATTCCAGTGTCCCCACTGCAACAGACATTGTACATCCAAGATCGGATTGCACAGCCACATGCGCGTCCACAGATGAGCTGCAGGATTTCATCGTCATCTTTGGCAACGAAGGACTACCATCATCATCATCATCATCAATTTTAGAAGGAAAATTTCATTTTTCTGTCATTCTTTTTGTTTCTGCCTTGTTCCTTTGCTTGCTGTCATTTCTTTCTATCATTTTCTGCCTTTCTAGTTTCTGGTCCATTCATCTGTATGTGTTCGATGAAGTCTTGCACTGTCATTTCTTTCTATCATTTTCTGCCTTTCTAGTTTCTGGTCCATTCATCTGTATGTGTTCAATGAAGTCTTGCACTGTCATTTCTTTCTATCATTTTCTGTCTTTCGAGTTTCTGGTCCATTCATCTGTATGTGTTCGATGAAGTCTTGCACACTTTATCTTAGGGTTGATAGTTGGGTACATGTAGTAAGTGCATTTTTGGCTCTAGGGTAATTTATGCCTGTTTGTATGTTTAATTTATGTCTGTTTGTATGTTTTGGTGTCCTTAGGTATGCTTAAATTTGTATTCAGGTGTGTTTTTAAATCCCTTGTGCGATAAATTGGACGGAGTGGTCAACGTCAGGGGCTTCTCCTTAGATTCTGTGCCGAGTGCATTGATATGTGTACTTAATTTTCTTTTATTTTTCCTGTTTTGTATGTTTTGAAGCGGTTATAGCCCTGATATGGCTCTACGCAGTCGGCTGGTCTTTAAGCAACAATAAGAGCAAATAAGAATAAGATCGATGTATGAAGTGGATATTGATACAATTAATTTTTATTGTATTTAGCTTTGTATTATTACTGTTTATCTGTTGTCAGCATACCATTAGAGGCTGACATGTATTTGCTTTACGATGTCTGCCTTTATATCTCATGCTTCTGTGAACTGCTTAGGGCGCGTGTGAGATGAGGTGCAGTACAAGGAATCATTGGTGTTGTTGTTGTTGTTCATCATCTTCATCATCATCTTCTTCTTCATCTTCTTCTTCATCTTCTTCTTCTTCTTCATCTTCTTCATCTTTTCTTCTTCTTCTTCTCGTCTTCTCCTTCTTCTTCTCCTTCTTCTTCTCCTTCTTCTTCTCCTTCTTCTTCCTTCCTTCTTCTTCTCCTTCTTCTCCTCCTCCTTCTCCTTCTCCTTCCTCCTTCTCCTCTTCTCCTCCTCTCTCCTCTCTCCTTCTCCTCCTTCTCTCCTCCTCCTTCTCCTCCTTCTCCTCCTCTTCTTCCTTCTCCTCCTTCTTCTCTCCTTCTCCTTCTTCTTTTCTTCTTCTTCTTCTTTTTTCTTTTTCTTCTTCTTCATTACGATTATCATCATCAGCATGGTACTTTAACCCTTCGACTCCCGCACCCTGTCCACCAGCATCCCGCATTGTCAACCATGCTAGCCAAGCTAAAACATAACCCTTTGACTCCCTCACCCTATCCATCAGCTTCATGCAGGAAGCTAGTGGATATGGTGAGGAAGTCAAAGGGCTGTTTTTTTGCAGTAGGTGGATAGGGTGCGGGAGTCAATAGAATAACGTTTTTGCAGTAGGTGGATAGGGTGCGGGGGTCAAAGGGTCAATTTTTTTGCAGTAGGTGGATAGGGTGCGGGAATCAAAAGGGTTACATTTTTGTAGTTGGATGGATAGGGTTGGGGGGTCAAAGGGTTAGGCCTAAGTTTTTGTAGTAGGTAAATAGGGTGCGGGGGCCAAAGGGTTAAGTTTTTGCAGTTGGGTGGATAGGGTGTGGGAGTTAAAGGGTTAAAGAACTGCGCTAACTGGTCACTCTATACTAATCAATCCTTGGCTGTACTTGACTCCTGCAGGCAGGCATTCTACGAGCTCTTACTGCTTAAACCGTATCAGTATGAAGACAGAGGATTTTCTGCAGCCTTACCAGCTACTGCACGGCAGATGGAGCGTGGTGAGTCATTGTGTTGTGGTTGGTTTGATAGTTTGTTTGCCTGTTTGATTGATTGATTGATTATTTGCTTGCTTGTTTGTCACACACACGCGCGAGCGGACGCACGCACACATACACATGTATATTTATAACGCGTCCACACAAGGTCACACACGTGCGAGTCATATTCTGTATGTATATACATCTATATATATATCTATATGCCCATACGGTCACACACACACACACACACGCGCACGCATATACACACGCACAAACACTCAAAACACACTCGCGCGCGCACGCGCACGTGCACACACACACATGCACACATGCACACATGCACACAACACACACACACACACACACACACATACGCACACCACACATACACAAACACTGTCACGCTCGCTAGGGCTTGAGACAGGAAAAGAGAGAAACAGCTATCAGCACTGAAGTCCCCTTTCACTAACTGAATAAAGAAATAACTGGTCAAAATACATTTACACAAATTTTATTAAATCACAAACACCACAACATGACGCACCATATATACATGTCACAGCATAAATATCGCACCGCTTAAAAACCTCTTAAGTGCCCCATGACGGACTGGTCCGTCATGCTATAGTGTACAAAAAAGTGCCCCATGACTGACTGGTTCGTCATCCTCATTTCATGATTTTTCACATCTCCAATTTTAGACAGGGGTTCCCCCATTTGTTCCAATCAGAAAGTTTGGTGTATCAGCTTCAAATATTCATGAGGTTTGAAGTGGTATCTCAATGGGCATTGGTCAAAGAACTCGGTTAAGTGACTCACCCAGCTGTCACTTTCACTGGACTTTTCAAGATGGCAGACGACGAATCACAACCAGGCCCAAGCTCGGGAAAAAGAAAGCGTACACCCAAGGATTTTCGGATTTTCACTGGAAAGATCCTAATGTAGTTTTAGAAATGATGGAAGATACAGAATTTCTCAAGATGTATGGCGAAACATCGTCAGATAATTCTCTGGACGAGGAAGATGAAGGCGATGAAGTGCGGCGTGTCGGTGCCGACGTCAACATCGCTCCGATTGTGCGAGCGAACGCTGACAGAGAAGAAAGAGCAGAACTAGAAACAGAATTTGAGGATATAGATGACCCAGACCACCAGCAAGGTGACGGACAGTCAAGTGAATCAAGTGAAATGAGGGAAAATGAAGAAGAGATACAAGAACCGACGTCGGAGAGCACCGACAATGACAACTCGGCAAGCTACGCCCAACGCACCAACACACGCCTTCACGTGGTCAGCGCGTGTTGACAGCTCAGCAGTCCGAGCGAGAGGACGGGGCAGAGACTGGCGTCATAACCTATTGTCTTGTGCTGTGGCCAACTTCGCTGACTGACCGGTTAGGTTGTGTGCGCGTGTAATCTGCCCAGTGTGAAATGGGCGTGGCAGTGTGTGTATGTGTGTGTGTGCGCGTGCATTTCTGTCTCGTGTGTGTTTGTGTGTGTGTGTGTGTGATACAAATACTAGTAATAGATACTGATTGTACTTAGGTGTATGTGTGGTGTGTGTGTGCATTTGTCTCTCTCTCTCTCTCTCTCTCTCTCTCGTGTGTGTGTGTGTGTGTGTGTGTGTGTGTGTGTGTGTGTGTGTGGTGTGAGAGAGAGAGAGAGAGTGTGAGTGTGTGGTGTGTGTGTGTGTGTGTGTGTGTGTGTGTGTGTGTGGTGTGTGGTGTGTGTTTTCATGCTTACATCTAGGACTTTTAGGTGTTACTACAGGCATGCTGTGACACAAAATCACAAAATGCAAGGGAAAAAAAAAATTTTCAACTATATAGGCCATGTGCTATAAAAACATTAGATAAAATAAAGTTACAACTATCATAAATGAAAAGTGTTCAATTCCCTTTCAGAAAAACAGGTTTTATATACTCTCCTTCAGTAGTTTTTATGCTAGAATTTTTTGTTAATTATTACCCTCCGCAGCCAAAAAACCCTTGGCAAATAGTTGTCATCGAGCAAAAAATATTCATGGCATTGAAGGGGTTTTAAATTAAGGTGGCACCCAAAGCCCAAGTGCATACTCTCAAAATCCTTAAAGAAAACATCCCCCAAAATCACTTGGAACAACAACAACAACAAATTCAATGTCAGCAATGAATAAATGCATTAAACAACGTAATTTCTCCAATTGCTCCCATACCTTGCTTCACCTATGTATCAACCGTCATGTGGAAAAACACCTTCACAACCTAGTCCCACGAATGGTGACGTTCCCTGTCTCACACAACGCTCCGACGCTATGATTTCCAAATGTCCCTCGAGTCTCACAAACGCTTGAATGGGGAACAGGTGCTGACTGAATGAACGATGAAAGTAAAGCGAAGACCCAGGAATCAGTAGAATGACGAATCCCGAGCAGGACGATGAGGAACGAGCCTAGTCGAAACAGCTGAGCAGAAGTCTCGTAGCGTGGTGATTACTGGCTCGCCACCCCACGCCTTGACGGCCGTCGCAGGGGCAACAAATTAGCACTTAACTGCCGAATCCTGCAGGAAGTTGCTGTTGCAGAAACGCCCACCAGCCATACTTGCTCCACACGTTCGTCACCGTTACAGCAGCTCGGTCATGTTCGCTTTTTCGTAGAGCCTTGGGCCAAACACGGACATGGACGACGACTGTGGCGCAGGACACTACTGATTTTTACCCACTACACCGACGAAAATAGAGAAGCAACCCACCCCTACCGACCGGAGGTCTACGGAAGGCTGCACATTAGCCAAAGGCACGCAGAAACTCTTTCACTTCTAAGACAACGTCGAACTACAAGACCATTGACCAGAAACTGGCCCTAACCCCCTTAGCTGTAAACCATCCGTAGGTGAGGGGCACCAAACGCCAACTGGCAACTCTTCACTTCTCCAGCCAGCACAAACTTCCAGCTCCAGGACACAAAGTCCATCTATACGACGCAGCCACTGACCAGAAACTGGTCCTAACCCCTTAGCTGTACCGTGCGTAGGTGAGGGGCACCAAACACCAACTGGCAACTCTTCACTTCTCCAGCCAGAACAAACTTCCAGCTCTAGGACACTAAGTCCATCTATAAGACGCAGCCACTGACCAGAAACTGGCCCTAACCTCTTAGCTGCAAAACCATCCGTACGGAAGGGAGCCCCGCCACCAACTGACTACACCTTTGCTCTAAAGCCAGCAAACAAATTCCCAGAACTCTGTTCACAGAAAATAGCCCAAAAAGCACAAAATGTACACATATACAGGCCCACATGAACCACCACTTAGGCCACAAACGCGATTTGGACAGGAACATCTGTCCACAACCAAAATACAAAAATCACGCAAAAATACACACATAGGCCCAGGTAAACCCTAACTGGGCAGGTGAGTTTTGTCCCACTTGGCAGGTGAGTTTTGTCCCACTTGGCAAAATTCCACACGCTCTTACCCCACGAAAGACCCCTGTCCCCAAATAAGAAAAGGAAAGAAAAAAAAAACAAACAAACTGACAAACAAACAAACAAACAAACAAACAAACAAACAAATAAACTGCCGTGACACACACACACGCACACA
>JAPXFY010000012.1:23450601-23475601 GCA_030674185.1 Monoplex corrugatus
CTGAACCAGTACCTACACTCATTGCTGTCATCTATCTCCCAAACCAATACGTACACTCATTGCTGTCATCTCTCACCCGAACCAATACGTACACTCATTACTCTCATCTCTCTCCCAAACCAATACGTACTCATTACTCTCATCTCTCTCCCAAACCAATACGTACACTAATTTCTGTCATCTCTCTCCCGAACCTGTACCTACACTCATTACTCTCTTCTCTCTCCCGAACAATACGTACTCATTATTCTCATCTCTCTCCCAAACCAATACGTACACTCATCACTCTCATCTCTCCCCCGAACCAATACGTACACATTACTCTCATCTCTCTCCCAAACCAATACGTACACTCATTACTCTCATCTCTCTCCCGAACCCATAAGTACACTCATTACTCTCATCTCTCTCCCAAACCAATACATACACTCATCACTCTCACCTCTCTCCCAAACCAGTACCTACACTCATCACTCTCACCTCTCTCCCAAACCAGTACCTACACTCATTACTCTCATCTCTCTCCCAAACCATTACGTACACTCATTACTCTCATCTCTCTCCCAAACCAATACGTACACTCATTACTCTCATCTCTCACCCAAACCAATACGCACACTAATTACTCTCATCTCTCTCCTGAACAAGTACGTACACTCATTACTCTCATCTGTCTCCTGAACCAATACATACTCGTTACTCTCATCTCTCTCCTGAACCAGTACCTACACTCATTACTCTCATCTCTCTCCTGAACCAGTACCTACACTCATTGCTGTCATCTCTCACCCGAACCAATACGTACACTCATTACTCTCACCTCTCTCCCAAACCAGTACCTACACTCATTACTCTCATCTCTCTCCCAAACCAATACGTACACTAATTTCTGTCATCTCTCTCCCGAACCTGTACCTACACTCATTACTCTCTTCTCTCTCCCGAACAATACGTACTCATTATTCTCATCTCTCTCCCAAACCAATACGTACACTCATCACTCTCATCTCTCCCCCGAACCAATACGTACACATATTACTCCTCATCTCTCTCTCCCCAACCAATACGTACACTCATTACTCTCATCTCTCTCCCAAACCCATAAGTACACTCATTACTCTCACTCTCTCCCAAACCATACTACACTCATCACTCTCACCTCTCTCCCAAACCAGTACTACACTCATCACTCTCACCTCTCTCCCAAACATACCTACACTCATTACTCTCATCTCTCCCAAACCATTACGTACACTCATTACTCTCATCTCTCTCCCAAACCAATACGTACACTCATTACTCTCATCTCTCACCCAAACCAATACGCACACTAATTACTCTCATCTCTCTCCTGAACAAGTACGTACACTCATTACTCTCATCTGTCTCCTGAACCAATACATACTCGTTACTCTCATCTCTCTCCTGAACCAGTACCTACACTCATTACTCTCATCTCTCTCCTGAACCAGTACCTACACTCATTGCTGTCATCTCTCACCCGAACCAATACGTACACTCATTACTCTCACCTCTCTCCCAAACCAGTACCTACACTCATTACTCTCATCTCTCCCCCAAACCATTACGTACACTCATTACTCTCATCTCTCTCCCAAACCAATACGTACACTCATTACTCTCATCTCTCACCCAAACCAATACGTACTCATTACTCTCATCTCTCACCCAAACCAATACGTACACTCATTACTCTCATCTCTCACCCAAACCAATGCGTACACTCATTACTCTCATCTCTCAAACCAATACGTACACTCATTACTCTCATCTCTCTCCCAAGCCAATATAACCCGGCTACCTATCATATATCATATCATATCATATCATATCATATATATCATATATATCATATATACATCATATCATATATCATATCATATATCATATCATATATCATATCATATATCAAATCATATATCATATATATCATATATATATCATATATATATATATATATATCATATATATCATATATATATATATATAGCATATCATATCATATCATATATAATATATCTCATCATATCTCGTATCATATCTCATATCATATCTCATATCTCATCATATCTCATCTCATCTCATATCTCATCTCATATCTCATCGCATCTCATATCATATCATCTCATATCATATCTCATATCATATCATATATCATATCGTATCATATCATATCGTATCATATATCATATTACATCATATATCATATATATCATATATCATATATCATATCATATATATATCAATCATATATATATCATATATATATCATATATATATATCATATATATATCATATATATATATATATCATATATATACATCAAATATATCATATATATATAATAATAATAATAATAAGAGACCATTTATAAGCGCACATCTCTGCCTACGGCGGAGCTTATGACGCTTTACAATCATTCACTCACAATATTTCAATCTCTCGGACCTCACGTACATACACTAAATACACAATACAAATAGAATAAATCCATAAAAATACTACATACGCTACAATCATACACGGATTCTCACGCAAGTCCAAATGCACCCCACAACCCCCACGGCTATACCCCAAAGTACTGTGAGGCACATTGGGCTCTATAATCACCCACCCCCACCCCCCACCTACCTACTATAACATACACACACACTAACACACCTTTTCTACTATTAGGCTGGGGGGAAATGAGGTTGAACTTACTGATAATATTTTTGAAAGAGGTGAGTTTTTAGAGCTGTTTTGAAAGAAGAAGTCGATTTTAGGTGTCGGATTTCAAAGGGAAGAGAGTTCCAGATAGTGGGGGCTGCGAAGGAGAAAGAGCGATGTCCAAATGTTTTTGTGCGTACGCGTGGAACACGGAGCAATCTGGTATCAGCAATGGGCGGAGATTTCTAGAAGGAGTGTACACAGAGAGAAGATCAGCCAGGTAGCGAGGAGAGAGATCAGAGAAAAAAGAGTGGCATAGTGAGGCAAGCTTATAGTCAATGCGAGCTTGAACAGGCAACCAGTGAAGGGATTTGAGAATAGGTGTGACATGATCATGCTTGCGGGAACGAGAAACAAGTTTAGCGGCAGAGTTTTGTACTTTTTGAAGTTTGTCTAATTGATTTTGAGGACAGCCAGAAAAGAGGGAGTTACAGTAGTCTAATTTGGAGAGAACAAAGGCAGAAAGAAATGTTTTGGTAGCGTCTTCTGAAAGTAAGTGGCGAATATAACTAATGCGTCTAAGGTCAATGTATGCTTTGCGGCAGACTGTCTGTACATGTGTTGAGATACTCATGTCTTTGCTGAAGTGGAAGCCAAGATTTCGTGCGGTAGAGGAAAAGGGAATATCTGTTGATCCAACGGTAAGAGATGTAGGAGTGGTCGACGGCAGAGACTTAAAAGAGGAAGAACAGAGGACAGCTTCAGTTTTCTCGTCATTTAGTTTTAGCTTGTTTTCGAGCATCCAGATTCGTATGTCGGTGATACAAAGTTCGAGAGAGGAAATGGCTGGGTTTATGTTCTCGGGAGGAGTAGAGAGTTCAAGTTGAGTGTCATCTGCAAATGATTGATGTTCAGGAGAGTGAGACTGTATCAGGCCGGCAAGTGGTTGTGTATAGAGGACAAAGAGCACGGGGCCCAACACAGATCCCTGTGGGACCCCGTACAATAGTTCTTCAGATGTAGAGTTGAGGTTATTGACAAAGACTGATTGTGTTCTTTCTGTGAGGTATGAACGGAACCAGGAAAGAGCGGTGTGAGAAATGCCGTAACTGTATTGGAGTCTGTTAAGCAAAATGGTATGGTCTATTGTATCAAAAGCAGCTGAGAGGTCCAGTAAAGTTAGTAGAGAGACGTTTCCAGAGTCAAGAGCTAAAAGGATGTCATTAGAAATTTTGAGGAGTGCAGTTTCAGTACTGTGATGAGGACGATAAGCAGACTGAGAAGGAGAGAAGAGGTCGTAGTCATTAAGATATGTAAGTAATTGTTGGAGAACGACTTTTTCAAGAATTTTGGAAAAGAATGATAGGTTAGAAACCGGTCTGTAATTTTTCAAGTTGTTTGGGTCCAAGGATTGTTTCTTGAGGAGAGGTTTTACAACAGCTATTTTAAGACTTGATGGAAATATACCGGAAGAAAGAGAGGAGTTGATGATTACAGTGAGAGTTGGGAGCAGATCATCAAGAAACTGGAGAAACAGAGGGGTAGGAATGGGATCGAGGGAACATGAAGTGGGTTTTGATTTGAGAATGATGGTTTTAAGTTCAGACTCAGTAACAGGGTTAAACATGCAGAAAGTTGAAGTGGGGGTGGTGGAGGTAGGTCTTTTTACCAAAGGGGACAACGTGGCCTGATCTAATTCTTTTCTGATGTTTTTTACTTTGTCGAGGAAATACTTATTAAACACTGAAGGTAGGTCATTTAAAGGGTATATGTTGGGAAGTAGAGATTTTTTGCTGCGGCCTAGCAATCTGTCACAGACATTGAACAATTTTCTTTGGCTTGTAGCGGAGGCGATTTCGTTTAGATAGAAGAGAGATTTAGCCTTTAGAATAATTTTTGAAACTGCCTTTTTTGCTGTGTTGAAAATATGTTTAGTGATCGTAATAGGGTTTTTGAGCCATCTGCGCTCAGCCCAGCGTCTGTGCTTTTTCGCTGCCTCAAGGTCGTCTTTAACCGCGGCAAACCAAGGCTCAAGGCGATTGGTGCGCATCTTGCGACGACGTAGTGGTGCGTGTTTGTCAAACACAGACACGAGGGCAGAGCTCAAGTGGTCAACAGAGGGGCAAAGGTCAGGGGTCACGAGAATGCGAAGGTCGGAACTGAATGAAACGCTGTCGATCGCACGTGCGTTGCGCGACTCAGAGTACTCTACGGGATCAGACGGCACAGTGACAGACAGTTCAGCCACAACACAGTAGTGATCGGACGACAGTGAATGGGTGACGTGCGTGGAGCGTAAAATGCTGTCGGTAGGCCGAAACACTACCCAATCAAGAATGTGGCCATGCTTTTGTGTTGGCTCAGAGACGGCTTGAGAGAAATTAAACATGTCAAGATAACTTTTGATTTGTACAGTGGTTGGATCAGAATCAGAATCAAAATGAACATTGACATCACCAATGATAAAAGAACTGCCTGACAAGGTATTACAAAAATCAAGCAATAAAGGAAAGTCATTCAAAAACATTGCAACAGTCAATTTGTTTTTTCGGCTAGGCGGGGGTCTGTAAACACAGACAAAATGCAAACAGTTCATTGGCAACGAGAGGGAAAGGCGGACGGCTTCGAAGGATGGGTGCTGAAAGGGGAAGGTAGTGGCGGTGGTCAGTCGTTTGGCTAGGCAGTCTTTATGGACGACGGCGATGCCTCCTCCGCGGGAAGCACGGGGAAAGGAGAGAGCTGTGTAGCCAGTCGGTGCCAGGTCGAGACATCTCGCTTCGTCACCGTGTTGACGAAGCCAAGTTTCTGTCACAAACAGAATGTCAACATCGTTGTCGGCAATGAAGGTGGCGATCTCGGCTCTCTTCTCTGCATTGAGCTGCACGGACTGCGCGTTGAAGGTAGCAACACGTAAGATGTCACTCGGCGTTGACAGTTTAATGACAGGAGATAGGGGGATGGAGAGGAGGTTTCTGAAGTCCGGGCCAGTAGGGCGATCATACACAGCTAGCAAAACATTAGTGTCAGTCGGTGGAGGCGTGACCAAAACTTCGATAGAACGCTGTTTTCTTCTTCCACCCCGGTGTATTCTCTTCTTTGGCAGTCGGACACCAATGCCACAAATGCATAAACTATCAACAACACCGGGATCGAGGGCTGGTGAAGGTGGGATTGCCAGTAGTTCGGATCGGGAATACTGTCTTATCGGAGAAAGGCCGGTTGTGTTGTTGTGACACGGCTGAAGGGGACTGGCGTGTTGTTCGCCGGGTGAACACAGGCAAAATGGCGGCTGACGGTGAGCGAGTTCAATTGAAAAACAAACAAGGAAGACATACCAGAGACAGCGAAGATGGTTCGGTAAACACAATGGGAACATAATCCAGTCCATATTGAAAAACTTCATGCACAAAATTCTTTCACAACTCGCAGTCAAACACAGAAAAACACAGGCAAGTGCAGGAGAGCCGAGCTGTACGTGCCTCATGTCTCATATATATCATATATGTATCATATATCATATATATCATATAGATGTGAGGTGATGGTGGTGGTGTGGGTGGTGGGTGGTGGTGGTGATGTGGGTGGTGGGTGGTGGTGGTGGTGTGAGGTGAGGTGAGGTGAGGTGAGGAGATATAAACTTGCATGCTGCTTGATAAAAGTCAAAAGTAGAAACTTTCATGTCTTAATGGAAGGCCCTATAAATGAAACGATGAAATTTAAAAAAAAGATTTTACATTGAACATACGTAACAATGGCAAAAAACAAATCAAAACAGCAGCAGTAGCAACAACAACAACAACAACAACAACAACTACAACAACAACACATCAGTTCGTACCATTTGAAAAAGAACAGTTGACCCACGAGGAACAAATAACGCACAAAACATATATAGCAATATCGCAGACACCGGAGATTTCAAAGCAGACATCAAGACAAGTACGTCACAGAGATAATTTTAATTACAAAACTTCCAACAGGCCTGGACCACGTGTGCCAGTTCTTTGGCGACGGAATCACAGTCCGCTTCAGATACCTTGTCATGACATTCCAAGGAAAGAACCTGGCGGCACTGCGGTCTGCAGGGCCCCTGGGCGGTTTTTCCCTCTGCACTACGCTGCTGCTTGGCCGTCAGATGCTGAGGGCGGTGGAGTCTCTCCATGCTGCTGGGATTGTCCACAGAGACATCAAGCCTGTAAGTCTGTTTTGCTTGTTCAAGGCCACAGTGGCCACAGTGGGTTGAGTCACTTATGCGTGTGGTGTGTGTGTGTGTGTGTTGGGTGGGGGAGGGGGGGTGATTGTGTGTGTGTGTGTGTGTGTGTGTGTGTGTAGTGTGTGAGGTGTGTGTGGGGTGGTGTGTTGTGTGTGTGTGTGTGTGTGTGGTGTGTGTGTGTTTGTGGTTTGTGCGTTTGTGCGTTTTGTGTGTGTGTGTGTGTGTGTGTGTGTGTTGTGTGTGTGTGTTGTGTGTGTGTGTGTGTGTGTGTGTGTGTGTGTGTGTGTGTGTGTGTGTGTGTTGTGTGTGTGTGTGTGTGTTGTGTGTGTGTGTGTGTGTGTGTGTGTGTGGTGTGTGTGGTGGTGCGTCGTCAGGTTCGCTAAGACCTGATCTTGCTAAGAGGGATAGACAGAATTTACAGACCTATCTACCTATCGCCCCAAACACAGTAATGGTCAACAAAACTTTTTTCATTCACCCTTATTTAATCGCTGTCATCCAACAATACAGGAGTTCACAA
Source organism: Monoplex corrugatus (assembly GCA_030674185.1). NCBI lineage: Eukaryota > Metazoa > Mollusca > Gastropoda > Littorinimorpha > Ranellidae > Monoplex > Monoplex corrugatus. The sequence continues at coordinate 23,458,005 of JAPXFY010000012.1, forward strand.
ACAACATTTCACATGTATCTTAAACAAAATTATTCACTGGACACAAAACACACACACAAAACTACATCCAAACACACCACAGCGCCCGGACTCTAACAGCGAACGCACAGAGCTACCAGTCTGCACGGTCGACCTGACGATAGCGTCCGCCATCGGCAGTCTCAACCGGAACGTTGTCCAAACCAGCTTGGCAGTCCCAGACTGGCCAAACCCCACAAACGGTTCTCAAAAGAGCTCAACGCCATAAATCCCATCAAATACACAACACACGTACTAACGTTGTATATTCCACATCACTTCACAGTCGAAGGCATCACAAACAAAATACCTTGTACAAAATTCATCCCCGGGTCATCTCAGAGACACACAAAACATCACAAAATAAACTCGTGAAACAGGGCATCTCGAAGGCACACAAAAAAAATATTAAAAACAACAAACAAACCCTTGAAACTTTTGTTGATCTGTCAACCAAAATGAACTTGAAGTCAGGTATAAGTACCCCCAACTTAGCCCCAACAACCTTATACATACACGAAGGTAATAATTCCAATACTCAAAAGTTTTGTTAGACTCAATCGAAGTGGATTTTGAATCGGGTATAAGTAACCATCGCATTACCCAAGGCAAGGCAAATGATTAAACTTAGCCCCGATCAAATTTTATGAAGATAAGGTAATTTCAATACCCATCACAAGGCCCACATAGTAGAATCACATAAAATGAAGCCCATAGAACGTTACCACGACATGGGCCCAATATACAAAACATCAACCGGCCCTTGACAATAGCCACACACTCATGCTGGCACTCAATAATAAAGTTACAATATCCGTTTCCTCTTTAACTTCCTCGTCAACTGTCTGTCAGTCTGCCACACAACAATCTTATCTCAAACGGTAACCTCATCTAGGTCTATCCTCAAATTGTAAATAAAATACTTGTTGAACAAACCAAATTGGTTATCCCTAACGTCATGGGTTGGGTTCCCTACGCTAGGCCCATCTAGCCACCAAAGGCGTAGAGAATCAAAATGTTTACAAATTTACATCTCAACGACGACGTATAAACCCTGACCCAAACCTACGTTACGACGCCACATAAACCAGTTGGGCAAGCCTCTCAAACAAGCTTAGAATTCGGGGAAACAAGAAATTTGAAACAAACGCGAACATCACACCACCCCACAACGACCAACAACGCAACTCCCTCGAAACGACAGATCTGAACAGCACAGACGCCACACCACTCTTGCCAAGTTCTTTCAACTGGACTACGGGGTGAAACAAACATAGGATACATAGATGAACAGCACAGAACAGCACAGAACTGATACAGACGCCACATCACCCTTGCCTAGTACAATCAACCGGACTACAGGGTGAAACATAGAAACATAGAATACACAAACAGAACACATTGTTTGGCCAAACGTGGCCCCTCAAAACCAACACATTTGAAATTTTTAACGACCAAATTTACATAGAAACATAACCAACTCGCACGCTCACAGCAACGTCTTAGTCCACACAAAATTTTGGGTCCGAAGGATGTTCCGGTACTATGGTTACCAGTCACAAGAGAGTCACTGAAGCATACGTGGAATCCTGCGAAGGGCGGCGCCGACGAACGAACCGAGTAGAACGGCTGGGCCGTAGGCTCGTGGCGTGGAAGTACCGTCGATCACGCTGGAAGACGCAGCGGTAGATGCCCCTCCGGTCGCACTTGCTTCGGACGCTCGTAACGTTTCCGGCGCAGGGACAAGTGCTCCTCGTCGTAGCACCAGGCCCACAATGGACAGCAACGACGACTGGTTCAGGACACGGTGATCTTCCCCCTTCACGCTGGTGAAACTCCGACTACGACCTCCCTTTCTGACCCGTATATGGACAAAACAGCAGCAGAGAGCAAATGGCTATTCACTGCTGGATACGTTTTGACAACAACAGTTATGCCCTACCTTCTCTCACAACAACATGGGCGAAATGGAAGCGTCTGACAAAACCTCCCGCCCCACATCGATCATAACAGAAAACAACGGGCGTCACACATAGGCCCCCCACAAACTCATACTACACGGACCGACAACGAAATGATTGACCCTCAAAACTCTCCACATACCGTCCGTAGCGGAAGAAATTGCAGGCGTCGAGTCGCTCCCGGTTTCACGCTGAGGACACAGACCTCCACAAAGCTCCACACCACTACACAGTCCAACAACACACCGATACCTCTACCCACTTCTGAGACATGAAATCCAACTACAAGTGGGAACTAACCTAATACACACCCAATCCAGAAACCGACCGTTGCAGGAAGGGAAACAAACATCGACTGAACTCGAAACAGACTTCCACCACTTCTAGGACATGAAATCCAACTACAAGTGGGACCTAACTTATACACACCCCTAAGCTGCAACCGTCTGTGCAGAAGGAAGGCCTGCCACCAACTGTATTCCTTACAACATGAAACTACATCTTCCCGAACCTAAACTATTACATCTTTAAAAAAAACACGAGCATCTGACCAGAAACTGGCCAGACCCCCACCTCCCTATCTGCAACCCCGTCTGTGCAGAAGGGAGGCTCCACACCAACTGACCAGAAATTTCCAGGCCAGTATATCGAGAACTCAAAAAATCAGACCTGAACTCAGGTTGGCCCCACAATCCACCGAATCCGCCTGAAAAGCGTGATTCACAGGACCAACAGAGACAGAGTGACTCCCCCTCGGAACACAGGCCTACAGATTCAACCTTCACGCGCATGAGGCGAAACGGCACGGGAAACCAGCCCTACCGAGAAAAATATTTCTCGAACAGAAATTAGACTCCCTTGACTACCAAGATAGCATCAATGAAATCTCCACCTGCAACCAAGGCAACCACATGGGCCACAAAAACAACCGTGGTTCCAGAACGATAATTTGGTCAAGGCTTAGCAAGAACAAAGTCAGCATCCAGACGACTGCGTCCTGACAGTGTGTTTGTGAGTTGTGTGTGTGTGTCAGTGTGTGTGTTTGTGAGTTGTGTGTGTGTGTGTGAGTGTGTGTGTTTGTGAGTTGTGTGCTGTGTGTTCGTTCTTTGATTTTAACGTCTTTTCACCAAGAGTGATATTAGACGGAGTGCTGTGTGTGTGTGTGTGTGTGTGTGCGTGCGTGCGTGCGTGCGTGCGTACGTGTGTGTGTGTGTGTGTGTGTGTGTGTGTTTGTGTTTGTGTGTAAGTGTGTGTGTGCAAGGCAGAAACAAAGAGAGTGACAGAAAAGAGGACATTTCTAAATTCTAGCATAGAATTTCTAAAAGATGGGGATACCCACTATTTATACTAAAAGAGTCCCCGGCTATCCTCACAGGGTATCTTGAGAGATTGAAACTGAAACTGAAACTGAAATACATGTACACATGAAGATAGTCCAGGCACTAGTCAGTCGGTGCATACAATAACCTGGGAGATGGGAAAAATTACCACGTTTTATGCACCAGGCGTTCCCCAAGGAGATTCAAACCCAGACCCTCCAATCGAAAAACATGCGTCCTAACCACTCAATTATCGCTCCCTTCACTTTGAAGCATGACCCAAGATGTCTTGCCAACTGAATGTTTCCCCCGTGGACATGCCGGGGGCTCTTCCAGAATAAATAGTATCCCCACCTTGTGGAAATTCTGTGCTGGAAATTTCCTCTTTTCTGTCACTCTCGTTGTTTCTGCCTTGTTCCTTTGCTTTCTGTGATTTTTCTTCCTATCATTTTCTGCCTTGCTGGTCCATTCAGCTGTATGTGTTCGATGAAGTCTTACATATTTTTTTCTCAGTATTGATAATTGGGTACATGTATTAAATGCATTTTTGGCTCTAGGGAAGTGCGATTCGCAGAAGCAGTTTCAGGTAATTTAGACCCGTTCTTAAATATGTTTTAGAGTCCTTAGGTATGCTTGAATTTGTATTCAGGTATGTTTTTTAAATCCCCTGTGCAATAAATTGGATGGAGTGGTCAACGCCAGGGGCATCTCCTTAGATTGGGACGCATTGATGTGTGTACTTAATGTTCTTTTCGTGTTTTTTTTTCCTGTTGAAGTACTATGTGTGAGTCACATGTAAAGATGTTGGTGACTGGCAGTGTCTTGCAGTTTATGCAGGTTCGTGAAGATCTAGCTGCTGATCATTCTTCTCAGAGACAAAATACACCAGTCCAGGTTAAACGAGAATAATCCTTTATTTGAAGAACGTAGAAAACATAACAGGAACTGGATAAAACTTCATACATCTGATGCACCACTCCTAGTTTGCAGTATTCTTCTTCTTCAGCCCTCAAATCTACACACAGCAACTCCACGAATCTACAGCAACTTCTCTATCTCTGACAGCAGGCCTACACTTCAACTCTTTTGATCGCTCTCTCTCTCTCAACACACAGTCACGCTTTATTTATAACATCATGTAAAGTTCCACAATATTCTCGGCTTTTCCCCAGATTTTCAGCCAATCATAGCTGCATTCTCGAACCTTCCCTTTCTAGAATATTCTGTAGTTCTAGCCAATCATTGTACAGATTAAATTTGTTTACGATTTCCAGAACATTCTAGAAAGATGTAAGGTATTCTACGTTTTTCTTGTCATTTCTAGATTGTTCCAAATGATTCTACATATTTCCATACAACAAAATAGAACTTAAACGTATATTTTCAGCGTTAGCATAAACCAAAACAAATATTCTCGATTCATTATCAAGTGAATTACAAACCAATCTTCAAGAACGAACAGCGGAGAGTAGCTGAATCGACAGACACATTTCGACGTCACACTTCTGTTATCGGCATTCGCACTTTCACACCGAGTTTCTCTTTTTTTGAAATGTAACAGTGTGTGTTGGAAACGATTATAGCCCCTGATATAGCTCTACGCAGTCGGCTGGGCTTTAAGCAACAATAAGAATAGGAACAAGAACTGGATGTTTAACCCTTTTGACTCCTGCACTCTGTCCACCAGCACCCTGCATTATCAACCATGTTAACAAAACAAAACGAAAACTTAACCCTTTGACTTTCTCACCCTATCCACCAGCTTCCTGCAGGACGCTGGTGGACAGGGTGAGGGAGTCAAAGGGTTCAGTTTTTGCAGTTGGTGGAAAGCGTGCGGGAGTCAAAAGGGTTAACATCACTGTATTCTGTTTCAGTCCAACTTCGTCATGGGCAGAGGCGACAATAGACGCACAGTCTACATAATAGACTTTGGTCTGTCACGTCGGTATCTCACACCCTCTGGAGTGCTTTTACCAGCACGTGAATCTGTCAGCTTCGTGGGTACCACGACTTACGCCTCTGTGAATGTTCATCGCGGCAAGGTAAGTTTTCCCCTTTCAGATCGGTTCAGTTTGTCCAGTTTAAATAATTCTTTTAACCCTTTTACTCCTGGCACCCTGCCCCCCCCCCCCCCCCCCTTTCAGCATTCTGCCTTGTCAACCATGCCAGCAAAGCAAAAACTTAACCCTTTGACTACTTCCTCACCCTATTCACCGGCTTCCTGCAAAAAAAAATCCTTTGACTCCCTCACCCTATCCACCAGCTTCCTGAAAAAAATTAACCATTTGACTGCCTCACCCTGTCCACCGGCTTCCTGCAAAAACTTAACCCTTTGGCTCCCTCTCCCTGTCCACCGGCTTCCTGCATAAACTTAAATTAACCCCTTTACTCCCTCACCCTATCCACAAGTTTCCTGCGTGAGGGAGTGAAAAGGTTAAGTTTTTGCTGTTGATGGAAATTAAAATGTACACACGCTGGGCTCGCACGACGCGTACATAATTTTAACATTACTCAAAAACACAACCGCAAATCTGAACATTTAGAACCTGTGAAAATGACAACGCCTAACAAAAGATCAACATTGCCTACAAAATACAGGAACTAAAAATGACGGGCTCTTGATGTCTACCTCCTCCTTCGTCAAAACTGGTCAGTGAAAAATGTTTACTCTTAGTCTTTCCAAGTGGGTATCTAGAAAGGAGATAGCCACCACCCAGCGGCTTGCATTGAAACCTCCCTAACCCTAACCCTTTGACTCCCGCACCCTGTCCACTAGCATCCGGCATTGTCAGCCTTGACAGCAAAGCAAAAACTTAACCTTTGACTCCCTCAACTGGCAGATATGGTACGGGAGTGAAAGGGTTGAGATCAAAGCCGGCTAGACGGAGCTCGTTAGCCCTGTCAAGGCAGTCCGTCTAGAAGAAGAACAACACTGATTTTAACCCTTTGACTCCTGCAACATGTCCACCAGCACCCTGCTTTGTAAACCATGCTAGCAAAGCAAAAACCTAACCCTTTACCTCCTTCACCCTATCCACCAGCTTCCTGCAGGAGGCTGGTGGATAGGATGAGGGAGTCAAGGGGTAAAGTTTTTGCAGTTGATGGATAGGGTGCGGGAGTCAAAGAGTTAAATGCACAAAGTGCCCCAGCTTTAGGTATGTTGAACGTTTCTCAGTCAGAGGCTGGGCGGCAGGCACTCCCGACAATGCAGCTACTGCTTCTGAGGAAGCTGGTGGATAGGGTGCGGGAGTCAAAGAGTTACACGGACAAAGTGCCGAAACTTTAGGTAAATAGAACATTTCTCAGAGGCTGGATGGCAGACACTCCTGACAATACAGCTACTGCTCCTGAGGAAGCTGGTGGATAAGGTGTGAGGGAGTCAAAGGGTTAAGTTTCTGCTTTGCTAGTAGTATGGTTGACAATGCAGGATGCTGGTGGACAGCGTGTGAGAGTCAAAGGGTTATCGGACAAAGTTTTAGATATGGACGATTCTGTGTTGTGTCCTAACTGTAACTGTCTGTTATTTGCCTGGCCCAAGTGTAGAGGTGAGTGTGTGTGTGTGTGTGCGTGCGTGCGTGCGTGCGTGCGTGCGTGTGTGTGTGTGTTGTGTGTGTGTGTGTGTGTGTGTGTGTGTGTGTGTGTGTGTGTGTGTGTGTGTGTGTGTCGTAATTATTCACAACTCTTGCCGTATCCAGCCTGAAACATTTTCTAGTTCAGCGTGATTTGTCAAATGTCTGAAGAAAATGAGCTAAACGCAGGTTGTATTATGTAGATAAGTACCGGTAGATAGATAGATAGGTAGGTAGGTAGGTAGGTAGGTAAATAGATAGATAGATAGATAGGTAGGTAGGTAGATAGTTCCAGGTACGATGTACAGTATGCAATTTCACTTACCTGCAAAAAGAAATTACTGATTCATAAGAAACTATGTAGGCCCTACATGTAAGGTATATCTAACAGCCACAAAACGTACATAGGTAGGCATTTCACAAATTCAGACATATAGTTAATCTTTTTGTTTTTACCATGTAGGCTACTTTGATAATGTGCGTATAATTATTAAATAAAACAAGAATTGGTATCAAGTTTCAGCCATAATTAACCTTTTAACTCCCGCACCCTGTCCATCAGCATCCTGCATTGTCCAACTGTCCACCATGCCAGCAAAACAAAAACTCAACCCTTTGAATCCCTCACCCTATCCACCAGACTCCTGCAGGAAGCTGGGGGATAGGGTGAGGGATTCAAAGGGCTAAGTTTTTGCGGTTAGTGGATAGAGTGCAGTAGCCAAAAGATTTAATGAAGAGCATGGCAGCCGTTTTGTCTGTATAAAAGCTTGTTTAAGTTGCACGCCAAGTTTTGCGTGGTACTCTTCTTTGCAGTACTTTTCAGGCGTTGTTTACGTGTTTTCAGGAGGCTGGTCGGCACGATGACTTGTGGTCACTGCTCTACACTCTGGTGGAACTTCTGGTAGGGCGGTTGCCCTGGGAAGGCATGAGGAACAGGGACTTTGTGCTGGCGATGAAGGAGATAGCCCAGATTAACAAGAACGTGCCCGTAGAATTGAAGTCTTTCCTAGAGCATCTGCTGACCCTGGACTACAACACTGCTCCTAACTACCACTTCCTTAGCCTCCTCTTCGAGAATTGTATGGGGTTTAATGATATATGTGATTCTGATCCCTATGATTGGGAGACGACCCATGGGGATACGTCCGTTACCACTACCAAAGCGTCTCCGTTGCCGGGCGACGATGGTGGACTAGGGTATGGATCAGTTTTTCTTTTTCTTTTTTGAGTCTACAGAGGGGAAGAAAGTGTGTGTGTGTGTGTGTGTGTGTGTGTGTGTGTGTGTGTGTGTGTGTGTGTGTGTGTGTGTGTGTGTGTGTGTGTGTGTGTGTGAATGTGTGTTCGTTTGTATGTGTTTGTGGGTGTGTGTTTTTTGTGTGTGTGTATGTGTGTTTGTGTGTGTTTGTGTTTGTCTGTGTCTGTGTGTCTGTGTGTCTGTGTATGTGTGTGTGTGTGGAGAGAGAGAGAGAGAGAGAGAGAGAGAGAGGGAGAGAGCTCAAGATTGTCATTGTTTGTTATTGTTATTATTAATGTTTAAAGCCCATCTGACAGTGCAGGGCCATATCAGGGCTGGTACCATCTCAAAACACATACTACACTTTGTTGACCCAGAAACAAACAAACAAAAACAAAGAAACAAACAAACAAACAAACAAACAAAAAACAACAGCTGGAAAAGAAAATCAAATACACACATCAGTGCAGTCACGTACGTAACCTATGGATATGTCCCTGATGTTGACAATTCCCAACAATGTATTTAACCAGTGGGTTTAACCCTTTGACTCCTGCACGCTATTCACCAACTGCAAAACGTTAACCCTTTGATTCCCTCACCCTACCCACCAGCTTCTTGCAGGAAACGGAATCAAAGGGTTAAATGTTTGCTAGCATAGTTGACAATGTAGGATGCTGGTACACAGGGTGCGGGAGTTAAAGGGTTAAAAGAAAAAGAAACCTCAATACAAACGTATAAATGTAGCCAATGACACCAAAACGTATCAAAACTGGCCTAAATTTCCTAAAATTGCTTCTGCACACCACCTTTTCATAGAGCCGAAAACACAGCCAATACATGTAGCCTACCATTTGTCAGTTCTAATGGAAAGTATTAAGGCCTAAGGGCCGCCCAAAATTATGGACCAAAATTGTGATTTTTTTGTTCTGTAACTTCTAACAGGAAAACTGGCTTAATTTTTGGCAGGATTTCTCACAAAAGATCAAAGTTTCAGGAAATAATAAATAAATGACCACAGGAAAATTTTTTAAATAATGAAAAGGAGCAAAAACGTTTGCGAAAATGGCCAAAATTTGCAATATTGCCTGCATTATGAGAGAAGAACTTTAAGTCCAGGAGCAACAAAATTTGGCACCCATGCACAGAAGCCAATTAGCTGTAGATTGAACTAAAACCAGTCTTATATGTTGAAAATCTTTCTTTCAGTTTGTGTTACCAAAAATATGAAATATTTCATACAAAAATCATGGATTGAAAATTTTTAAAAAAATCATGTTATCAGTTAGATTTTACTTCAAAGTTCAATCTAAAGCTAGTCCAATATGAAAATGGTGTGCAAAGTTTGAAATGAATAGGTGAATAATTGTGGGAGATATGAAGTATTTATGTACATGTATATGCGATTTCACGCAAAGATTTGACACCTAAAAATTTAGACACACAAGCTGTACTCTAAGGCAGCTGCATCTTTCACGTTTTCCTTTTGTACTGTGGTTGTAGCATTGTGGATTGTTTTGTTTATGGCTGTCTGGCTACTTTTATGGACAGGAGGAGGAGGATCCATAATCCCACAAAATGTTTCTAACTCCCCAAAGTCACAATCAATGCATCTCATAGCAAAGGCCACACGTCTGTTTATGAGGTTTATTTTGGCATTGCCAACAGCTTGCTGTTGACATGAAGTGAAAACTGGCTGCCTACAGTTATTTAAACAATCAAAAACAAATTCACTTGATAGTCCCTTTCTACTGACCTCAAACAACAGTACTGGATTTGTGCAAAACCGACAAAGCAGATTTGTGTGTATGTTCTCAGCTAACAGTTCAACATCTATCAGCCTATGGCCTTTAGGAGGGGTCATTAGGGGGTCAGGATCAAAATCATCATCACTTTCATTAGTTTAGTAGTTGTATCTCCCGGTATCTGTATCAGACTCTTCTGAACACTTTTTGGGCTCATTTTCGTTATCTGAATCAAGCATTACTTCATACAGACCTTTGATTTTTTGTTCAGACCTGGAAAGGGGCGTGGCACTTTCAGAGGGAGCAGGTGGTGGGGAGGGTAAAGTCTGTTCGTCATTATGTCGTTGTCACAACACATGGCACTGAAACACTACTTTTTTCTGCTTTGGTAAAGTTTGTAGTGTATCTGTTGCCATGAAAACGGCGCTTTTTGGGCCAAGAAGGACCATATTTTCTTCCTGACATAATATGCCTCCTGAAAAGTCACTCTCCACAGTAAAGTTGATAAATCACTTCAGAAACAACGCTCAGCGTGAAAAGACCGCCATTTTGAAGGAAGCAGAAAGGGAACAGTCATTGTGCTGGAGTTATAAGCCAGGGAGACACGTCAGCCTTATTATTTCCTTTGCATACCAGTGCATATACGATTGATGTTTTTTTTTAGTTATATCGGCCATCTTGGAGTGATTTTCAGTCACCCACCCACCTACTTTGAACACTAACTACACGAAAACTGTATAATTTCGAGAAAAAAGGGAACTTGCATATGAACATAGAATAAATATACTACCTGTTCCAGCGCAATAATTTAGTGTATCTGACAAACGATTTTTTTTCAAAAATCTGGGTGACCCTTAGGCCTTAAGTACTGCATTAAACACATAGGCCTACAGGTGAATGGATCAGCAGGGCAGAAAACGGAAGGAAGACATCACAGAAAACAAGGGAGGAATGGAGAAAGAAGAAGACTGACAGGAAACGGAGGACATTTCTAGCACAGAATTTCCAGAATGTGGGCAGAAGTCACAGAAAGCAAGGAGGAAAGCAGAAAGAAGAAGACTGACAGGAAACGGAGGACATTTCTAGCACAGAATGTCCAGAATGTGGGGATACTATTTATACTGAAAGAGCTCCCAGCATCCCCACAGGTGATAAAACAACAACAACAACAACCATAATAACAACAACAACAACCATAATAACAACAACAAAGGGTCAAATCAGAAACAGTTGAAATTGATGCCCTCACCGTCCTGCTCCAACGGCCGTGAGGTCCAGACAGCTGAAGACATAATACAGGGATGCTGCCATTATCAAACTAAACTACTGGCGATGTAGCCGACTACAACAAAGCTGATCTCCAAGTTCCGTAGCAGCCGGCAAAAACAGAAAAAACAAACAAAAAACAATAACAACAGCAAAATAAAAACAACAACAACAACAACAACAAAACAACCAAAGTCATTCACAGGTGCGGGCCCTAGTAGCTCAGTTGATATGAGCATCGGATTCACATGCTAATGGGTGAGGGTTCGAATCCCGGGGTGCGCTACATTAAAACTGTCCTTCTCACTTGTCCCGTCTTAGCATCGGTGTTGTTCTGGTGGTGTCAGCATAGGATTAGATAAGTCCCCCTTCCCCCTCTTCCCTGGGATGGTTATCCTCGTCGACCATATCACCTGAGGTGGGTGTCGACGTAAAAATTAAACCAAACCAAGTCATCGCCAGATGTTTCTGACCATGTAAATAACGAACGGTAGATCGAGAGGAAGAAGAAACAGCCGACGTCTTCCAGTTGGCAGTTACACTGATGCTTCTGTAGATGAACACACACACACACTCACACACGCGCAGACATGCAATTCACAAACGCGTTCACTCACTCTCACATTTTATGTAACTTTGATGTTTTACTATACTGTATGGTTTGCGATAGTTGTGATGTTGGTGATGTATTAGTGTGTGTTTATACCGTGATCATTTTAGATCTTGTCCATTATAAGGCATCTGCAGCGTCAGTGTGTATTGGATTTATTCCCAGCGTGGAGACGCCATCTTGAGAAACGGAAACTGCATATGAATACATGTGTGTGAGTGCATAGAATGTGTGTGCGTGTGTGTGTGTGTGTGTGTGTGTGTGTGTGTGTGTGTGTGTGTGTGTGTGTGTGTTGTGTGTGTGTGTGTGTGTGTGTGTGTGTGTGTGAGAGAGAGAGAGAGAGAGAGAGAGAGATTTTTTTTGCTTCTCAGTGTGTGTGTGAGAAAATTATTTTTCTTTTTGTTTCTCTCTCTCTTACGGAACTTTTTTGCCCATCTCCTCTTTTTCTGTGTCTCTCTCTTTCATGCTCACTTTCTCTTTCTTTGTCATCAACACATGAACCATGTGATTTTTTTCCTTCTCTTTTTTTTTCTCTTTGTCTCTTTCTTTAACTCTCTCTGATGGCTTTTCATATATACATGATTTTTTTATCGCTTTTTCAATGCCATATTGTCTGTTTGGTGTTCGTTTGATGTGGTGCAAAGTGTCTGTTTGATGTGGTGCCGTTTGATGTGGTGCAAAATGTCCGTTTGATGTGGTTTAAAATGTCCGTTTGATGTATTGCAAAGTGTCTGTTTGATGTGGTTTAAAATGTCCGTTTGATGTATTGCAAAATGTCCGTTTGATGTGGTGCAAAATGTCCGTTTGATGTGGTTTAAAATGTCCGTTTGATGTATTGCAAAATGTCCGTTTGATGTGGTTTAAAATGTCCGTTTGATGTATTGCAAAGTGTCTGTTTTATGTGGAACAGTCAGCTGGCCAAGGACATCCTGAAGAACGGTCAGCTGGCCAAGGACATCCTGAAGAACGGTCAGCTGGCCAAGGACATCTTGAAGAACGGTCAGCTGGCCAAGGACATCTTGAATAACAGTCAGCTGGCTAAGGACATCCTGGAGAACAGCCAGCTGGCCGAGGACAAGGAGGAACACAGACCAAACAATTCTCCTGATGTATCATCATCATCATCATCAAGTGACCTGCCGCCTGGCATTTTCGACCATGGACTTCCAACCATCTCTATCTCTCCTTGCCCCCAGCATCTCCCCCACCCTCTTCATCCCCAGCCACTCTGCAAGTCCGTCCAGCATTCTCTCCCTGGGTCTACCTGGTGCTCTCTTTCCCTCTAGTTTTCCCGTTGTGACCAGGTGCTCCAAATCCCCCTTCCTCATAAAATGGCCTATAAATGTTGCTTGTCTTTTCCTAATCTTTCTTATGAGTGATCTGTTTGTGTCTGCCTCCGTCAAGACTGTCTCGTTTGTTTTCTTTGCTGACCATGGAACTCTCAACATTCTTCTGAGAAACCACATCTCGGCTGCCTCGATCCTGCTCTGGCTTTGCTTGCTGACTGTCCACGCCTCGCATCCGTACAACAGTATTGGTTCTATATAACATTCAAGGACTCTCTTTCTGATGTTAATTGATAGGCATTTGTTGGTAAGAATGCTTGTCATCTTCTTGAATGCTGTTTTGGCTTGGCCGATTCTGCCAGCTATTTCCGATGTGCATCTGCCGACTGATGAAATGACCGTTCCCAGGTATTTGAACTTATTAACCTGTGTCAAGGTTGTGCCATTTGCTGTTATTTTGCATGAGGGGATTTCATGTTTTTTACTGATCACCATGACTTCAGTCTTCTTGCTGTTTAGTTCCAACCCCTTACCTTTGCTTTCTGTTTCTAGTATATTCACAAGGTTTTGTAGGTCCCTTTCATTTTTTGCAATTAGCACGGTGTCATCTGCGTACCGATTGTTGTTTATCATTTTCCCTCCAACTTTTAATCCAGGGTCTTCTTCTAGGTTTCTCATGATGTTTTCGCTATATAGTGAAAACAGATCTGGTGACAAAACACAACCCTGTCTGACTCCTCTTTTGATGTTTTGAAAAGAACTTATATTGTTTTCTATTCTCATTGCAGCTGTTTGTTCCCAGTACATATTCCTGATTATTCGTAGATCTTTTCCATCGACATTGAGTCTCTCCAGTTGGTTGATCAATTCATCATGTCTTACCCGATCGAAAGCCTTGGTATAGTCAACAAAGCATAAATACAAATCCTTATTCATCTCAATTGACCTCTCTATGATAGTTCTTAGGATGTATATGGCATTAATAGTTCCTTTCCCCTCCACAAATCCACACTGTTCTTCTGCTATTTCTCTTTTGATTCTATTCCTTGTCCTCATCATGATTATTCTTAACAGGATTTTTGTTACATGACTCATCAAACTGATTGTGCGATGGAGTTCACATTCTATAGCCCCTGTCTTCATTGGAAGTGCAATGAAAATTGATTTTGACATATCTTTGGGGATTTTTCCAGTGTCATAAATTTCATTTAGGAGGACTGTTATTTTTTCTATGCCAAATTCCTCCAGGGCTTCAATCATCTCTGTAGTAATGTTATCTGGTCCTGGTGCTTTTCCTGGTTTCATCTTTTTCAGTGCTGCTCTAACTTCATCTTTCATTATGGGTGGTCCTTCAAAGTTCTTTTTTATAATGTGTTCTTCGTTTCTGTCATCCTCAAAAAGGTCTTTAATGTACTCTCCCCATCTGTCTAATATTTTGTCTTTTTCCATGATAAGCGTGCCATCTTTCGATTTTAAGCAACCAGTTGATGTGCATGTATTTTTCCTGTGGACAATTTCTTCAATTCGTCTGTACATACCCTGAGAATCCATTTTGTGTCGTTCTTCTATCTCTTTGCATTTTGTGTTCAGCCAAGCTTCCTTAGCTTCATTGCACCTATACCTGATTTCTTTGTTTATCTTCCTGTATACCTCCTCGTTTCTCTTTGCCTTCCTCCTTTCCTCCATCAGGCCCAAAATTTCATTAGTCATCCAACTCTTTTTTGTAATGCTACCAATTTTGAAGAACAAGGTCTCCCAACAGTGTAAAAATCGCTACTCACAGTTCCGTAGCTTTCGATGGCGTTCTCGCCATCTTCGTCAGCGCTCTAATGCTGTCTGCGTGAATCTCTACTCAGATCTCGCGAACATGGGATGAACCCAGTTCACGAGATCGAATCAGAGAATGGTACACCGGGGGCAGGGTGTAACGGCCCCGGTCCCTGTTGAGCGGGGGGTTGGTGGCTGCGATGTAGATGGCCTCCTTGACTCCTCGCTGGAACCACTTATTTTCTCTGTCCAGGATGTTGACATTGTCCGCACTGAATTGATGTTTTTCGGCGTGTAGGTGAGCTCCTACTGGAGAAGAGTCCCTCTTGTGTTCTGTTAGTCTCTTCTGAAGGGGGCGTTCAGTTTCACCGACATAATGTTGGTTACAGTCCTGGCAGTCTATTCTGTATATAATGCCAGCTTTGTCGAGTTTGCTGGTTTTGTCCTTGGGGGTGACCAGCTGGCTGCGTATGGTGTTGGAAGGTTTGGAATGTACAGCCACCCCCAGTTTTCTGATCTTTCTGGACAGAGCGTCACTCACACCTCCTACGTATGGGATGGTGATGTGTCCCTTGCGCTGGTGTTGTTTCACTGGCTGTTGGGATGCGGTGTTGGATTTCCTGCCTCCCGGGCTGTTCCAGGCCCACTTTTTGTAGCCCGAGATGGTGAGCACTTTTTTCAGGTGGTTTGTCTCCTTGTCTTTTGCCTCTTGGGTACTGCATATGGTGTTAGCTCTGTGGGTAAGGGTTCGAATCACTCCCAGTTTGTGTTCAAGGGGCTGGTGGCTGTCGAACTGTAAATATTGGTCCGTATGAGTTGGTTTACGGTAGACCGAGAAGGATAGAATGCCATCAGTTCTGGTGATGAGGGTGTCCAGCATGGCTATGGAGTTGTTCTGTTCCACTTCCCTCGTGAATTTGATGGCTGGGTGTTGGTTGTTCAGATGTTCTGTGAACTGTTCGACCAGTTGCTGGGGGAGGATAGTCATGGTGTCGTCTACGTAGCGCCCCCAGTATCGTGGTGGGGAGTGGAAAGAAGCCAATGCTTTCTCTTCAAAATCCTCCATGAACAGGCTGGCTACTATTGGGCTTACTGGGGAGCCCATGGCTGCTCCTTCTTTTTGTTGGTAGAATTCACCTTGGAAGGTGAAGTAGGTGGTGGTGAGGCAGCAGGACAAGAGTTCACATACGTCGTCCACTGTGAGAGATGTACGTTGGTGGAGGGTTTGGTCGTTTTGTACCCTTCGGCGTATGATCTCTATGCTTTCTTTCACTGGTACGCTGGTAAATAGGGCAGAGACATCATATGACACAAGGAGTTCATCATGAGCGAGGGTGTAGTTACTCAGTTTTTCCACTAGGTCAGCACTGTTGTGGATGTGATGATCTGTGTGTCCTACGAGAGGTGATAGGATGTCCGCCACAAATCTAGCCGTCTCATACATGATGGAACCTCTGGATGCGACTATGGGACGGAGGGGGACTTCTTTCTTGTGGACTTTGGGTAGACCATAGAACTTGGGGACGTCGGACACAGTTGGGTATAATTTCCTGTACTGTTCTAATGACAGGCGGTCCGTCTCTTTCAGGCGTTTCAGTGTGTCTTTCAGTTTGTTGGAAAACTTGGAAGTAGGATCTTTCTTGAGGCGTTCATATGTTGTAGTATCTTCCAGAAGTTTGCTTGCCTTCTCATAGTACATGGGTCTAGGCATGATGACTGTGACACGACCTTTGTCAGCTGGTAGGATCATCGTGGCGTGTTCGTTCTTTAAATCCGCCAGAGCCCGTCTTTGGTCCGGTGTTAAGTTGGATTTCGGTAGTTTGGCCTGTTTCATGATTCTGACACAGTCTGATCTTAAGTGTGTGGCTTCTTCTGAATTAGGGCCAATATACCTGCAAGCTGTTTCAATGCTTGTGATGAGGTCTACCACTGGAAGCTTGTTAGGGGCTACGGCGAAATTTAGTCCTTTCTCTAGTACTTCCTGTTCAGGTTTAGTGAGTTGGCGATCTGATAGATTGATCACCCACCTCTCTTTGGTCTTTCTTTTTGTTTCTTCCGGTACAGGTGTAATCTCGCTTTTGTCATTCTGTTGTCTCCTGTTGTTTTTTGGTGCTAGAAGTTCGAATTTCTTTCGATGGCGTTGGCGTACTTTGTCCCATTCTATTCGTCGTGTGTTGTTTAGCCACTCTTTGATTTCGGAGAGCATAGCATCTGGTAGTGTGCTAGAGCTCAGTCTTTCCTCGAGGTCTTGGATTTTCCCTTCCAGACAAGTGATGCGGGTGTTGATTTGCTTGATGCGTTCGTTCATGAGTGCTCGTTGTGCCTGATTGATGATATTATTTGCTGCTGTTCCTTTCATCGGAGTTTTGATTTTTAGGCTGGTGGGAAAGACGCCGTGATGTTTGCAGTGCAGTGTGAAGTGTAGATGGTTCCTGAACTTCGCTAGGGAGCGGTGTAATTTCTCTGATTCACGAAAGGTAGTGATGATCGTCCGATCGTAATCGCGAATGAGACGTAGGGGAAGTTTCAACAGTTGGGGGGTAGACATAATGCTACCAATTTTGAAGAACAAGGTCTCCCAACAGTGTAAAAATCGCTACTCACAGTTCCGTAGCTTTCGATGGCGTTCTCGCCATCTTCGTCAGCGCTCTAATGCTGTCTGCGTGAATCTCTACTCAGATCTCGCGAACATGGGATGAATCGTGCCACAGTCATCATGCCTAGACCCATGTACTATTTGCCTTAGGGATTTCTTCACAAGCTTCATTTATAGAACTTCTCAACTTTGTCCATTGTTCCTCACTGTCACCAACGTCTACCAG
>JAPXFY010000012.1:23480601-23483546 GCA_030674185.1 Monoplex corrugatus
GAGAGGAAGGAAGAAGTGGCCCTTAAATTATGATTAGGAGTATATTGCCTGCAAATGTGGGCAAAACGATGTGCTTACACGCATCCGAGAAAAATGGGAATAGGGAAAACACACACACACACACACACACACACACACACACACACACACACACACACACACACAAAATAGCAACAACAACAACATCAACAACAAACAAACAAAAAACAAAACAAACAAACAAAAACAACAACAATAACAACAACAACAACAAAACAAACAAAAAACAACACCAAAACCAACACGAAAGCGAAAGCAAACCAAAGCACAAATCAAGAACCAGAACTCTGTGCCTTAAATCAATCATTACTGTAAGGATTTGTCCCCTTGGTGGTAACGTAAATCTTGAAAGTGATTTTGTCAGTGCGACAATCGAAAGATTTTAAACCGTGCATGCTATTGAAGCAATGGGTCTGACATGGATTTTGCCGCTGCTTTATCATTTCTTTGAAAAAGGTCTTACTCACTTAATGGCATAAAAATGAAACGGAAATGACAATGATACTGCTCTAATTCGGGCCTTCTTGAAAAAAAAAATTGAGCTCTCCACAGAGTACGCTTCTTTGCATGTGGAGCCTACACCTTAGGTTTCATGTAAAAAAAAAAAAAAAAAAAAAAAAAAAAGGCAAATTTTTCTCAGCGTACAGTACTGAGCGAAGACGCGACGTACACCTTCTTATTATATCTGGTAAAGTAGGTCAGTCAGAACATAAGGTTACGCTGCAACCCTCCATTGCATTGTTGTTCTGGTGGTGTCGGCCGTATCACCTGTGGTGGGTGTCGACGTAAAAACTGAACCAAATCAATCAAGCTCCACTGCAGCGCCCCCAGTGACTCAGTTGGTTTGAGCGGCGGATTCACATGCTAACGGTTGTGGGTTCGAATCCCAGGGTGCTCTCCATTAAAACTGGCCTTCTCACTGTCCCATCTTAACATCATTGTTGTTCTGGTGGTGTCGGTTTAGGATAAGATAAGTCTCCCTTCCCCCTTTTCCCCGGGATGGTTATTCCCGTCGGCCATATCATCGCGAGGTGGGTGCCGACGTAAAAACTGAACCAAATCAATCAATCAACCCTCCACTGCACTTTCACGTATGCACGCTAATGCCATAATGATGCACCTTGAACTGCGTAACAAATGTATTGGGGTTAAAAAAAAAAAAGTCGCCTGCGTGAGTGATAGCACTCAAAAAACATTAGAGTCGAGTCACTGTCGATCGTGTGGTGGTTGCCTTTATGATGAATAAGATAATTTTCATGTTCATGTTGATGTGTGTTTGTGTGTGTGTGTGTGTGTGTGTGTGTGTGTGTGTGTGTGTGTGTGTGTGTGTGTGTGTGTGTGTGTGTGTGTTGTGTGTGTGTGTGTGAGTGTGTGTGTGTGTGGTGTGTGTGTGTGTGGTGTGTGTGTGTGGTGTGAGTGTGTGTGTGTGTGTGTGTGTGTGTGTGTGTGAGTGTGTGAATGTGTGTGGTGAGTGTGTGTGGTGTGAGTGTGTGATGTGTGTGTGTATGTGTGAGTGTAGGTGTGTGTGAGTGAGTGTGTGTGTGTGAATGTGTGTGAGTGTGTGTGGTGTGATGTGTGTGTGTGTGTGTGTGTGGTGTGTGTGTGATGTGTGTGTGATGTGTGTGTGATGTGTGTGTGTGTGTGTGTGTGTGTGTGTGAATGTTGTGTGTGTGTGTGTGTGTGTGTGTGTGTGTGTGTGTGTTCACAGTTGTAACAACAATCAGTAATTTAACACAGTTCCTCGAGCTACTTGAGTTAGATACGCGACAAAAATCTTAAAGATATAATATGAATTATGCAATTAACATCACTTTAAAGAAAAATTTTAGAGCGAGAGAGAGAGGAAAAAAAGTTTTTAAGTGGTATAACACGAGTTTCTTTCGGTTCACTGTGACAAAAGTTACGAATTTTTGAAATAATAAAGTCTTAAACTTTTTCTGACATAATTTCTTATAGCAGAAACTGTGGTTATTTGCTCTGTTTTGAGAACATGAAAACAACACAACTTTGTAAAGAATGAACCACAATAAGCAAAAAGTGAATATCACCAGAAAGGTTTCCTTCAGCACGAGACAGCCGAAGTATAAAGTAGGCCTACTTATGAGATGATAAAACTTTGTTCTCATTAGTTACAATTAATTAATTACCAAAAACGTGCTCTAAAAAAACTATCTTTCTTTTTCTTTCTTCTTCTTTTTTTTTGTTTTGTATTTATTTTCTCCACCATTTTAAAGAAAGAAAGATAAACATGCACACATGCTGCGCTGAACTGATTCATGGATGAGGTCCATTGCGATGAACTGTTGTTGGAGTTCTGCGTGGGAAAGAGTTCATTCTTGGTTGGGGGAAGTGGCACCAGGGCGGGAAGGGGAAGGGGGAGGAAGAGTGGGGC
Source organism: Monoplex corrugatus (assembly GCA_030674185.1). Lineage (NCBI taxonomy): Eukaryota > Metazoa > Mollusca > Gastropoda > Littorinimorpha > Ranellidae > Monoplex > Monoplex corrugatus. The sequence goes on from JAPXFY010000012.1 coordinate 23,483,033, forward strand.
TGGAAGTGGTCGAAACATTTTCTGACAGACACTCACACACACAAAACAAAACAAACACATCAACAAACAAACAAACAAACAAACAAACAAACAAACAAACAAAAACCAAATCCAAACCAAACCAAACCAAACCAAACCAAACCAAACCAAACCAAACCAAAACCAAAACAAAACAAAACAAAACAAAACAAAACAAACAAAAAAACTGCGGATCGCGCACAACATGTTGTGATTTGCGAATACTATTCTTGATCAGATCCACCATTCGGCTGCAAATGGTTGTAATACCAAGTCTACTTAATAATGCGTATAGTTGCTCGAGCGCTATTTGCATTTTGTACATAAATAATGAGGACATGACTATTTTTGCAAATCACACTTCTATTAATGCTACCACCACCACCACCACTATACTACTACTAATACTGCTACCACCACCACCACTACCACTACTTCTACTGCTGCTGCTGCTATTACTGCTGCTTCTGGTACTACTACTACCACAACCACCACC
>JAPXFY010000012.1:23483646-23498646 GCA_030674185.1 Monoplex corrugatus
TTTTTTGTTTGCCGTCACATGGATAGGCCACCTCTGGCAAGGAATGGATTCGGTTTTTGTCTTCTTCTATTTCCTTCAGTTTCTGCCAGACGCCATACAGCTTGGTGATCAGAAGAGCCGCAGTCAGCTATGACTCCTGTTACGCCACTTGATAGTGGTGATATTATTGTTGCAATGTAGACTTTTGCGTTATATTGCATTGTACCATGTTTTTCTTTTTCTTTTATTTATTTATTTATTTTTTATTGTTGCAATGTAGACTTTTGCGTTTTATTGCATTGTACAATTTTTTTTAAATTGTTGCAATGTAGACTTTTGCGTTATATTGCATTGTGCCATGCTTTTTTTTATTTTTATGTTGTTGCAATGTAGGCTTTTGCGTTATATCGCATCATGCCATGGTTTTTTTATATTGTTGCAAGGTAGACTTTTGCGTTATATTGCATTGTGCCATGTTTTTTTTTATATTGTTGCAATGTAGACTTTTGCGTTATATTGCATTGTACCATGTTTTCTTTCTTTTTGTTTGTTTGTATTGTTGCAAGGTAGACTTTTGCGTTATATTGCATTGTGCCATGGTTTTTTTTACATTGTTGGAATGTAGACTTTTGCGTTATATTGCATTGTACCATGTTTTCTTTCTTTTTTTGTTTGTTTGTATTGTTGCAAGGTAGACTTTTGCGTTATATTGCATTGTGCCATGTTTTTTTTTTACATTGTTGGAAGGTAGACTTTTGCGTTATATTGCATTGTGCCATGTTTTTTTTTACATTGTTGGAATGTAGACTTTTGCGTTATATTGCATTGTACCATGCTTTTTTTATATTGTTGCAAGGAAGACTTTTGCGTCATATTGCATTGTATCATTTTTTTATATTGTTGCAATGTAGACTTTTGCGTTATATTGCATTGTACCATGCTTTTTTTGTTTGTTTAGCCTAGGTAAAACCTAGGCTAGGTAGGGCCTCAGGACCTGGCCAGCTCATGGGTTTATGCGCAGGCTTAAGGTATGTGCCATGATCACCATACATATGGCACCTGTGACGTTAGTGCATATGGAATTCGTTCCGAGCGCGGAGACGTCGTCTTGAGAAACTGAAACTGAAACTTAGTTTATAATTGAAAGACCTACCCTGTGAGCGCAGAGGCATGAGGATGTAGGCAGCCTTATCCACCTTATGGCTCCATTGTAGGACACAGAATGTATTTTCTACATGTAACCTTGCCAAGTGCCAATCATTTCCAGTTGAACCGAGACTGCTTATTTGTCCAGATCCCCCCCCCCCCCCTGGGGATGCCGGGGATTCTTTCAGTATAAACAGCATCCCCAAATTTCCGCTTTTCTGTCACTCTCTTTGTTTCTGCCTTATTCCTTTGCGTTCTGTCATTTCTTATTATTATTTTCTGCCTTGCTGATCCATTCACCTGTATGTGTTCAATAAAGTCTTACATACTTTCTCTTAAGATTGATAATTGGGTACATGTATTACGTGAATTTTTGGCTCTAGGGAAATGAGATGAGCGGAAGGAATTTTAGGTCATTTAGACCTGTTTTTATATATGCTTTAGTGTCCTTAGTTATGTTTAAATTTGTATCCAGGTATGTTTTTTTTAAAATCCCCTGTGTGATAAATTGGAGGGAGTGGTCAACGCCAGGGGAGTTTCCTTAGATTATGAGCGCGAATGCATTGATATGTGTATTTAATTTTCTATTCTGTTATTTCTGTTGAAGTGTTGTGTGTGTGTGTTGAAACGGTTATAGTCTTGGCATGGCTCTACGCAGTCGACTGGGCTTCAAGCAACAATAGGAATAAGAGTAAGAATAAGAATTCGTCCAGGTAAGCCAGGTTTCTTTTGTAGCTAACCTCTATGTCCGAAGGACATCCTCCATCCCCCCCTTACAACCCACTCGATTGGGGATGGTCGACCCATGACCTAACTGGTGACAGGCTTTTCCAGTGTTGGCGCACGAACTCAAAGTGAGATAGGCTTTCACAGTGCTGATGCGTAAATGTTTATTGGCAATTATGCAAAGTGACAATAATTTCTGACCGAAAGTAATTCCTTTCTCAGATGCATGACACGCGAGTTGACAAGCGCAAGCACAAAGCTGTTGTATAGTTGGTGCACACGTCAGACCCAAATGTGTTCATGATAATTATGGTGTAATATAAACGACGCGACAGCACACAGCTGGCAACACCATCAAAGTAGTTATGTTAGAAGGGAACCTGTACGTGTTGCTGCATCCCCTAGAGAGGGAAAGTAGCGTTGTCTCCCTTGTAATGGGGCTTTTGGGGGCATTCTAATCAAACAAAACATACATTTTTAATAGTCTAACTTCTGTCTCTAGGTCATCAGGAACAACTAAGCGCGCTGTTCACAGTTTCCTCATCTTTTCAAATTAGGTTTATTCGGAAAGAAAAGAAGCACAGTACATGAGGTGTGGGAAAACACACAGAGTTCACCAGCATTAACAAAATACGATCCGCAGGCCTACTGAAACTTAACAGATCTCTGTTTATATACGGTGTTAGATGTTTTCATTATTGTATTGATTTGAATTGTCAAGATTTGGCGCCATATAGATACTGTTATCATCATCATCATCATCATCATCATCATCATCATCATCATCATCACCACCACCACCACCACCACCACCACCACCACTCATCATCATCATCATCATCATCATCATCATCATCATCATCATTATTATATGGTATTATTACAATATGTCCTGATCATAGCTGAACAATAAAACTGCTGATTTCTTCAACGAACATTAATTACATCTTTACATCAAAACAGTTGACTTCAAAATAGTTCCTGGTCACCTTATAACGTCTCATATTTCTCTCTCTTTAAAGTTAGAGAGAACGGAGACAGTCACTACCCAAAAGTTTCATGTTGTATGTCAGCCAACTTCGTACCTGTCTAGACTCAAGGCCCACATGTATTACCAGGAGTATGATAAGCCAACACGAAACGTGCAGTTAACTGAGCTATGGATATAAAAGAAAGCCAAGTCACATAATTTCTGCCTCAGCACGTGACTTAACCAGGTGACACGATACGGCATCAGCACCTCTAAGCCAACTCAGATGATATTGCATTAGAACATGTATTTAGTATCAGTAATGTAGTATCAATACAAATTAAAAAAAACATGTACTACACAACACCCTACCGCCATAAGTTCATTACATATGTACTAATACGCTGGTTGACTATTGGTTGTTGCTGCCTAAACAAGGCAAAATGGAATATACTTGTACACACACACACATACACACACACACACACACACACACACACACACACACACACACATACCACACACACACACACAGACACACACAAACACACGCACACACACACACACACATATATATATACATATGTGTGTGTGTGTGTGTGTGTGTGTGTGTGTGTGTGTGTGTGTGTGTGTGTGTGTCTGTGTGTGTGTGTGTGTGTATACATACATATATATGCAAACAATATTAATTGGATTTTCTTCCTCTTACACTTCTTTGGACGTTAAGAAAATGGTTGAATATTTTTGTTTATTCAATAAATATCTTCTTTATCGCACGTTACACTTCTTTCATGTACAAGCAAATCATCTAGGGGGCGACCCTTGAAAGGAAAGTACACTTACACCTTCAGTCTCCTGATTAAATACTTGAACAGACTGAATAACTGTGTCCACTCTCACCGGGACTTTGCTTGCTGTATTTCCATTCATTTTGAACAAAAGTGAAACGGTACCACGAAATTCTGGGGAGAGCTGGAAAGCAGAAGGTAGAAGCAGCCCCCTTTAACCCTTTGACTTCTGCACCCCATCCACCAACTGCAAAATTTTAACCCTTTGACTCCCTTACCCTATCCACCAGCTTCCTGCAGGAAACTGGCAGATAGGGTGAGGGAATCAAAGGGTTAAGTTTTTGCTTTGCTCATATGATTGGCAATGCAGGATGCTGGTGAACAGGGTGCGGCAGTCGAAGGGTTAATTAAACAAGTATTTCAGTGCTAAATTCCTTACACTCTAAGGGGACCGGGTCACATCGATGTCATGACTCCTGGATGCCCTTCTGCTGTCACAGTTTTTTTTTTCAAACTTGGGTTTAAACCCGTGCCTCCAAAGTGACTGGGCTTGTCAGCACCGCCCTTTTCTCTACCTGCATTAAAACAGCATCTGAAAACCAAGTCACCTTTGTGACAGGCTGGGCACTTGCAGTATACAGGGAAATTTTAAGTCTTATTAAGTTCACTTTTAATCGCCCTCGAACAGATAAAGCTGAAACTCATTCCAGCTGCTTCTACCATTGCTGTTAGAGATCTGATCCTGTCCTTCTCAGAAATCGAGAGCTGTTTCATGAGGTCATTGGCAAATGTGCCTACTAATCCCTTTTCTCCAGCCTCTATGGAGAAAACTTTGACTTTAAAGTCAAATTTCCTCAAGCTGCTGGCATACTTTTCAGTGTAGCAGATATGGGATTCCCTTATTCCCTTATTCTACTTTAATATCATACAGCACAGTGAGTTTGATCAGAATAATTTATTTCACTGAAGAATGGGAGTGGAGAACTACTTCCGTTTTCATGCCACTCTTGTTGATGATTTCTGCGTTTGTTTGTTCCCACTACCCCCCCCCCCCCCCCCCCAAGGTCTGCTGTGCACTCCCAGTCATCCGCTCAATCCAGCTGACCTGCTTTCATGCTTCGGATGTCACAGCTTTTTCAGGCCGCTGTTTGCTGCCTTCTGCCGTGTCTCTAGAAGCTTCTAGTGGCTTAGCAGTATTGATTGTCTGTGCGATCTCTTTAGGCACTTGATTGTACCTCCATGTGTACCTTCCTTGGTCAGCGCCACTCTCCATGAGCTCAAGATATGTCCAATTGTTTCTTTGCAAGGCAGAGCGGGCAAGCAGGGTCATATGGTTTCCCCCATTTCACCAGATTTTCGTTCGAGAACAGGAAGCCATATACAGGTCTGAGGAAGGAACTGATCCTGAGAAGGGTCATACGCCACATGTCATTCCAGTTTAGACATCTTTGTAGTGCACTTTCCCTATTTCTCGTATTACTACGCTTCCTTTTCATTTTCCCTTGGCCTTTGACCACCATCCCATTTCTTATGTGACTGTTGGAATAGTTTCAGTTTATGGCTGTTTGAAAAAAGGGGGAGATGGTTCAGAATGTTGTGACTGATATTAGCAGCATTGTGTTTTACTGTATTTTAACCCTTTGGCCCCCGCACCCTGTCCACCCGCATTCTGCACCATCAACCATGCTACCAAAGCAAAAACTTAACCCTTTGATTCCCTCACCCTATCCACCAGCTTCCTGCAGGAAGCTGGTGGATAGGGTGAGGGAGTCAAAGGGTTAAGTTTTTGCAGTTGGTGGACAGGGTGCTGGAGTCAAAGAGTTGAAACAGTGGCAAGAAGTTCTTGGGAGAGCTGGACGGCAAAATGTCCTCATAGAAGAAGCCTCCTTTGAGCAAATGTTTCGGCCCTAAACTCGTTACACCCTAGAGAGGCGGAGCCGCTTCCAGGTCATAATACATTTTTCTGTCCCCAGTTATTTGCCTGGGATCACCCAAAAGCGCTAGCAACTTGAGGTCAGGTGACCTTGTCGAGAATGAGGCTGATGCCATCTTGCCTAAATATTGTTTGTTTACGTTCTTGAGTGATGTGCATGTTTGTACAATAAAGTATTCACAATAAAGGATCCATTGTCTTCTGCGTTATTTGCGTGAATGCACACACTACAAGTTCAGTACATGTGTCCCAGTGCACTGGTTGACTTTTGTTCTAACAAGCAAAGTGGAATAACATTTTATAAATACAAAACTACATTAGCGAGAGATTTTCATCCACTCACATGTAAAACACGCACAGTTTCATTTTCAAGATATAAAAACGCGTGACAAATTGTCTAATACGTAAGAGTAATATATTTCTGAACAACAGTAATATATTTCTGAACAAGGATATTCTGAATAGTTACACTCTCCACATAATAGATAGACATAGAAGCGTATCTATACATATACACACAGAGTTATATAAAGCAATACATAAGAATGATTACACATGATTTAACTCCTGTCGAACCATTATTGGATGTTTCTGATGACACCAAACTGTTTCAGTCCCAATTCCTCAAGATGTCTCCCTTGAGAATAAATTCCGTATAACACCAATCATGTCTGTGTTCCAAATACATGAATATTATGATTCGACCGACCCAGTCCACAACCAGTTCTATACTGAATGTGGTAGTGGGTAAACACTAAACTTCCAACTGGAGGGCTCAGGCTCGATCCTGTCTGGGTTCCTGTCTCATTGCTAACACTGAAAAATGTTCTGATATTCCATATCAACATGTGTGCAAACCTGACAGTGTCTAAACAACTTGTGTGTGTATATCTATACACATGCAAAACATATCAAATGTGCACGTTAAAGATCTTATAAGTCGTGTCAGTGTTTGGTGGCTTATGGAAACACGAAAACGCCCAGCGCGAATGCTTACCAAAGATAAAAGATGGAATATGCAGACTGTGCAGCAATATACCGTATGCACAGGCAAAATAATGTTCGTACAGGCATCCAAGGAAGAACAGAATGTAAAAACAAAATAAAACAAAATACTGTATCTGCCATTTCTGTGCATACCTCTTTCTTTCTTTGTCCCATTTTCTACACCAGCTTAATGGTCGCAGAAGCTGGGACCATTTTTACAATGCCACGACGATGATGACGACAATGAGGATGATAATCATGATGATATGGAGTTCCATATAGGATTGAAGCTGGTTGACAGTGCTATACTCTCTGCTTACTATCATAATATATCCTGGCGTCAACAAGGTCCGTGAGATACTAACACTTGCGGTAATGGTCAGAAGATTGGAGCAACACTTTCAAAGACGCATCTGTGAAGTGGATGAGACACAACTGTGTGGTCCCAGTCTTCCCAATCAGCCCCTAGCACGCTGAACTGTGGATAGGAGGCGGTTGGAGCCGAAAACCCCCACAATGAAAGGATTCGAACCATAACAGTCCAGTCAGTACTCCGTTGTGCTAACAACTACACCACGGCGACTGTTTTTGTTTTTTTGCACATATTTTGTATCGACATTTCTGGTTTACTTCCCTTCCTTTTTTTAAAAAAAACTTTTTTTTTATTCATCTTTTGCTTCACAACAAACAGATATCTAACTCACAATGTGGCAACGAAACATTACCAAAATATACACATATGAAAAGACAATGTTGACACACGAACTCGATGTAGCATACAGAATGTACATGATATTTCACACACTGGAAATTTAAAAATGAATATATCAAGATCTAAACACATGTCAACATTTCTTTTATGAATTTGTTTCAAAATTATGTCTTTTTGCTGAACGATAATCAAGCATCAACGAACAATGTGATAACAGAAATGATATGAATTTATACATATAAGACAAGTGCTGTTCACATAGAAACCTGTAACATAAAAAAACATAGACATTATTCTTTCAAGTAGATGATACTCGACTGTGTGATACCAGTCTTCCCAATGAGTCCGTAGCATGCTCAAGTCTAGGGTGAAAATGTAATAGAACTAAATGCCCGGAATTAATAACAACAGCAAAAAACATTAGGACCTAATGTTCTGACCAAACAAATACATCATTTCAATCAGACATTCGTTTTGGCAGGGTGTATCATAATTGAATGTCTTCAGTTTTAATGAGGCTATGATCAGTTTCACCAGCGCTGCCTCCGACGTATCTTAAACATCAAATGGTAATCGTGAATGTACTTTTGCAAGACCAGATGCCAAGCATAGACGCACTGCTAACACAGTCTCGCTAAGATGGTCTGGACATCTCGTGCGCATGCAGGATAACAGGCTACCAAAGCAGCAGTGAACTGATAGAGGGCCATCGACCAAGAGGATGGCCAAAGCTTCACTACAAAGACATCCTGAAAAAATCCCTCCAGAAATGTGACACTGATGAAGAACAATGAGAAATCATGGCCACAAACAGGTCTGAATGGAAGCAAGCTATTCGCAAGGGAACAGAAGCTTATGAAAATGAAAGACGAGGCAGCCAAGTGGAAAAGCGTGTTGCAATAAAGGCCAGAACCAACTGTGCAGAGCGTTCCATTTCAGTGCCCAGTATGCAGCCGCCTGTGTGCATCAAAACTTGGCCTGAGATCTCACATGAGGGTACACAAATAAATAAAGTGTTAGGTTGGACTTCATCGACCACGATAGTCGACCATATATTCCCAAATCCTGACGTCTGGATGTGTCAATGCACTTGGAATCTCATAACTAAATAAAACAGTCACAAAACCTTGATCCAAAACAAGTGTGACTGCCCGCGCCCAAGCAAACAGGAACCAGAAGAACAAGAAAACCAATACAAGCGCGTATCCAACAAAACAAAACAAAACAAGCGCGAATTTTCGGCCAACTAGCCTTTGTCAAGCGCGAACGCACGGTCACAAACAGATCACAAACACCAAACAATGGATAATAAAAACGGGACTAAAAACTTCCCTGCCGCCTCGTCCAGTGGATAAGAAATGGAATGCCCGTGTCTGCATGAGCAGTAGTAAGAAGTGGGGAGAGGGGAGGCAACTATGATGTCAAAAGGGAAGTGAGATGAGTTCTGCAATTTTGAGAAGTGGCCATGCTATATCGGTATAGCCCTGTTCTGAAGAAGGCACAGGGCAAGAGCCAAGAGGTAAGGGAGTAGATTGTGCCCAGTGCCATGAATCTGGTAGGCCTGGGAACAGGAAGAAACATGAAACGGCATGTCTGAATTCTGTTGCGCAATGGATTACTTATGGTTTGTCATTAAGACCATAATTATGGTTTGCGTGTTCCAAGTTTTATTTATGAGATGGGATTCTCTGTCTTTCCTGCCTATGGTGCTGTTATTGTATAGAAGCCACAGACCTTTCACTCGGATGTCATTGATTGAGTGGTCTGATTGGTTGAAGTGATTGGGGATAGTTTTATCCCTTTGGTGGCGGATATCAGCCAAGTGTTCTTTGAAACGTGTGTCAAGGGTGCGTCCAGTTTCACCAATATACAGTTGGGAACATTTAGAGCAGCTGATCAAGTAGACAATGTTATAAGTTTGACAGTTGAAATGTTTTGTAATTCTCATATGAGATTTGGGGCCTTTGACTGTGGTGACTGTGCACAAGAAAGGACATGTCTTGCATTTAGGTTTGTTGCATGGAGAGGTTCCCGGAGGTTGGCTGACTGTTTGCTGAGATTTGAATGCACCAGCAAGTCGCGGAGATTTGTGTCTCTCTTGTAGACGATCAAAGGGCGCTGGTCAAAGGTTTCACCTGTAGTGGGACTGGATCGCAGAATGTTCCAGTTGGACAAGATGATCCTTTTTACGAGGTACATGGACGGGTGGTAAACTAGACTGAGGACTGGCCGATCCTCTGTGGCAGCTTTGGACTTCGAATGGAGGGCATTTGACCGAGAGACAGAGTTGACTTTTTTCCGGGCTTCATTGATGACCTCGAGTGGGTAATGTCTGCGCAGGAAAAATCTAGTCATTTCATCTGCTTTGTCTCGGAAATCGTCTTCGTCTGAGCAGAGGCGTCGTAGTCTCAAGAACTGCGAGTAGGGAATGCTGTTTCTGGTGTTGGAAGTGTGAGATGATTGATAGTCCAGGTAGGAATGTGAGTCTGTAGGTTTGTAGTGGACTGTAGTGAGTAGTTGTTCAGATTGAAGGGAAACTTCGATATCAAGAAAGCATATGGATGTGTTTGAAATTTCATATGTGAACTTGATGGATGGGTGAAACGTTTGGACGTAATGGATGAATTGCAAAAGTTGGTCATGATCGAGGGATGTCATGCCAATGCAATCATCTATATATCTTTTGTAAATTTCAGGTTTGGGTTTCTTGTATTGTTGTAGGATTTGTTCCTCCAAATATCCCATGCTTTAAATCTATGATTTAAAAAAATCTTACACCAACCAAACACACAAACAAAATCCCCAGCAATCAAACAAATCTAATGTCTGAGTTTAGCACTTTTCTGAAAGATTCATAATTTAATAGGAAATCCACAATCAAACTGAACAGTCACAAATTCTTATTAATTTACAACTACCATTAACAATAGTCCATCAGTCCACTAACCTGCTAAGCGACCAACCAAACATACAAAAAAAATCTAGTATCTGTAAAAATATTGTTTATTTTTTCACTCAAGAAGTTGGTAGATAAGGAAAGACGTGAAAAGGTTTGATTTACTGCAAATTCCAAGATAACCTGGAATAACAATGCACCATTCAGCACCAAATTCAAGTATACTCGTAATACCGAATCCCCGAGCCAGGAAGTCGTCCGTATCCATTATTTCTCAATCCAGACCACGTTTGTCGAGTTACTTCCCTTTACCAGTCTAACGGCCGACGCGTGGGGAAAAAATCCCAGCCCACATAATTACAAACTTCACTGCCCATCCGAATGTTTCCAACAATCTGGTGATGTCGGCCTTGTGTTAGTGTTTCGTAGGTCCCTTTTCCCCCGCTCCTCCCCATTTCAAGACCTTGCCAGCGCATTGGGTTTTGCTCAGGCTCAGGGTGTCTGCCAGATAATAGCTGGCAGATCTGGTTGGAACTCAAATGAAATTGTCGGAGTGCGATGAATCTCTCTTGAAAAAAACTCCAAACTGTTTGGATTTGGATTTTTATGCTGTAAATAACAAAATACTGGTGTAGGCAGGCGAGACCCAGGTGCGTTTACTACATTGGCCCAAAACGCATGTTGCCAGGGTAAAAAGAAAGTCAGTAGTCCGTCCATTCATAGGTGAAGACAGTGACAAAGCAGTATCATTACAGATTCACAAACCATGGCTGTTTGTTGCTCTTCTTTTCTTCACCTTCGTACTGAAACACATACAGGAAAAATAACTCCATGCATCAATTAGCTAATCATCATTCTGTTAATCATTGGCCATCTCATAAACGTAGTTGGGCTGGTTATTGTTGTTTGTTTGTTTTTTTTGGATACAACCATGGACTCGAGATCTGATATCTCGCCAGCAACATTAACAACTGGCCATGCTTGCTGTCCATCATAACTCTTCAATCATTCTTGTGGTGTCAGTTTAGTCCTTTACAGGCCACTTCATCCTAACCCACCCATTCCAAAACCTTGCATAGAGTTTTGCGCAGACTTATGACTTTCTGCTTTCGAAAAATACTGGATTGTTGTTTCCTTTTGATCATTTTTGATTTCTGGGAAAATCTGATAAAATCGCCGATGCTGCGCGTTATCATGGGATTTCTGAGCGCGGATGGCCAGGCACTGACACGTCGGCAAAGAGTTTTAATAATTGTCCATGGTGTTATCCGTGTATCTTTATTTCATGCAAGTATATAGACCTATTGTAAGGGCTAAAGCCATACATTTGAAACATTTACCTCTCGGTCATTCCCTCTTTGACCAAGGAATAGGTGCGTTTCTTTATTTCATCAAGCTATGCAGACATATTGTTAAAACTAAAACCATACAATTAAATCAGTTGCCTCTTGGATCCTTCCTTCCTTGACCAAGGAATGTTTGCTCTAATCTTGTTGTAAAATTAAGATTGTTTCTTCATTCATTCACTTATTCAATTTCTAAGACATACACAAGTGTATACACATGTCGACACAGCATGAAATATTACAATATTAAATTTTCCATGACATCAATTTAACCCTCGCACAGAATCAGAGAAGAAAATTTATTTTACACACACCCCACACACACCACACACACACACACACACACACACACACACACACACACACACACACACGCACAACACACACACACGCACACACACCACAGCACGCACACGCACACCACACACACACACAACACACAAACACCACATACACACACACACACACACACACACACACACACACACACACACACACACACACACACACACACACACGAAAAACAAACATTTTCAACTCACCATCTTGGTGAAGCGGTCAGAGCAGGCCATACGGATACGTGCAGGAGTGGCAGGGGTGTCAAGTGTTACGAATGGGTTCAAACCTTCATCAATTCGAGCAGCTCTCACTGCATCATAGACAGCAGACAACACTGAGGCACCCAGCAGCAGTGGCGGCTCTCCTATACCCTGCAGAGACAAAGGACAGGACATGTGAATGGTAACTGCTGAATAATCCACACACTGATGTCCAAACATAAAACTGTTAAACATTCCATGGGACACTTCACATAGGTGCACAGACATACAGACATACAGACATACACACACATACAAGGACACGCACATACACACACAAGGACACACACATGCACACACAAGAACACATACACACACATACATACACACACACGTACATACACCCATACACAAATACACAAGGACACATACACATACACACACACACACACACACAACACTAATAACAAACAAACGAACACACCACACACACACACACACACACACACACACACACCCACACACACACACACGCACACACACCACGTATATACATATACATTTACACTCACAAAGCCTAACGAGACTCAGGAAAAGGGAGGAATCCAAAATGGTCAAGCCACTCTATAAAAAAACAAACAAAAGCAAAACAACAACAACAACAATGAAAAAAAACACCATCGCACCACGTAATACTCCTAATATTTCAAGATCCACTCTTGACTTGGTTGACCAAATTTCCGACCCTGCACAATAAGAGCGGAAAGAAAAGTCTGTGATGGAAATTACCACGTGAACAGATGTTTCCATTGTACTGTCAGCATGTGAGGCGTCAGGAATGTGAAAGGGTTAAAAGTAAATCTATTCAAATCATTTCCTGTGTCTGTTTTGTTATTTTCTCTCCGAATGTGGGTTCCTAAATTTGTCACCCATTCCCCCTTCTCAACTAAAGGACGAAAATTGAAAATAGGCTGAAAAAAAATGTCATGACTTTCACCCAAGATAACCTACACTTATATGAAGTAATCTTTTAAACCCCTTTCCATATGTGAAATTGTGGTTGTTGGTGAGGCTACTTGCTTGTTGTTTGCTTGTATTTTCATGGCATGGATCCATACAAAATGAGACTCCTCAGGCAGACAAGATCTGGACGCAATTATATTGTCTTTCTTTGAAGATGATGTAAGTAGTTACAATGACGATGTAGTTAGGCGGTTACTGAAAAGGCCCAAATATATACGAGTCGCCTCCCTTTAATTGAAAGTGAGCATCTTTAGCAATAATACATCGTGATGATGAAACGGCAAAACCATGGACATACGTCTAAAGTCACAACAAACGTTACCTTGGAGGAATAGACAGCCCTGGGATTGCCAGACTCCCTGAGGAGAGTGACGTTGAAGGACTGGGGGATGTTGCCCATGGAGGGGATCTTGTAGTTGCTGGGTCCACGTGTCAACAGAGTGCCATCACTCTGAACTTGGTACTGCTCTAGCACCATCATGCCATAACCCTGACAGAAATATATTAAACTGTAACTAGCAGCCATCAAATTATTCCCAAAATTGAAAAATCAGATGAATATATGAATAAATAAATAAATAAACAGATACATGAATGAATAAATAAATAAATAAATAATTGAATAAAGAAAGAAAGAAAGAGTGAAAGAAAGAAAGAAATCAAACAGAAAGGAGAAAAGTCCAAGTCAAGGCAGCAATGCATCCAGACGTCAGACTCGGGATGGTGGTCCAAATAAAGCAAAAATGTCCCACTGTGCTATTTCCTCCTATAATTTTCACTATACTACACACTCCGTGTTTATCTGTTTCACTGTAGGGTAAGGGCTAATGAAGAAAACCATGTGCGGTGCTTGTCTATTTTACAATGGGGACAGGGCTATATGAAGAAAGTCACCTGTGGTGCTTGTCTATTGTACAATGGGGACAGGGCTATATGAAGAAAGCCATGGCGGTGCTTGTCTATTTCACAATGGGGACAGGGCTATATGAAGAAAGTCACGTGTGGTGCTTGTCTATTGTACAATGGGGACAGGGCTATATGAAGAAAGTCACGTGTGGTGCTTGTCTATTTTACAATGGGGACAGGGCTATATAAAGAAAGCCACGTGTGGTGCTTGTCTATCTCTCCATGGGGACAGGGCTATATGAAGAAAGCCATGTGTGGTGCTTGTCTATTTTACAATGGGGACAGGGCTATATAAAGAAAGCCACGTATGGTGCTTGTCTATCTCTCCATGGGGACAGGGCTATATGAAGAAAGCCATGTGTGGTGCTTGTCTATCTCTCCATGGGGACAGGGCTATATGAAGAAAGCCATGTGTGGTGCTTGTCTATTTTACAATGGGGACAGGGCTATATAAAGAAAGCCACGTATGGTGCTTGTCTATCTTTCAATGGGGACAGGGCTACATGAAGAAAGCCACGTGTGGTGCTTGTCTATTTTACAATGGGGACAGGGCTATATGAAGAAAGCCATGTGTGGTGCTTGTCTACTTTACAATGGGGACAGGGCTATATGAAGAAAGCCACGTGTGGTGCTTGTCTATTTTACAATGGGGACAGGGCTATATAAAGAAAGCCAGTGTGGTGCTTGTCTATTTTACAATGGGGACAGGGCTATATGAAGAAAGCCATGTGTGGTGCTTGTCTATTTTACAATGGGGACAGGGCTATATGAAGAAAGCCAGTGTGGTGCCTGTCTATTTTACAATGGGGACAGGGCTATATGAAGAAAGCCATGTGTGGTGCTTGTCTATTTAATGACGGTATATAAACCAGTGGGCTGTCTATTTACAATGGGCAGGGCTATATGAAGAAAGCCACGTGTGGTGCTTGTCTATCTTACAATGGGGACAGGGCTATATGAAGAAAGCCATGTGTGGTGCTTGTCTATTTTACAATGGGGACAGGGCTATACGAAGAAAGCCACGTGCGGTGCTTGTCTATTTTACAATG
>JAPXFY010000012.1:23503646-23508646 GCA_030674185.1 Monoplex corrugatus
CGGCTCCTTGAGGGAGACATCGACGGATGTGTGTTGCAGGAGGGCTGCCAATGCTTTTTCCTTTACCGAGAAGCCCTGATTTGTGACGGGTTATGGCTTACCAGCAGCCGAAAGGAGTTGAAAGAAAGACTCAGTAAAGTAGATCTCCTGCTGCTAATCAGGCCAGCCATCATCCTCCATCTCTCATCCGATACGTCCAGGTTCTGGCCACTGAAGGTCGAAGTAGGGCCGGGATAAACGAGAGGAGTCAGGGCGACCCTCCTCATGATATTGTCGTATCACTGCAGGTGGGGACTGAGCGCCATGAAGGCGGAGAGGTCCACCAGCCCTGGGAAATCACCTTAAGATGACGGGACAGTGTTGTTCAAGGACGCCGCTGATTGGTGACACCATGCACGGGCATGAGGCTGAATGGTCAAAGGCAGGGCGGATCAGGGGGCGGGGGCGCTGGATCCAGATAATTCAACAGTTGCTGCATACCCACTTGAGAGATGGCTCATTGTCCCACGTGGGAGTAGCCAGGCCATCACTGCCAGGAGGGGGGGGGAGGAGGGGTTGTAGTTGGCCGAGTAGAAGGTCCACATAGGTCCAGGCAGCTTGAGGAAGCTGACAAGCTATGCACCCGGCGCTGAAAAGAGGTTTGAACAACTGGCGAGGGTGACAGATAAGGAAAGACCAGGGAGGTAAATACATTTGAGCAGCTGAGTCACTCCCTGCACAGTAGTGTCCCTTGAACTCGCAGTCGACAGGCGCATGCCGAGGCCGAGATTGGCAAAGACAATTTGTGCTGAACTCTTCTGTTCGAAATGTGTGCACACTGAAGTAGTGGGCGTATAGTGCCCCTGATACTCGGCAGAGGGCTGCCCAGCCGGAGAAGAGGGTGCCTTAAACTGGCCAGTGCTTGTACCAACCAAGTCCATCTCGAGGCGCCTGCTTGGCTCTGTCTGAGCAGAGTCCATCGTGCCAGGCTCGGATGGTACCACTGGGAGTTGGGGAGCAGCAGAGGAAACAGGCGAAGCCTGGACAGATGGAGAGGAAAAATGAAAACAAGTTGGTGAGAAAGACGAGAGGACGGAAGATTGTTTAAGGCCGAAGATGGAGACAAAGAAGAGGAAAGGGCAGGGCTACTAGCTGGAGATGAACTAACCCGTTTCAAGCAACTTGTCGCCAAACCTCTTGATGAACACTTTTCCCTTAGAAGAATATATACACAGGTTCAGGGGCAATACATCTCACAATCATCATCATCATCATCATCATCATCATCATCATCATCATCATCATCTCGTCGTCGTCGTCGTCGTCGTCGTCGTTGTCGTCGTCATCAATGGACAGCACAAAAGTGTAAAAAATATTCAGCTGCTGGGGTAGCAGGAGGCAAGGAAAAGATGCTGTCAAAAGCAAAAAAAAGTTATGGCGCATACTTGAGTGACTACTACCTGCTGATACTGCATAGCATAGCATACTTCTGTATGAGGCAAGATAACAAACTGCTGTAGAGCATTTGCGGTATGTGTAATTAAAACTAATAATTACACAATGCTATAAAATCAGTAGTTATGTATAACCGTATATATTAGTGGAGAAATACGTATGATATTAATAATGGAAGGCTGGAGTGAATATTTATGAGACACAAAATTATTGTGGGATTTTTCAGCGTTGACTTACCCCAACTGAACATGGAATGGATTCACTCGGAAGACTGGGACTACACAGTCGAGTGTTTTATTTTCCAGATGCATCCCTGAGGGTGCTCCTCAAATTTCCTGAGCAACGTTGCAGGTGTCTGTATCTCTTGGACTGGTTAACACTAGGATCTATTATAAATGCAGCCCTGTCTTTCAGTCTCAATCCTATATCGAATTCCATATCATCATGATTATCATCCCCATTATGCATGCCAGAACAACACGCTCCCCCTCCTGGAGCTCTGCACCAGGTTGCCACAACCAGAAGAGCAGTTCTGCAGTGGATTTCAGCCCACTGCAGAGTCTCCGGGAATGAGCGAGGTGATATCCTTGCTAAAGAGGGAGCCAGAGAAGAACAACCTAACAACAGCGTCAGCTACAGTGAGAAGATGAGCATCATCAGGGCGTTTTCCGAGACGACACAGGGATGACTACCACCTGTTGTCTAGAGAGCAGCAAGTTGTCCTGGTGAGGTTGCGCACTGGTCACAATAGGCTGAACAGCCACATGTACCGCAAACTGAAGCTGGCGCCCTCCCCAACCTGTCCCTGCAGTCAAGAAGACCAAACCACGGAGCATATTCTCCAAAGATGTACCCTTCACCAGGTGGCAAGACAGGACGTGTGGCCGACAGACACTCCGCTGACAACCAAACTCCATGGCTGCAGACAGGAGCTGGAAAAGACGGCTGCAATCATCGCCCGGACTCAGCTGATTGTGTAGCAGCGTACGCCAAGAAGAAAAAGAAGAATCCCCATTATGATGAAATAAACAATCATCGTAGCATTGAGAGATTATTGTACATCTTTGGTCAAATCCGACCATATTCATGTGAAAAAATCCTGCTAACACATTTTTGTCACACACACACACACACACACACATCCCACACAGACACACAGCAGACACACAGACACAACACACACACATACACACATACACACACACACACACACACATACACACACACACACACACACACATACACATACACACACACACACACACACACACACACACACACAGACACAGACACACACACACACACACACACACACACACACACACACACACACACACACACACACACACACACACACACACACACACACACACACACACACACATCCCTCCGGTGTAATATGAAACAGTCTATTTTATTTTGAAAAGGGAGATTGAAAAAAAAAAGTATACTGTATGAATCCATACCAGTGCAGTTGCACACCCGTAAGCTATTCCACTGTAATCAGTATGTACAGCTGCACCATAAGCTATTCCAATGAAGTTTATGTGTACTCATACCAGTACGGCTCCACCATAAAAGTCGGAAGACACGCTGCCACCGGTGGCGGTTGTGTTCGGTATGACGCTGGTGGAGTTCTCATCCATCTGGATCTTGGACAGAGGGATGCCCAGTGCCTGACTGGCCACCTGTTGTAAGGTTAATAATAATGACAATAATAACAATTAATAATAATAATAGTAACAATTACAATAACAATAACAACAAACTAATAATAGTAATGATAATAAAAATAAAAATAATAATAATAATAATAACAAAATTACAGTATTCATACGGTGCCAAATCTTGACAATTCAAATCAAAGCGCACTCACGCACCAGGCATACGCATACAATCGACAAAGACCATCTTACACTATTTAATACACAGACTGAGGGAAAGAAGTAGTTGTAGCACTCATTATCCAAAACAAGTGTGACTGCCCGCGTTCAAGCAAACAGGAATTCGAAAAAACACGAAAAAAGAATACGAAACTGGTATTTAATACAACCAATCTATTTACCAGTCTGCTTCATCATAATTATATCTGACAACATCAACATTTGTCTTGTCTTGTCTTGTTGTATTAAATACGCGTTTTTATTCTTCTTTCGTGTTTTTTCTGGTTCCTGTAGAATTCATTGTTTGGAAAAGAGGTGTGTTTTTAAACTGGATTTAAAAGCCGAAAGGGTTAGTGTTAGGTGAAGGCAGTGCGGAAGTCTATTCCAGGCTGACGGTCCTGAGACAGTAAAACAACACTGGCCAATACTTGATTGTTTAAATCTAGGGACCCGAGGGAAAAGTGTCTGAAGCTGAGCGCACGGTGCGAGTTGGCGTATAAACGTTGATGTTGTCGCAAATATATGATAAAGCAGACTGGTAAATAGATTTGTAACACAAGTTATCCAGCTTATATTCAGTTCTTTTGAAGACAGGCAACCACTGGAGAGAGCGAAGGAGAGGACTGATATGATCAAACTTTTTCTTTTTGAGGACAAGACGAGCAGCTGTGTTTTGTAAACGTTGCAGACACAGGAGAGAAGAAGCTAGTAGTCCACTCAGGAGAGCTTTACAGTAATCAAGACGAGACAAAATGAGAGATGTCACGAGCTTATTTGAAAGATATCTTCGAATGTAACGAATGTGTCGAATCAGATAGTAGCATGACTAGCAGGTTTGGATCAGAAACTTCTGCACAGAAGTGTTGTCCAAGGTCACAAATCAGACAGAATCAGAGACAGGGGATAATATCATCATCTAGCTGGATAGTATTCAGTGTGATAGAGGCAAGTTTATTTTTAAGTAGATATCATACTTGAGTGTGTGGCTTTGTGTTTAAAATGAGAGAAACTTGGGTTCGATTGACTGTTTTGGACAGGGATTTTTCTCTTTCCACATCTCCCCTACAATACTGTTGTACGGTTCCGAGGCGTGGACAGTCAACAAGCAAAGCCAGAACAAGATTAAGGCAGCCGAGATGTGGTTTCTAAGGAGGATGTTGAGAGTTCCATGGACAGCAAAGAAAACAAACGAGACAGTCCTGATGGCGGCAGACACAAGTAGATCATTCATAAGATTAGGAGAAGGCAGGCAACATTCATAGGCCATTTTATGAGGAAAGGGGAATTGGAGCACCTGGTCACAACGGGAAAGCTGGAGGGAAGGAGAGCACCGGGTAGACCCAGGGAGAAAATTCTAGACGGACTTGCAGAGTGGCTGAAGACAAGGAGGGTGGAAGAGATGCTTGAGGCAACAAGAGATAGAGACAGATGGAAGTCCATAATCGCCAACGCCATGCGGCAAGGCACCTGATGATGATGATGGTGATGACATCTCCCCTACCCTTGTCCACTCGATCTTAAGTGGTCTGGGCATTAGCCTTTCAGAAGAGACGATAAACTGAGGTCAACAACGCTGTACGAATTTAGCGTGCATTTCTTTACTTTTCTTATAAAGAGTTGGAGTCTTATAAATGTCATCATTATTATCATTATTATTATTACTATTATTGTTATTGTTGTTCT
>JAPXFY010000012.1:23513646-23516146 GCA_030674185.1 Monoplex corrugatus
AGGCTGCTGTCCCCCGGGAAACCATGCCACTGAAGCTCAGCACCACCCACCCACCTTGTTTTTGTTTTTGTTTTTGAAAGACTGTTTTAGTTTACCTATGGAAATGGATTTTGCGGCTAAATTTCTAGCCCGGAAAACCCCCTCTGTCGCAGCGTATCTTTAACGAATTGACTCGCGCACCCAACTGTCCCACTGCAAAAACTTAACCCTTTGATTCTTCCATCACCCTATCCAACAGCTTCCTGCAGGAAGATGGTGGATAGGGTGAGAGAATCAATGGGTTAAGTTTTTGCTCTGCGAGCATGCTTGACAACGTATGATGCAAAGGGACAGGTTGCGGCAATCCAAGGTTTAACACGCGCTGAGAGCGTGGTACACACGGGATCAGAATTTATCATCTCATCCGAAAGACATCTTCCAGACCAACCACCACTTACGATGTTGTAGACAGAGAGGTGGGAGAAGAAAAATCCATGTATTATCCGTGATTCGAACCTGGGTTTCTTGCGTCCTGGATAGGTGTTTTAACACCAGGCCACACGCTCTTCTTGCAACACTTGCAATCGTAGTAGATTGTCTCGGACACACCTGGTGTTCGACACGATTTGAATCGTGTTTCATCTCTTCTGTAAATCGGTTTTAGGACAGCTCGTCCACAACAGCTCCCTTTTCATTTTGCCCATGTCTCTCACAAACCAGCTTAGTGTGTTTGCCTCCTGTCAGGATGAGTTTTCTATGTGTCATCATCATCATCATCATCATCATCATCATCATCATCATCATCATCATCTCATAATCATCATCATCATCATCATCATCATGTGCCCTGCCACATAGCGTTGGCGATCATGGCCTTCCATATGTATCTATCCCTTGTCGCCGCAAGCACATCTTCCACCCTCTCTGTCCTTAGCCACCCTGCAAGTCCGTCCAATGTTTTCTCCCTGGGTCTACCTGGTGCTCTCTTTCCCTCCATCTTTCCTGTTGTGACCAGGTGCTCTGATTCCCTTTTCCTCATAAAATGGCTTATAAATGTTGCCTGTCTCTTCCTAATCTTCCTTATCAATGATCATCTTGTGTCTGCCTCCATCAAGACTGTCTCGTTTGTTTTCTTTTTCTATGTGCACCACGCTAAAAACTCTAAATCAAATCATACCTGTTGAAAAGATCCACTTCCTTGCGTCGTTGGGCAAATTTGCCTTGCACCATAACGTCCTCCCAACAGCGCCGTACAGTACAGTTCGTCAAAGTCATTCTGGAAAATGAACGGTCACCCTCCTTGTACAGGTTGGCTTCCCGAATCTGTGTGAAACAAAAATGTGTTATCATGTAACCCAACATGGTCCAGAGGTTTGCACAATGGACTTACGACTGGAAGGTGTATTTTTTAATTCTATAAGTCCTGTGAAAATCACTGAGATATGTCGGTCCCTACTGAATCCTACCCACAGCTGACCGTGCTATTATGGACTCGTTGGGAAGACTGGGACCAGACAGTCGAGTCTCATTCGCTTCGTAGATGAGCCATTTGTCAACATTTTCACGTTCTGCTTGTCACAGAAGCCAAGAAGGTAAGATGTCAGATGTTCAGTAGGAAGGTCTTGGCATTGATGCTGTCTGGGTACCTTCTGCCTGGAGAGTAAAGAGTAAACTTTTTCAGATCTTTTAGGCCATCATGTGTACCTAGAGCCTTGCCGCGGTTATTCGCAACAGATCAGCAAATATATACGTTAAAGATCCACGTCCCGTTCAAATGGCTTATGGAGCAAATGAAAACACTCAGCACGCATGCCTACTGAAGATGACATATGCACACTGTGCGGCAACATACTGCCTGCACAGTGTGAGCAAAACAATGTGCATACACACATCCTATAAAACTGGAGCATTATCAAAAAATTATTTCTATTATCCTTTTGTTCATATGTTTACAATTACCTTCTCTGGCATTACACCCAACTGGTCAGCAGCTTGGATTATGGCCGTTTCTATGACAACGGTGGCTTGGGGTGCTCCGAATCCCCTGAAAGCGGTGCATGACGGGATGTTGGTACGACAGAGGCGGGAAGCCACTCGCATGTTGGGGATGTGGTAGGCAGCGTCAGCTTCCAACAATGCTTGCTCTGATACCTGTTAAACGCACAGACACACGTTTGTCTTTGATTCTTCTTTCTGAGGGGTGTTTTGTTGATCCTAGCTTGTTCAAGAGGGATTCATCGAACTTGGACAATTCCAAATGCGCTCTATTCAAATATGCCAGCAATTGTCCGGCAGACTCCCTGAGCCTGCGCAAAACTGTTTGCGCTGGCAAGGTAAAACAAGAATATGACCACAACGTGATTCGAACAGGCAGTCTCCTGATCTGGAGTCAGATGCGCTACCACTGTGCCGCAAAGTCCACAATAAAAAGCTTGGCCTACCCGAAGGTTGACCCTGCATCACTTGAGTAACGAGATTGGCGTTTTAACGTATGAGCGAATTCGGCCACTTTTTCTAAGTA
>JAPXFY010000012.1:23521146-23561146 GCA_030674185.1 Monoplex corrugatus
TTGAGACCAACAGTAGACTGTCACAACTGCGAAAACAGATTCTGAATTTCCTGAGAAAATGTTGTACACATACCTTCCTCAAAAGAGTTGATTTTAGGCACTTTTCGTTTTTGGTCAATGTGACCTTGACCTTCATGTCTTAACTTTGAAACTTACACTTTCATAGTTCCTTAACAAATCACACCTTTAATCCAAAATTGGTAAAAGTCATCCATAAGTAGTTAAAAAAGACAATTAGTGTTTCCAGATATTTTTGTCATAGGAACCAGGGAAAAAAAAAAACACGAAAAAAGAATCAGAACGCGTAAGTAATACAACAAGACAAGACAGACGCAAATTTAAGGCCAACTGACATTTGTCAAACGTAACACACAAACACCGGATACAAAAAATTAGGAGAAAAAGACTGAAATTTCCATGCTGTTCCGTCCAGTATGAAAAAAGGAATAAACTGACTGGATTTTTGTCACAGACAAACAGAAAGACAAACAAACATTCCTCCTGAATGATATGAAATAATCTCCCCTTTTTAGACGACAAAGGAGATTAAAAAAAAAACAGGACAAAACACTGACTGGATTTTTGTCACAGACAAACAGAAAGACAAACACACATTCCTCCTGAATGATATGAAATAATCTCCCCTTTTTAGACGACAAAGGAGATTAAAAAAAAAACAGGACAAAACAATTCCTGAAGTTAATTCTATTTCTGTTCTCTACGACTTCTGGAATTTTGCTTGACTTACCAAGTCTTCGTGTTCGACATCTTACTTTGTTGCGTGAAATGCCCAGAGAGTCAGCCACGGCTGCCTGAAACATAATGAACACACAATCACTCAACGCATCTACATTGTTCCTTAAGTTAAGCGTGTGGCCTACTGCTTAAAACACCCACCTGTTTGATTCCAGCTTAAACAGGATTGTGTTTTTACCCTGGCCCCTCCATTAGATCTTGAATGGTGGCCTGAGTGCTGGGCTCTCAGAAGAGACGATAAATTGAGGTCCTACGTGCAGCATACACTTGGCCCATGTTAAACATCCCATAACAACAAAAGAGTTTATATCAGGGAAAAATGTGTTTAAAAATTTGCTTTCATAAGTAAAACAAAAATGCATGGGCACAAAAAAAAACAACATACTATTAAAGCAAAAACAATCGGTGGCGTCGTACTTTGGCGACGTGTTTTTCTCAGGGTGAGTGGTCCGTATTTTGTATGGGGTGGAAACCCACTGAGACGAAAAAAAAACCCCGAAACAAAACAAACAAGCAGGCAAACAAACACACAAACAAACAAACAAACAAACAAACAAAAACAATTCAGTCGAATCCAATCTAACCCGAAACTTCTTTAAAAAAGGTTTAAATTCAATTTCTTTTAAATTCAAACTTTTCTGCATTTGTGCCATCTGGCAATGCTTGACAGTACAATTACATTTTCACAAGTATAGCCGTAAGTTTCTCTTTTTGTTTTTTATTTTTGCGTTCTGCAACATTTTTCTTTTCTGTCTTTTTTTGTATTGTGCAATTCCACAGCACTGACTTTATATTAGATACAATGTGATGGATAGAGCTGTGTTAACATAAGTATATTCGTCGTAGTTCACACAGAAATGGTATATACTGTCTTTTTTTTTTATCTGTGATTGTTGATTAAGGATTATGTTTAATGAAGACATTGGTTTTGTTTTTCTTCCTGTGGTACTACGTATTTCATATATCAAAATGACGTGATTCTTGACTGGTTTTGGTAAACTTGTTCTTCTGAATGCCAAAATGTGTCCGTTCAACGCATTGTCCGTTTTACTCCTTGAAGAGTACGTGACCTGTACATTTCTTATATGGGAATACATATCATGAGGGAGGGAGATGGTTATCATACATCTGTGCAGCAAACGACACTTACCTGTACAACGTTGAGATCTTGTGAGCAGCAGACGATATCCATGCCCCTGTCTTCAGTGGGATAAGCGATACTGCCATGAGTCTCCAGATAAAAGTGCTCCTGTGCTTCGATGTGAACTTCCCCCTCCACCACTTTCATCTCCTCTGAGCGTGAAAATGCCTCCTCCACATCACCACATTGCAAGATGTGGCTGTAGGGGAAGAAGGAATCTTTCGCTATGGCGTCCTGTAAAAAAATAGTTTCAGTTTGTCAAGATAACTTCTCCATGCATGGAATTAATTCGTTACCACAGTCAGGTTACACTCATGTGTCCCCATTTCAAAATGAGGCTATAGAAGAAAGAATCTTGAAGATGGTGTCCCGACCGAATTGCCATCTCTCCTCCATGGTGTGGCTATATTCATTTTGAAAGTTTATTCCATTTGGTCTTTGAGTTTTGTGCGAAGCTCTGTGTTGACTGCCTTAGAAGTGTTGATGTGCGAGTATGCTTTCTGCTTGATATGACGGATCCTCTTCGATTTCAGCCGTACTCTGGCACACACTAAGGAATGGTCTGTGTCATAGCTGGCACTGTGGAAGTTGCGTGTGAGAAGCAAGCTGTTAAGAGCAGTTCTTCTGGTGATGATCATGTCTAGTTGATGTCAACATCTGGACCTTGTGCGTCTCCGGGAGCTTTTATGGCAAGGATTTGACTTGAAGAACGTGTTGGTGATGCACAGCTTGTGGTAGGAGTACAGCTCCAGCAGTCTCTAGCCGTTGTTGTTCATCATGCCAACGCTACAGTGTCTGACTGTCTGGCCACGAGGTGTGGTCTAATCCAGTTCTAGTATTGAAATTACCAAGCAGGGCGATGTGTTCAGATTCTGAAATCTTGCTGAAAACAGCATCGCAATCCTTGTAAAACTGATCTTTTTTTCTTTGGGTGAGAACAGTGTTGGGGCACAGATAATCAGGATGTTCGCTTTGCCAGACGCTGTTGAAGGCTGAGGGAAGGGATATATTCTGAACCTCCGTTGGGAGGGACTATCATCGTTAGCAGGCTAATGTTCCTCAGGGGTCTGTCCTGCCAAAACAATGCATAGTTCTTCTCCCACAGCAAGCCTGGTTTCTTGCAGTACTGCTATGTTGATGTCAGTCCTCCTTGCTATTTTCCTGTTGTCGTTTTACCAGCTGCAGGTCGTCTGAGAAGCCAGGTCGAATGATCCTCATATTTCAAGTGGCCAATCGCATTATTGGAGGTTTCTTTCATATTTTCTCTGGTTTAACTGGTGCAGTGATAGTTGTCTGTTTTCAATCAATTGTAAGCTCCAAGAACCCAGGGAAGCAGGCAGACAGTGACAGAGCATCATTTTATTGTGCGGGGGCAGCCTGGATTGAAGCCAGTAGTAGCTGATCAGTGAGATGACCTCTCTCACTGTCGAATGTAACCCATGGTGTCCATACAACTCACAACTTGTGCCTTCCTGTTGATTTTGTTGCCTTCCAGCAGCGCCGAAATGACTTCTCCAGGTCACGGGACTGTTTGATGACTACGGAGTTCCTGGGCTGCCCAGACATCGCTGATGTGGTCTAACAGAATGCCAGGCATGTACATACATTTGGCGTAAGCTTGGCTGCCGGAGCTGCTGGAAACTGGCGTGGTATATCATCCAACCGCCTTAGGGGCTCCATTGTAGACTCCACGGCAAAAGACAGTTGTAAACGGCTATGAAGGTGGACGAGGATGGACAAAGTTGGAATCCACAGCCTGGGGGAATCTTCGGGAGAACAGAAGGGTAAGAAGTAAAAACACATACATTACAAACATTTCAGTTGGCCTTATCACAGAATTGCACACATAAATTATGCTCCCCACTCCTTACCCCCTGCCCTACCCCATCCCCCTGTCTCCCATTCCCACATACACGCTGGCTCGATCTCATGTCTCTGCACTCACAGTCAGATGGTCAGTCAGCTACTCAGTCGGTCAATCGGTCAGTCAATCAGTCAGTCAATCGTTCATCATATAACACCGAGTCAATCGTTTGATCGGTCACTCCGTCAGGTAATGAATTTAATCTTAGCACATAAGACGTCACAAGTGAATGGAGGCCTGACCCTGATTGAGGTCGGAGAAGGTAAAGATTCTTCAGTGTAAATCAAAGGCAGCAGCAACAGACTTACAGCAATGGTGATGACAGGCTCCATAACGTCATAGTGCACCTCCACAGCCTGCGCTGCTCTCCTTGCATTGGTCATTGTGTCCGCCAGGATGGCTCCGATCACCTGTCCCTGATGTATCACCTGCAGTGACCACAGCGTACACAACACTTTATTTTAATATAACTATTATGTCACACCAGCCCCTCCTGATATAAAAAGTAAAGGCAACAACGCAGACAATACATTACAATACAATACTTTATTAATCCTTCATAAGAAAATTTTTGTCTGCCAAAACACGTCACACGGCACATAACAATTACAGTATAGTTCACATCATAAAAATCATATTATCATAAAAGCATAAGCGTTATCTCAGCCCCATATCCTCCCACCTCACATTTACCCCAGCCCTCTCTCCATACATTAACACACATGCGCATACACACCCACTTGCATTCACGCAAAAATATAAACGCATAGATGCAGATGACCAACATACACCCCTCAGCCCTCTTCCCTCCCCATCCCCCATACAAGAGCGCAAGAAGACAGTGGTCTGTCTGTAAATTTTGTCATAACTATCTTCTTTTATCACTGTTAAAAACTGATATTATCAGTGGAACAAACGAGTTACGGCGCCTTGTTGTCCTGGCTTTTACTGGTCTGATACGACCACTACGTTGAATCACTCGATGGAGAAATTGAACGTTCGTCTATGACACAGTCCTGCGACCTCCCTACCACCCTTCCTGCTCTCCTGATAACCTCATTCAGTTGATCTCTGTTTGTCATGGCACCGCTGTCATCCCAGCAGGTAAGTCCAAAAGTCAGGACACTACATACTTGGGAATGAAACATCTGTAAAAGATCCTGCATAACAATCCCGAGGACGTAGTACAGTAAAATGGACGAGACCTCCACTTTTCTTTGGTCAGCGTTATGATGCCAGTACCCCATCTCAATGCCTCACTTTCTCCAACAATGAACAGGGTCAGGTACCCACTCACAGCTGTCTGAACTAGAAGCTACACACACGCACATATTTTCTCAAGCCAGATTCGAACTCATTCAGTCAGACTGGAAAACGGAAGCTCTACCTGTCAGATACTTTTGTCACAGAAGTCCAAGGAACTCTACGAGAGAGACCAAAATAGAGGCAGTCTTAATGATCCTCACACGAGAAATCCCTAATGGTCCTTATAGAACATTAGTGCTCTTCTGTATGTCCAAATTTCTGTGTTCTTGTTCGAGTACAAAAGCTGTTCTAACTTAGTAAATAAGACATTGCTGATCAAAATTACCTCAGTAGAGGCAAATATCTCATCATCATCCTTGGTCCCCAGGAACCATGTCTTTTTGGCAGGGATGTCTTGATATGAGATATAGTCCAGCACCCCTGGCATACTGAGGGCTGACTTTGTGTCCACCCTGACAAGCTTGGCCCGTGCCTTCTTGCTCTGAACCAGGGCAAGGAACCGCTCACCTGGTTGACATATCAAATATATAAGCACAACAAATGCATGACTGCACGTGTGTCTGTACACTCCTGTAAACACACACAGAATTTGTAATAACTGATTTGCTAATTATTTCATTCCCTTTAACCACCACCACCACCCCCTTCAATAAAAAAAATAAACTTTATTTGTTACTTCCCATCTTAGACGAGCTTTAAAACAGGAGCGGGAAGAATCACCACCTTGCTGTGGCTGGAAGGAGCAGGGCCTTGCATACTCCCAAGAGGTACACTGCTTAGAGCTTCAGCTTACTGGTAGGACCACCCAAACTAAACAGATCAAATGATAGATGCGGAAAAAAGAGCAAACCAACAGTCCTCTGGTTTGGATGTTGGGGACAGGACTTACAGCCTGGTCCAGGGAGAAAGTGTAAAATTGGTACATGTTCTTGGCCACAAAATAGACAAAGTGGGGTTGTCTGTCTTAATGGTAAAAGTTAAACAAGCAAATAAAAAAGACAGTACTATCAAATATGCATGTTAAAGATCCTGTAAGTCATGTCAGTATCAAGTGGTTTATGTAAACATAAAAATATCCAGCTTGCATGCCCATCAAAGACGTATGCAGACTGTGCGACAGCACACCGCCTGCACAATGTGCGTACACTTATCCGAGAAAACAGGATGCTGTATAGAAAAACAGAATGAACATGTTTTCGTTGTTTCGTTTTTGTTTTGTTGATGGTGTTGTTGTTGTTGTTTTGTATTTGTTTGTTTGTTTTCTGTTTGTTTTTGTCAAATCAAAGGTACGTACATTATAAAGAAAAGTTTAGAAGTTTAAGAAGAAAAATTGTGCTTAATTTCTGCCTTTTGGAGCAAGTCTTCTGGCCATTAACCCTCTGACCCCCCACACACTATGCACCAACTGTAAAACTTTATCTTTTCACTCCCTCATCCTATCCACCAGCTTCCTGCAGGAAGATGGTGGATAGGGCGAGGGAGTCAAAGGGTTAAGTTTTTGCTTTGCTAACATGATTGACAATGCAGGATGCTGGTGGACGAGGGTGCGGAGTCAAAGGGTTAAGCCACCATCTACTCCTGACCGTTACAGGTGCGATAGCCTAGATGGTTAGGATGAAAAGCTTCTAATCGAAAGGTATGATATGGATCCTGCCTGGGCAGCCCCTGGTGGATAAAGGGTGAAGATTTCTTTCCTGATCTTCCAGGTTAACACACGTGAAGGCTGCTATTGTCTGAACACCCTCTGAGTGCACAGCGTGAGCAAACGTGCATATATGAATCTGAAAGAATCGGAACGGTATAAAAAACGAAAAAAAGAGGAAATTTTTTTTAAAGTTGTAGCCGTGCACGCCCAACGGCGTGTAGCAGACGTCTTTTCTTCTCAAACGATTTTGAGTACAGTTAACTCCCCTGGTTCAGCGATTCTCAAAAATATTAGGAAATTCTATTATTTAAACCCTTAAAAGTTAAGAAATGAATAACTTGTGCACTCTAATTCAGCAGAAAAGTATGTATTTCTTGTAGGAGATGTCCCCGAGGCGAAATTTCCCCTCGTTTGCCTGAAATCAATAATTTTGTTGTCCGATCGTTCGGTACTATTCAAATTTCCGACCAGTGAGCCGTGATGATGATCGGAAATTTGTATAATAATGAAATAAATTGTGGAAATTTTAAGATCACGATTAGAATGTTGGTATTCTAATCTTTCATTTGGACCACATCACACCTTTAATCAATAGATATTAAGCTTGCATTAAAGAAAGTTCAGGCCAAGTCAAAAGTGCGACAAACAGCCAAAATGACCGCCATCTTGCCGGGATGTAGAATCGAATTCTTAATAATATTTAAAATCTGAATTAGAATACAAAATTACATTTACATTTTTGCTCCTTTTATAAACAGAATTGATATTGCAATAAAATATTGCTAAGCAGTAAAGTACTAGAAGAGATCTTGGCATTCCGTATTGCGGTCGAACAATGCGTGTCCAAATTAGGATCATTTGTGTTTTTCTATTGCCTGTTCACCGATCAATTTCTGCACTGAGAGATTGATTTACCTATTCAAAGTATGTCCACATAAACTTATCGATTATCGTGTATTCACTCATTTGTTTGATATTTTTCATGGACTAATATTGATTGATTAAATCATAAAAATACGGCTAAAATCCATTTCAGCAAAGTGTAAACATTGAATTAAATCACTTATAGTTTCGATCTGTGTGAATGTTGTGCAAAATGATGTAGAATACAACAATCTGTATGCTGTGTAGAATTTTCTGATATATGATATGTTGGTATTTGTTATGTGGACCGCAAGATAAGCACCGCTGAGCTTGCTCGAAGAAACACAAATCTGGCCCCTAAGGGGTTCCAGAGAGTCGTTTTGCCTGCGGGCTCGCGGTGCGGTCAATGCGGTTCACATACGGAGTATATAAGCGGATGAGTGCGAGTGCCATGTATGCCTTTCTCCTCTGGTCTGGTCTTGAACGTTTGGGTCAGAATAAAGAGAGAAATATCATCTCTGTCTTCCCTGGGTCTTCTTCGTCAGGCTGCATTACCATATGCGCTCTTCTGCTCTTCTGCCTCCTGTCTTCACCTTCACCCTTACCACCACACCATCACAAAGTATTAAAAAATGTAAAATCTTGCTCTTATGAATAATCTACACACACACACACACACACATGCACACACACACACACACACACACACAACACACACACACACACACACACACACACACACACAAAAGCTCTCACATAATTCTTTTTCATACCTTTTATAAGAGCTATGTCATCCACAGACAAACCTTCAAACAATACTGTTCATACCTTTTACAGGAGCTATGTCATCCAAATAGACGGCTTCTCCAGTGGCCTGTTTAAAGGCCGATTCATGTGGCACAGGGCGACGTAAAGCACTGTCAGGTGATAAGGCTTCAGACGACACCTCGAACCACTGTAGGCCACGGGTGGGACCGCGTTCCAGGGTTTCAGTGGCCAAGCGGTCGCTGGCTTTGACGGTGCTTGTACTTGCCATGGCCATGCCCTTCAGTGGAGATTTTGTGGGAATGGAAAAAATGAATGTTATGATGACTACTTGTACAGCGCGTCATTTCACAGTAGATCAATGCATTTCATAACAGCGTAAAAATCAGAGGCAGACAAATGTAATGCAAATATATGTCAACCTACCGCTAAGATGAAAACATACAAAGTATAAGACATAGTATGTTACAAAAGCTAAACTAAAAGAAAGAAACAAACAAAAAAATGGATTGTCATAAAATGCCTACTTTCAGACGTCATTTGGTCATGCCACGTTAATGGAAAATATTTAACTTTAAGAGCAATGAATGCTTTTCACACAGACACACATACACACACACACCACACACACACACACACACACACACACACACACAAACACACACACACACACAAACATACACACACACACACACACACACACACACACACACACACACACACACAAACACAAACACACACACACACCACACACCACCACCACCACACACCACACCACACACACCACACCACCACACACACACACACACACACACACACACACACACACACAAACATACACATACATACAACACACAACCACTACCACACCACCACACCTCACAACACACACATCACACAACACACACACACCACACCACACACACACCAACACACACACACACACACACACACACACAACACACACACAACACACACCACACACACACACACACAATTATAACCACCCAATTCTGAAGTTGTTTCAACACTGTCAATATATAGAACTTGAAGGAAGAAGCTGTACGGTTAAAATTGAAACGCTGTACTCGTGTTTCTCAGGTGACCCGGGGTTTCCTAGGGCAGGTAGAGGTCCAGGGGCAAGGCGTCGTTCAACAGGGTCTTTCCATTCCAAGTTCTGTGTGAATGATACAGCCGATGTACATAACCAATATGAATCTCTTCATATAGCTTTGTGTGTAGATTTTAATATCATGATTCCATTCTTTGTAAAGGCATATTTCAGGGCACTGGAAAACCCAGAAAACCCACTTCACGAGATGGTCGGAACAGCAAAAGGCAACAGACTAAAACGTGGAAAATCATGGATGAGACAGGCAGAAGACTCCATCCAGCATGTGTGTTAACTGACAGAACTCAAAGGGACAAAGGAATGGATTTCAAAAAATTCTAGGGAGACATTGTCACGAATAGCCAGAAGGGAAAGCAGATACAGAAATTCAACTACTCATGGAGCAAACAAATTGCAACCCCGAAGATTTCATCACATACACAGATGGCCCAGTCACCAATAACAAATCTAGATGGGGCTTCACTGTCAAACAGAATGGAAACACCAAACATGAAGGAAACGCTACAACTGATATCACAACTTCCAGCCTTACATTATAAATTGAGGCAGTCACGCGTACACTCCAATGGTTAGCTTTGTTGGATGATGAAATGATTTTTCTGATCTCCCTGGTCACGATAAATGCAGACCTCATAGTACTTGAATCTACTTTGTGCGGACACGCGCGCAGAACATCAAGATCTTGTAAGCCATGTCAGTTTTGAGTGACTTATGGAAACATGAAAACACCCAACATGCAAAACCCTCAGACCGGAGTATTGCCGCCGTTATGGCGGATAAAATAGACAAACAAACACACAAACAATCGAACGAACAAAGACGGTGTTTTACGCAAAAATCCACTTGTACGTTTGAGTATATGTGGGAACAGCAGTCTACGAACGAAAAAAAATCCTGAGATTTTCCATCTCATGAAGGTCTCATGACAAGACCAAAGTGTTGAGGAGATCCACCATGCCAGATTTCATAGATGTACCCCTTTCATTATTTTCGATGGTTGCGGTGATGAACGAGTCCCTTAAAAAGTACTCACTGTCCAATGAGCTGCTTCATGGTGTTGGCCGCCATAACCGTCGTTTTGGCCATGCCCCCGAAGGCCAAGGTCAGGTCACGAACTACGGCCGAGTCATCTATCACCACCCGCATGCCTGCATTGACTATGGCGATATCGTCCTCCCTTCTGTTGGCTTGTTTGTAGCCATACATTATTTCGTTCTGTGGAACAGAATCAACAGAATCATGGCAAGAACAACCCATATGAACAGCGAGTTTAAACTATCACCATCACCAACCCGCACCTGAGGCCGTCAAGAGAGAGAACCAAACACACATTGCAGCAATCTCACCTCTGTCAAATAAATGGAGCGGAGACATGGCTAGTTTTTACTCCTATGATCCCTCGTTCCATGATAACTGGAAGGATACATATATATATAATATGGAAAAGAAAATGGCCACATTCATCGCCAGATGTGGCCTGACCATGCAGATGGCGAACGAAAGAAGAGGGTAGCAATAACACATCATCTAAAAGAAAAGGGGCATGAAAATAAAAAAT
Organism: Monoplex corrugatus; assembly: GCA_030674185.1. Lineage (NCBI taxonomy): Eukaryota > Metazoa > Mollusca > Gastropoda > Littorinimorpha > Ranellidae > Monoplex > Monoplex corrugatus. The sequence continues at coordinate 23,532,138 of JAPXFY010000012.1, forward strand.
ACATAAATGGATAAATAATCAAAGTTAAAAGGATATTGAATAAAGATTTATGATTAATAATAATCAATAAAGATAACGACGGCCAGGGATCAACTGATAAGTCAAGAAAAATGTAGGCGTGTTGTCACATCCCCAAAGAGAGGGTTGTTTCCCTTTCAATGTAGGAAGAGACAGGAAGACAAAAACAGACAAAAGAGACATTTGACTCGACAGCAGAAAAGCATAAAGAAATTGTATGCTTTCGATTGAGGTAATTATTTTTTCATAAAATTATCACAAAATATTTTTCAGCTAAACTGGCACTGAAACATCTGAAACATTAATTCTTCAGTAGTCACAGTGCAGTGGTTAGTGCAACGTACTAATGATTGGAATGTTGTAGGTTTGAATCCATGAGACATGTCGAAATTATTGTGGGATTTCTTGCCCCAACCGGTTCCTACCCAGAGTTGAACGTGCTGTGGTGTTTTTGGGTAGACTGGGATTACGTAGTCGATTTCATCCACTTCACGGACACTTCTTTGAGGATGTCGCTTAAATTTGCTGCCCAGCTCTCCAGGTATCTGTATCTCTCGGTCCCGATTGACGACACAAAGGTATATCATGAAAGGAAGCGTTGAGAACAGCTCTATAACGCAGTCTGAACACAGACTGGAACTCCATAGCACGGTGATTATCAATCCCATCGTCATGTTCTATCAAAGCATAATGAAAGCATCAAAGCATTGTCCCAGATTCTGTGGCCAGTGATATGGCGCAGAGACAGGACAGCAAGAGAGGGAGAGAGAGAGAGACAGACACACATACAGACAGACAGACAGACAGAGAAAGAGAGAGGGAGAGAAAGAGAGAGAGAAAGAGTGAGAGAAGAGAAAGAGAAAGAGAGAGAGAAAGATTGACAGACAGACAGACAGACAAAGAAAGAGAGAGAGAGAGAGATGGGGGGGGGGAGAGAAAGAGACAGAGAAAGAGCGAGAGAAAGAAACAGACAGACAGACAGACAGATAGACAAACAGACAGACAGACAAACAGACAGACAGACAGACAGACAGGAGTAAAAATAGTTCCAGCACACATACCTTGTGAGAGAAGGGAATGAGGACAGACAGGAGGATTCCATTGGGGTGAACAGCAGTTTGTCTGTAACCCTTGATGAATGAACCGTCCATCTTCACCTCTCGTCTGCTACCATCTACACAGAGCACACACACACAATTCTGTGAACATTTATTTTCACTTCTGTCATGAAAAAACTGATATCTTGGAAAAGGCTGTGCTGAAGTACTTACAAATGTTTAGCTCAGTGTAGTATGTGGCTTAGTGATTAAGGCATCTACGAATCACGGATCGGACAGGGAATTTCTCCCCCCCCCCTCCCCCCACTTCCCCCAATACTCCCGTTGTCCTCTAGATCTTAAGTGGTGTTCCATATACAATTCTTTTGGATAAAACAATAAATCCAAGTCCCGTGTGCAGCACACACGCAGTGCCTACGGGTAAACAAAAAACAAAAAACAACCCCCCCTCCAAAAAAACAAACAAAAAAAAACAACAACAAAAAACAAAAAAAAACGTGTTGTCCCTGGCAAAATTCTATAGCAAAATACACACTGTCAAAGGTTAAACAGAAATACACGCATTATATAAAAAGGAAGAAGAAACAGGTGGCGCTGCGTTGCGGTGACGCACCTTCCTCGTGGAGAGCAGCACGAATTCTGCATGATATAGTCAATATGACAAAAAGGAAATGTATGTTTGATTCAAAATATTTTATATTATCACAGCACTTTCTTCATGTTCTTTACGTCACATGTGTGCCTCGAAAGTTATTCCACGCACTATAATTAAGCAAAGGTGCTTGATAAATGCTTTTTACTACACCTACTATTATGTCCACAAGCAGCCCAGTCTAGCAACAAGTATCCACAGTTACATCTTTCTTAGTTAGTTCGCCGCATAAATAGTCAGACCACATCTGGCGATGAATGTGGCCATTGTTTCCAGTTCCTGCCAGCTACCCTCTTGAGGCAGGCCCCGAAGGGCACTTAATGGGTAAATGCCATTCTTGTCTGAAGAAGACATTCGTATTGTATTGCATGGCACCATTGTTTGTCAGAAAGTGCTTGTGGGTTTGGAACCTCTGACATCAAATCTCTAAGTTTTACTTAAGGGTTATCCCTACCTTGGCTCATGGCCTAAGATTTACCTTGCGTGAGCATGGGGCTACGGCTTTAGGTGGCCCTTGTCCGCTTGATGGCTGTGCTGTATCATAGAGCGTTCAGGTATTTTCAGGGTATGATCTTGCCAAGTGCTACCCGAGCTGTCCTGACAGAAATCATCGCCAATAGGTCCGGGAGTGCTCATTCGTCCAGGCAAACCTGGCTTACTTCTCAGCTATTCTCCTATCTGAAGACCACCGCCACCAGCAACTTGCAACCTGCTGGGTTGGGGATGGTCGCCCTACTACCAAGTTGTAGATAGCCTTTCTTAGCACAGCTACATCAGTTGACACTGGGCTCAAATTGGGTCGTAAATGGAGTGGTCCATAAACAGTACATTGAAGATACCTGTGTGGTAGAACTGAAAGGATGTGATCCGAAAACATCTATAGACTGCACAAGGCTCTGGATTCATTAAGCACACACGCGACAGGTACGGTAGTCAAGTGATTAAGACGTCAAATATTCCAGTTGGAAGATCAGGGGTTTGTTCCCCCCCTGGTGCCTTCCGCCTGGTGGATGAAGGGTGGACATTTTTCCGATCTTCCATGTCAGCTGTGTACACACACCTCTTATACATAAATCCGTTCGTGTGTGTACGCACACGGAACATCAAGTATGCACCTAAAAGATCCTGTAAACCATGCTAGTGTCCATCATCATCATCATCATCTTCATCATCATCATCATCATTATCATCATGTGCCCTGCCGCATGGCTTTGGCGATCATGGCCCTCTATGTGCGTCTATCCCTTGTCGTCGCAAGCACATCTTTCATCCTCTGTTCTCAGCCACCTTGCAAGTCCGTCCAATATTTTCTCCCTGGGTCTACCTTGTGTTCTCTTTCCCTCCAGCTTTCCTGTTGTGACCAGGTGCTCTAATTCCTCTTTCCTCGAAAATTGGCCTATAAATGTTGCTTATCTTTTCCTAATTTTCCTTATCAATGATTTTCTTGTGTCTGCCGCCATCGAGCTGTCTTGTTTGTTTTCTTTGCTGTCCATGGAAAGTGCCCAGTGGCTTATGGAAACATAAAACACCCAACATGCATGCATACCGAAGATGGAGTATGCAATCTGTGCGGCAACATACTGCTTGCGCAATGCGGGAAAAGCAATGAGTAAAAAATTGAACGCTTGATAAAAAGCACATATATGCAAACATGGGTTGATAAGTTTAAATACCTGGGAACGATCATTTCACCAGACGGCAGATGCACATCAGAAATAGACAGCAGAATCGGCCACGCCAAAACAGCATTTAAGAAGATGAAAAGCATTCTTACCAACAAATGCCTATCAATTAACATCAGGAAGAGAGTTCTTGAATGTTATTTAGAACCAATACTGTTATAATATATGCAGAGCAGCGTAACATAGTTACAAATATGATACGTGAAGCAAAGAAAAAGTACATATGTGGTAAGATAGCAGGCGCTGATAGTTCCAGAGAACTCTTCCACCTCAGTGATCAGTTGCTGGGAAAAGCTGGAGATACTGTGCTTCCTTCTAACATCCCCCCAGAGTCTCTTCCTGATAAATTCAATGAATTTTTTGTTGGAAAGATTGAACGGATCAGAAGCAGCTTTGACCCTGATACACCATGCCCCACTGATGCTGTTGTGTTCTCTGGTACACAGCTAGAAAATTTTGAGCTTATGTCTGAGGGTTGTGTGAGAGAGATACTGAAGAAAATGCCAAAGAAGTCATGTGACCTTGACCCTATCCCTGCCTCTATCCTATTTGATTGTCTAGATGAAATTACTCCAATTGTCACGTATATTATGAATAAGTCCTTGTCATCTGGTGTTGTGCCTCAGTGCTTTAAGCACGCTCTTGTCAAGCCCCTTCTGAAGAAGGCAAATCTCGACCCAGACTGCTTGAAGAATTATCGTCCAGTTTCCAATCTACCATTCCTATCAAAGGTGTTGGAACGTATTGTACTAGAACAGATTCTGCAGCATCTGGAATCTCACAACCTGCTAGAGCCATTCCAGTCAGCCTACCGTAAGTGCCATAGCACAGAAACCGCTCTATTGCGTGTGGTCAATGACCTCCTTCAGGCTTCAGACAATGGGAGTGTGTCTATCTTGTCACTGCTTGACTTGTCAGCAGCATTTGACACCATAGACCATAGCATCATCATAACGCGGTTGCGTACCACTTTTGGCTGTTCTGGAACAGTTCTGGACTGGTTTACCTCCTATTTGACTGGCCGTACCCAGTCGGTTGTCATTGGCCACAAATCAAATCCATCTGTGCTGAAATGTGGTGTCCCACAAGGTTCTGTCTTGGGACCTGTCCTGTTCACTATGTATACACAACCTCTCAGCGCTATCATTCATCAGTCAGGTCACTCATACCACTTCTTTGCGGATGACTCACAGCTGCATAGCTCCTCTGCCCCATCAGATTTTGACGCTCTTGCGTGCAGTCTGAGAGATTGTATAGAGGATGTCTCCAAGTGGATGAGTGAAAACAAGCTGAAGATGAATGATGATAAAACTGAGCTTATTGTTACTGGTACTAAGTCAAAGGTCAATCAGGTTACTCATGCCCCCATGTCTATCTCTGGTTGTGATGTATCTTTCTCACAAACTGTTAGAAACCTTGGCTTCTATCTGGATGAAACACTGTCTATGGAAGCCCATGTCAAACAGTTGTGCCGTACCCTGTACTATCAGCTACGCAGAATTGGTAAGATTCGCTCCTTCCTTTCCACTGATGCTACCAACAAGCTTGCTGTCTCTTTCATACTATCTAGACTGGACTATTGTAACTCTCTATTCGCAGGTCTCCATGACAATCAACTATCTAAACTTCAGCGCATACAGAACTACGCGGCTCGCCTTGTTCTCCGCAAGCCCAGGCGTGAGAGTGCAAAATCTCTGCTTAGAACACTTCATTGGCTCCCGGTAAAGGCTAGGATTCAATATAAAGTTGCCTGTCTCTGCTTTCAGTGTATCTATCACGAGAACATGCCATCCTATCTTGCCAACCTCCTGCAGGGTTACAAACCTTCTCGAACGCTCCGCTCTTCTGACACCTCACTGTTGACTGTTCCTCGCTTCTCTCTAGACACCTTTGGTAAAAAATCTTTCTCTGTCTTTGGCCCAAATGTATGGAACTCTCTACCACTGTCTCTCAGAAAAACTAAGTGTTTCTCAACCTTCAAACGGCACCTGAAAACCCACCTCTTTCAAACTCATCTAACCTGAAGAGCCTTAGTTTGCAAGTCTGTCATCAGACTAATCTCTCCTGCCTGTATAACAGTATTTTGTATAAGGGCCTATAGAGCAAGGTGTGTGTGTGCGTGCATGTGTGTATGTGTGTGTGTGTGTGTGTGTGTGTGTGTGTGTGTGTGTGTGTGTGTGTGTGTGTGTGTGTGTGTGTGTGTGTGTGTGTGCTTGAGTGAGCATGTGTGTGTATCACTGTATGTGTACAGCTGAGGAAGGGATAGGGGAGAAATTGAGTGGGAAAGAGACTGAAATACTTTAAGAAACTTTTTCAAATCTTTGTTTGTATGTAAAATTGTGATGTATGATATGCGAATAGTTCATAATTTGTGAGGAATTTTGATTGTCAAGGTATTAATGCTGTAATACTGAAGTTGTAATGTTTTTCCTGTATATGGATTAGAATTTTTCTGTTTTTATCTTCATTCAAAATACTGATTATAATTTTATGTACAACTATTGCATGCATAAAACACACACACACGCATGCAAACATAGCACACGCACACACACACACACACACACTCTCTCTCTCTCTCTCACACACACACACACATTCTTACAAACACACGCGCACAGCAACGCACACGCACGCACACACACATGTACACACACACGTACGCAAGCACACACACGCAGCAATATATAAACACAGTATGCCTCTTTATTCATATGAAAAATCTGTTAATCTTTCTTCATTACATAAGTCAGTGTTTAAATTTTAATATTCTGTGGTTTCTTATGTGTCTTCTTACTTGTATAGCTTTAATGTTTGTTGTTATCTTATTGTGTATGTAATTGTGAACATTTTTTATCACCTTTTGCCTTTCTTGCGAAATGTAAAGCGCTGGTGAGCATGTTTTTATATGGAATATGCGCTATACAAATAAACATTATTATTATTATTATTATAAGGTCGTGAGGCGTGGACAGTCAACAAGCAAAGCCAGAACAAGATTGAGGCAGCCGAGATGTGGTTTCTAAGAAGAATGTTGAGAGTTCCATGGACAGCAAAGAAAACAAACAAGACAGTCTTGATGGAGACAGACACAAGAAGATCATTCATAAGGAAGATTAGGAAAAGACAGGCAACATTTGTAGGCCATTTTATGAGGAGGGGGGAATTGGATCACCTGGTCACGACGGGAAAGCTGGAGGGGAAGAGAGCACCAGGTACACCCAGGGAGAAGATACTAGACGGACTTGCAGAGTGGCTGAGGACAAAGAGGGTGGAAGAGATGCTTGAGGCAACAAGAGATAGAGACAGATGGAAGTCCATGATCACCAACGCCATGCGGCAAGGCACCTGATGATGATGATGAAGCAAACATGTATGCTCACAATTAAGCGCACACCACACACTTACACCACACACAACACATGCACATCATACTACATGTACACTCCATACCAAACCACACCAACAAGACTCTCCTCCCCCATTTACCAGATACCTGCTGCAATCAGTTCCAAGGTGGCCCCACAGGCCATGAGCAGAGGGTTCAAATCCGAGATAGGACTGGCAGTCATTATGTTACCTCCCAGTGTCTGAAAAGTAGTCACAAATTTTAAATGTTATATTTTTCATTGAAATGGGATTCATGGCACTCAAAACAGTTCCATCTGCGCTCCTTCCAAAGCTGCCAACACCGACCTGGCAGACTCCTTCCCCATTTGCTTACTGCCTTGTATGCGACTGGCATGTGTGGCAGAAATAAAGGTCCAGCTAGAAACCCGTCACACGGGACTGTTGGTTTCTTCTGTTGCTGTTTCTGTAATTACTTACTTACTGCCTATTAAGCCACTGGTATGCTGGACAGCAACGAAGGTTCTCCCCTCCAGTCTATTATGAGCTAGCCTGTGTGCTCTGGAAGCCTGTCACACATAATAATGTTGATTTCTTCTGTTGATCCTTTCTGGACCCTTTAACTCCCGAACCCTGTCCACCAGCATTCTCTATTCTCAACCACGCTAGGAAAGGAAAAACTTAACCTTTTCACTCCCTCGCCCTATCCACCAGCTTTCTGCAGGAAGTTGGTGGATAGGGTGAGAGAGTCAAAGGGTTAAATTTTTGCAGTTGGTGGATAGGGTGCGGGAGTCAAAGGGTTAAATGGCTTATTGAACAATTGGTCATTAGCCCTGTCCCTAGGCTCCACCCAAAAGACCAGATGATTTCGCTTTCTCAGGCTTTTGCCTGTTCACCTGCCCGGTTTGTTTGGCCCTACAAGAGGACCTCTCGCTAGAGCAACTCCAGGGGTCGCTGAGGAACGCAGTTCCCCAAACAACGACATACTGCATCTGAGAAAATCGTATTCAAAAAAAGATTTCAAAGGAAGAAACAGAGTGAAGGGGGGAGACTGAAAGATAAAAACAGATTAAAAGCTAGAAAGAGAGAGACAGAAAAAGGAGCAGAAAGATAGCCAGTCAGACAGTAGAAAGGCAAACAGACAGACACACAGACACAGACAAACAAACAGACAGAAAGAACAGACAGACAGATAGATAGACAGACAGACAGGCAGACAGACGGACAGACAGACACAGACAGACAAACAGACAAACAGACAGGCAGACAGACAGATAGAAAGACAGACAGGAGGGCCACAGAACTCACAGCCACATTTCGGATCTGGTGTCCAGAAAACCAGCGAAGCATTTCCACGAAGGCACAAAATACACTCGTCTTTTCCTCTGCACACACATGCACAACACAGACACACAGACACACAGACACAGACACAGACACACACACACACACACACACACACACATATATATATATATATATGTAGATAGGGAGAGAGAGAGAGATGATGATGATGATGATGATGATAGCAATAGTGCTGCTGCTGTTATTGCTGCTGCTGCTGCTGATTTTAATTATAATAATAATAAATGATAATGATAATAATAATAATAATGATATAATAATAATAATAATAATATAATAATAATTAATAATAATAATAATAATAATAATAATAATCTGACGAAAGTAAAACAACATCGGCCTTTTCAGATATACATAAAAAACATAGCATCAAACATGTACACCAACTACAACTGATTAAAAAATGAAATAATTGCAAAAAAATGAATGCTTCCATATATCAACAAATTTCTATACAGCTTCCACAAGCCACTTGAAAATCATCAACCAAAAATTCAACTCTAACCTGGGAAATCTTGAACAGCCTTCTTCAGAGTACGGTCCAGTGTTGCCAAGGTAACAGAGGCCCCCACCCTGATGCCAGACTGGACATGCTGGACAGCGGTAAGCTCAGGAATACGGCTTGTGGATACCAGCACTGGGTACAGCTGTTTCTTGAACTTAACTTCCACTCCTGGTGGACACAAGAATATTCTAGCGTTTCATCCTGCTTGATTATTGAACCTTTGATTAGTCAAACTACATGTAATTTGAAATCTCTGAAGCAACTGCTTGCTTTGACCAAACAGATCAAAACATTTTTTCTATCACAATTTTTACGTCAGTTTGATGGCCATAGAATCTGAGACAAATTTCACAATGCTATAATGACGATAGTGATAGAGATGATAATCAGGATGCTACAGAGTTCCACTCTGGATTGAGACAACGTGACAGGGCTGTACTCTACACGTGATATATCCTGCTGATAACGAGGCCCGTGAGATACAGATACCTAAATTGTTTGTCAGCACATTTGAGCATCGCCCTTAGTGAAGCATCCATGAAGTGGATGAAATTCAACTGTCTGGTCCGTCTTCCTTGTGAGCCCAAAGCACACTCAGTGCTTAGTAGGAGCCAGCTGGAGACGAAAAATCCCCAATGATTTTGAAAAGACTGATGGGATTCAAACCCATAATCTTCTAGTTAGTAGTCTGTTGCGCTAACCACCGCACCATGGTGACTGGTTTGTGATATGTCTTCTGGCAAATTTGGAAAGGGGCATTAGGAACCTAGTTCAATCAATCCTTTGTGAACAAAGTCCAACTACACTTCAAACCTGTCTTTGCTGCGTTCTTAGCTCTGAAACACCTGTTGTGGTCGGTTTAGTTACAGTTTCAGTTTCAGTTTCTTAAGATGACCTCTACACGTTCGGACTAAATTTCATAAGCAATGATGCCACAGAAGCCATATGATGGAGAAGATCCAGAATGACCATGGCGTAAAACTATAGGCCTGCACGTAAGCCCTATGCCCTGAAATGACCTTGAGGTCCTACCTAGGATATTGATTTCATGTCTATCTTTGCATCAATGTGTCAGTGAACCACATATCTTAAAGCCCTCTAATGTGGATCGAACTCATGACTCCTGGTTTACAAGACCAGTGCTCTTAACACTGAGCCATAGAAGCCATGGAACTGTCCTGGCTAGGAATTTGGGCCGGCAAGTACACCAGTTGTTCTGGGAAAAGCCACAGAGGAGACCAGCCAAATGACGCCACCAACAAGCACCCGGCTTCCATCCTCCGTTTTTGTACCCACCATGGTCATATTAGAGTCAACCTCGACTCATTTTCTCTCCTTGCAGTGCTACACCCCACTGCTTTATTTGTTTATTCAATTATCTATTCATTTGTTTATTTGTTCATGTATTTGTTTATTTGATTATTATGTATTTTCTTTCTTTTGTCTGTTTGTTAAAATCTATAATTTTCGAATTCATGCCCAGTGTTCAGCAAAGATTTTAACGATATGAAGAACAAGACATCAGATTTTAGTATTCTCCAATGGAACTGCAGATGGGTCCTTGCAAACCTGGCGTTGTTTAAACAGTATTTATCAAAAAACATCAATGTGTTTTCGTACTGCAATCTCTTAAAGTTGTTGGACATAAGCTTCCAAAACTGCCACATTATTTATATCCTCCGCTGTTCTAATGTTGTAAGACAACTAAAAGGGTACAGATAGCCATATACATCAGATGTGATTTGGATTACTCATTACTTGAATTTTTTTCCGATCCAAACAGATATAAAAGACATCTACTATACGGGAGAAATTTTCAAGATCAATCCATCTGTTAATGTAACTGTTTTATCATTGTACCTTCCTTCTGGCCCAAAAGAGGATAACACCGACTGGATCGGTCATTTGCGTACAAAAAAATCAAAGTGGTTAGATCTGGGTGATTTTAATGCACATTCTCCTTTCTGGGAGAAAGAATGCCTTAGGATCATCAACAATCGTTTAATTAATAATACGGTATATTCAAACCTAATTTAATGATAGCTCAATACACGAATTCCTGATGTGTCTATCCACAGAGCATCTTAGGATCATCAACAATCGTTTAATTAATAATACGGTAGATTCAAACCTAATTTAATGATAGCTCAATAACACGAATTCCTGATGTGTCTACCCACAGAGCATCTTAGGATCATCAACAATCGTTTAATTAATAATACGGTAGATTCAAACCTAATTTAATGATAGCTCAATAACACGAATTCCTGATGTGTCTACCCACAGAGCATCTTAGGATCATCAACAATCGTTTAATTAATAATACGGTAGATTCAAACCTATTCTTTTTGAATGATATAGCTCAATAACACGAATTCCTGATGTGTCTACCCACAAAGCATCAACAGTTCACTTATCTTTTGTCTCCCCAGAGCTAGCAACAAATTGTATTCGGCTTATGGGAAATGATACCATGGGTGGTGATCATCTACCAATTGAAAGTAAACTCTTGGAGAAAACAAATGCCAGTACACATACTGCAAATGAAGACAGAAACCCACTTGCAGAGTAACGTGAATAAGCGTTGTCAAAGTATATTATCCGAGTCTGTCTGTAAAGTGTTATCAGAGTCTGTGTGTAAAGTGTTATCCGAGTCTGTAAAGTGTTATCAGAGTCTGTTGTAAAGTGTTATCCGAGTCTGTCTGTAAAGTGTTATCGAGTCTGTCTGTAAAGTGTTATCAGAGTCTGTCTGTAAAGTGTTATCAGAGTCTTCTGTAAAGTGTTTCAGAGTCTGTCTGTAAAGTGTTATCAGAGTCTGTAAAGTGTTATCAGAGTCTGTCTGTAAATGTTATCGAGTCTGTGTAAAGTGTTATCAGAGTCTGTCTGTAAGTGTTATCGAGTCTGTCTGTAAAGTGTTATCCGAGTCTGTCTGTAAAGTGTTATCAGAGTCTGTCTGTAAAGTGTTATCAGAGTCTGTCTGTAAAGTGTTATCGAGTGTCTGTAAAGTGTTATCAGAGTCTGTCTGTAAAGTGTTATCCGATGTCTGTAAAGTGTTATCTAGAGAGTCTTTGTCTGTGTAAAGTGTTATCCGAGGTCTGTAAAGTGTTATCAGAGTCTGTCTGTAAAGTGTTATCAGAGTCTGTCTGTAAAGTGTTATCAGAGTCTGTCTGTAAGTGTTATCAAGTCTGCTGTAAGTGTTATCAGAGTCTGTCTGTAAAGTGTTATCAGTCTGTCTGTAAAGTGTTATCAGATTGTCTGTAAGTGTATCGATTTTCTAAGTCAGAGTCTGTCTGTAAGTGTTATCAGAGTCTGTCTGTAAGTGTTATCAAAGATCTGTCTGTAAAGTGTTATCAGAGTCTGTCTGTAAAGTGTTATCAGGTAAGTGTTCAGGTCTGTCTGTAAAGTGTTATCATCAAGTACAGTCTGTCTGTAAAGTGTTATCCGAGTCTGTCTGTAAAGTGTTATCAGATGTCTGTCTGTAAAGTGTTATCAGAGTCTGTCTGTAAAGTGGTTATTCAGAGTCTGTCTGTAAAGTGTTATCAGAGTCTGTAAAGTGTTATCAGTCTGTCTGTAAAGTGTTATCAGAGTCTGTCTGTAAAGTGTTATCAGAGTCTGTCTGTAAAGTGTTATCAGAGTCTGTCTGTAAAGTGTTATTAGAGTCTGTCTGTAAAGTGTTATCAGAGTCTGTCTGTAAAGTGTTATCAGAGTCTGTCTGTAAAGTGTTATCAGAGTCTTCTAAAGTTTCAGAGTCTGTCTGTAAAGTGTTATCAGAATCTGTCTGAAATGTTATCATGTAAAGTGTATTAACTCTGAAATGTTATCAGAACGTCTGTAAAGTGTTATCAGTAAGTGTTATTAGTCTGTCTGTAAAGTGTTATCAGAGTCTGTCTGTAAAGTGTTATGAGCTGTCTTAAAGTGTATCGTCTGTCTGTAAAGTGTTATCAGAGTCTGTCTGTAAAGTGTTATCAGAGTCTGTCTGTAAAGTGTTATCGAGCTTCTGTAAAGTTCGTTCTGTAAGTTACAGTCGTCTTAATTATCGAATCTGTCTGTAATTTATCGGTTGTAAATGTTTCATTCTTAAAGTGTTACAGACTGTCTGAAAGTGAAGAGTTCGTAAATGTTATCGTTGTAAAGTTATCAAGTCTGTCTTAATATCAGGTTGTCTGTAAATTTTCGAGTTCTCGTAAAGATTTAATAATTTTGCGAACGAAATGACTCCTTACCCAACTATGAAACTTTGCAATTAAAAAAATAATTACATTCAGCAATGCCACATATTCGGCATACCTTTTGGAACTTGAAAAGCTAATTTAACATAGACCACACTGATTTCAATAAAAAAAATAAACTTTTATTCAGAATGATATTAAACCACACATTATTCAAATATCTAAAACATTTCACAGACAGTTCTGTGTTAGATCCACTGATAGTGAACTGGTTTCTCATTACTGTTTTGAAATTCAAAATGTTTTTACATGTGAAAAGGCTTCTCTATCTTTACATTAAATGCGATATCGATGGCTCTTAACTATATTAACAGTCTATATTACGATATCTGCAATCTATTATTTTGTGTTGATTCTAAATCAGTGTTACATACTTTAGAACAAGACGAAAAGCACGTTCAAAATGATATTCTTTTGAGGATAAAACGTTTAATCCTTTGTATTTCATCCAGCGGTGTTGATAGAAAATTTTGCTGGGTTCCGTCACATGACTTCATTGGAATGAAGTTTCGAACAAATTAACTAAAGACGGTGCATTAAATAATGCAAATACCATAACGCTCAATAGTCTAGGACTAGCAGCTCATGAAATTAACTGTTAGAATGATCAGTTCATTATAGTTTCTCAGCTACTCAGAGCCTGATAACTTACTGCTCCAGACAGCTAGCGTACTTCATCTACATAGAGAGGCTCAACTCTTGGAAGACAAATAATACACACAGTGTATGTATCTCTTCAGAGGCATTATCAATTCACAAACTGTTCTTTTAATGTTCCATCTTACTATCGTACAGAAATAGCAATTTCGATTTTTGTGTCCTGACACCAGCGTTATTCTTTACAACAAAAAAACAAGACAATATTCAAATTCTCCAGCTAATTCTCAGATCACTAGTTGGCAGATTGTTATGAAATGTTCTTTAATTGTTATATGTTGTTATTTGACACTTTTACTTTATTGTTATGAATTGTTATTTGATTTTAATGATCCTCTTCTTTCCTTCAAACTTTTGTCTCCCTCCCCTTTTTTTTGGTCTAAAATCACAAGTGTGAACAGGCATTGAATAAAAGATACCTTCCTTCTTTCCCTGGAAGCTCACAAAAGATTAAACTACAAACAACATGAATTAAAAGTTCTGTTATTAACCTCTCATTCCGCAAGAATGAATTTGTATATTTTCATTCCAAAACCACTGATAAAAATGTTTTAAAACCATGTTTCCCAGTTGATAAAGCAGATAAGAATAATATGAAAACTATAACTGTTTCAAGTTGATAAGAGGCTATCTTGCGCTGTACAGTGTGTAATCAAAATTGTCATAACTGTCACCACAGCTCCATTGTGGACTGGGCCTACCTATCTCAGAGTTTCCAGCAATAAGTTTACACTGTGGATTCTTTTTCTTGATGTCCAGCAGTTCAATCAGTGACACAGGCCTGTACCACGTAACCCGTGGACCCACAAACATCAGGGACTGGGAGTTCAAATCTTCCCCTTTCAGCTGCAACATGCGCAAAATGACCAGATGGGTATATACATTGAATAAACACAAACACTTGATTTTGATCACATCCTTATTTTTCATGGTTTATTGAAACTAAAGTATTTACTGTTCTAAATCTTCAGGGTGAGTACATTCAAATCAACTTACAAAATGTATCTAAAAGCATAAGTAATGTATGCTAAAAACTTAAGAATTTATCAATTTTTCTTGTATTCTCATTTACCTTGAAACTTTGGATTTACAATCTGTTCAATTTATTCCTTTGTACTGTGACATTCAGTTTCCTATTCATCACAGTCCTCATAACCCTGAACTTTAAAAAAATATACATAAGAAACGGTACATCGGTTTGTTTTATGTTTTTAATTTTTCTAACCATTAATTATATTTGCCCACGGTGTAAGGTGTGTGTGTGTGTGTGTGTGTGTGTGTGTGTGTTGTGTGTGTGTGTGTGTGTGTGTGTGTATGTGTGTGTGTGTGTTTGTGTGTGTGTGAGGTGTGTATGTGTGTGTGCGTGTGTGTTGTGTGTGTGTGTGTGTGTGTGTGTGTGTGTGTGTGTGTGTGTGTGTGTGTGTGTGTGTGTGTGTGTGTGTGTGTGTGTATTTCCAAGTAACACCTGGTGTTTTAAAAGGATGTGTTATGTCTCCGCTTCTTTTCTTAATGTACGTGGCCAAAATTGATAAAGCTGCAAAGCCTGATATAGAACATCTCAACGAACTGTTATTCGCTGATGATCAAGCGATCATAAATAATTAAAAGAAAAAAAACACACACAGGTACCAAAACCGTAGAGCTAGCACATATATTAAACGACAGCTGTGAAAACTGTGGCATGAAAATCAGCTCCAGCAGGACAGAAATTATGTCACCAATGAGTCAGAGTTTATGTCATGAACATCAGAATCAAGGTAAAAACTTTTTCTAAGTTCAGTGTTTGTGTACATGGGAAGCTTACTTATGAAGAATGGCAAAATGTTCTGAGAAATAGAGACCACACTCCAAAAGGAAAATGATGTGAGCTACCAACTTTCACCTAAGCATTCTTACGGAAATGAAAGCCAGGCTTGTGAATGCATTCTCTGTACACACACTAACTTAACCAGTGCCAAACTTGGACATTTGACAGAACACTCTAGAGAAAGATCACAACCTGTGAGCTGTGATATCTCAGAAGAGTGGTAGACAAAACGAAAAGAGACATGATTAAAAGAGATCAAGAGCTGGTTGAAACAACACCTGTCGACCATTATTACACAACAGAGGATCAAGTGTTTTGGCCATCTGACCAGAATGCTTGTCAGTGGGACAACCCTTCGAGCTTACAACAACATGCTTATAGACATTCGCCGTAATTATTTTGGCTGTTCTTCATCACATGGCATCAGTGGCCTCAGTGCATATGGAATTTCTTCCGAGGGCGGAGACACTATCTTGAGAAATCGACTCTGATAGATTGAGTGGCAGACGCACTCCACAGTTTCAGTTTCAGTTTCTCAAGATGACGTCTCCGTGCTCGAATCGAATTCCAAATGCACTAACGTCACAGGTGCTACGTGTATGGTGACCGTGGCACATGCCTTAAGCCTGCACATAAACCCATGAGCTGGCCAGGTTCTGAGGCAAAAATCGCTCAATGTGGGGCTCGAACCCACGACCCTGGGATTAAGAGTCCCACGCTCTACTGACTGAGCAAACCGGGCTAGTTTACACTTCAACATCATGACTCTACTCCAGGTTTCCAATTTAGCAGCAGGCTAACAGCTTAATCTTCCCACAACACCTCCCAGTACAAGTGAACAGATAAAAAAATAAAAAAAGCAGTTTCTACCTTTAAAAATGGCGGGAAAATGGGTTCCTGGATGTCATCCTTGGTAACATCGTTCTTTGCTTGTTCAGACGTCTGGCAGCCATTTGTTTGACAGCACTTTGTAAATCAAAACATTTATTAAATTAAATACGGAGATAAAAAAAATGTAAGACTTTTGTTTATATACTACACAGTTGAAATCCTATACAAGAAAGATATACACAGGCACGCGCACGCGCACGCATGCGCGCGCGCGCACGCACGCACACACACACACACACACACACACACACACACACACACACACACACACACACACACACACAATTTCATGTCATCTCGGGCACTGCTCCAGCGTATATATCTGATCTATTTCAAGTCTATGTTCCTTCTCGTTCTTTACGTTCCGCTTCTGACGACAGAATATTCCGTGTCCCCGGATTCAATAGAAAGCAACATGGTGGTCGTTCTTTCTCATACTCTGCTGCTGTTGAGTGGAATTCCCTGCCTCACTCTCTCCGCCACAGCCCCTCTCTCTCTTCCTTTAAATCCAACCTGAAAACTCACTTATTCCGCCAGTACTTTTGAAACCTGAATTTTCTTGTTCTATTGTATGTGTGCGTGGGTGTGTGTGCGTGTGGGTGCGCGCGTGGGTGTTTGTGTGTGGGTGTGTTTGTGTGTGCGTGTGTGTGTCTGCATTCGTTGCTGCACACGCGTGCATGCCTGCATGTATGTGTTTATGTGTATTTCTTGTATTATGTATTTTGTTGAAAATGTGTTCTCCCCTCCCATTTCACCACTTTACTCCTCCTTTTCAAATTTGTGAAGCTCTTTGAGTCCATAGAAAGCGCTATAAAAAATCTCCATACTTACTTACTTACTTACACACACATCCTTGCACACAATACTTTGTGTGTAAAACTGTACATACCCAAACACACAAAGGCACACACATTCATGAAAACACTGGCATTTACACACAAACGTTTTGCGTATATGTGTAAAAACTACATACACACACACAAACACACACACGCACACGCACACACACACACACACATACACACACACACACAGAGTCAAACACACACATACACAGACAAACACACCACACACAGAGACAAACGCACACGCACACACACTCAACACACACACACACACACACACACACACACACACACACACACACACACAACACACACACACATACTCGTAACAACCCTACACACACTAACACATACTCATATCCACACAGGCAATACAACATAAACACTTACATCTCCGTTGGATCCCGCATCCCCATTCTGCATGCTGTTCGTGAGAGAATTCTCGTCATAATCATTGCTAGTGGTTTTGTTTTTGCAGCAGTCTTCTCCTAAGGCACATACTCCACTCTGGAGACATATTTATAGCATTGGTATAAGTGAGCATGTGCGTGTACGTGTTTGTGTGCATGTGCATGTGTGTTTGGGTGTGTGTGTTTGGGATGGAATAATTATCAACGTGGCTACGAGCGTATGGTTCTGTTTATGGAGCAATCTCTCCTAATCAAAGGCACACATTTAATCCTGGAAAATACGGTATGGTACAAGTATGTGAAAGGTCAAAAATCTCTCACTAAAGTGCATTCTGTATTTGCTTGTTAGCTAAGCCAGACTCAACCATCGTACTGATACACACGCACTGAACTTGAAAAGGTATTGTCGTGCACATGTACTGGACTTGTACTGATACTTTTACACAACATGACAGATGTATCATGTTATTCCTGTTACTTCTCTGTACTAAGTCTTTGTGTTTCGCCGTGTTCTGTTGTTATATTATGCGATTTATGTGATTTGGTTCTCCTTTGTGTGCAGGTTTCTTTGTTCTTGACCGAGTAAAAAGCTAGGCATGTGGTGTAAATGATACTTTTGACAGGGACTGGCCTGGAGTTTACGTTGATCTATGCCAGTTAGCACAAACTGTCAGCTGCTGCAGCAGAAAAGCAAATCCGCAGAAAAGGGATGACAGCCAACAGACCAGCATCAACATGCACATGCCACCGCTGTGACATAGACTGCCTCTCTCGCATTGGTCTCTACAGTCACAGGCGACGCTGCTTGGACAATCAGACAGCCCATCTAGACATTAGAACGGATGTACTTTGTCCATGGTCAGCCATGACCGAGGGAGGCCTACTACTACTACTACTACTACTACTACTACTACTACTACTACTACTACTACTACTATGCCAGTTAGCTGATTTAGTCTTGGGTATTTTGGACGCACATATATGATCAGCATAAATTTCGAAATCAGCTGTTTCAATGTAAAAAAAAAAAAAAGATGGCTATCATTTGAAAAAAAAAACAACAGCAGTTTTAGTGTTCAGTTATGGCTGTGGCAGATTGTAATGGTACCATTGTAACATCATAAAGAAAAATAAGGAAAATGCAGAAAAATTTCAGTAGGTCTGCAGAGTATTTTCTTGATGCACACGAACTCTGTGCTTTTCGACGCATCCTTTACAATGCTTCTGATCTCCCGTAAAAGAACCTGTGCTGTAAAAATAGGATGCATAACAACCATTCCATTCTACTTCTCATTCTTGTGATTTAAAGTGCTACAAGTATTTATGTGTGCAATGAGAGTGGGTAGTGGGGAATGGAAATTTTATGACATTGCTACTGGTTTGTTTTTGCAGCATTCGTCCTCCAAAGTACATATTCTGTGCTGGAGAAAACTGTATAGATTTAGTATAAATGTGTTATGTGTTTAGGTGTGCGTGTGTGTGTGTGTGTGTGTATGTGTGCGTGTGAATGTGTGTGTGTGCATGTGTGAGCGAGTGAGTGTTTGTGTATGTATGTGTGTATGTGTGTGTATGTGCGTGTGTGAGTGTATGTGTATGTATGTATGTGTATGACTGTGTGTCTGTGTGTGTCTGTGTCTGTGTGTGCCTGTGTCCTTATTTATGTGTGTATGTGTGTGTGTATGAGAAGGAATACTTTTGGAAATGGCATTGTCAAAAATCATTGTGGGATTGTTTTGATTCCGATTAGCTGCTACCCAGACGTGTCATCAAGAATGTAGCTCAAATTACCTGACCACTACCGCAGGTGCCTGTTTCTCATAGGCCTGATTGACGCCAGGAGATACTGTGAAAGTAAGCGTAGCATACAGCCCTGTCACACGGTCTCGATCCGAAATGGAAGTCCTAACATCATCATCATCATCATCATCATCATCATCATCATCATTCCCACTCTCATTATGACAGCACTGTGAAAAACTATCCTAGAATCTGAGATCCTAAATGGTCTACTCTCATGTTGATCTCAGTCTCGGTGAATTTGTAGGTGAGTTGGCAGAACTGAAATGTATGCCGGGGTGGGGGGGGGGGGGGATGGGAGGCGGCAGTGACATTGGAATGGAGCCAAAGACGGGGCATGAAAACATAGAAAGAAATGAGGAAAGAAAGAGACAAAGAAAGCAAAAGAAAATACATCTTTTTGGCATTTCACACGGACGAAAATTCCAAGATTCACATGATCGATCTCTTTCATCTTAATAAAGGATGAGACCGAATTCAAAACCAACCAACCAACCAAACAAACAACCAACCAACCAACCAACCAACCAACCAACCAACCAACCAAAACAAACAAACAAACAAACAAACAAACAAACAAACAAATAAGACATGTTTCGCACGTCGAATTTGCACTGAGCAGTACTAATCTAATAGGTGAATATTTTCATTTGTTTTAAATCCATGCTAAAGTAACAGTTTTCATGCTAAAACTGATTGTCTTATTCCTACTGACAACACAGATTTCATGATAAATTGTCTGGTTACCTGTGTGAAAGGTCTGTAGGCATCCAGTATGGGTCTGTAGCCCGTGCAACGACACAAGTTACCTGTCAACACACATGTTGAATTTGTCCAATGAAAGGCAGTGCGGGTGATGTTATCCTGCTTTTAGATGTCTACACAAAGACCTAATTTAACAGTGATAAAATGGCAGGGTCTGTTTTCTATGTCACAGTAGCTGAGTTAAAGCTTAGCACCTCTTCATCAACCGTGTGCTTTTTTTTTCAATTTCGCATTCGTTGTGCGTCTGTGTGTACCTTTTTTTTTCTCTGGTCCATCTTCTGTGCCGCACCTACATGTATGTTACCCCACCCACCCACCCCGCCACACACACATACCACACACACATACACACACACACACACACACACACACACACACACCACACACACACCACACACACACACACACACACACACACACTCACACTCAAACACACATATACACTATTCATGTTGACTGTCCGACACACTTCCACATCCAACAAAACTGAGATAGCCACGAGAGGAGGTCACAGAGTCTGAGAATCCTCCAGAAGGCATGGGAAGACAGCAAAGGTACCCGAAGACTGGCAGATTACTGTTATGGAAGAAAAAAAAAGAAAACAGGAGAGAATGCACCACCTACCGAGGCTTATCACTCCTCAGCCATGTAGTGAAAATTTACGCCAAGATCTTTGAGCAGAGGATTAGGGTCAAAGCAGAGCATTTCTGCAGTGATGGACAATTCGCCTTCAGGAAAGGCAGAAAGGGCACCGACGCTATTTTCGCACTCCATTAGCAAAGCAGAAAAGCACTTGAATATGACTGAGAAATCCATCTATTATTTGTCGACTAAGCATAGGCGTTCAACTGAGTCAACCGAAACAAATTATGGGAGGTCGTATAGCAATATGATATCAACAGACAAGTGTTGGAGAACGTGAGAGCCATGTATACCAGCAGCAAGAATACGGTATGTACCTCAAGTAGGCTGTAAAACTGGTTCTCAGTGACATCCGGGGTCAGAATGGTTCTGTATTCTCTCTCCTTTGATCTTCATCTTTATAGACTGCATCACCAGAGAAGTAGACCCAGACCCAGAAGCGCTGAACAAGTTGTTATTCGCTGATGATCAGACCATGATGAACAACGACAAAACCCAGCTCCAAGATTGTCCAACTCAACTTATTGTTAGTTTTATTTAAAAACCAGCCGACTGCGTAGAACCGCATCAGTGCTATAACCCTCTCAAAACGTACACAGTATCTCACTGGAGGGAAAAAAACTGGGTGTGAAAATTAAAGTGATAATTGTACCTTCGAACGCAGACTCCAGCTGTTCAGGTGAAGGCACAGGGTTGTTACGGAGCAAGGTGTACATGGACATGACAAAACCAGGTGTGCAGAAACCACACTGCGTTCCATGCTTGGCTGCAATACGCTCCTGAAAGGAAAACATAATGTACAAGCCCTCTGTGCACATGAAGAAAACTCATATCAAACGTTATGTTTACTTGAAGTTTTGGGTTTGTTCAAGAGGAATTCATCGCAAAGGAACATGTTCATATGTGCTTAATTCAAATCAACGAAAAAATATCTGGCAGACACCTTGAGCCTGCACGACGCCCTCAGCACTGGCAGAGACCTGAAACAGAAAATGAGGAAGGGAGAACATGATCTATGAAACACTAAGCTGACAACACCAGATTGATTGGAGCATTAACACTGGCAGGGAACAGGCCAGTTTAATGTAGCTGGCTGGATTTAAACTCAAGACATTAGATTTTAAATGGGAGCGGAAAAAACAGCATACCTGAACAGGATGGAGGCGTGTTCGATGACTACCGATGCCTTCCACAGTGGTGACAGCCATTCCATGCAGTGAACACAGAGGAGCGAGACAAGCGTTGGCACTGTAGTGACTGAATACATCAAAATGCCACATTACTTTGTTTCTTTCCCATTCAATATTTTTTTTTCATTATCAATTTTACATGAAAAAAATGAGACTCCTTCATTTACATTCCAATTTCCTACACCTTCAGCAAGACAGTAAAGCAGAATGTTTGTCGTTTCACTCATTCACTTTGTCCACAGATTTCCTGCATTGTCAGCCATGATGGCAAAGCGAAGTCTTAAACCTTTGACTCTCTCACCCTGTTTACCATCTTGCTGGATAAGGTAGAGTGTCAAAGGGTAAAGTGTCTGAAGTTGATGGATAGCGTGAAGGAGTCAAAAGATTAGCTTCTTGCAGCTGGTGGATAGAGTGAGGGAGTCAATAGATTAAGTAGCTGGTGGAAGGGAGAGTGAGTTAAAGGTTGTAATACCGAGGTATGGTGTTACTTTCGGGTCAGCTTTTTGAGTGTTGTTCCAATTCCTGTCCTTTGCTGCTTAATCTTTTACAACACTGAACCTGGTCAGATACCCATTCATAACTGGGTCAACCGAAGACCGGATGTGCAAGATGTCGCAAGGTAGGCTCAACTTATGTGGTCAGACTAGAAGATAGGAATTCTGCCTCTATGCCTAGTGACTTCAATTATTGTATTCATTTTGTTTTTGGCTCAGCAACATGGAAGTCCCTCCCCTTGTTTTTAAGAGAAAACAAATGTCTCCTTACTTTGTAAAAAACAACAAAGATAATAACAACAAAAAATGATAATGATAATAATGATGATGATGGTATAATAATAATGATAATGATGATAACAACAATTATAACAATAACAATGATAATGATGATAATAATAATGTTATTATTATTAGTGGTAGTAATAATAGTAACAATAATAACAAGAAGGAGAAGAAAAGAAGAAGAATAGACAGTGATAATTATGAATTGTAAACTGCAACAAGCATGCTTTCAAGATAGACTGACTGCCCCTATATATATAAAATAAAATCATCATCTTTATTGTCATCATTATTATTTGGGCTGTTTTTCTCGGTGAGAGCCTACAGCCACGGTACAGTTCTTTTGCAACCTGTATTTCTGCTTACCTGTGGGAGTGGATTTTGAGATACAATTTTGCCAGGGAAAACCCCCATGTTGGTATGGGATCTTTAACGTGCGTTGAATGTGTGTTGCAGGTAGGACCCTGGTTTATCGTTTAACCCAAAAGACAAGCACGTAGACTGACCTGAACGTACTATCATAAAGCAATGAAGAAAAGTTATTTTCTTACCAGTATGATAGTCACTTATCTTGTTGGAGCTGAATACCACGTAAACACCGATGGTGGTCACAGTACAAATTAAAACAACACATCACACTAACCTATCACGAGCCGCACTGTAATGTCATAAAGTCAGTAAATAAAACACTATTGCTTCAGGAAAAGACAGGAACAGGGACTCACAAGTGATACAGTGGAAACATACTCCTGCTTACCATACTGTGTCAGTGTCTGCAGACCAGAATGAAATCATGACGGTGCAGGCACCGCAACCTCCTTCACCACATACTGACTTGGTGCCTGTCAGTTGTACTGTGTCATCCAGTTAAGGAATTCTAATGAGGGTAGTGATAAGGTTGACGATGAAGACAATCATGACGATGACGATGATTAAGAACGAAATGAAGATGGTGCAGGCGCCGCACCAACCCCATTTCAGGGTCACAGAATTATCATAATAAATTGTTCTTGCATAGCGATATTATTTCAACTGCTTTGGACTCACTGCGTATTGTAGATGATGAGACTTTTCAGCGGAGCACAAACAACTCTATTTATTAAATATGCGAGCTGATCTCACTCCACTATGTAACTGTACAGTCTGCATTTTTGGTGCAGGTTTCATATTTCCACAATCCAGCCAACGGTATGACTTACAAGATTTTTAACATGCATGTTTGATATCCCGAATGCGTGTACACACTGTGGTGGTTTAGCCCTTGGTAGGTCTGCACATGTTGACCTCACAGATCCAAAAATATCCACCTTTTCTCCACCACGTGGAGCTACATAGACAGATCAAATCCAGGACTTCCCAAACACAAGACCGACATTTACCCACCTGACTTCCGTGCCAGAATTAAGGGATTCCTAGTCATGGTACTGAAGACCGATGATGATCATGAGGAGGAGGAGGAGGAGGTGGAGGAGGACAATAATGGTGATGACGATTAGAAATATAATCATGACGGTGCAGGCACCACGCCCGCCCCCTTCCCCACACTCCATTTGAGTGCCAGTCAGCGTTCTAAATCACGGAATTAAAGAATTCCTAGTGACGGTGTGGTGAGGGTGGTGTTGATGATGATGACGATGAGGATGACCATAGTTTATGAGGATGAGGAGAATCAGGAAACAGTAAGAGACTGATTGATTTGATTCAGTCTTACCTCAGTGTGATTTCAGTCTCACGTCAGTACCCATTTCTGGTGATATGGATACGGCCGACGGGGATAACAAACCCAGGAAAGTGGGGGAAAGGCACCTTATCTTATTTTACATTAACACTGTCGGAACATGGACAGTAATGAGGCCAGTTTGATTTCATTGATATGAGTAAAAGATTTGATCATCTGACCAGAATGCAACCCACCATCCAGCTCACCAAGCATACAACAGAACAGTGTGTGGAGTTAAAGCGAGAGGCAGACCAAGGAAGACCTCTACTGTTGATGTGAAGGAGATCTTGACGTCACACTTTATTTGTGTTTTACACCGTCCAGCTTTCTGCTGACCGCCAACTCTCTCTCTCCAAATACAATGCACCCAAAACAGTTCAAGCAACTAGGTACAAGAAAGATAAATGAATGAGACAATCAATCATTCAAAAATCAATCAATCAATTATTTATTCAAACATCATAACTTTTTAGAAGGATACAATATGACCTCAGGTATTCTAAAAGTGTCATTTCAGGATCGGGATTTGACAAAGTGTTCTGAAAACAAAACACAATAAAAAAAAAAGTTAAGCAAATGGAGTAAATGAATACACGAATAAATCAACAAACAAATACATGCTGCACAATTATGCTTTTAGTGATACGTCCAATTTGAAATGAAAGAAATAAAATCAAAAATGAAAAAGAAACCAAGATGGTCAAGTCACTCGAAAAAGTCCCCTTTTTATAAAAAATACAAGTATTCGTTCAAAACATTCTTGTTTATATATCATCATCATGTGCCCTCTGCACGACGTTGGCGATCATGGCCTTCCATATGAATCTTTCCTTTGTTGCTGCAAGTAATTCTCCCACCCTGTCTGTCTTCATCCACTGCGCAAGTCTGTCCAGTATTTTTTCCCTGGGTCTAACTGGTGCTCCTTTTTCCTCCAGCTTTCCTGTTGTGATTATGTGCTCTAATTTCTCTTGCCTCATTAATGTTGCTTGTCTTTTCCTTCCTAATCTTCTTAATTAATGTTCTTCTTGTGTCTACTTCTTTGAAGACTGTCTCCTTTGTTTTCTTTGCTGTCCATGGAACGCTTAACAGTTTTCTTAGAAACCACATTTCAGCTGTCTCAATCTTGTTCTGGCTTTGCGTGTTGACTGTCCACGCCTCACAACCGTACAACAGTATCAGTTCTACATAACATTCAGGAACTCTCTTCCTGGTGTTAATTGATAGGCATTTGTTGGTAAGAATGCATTTCATCTTCTTGAATGCAGTTTTGGCTTGGCCGATTCTGCTGGCTGATTCTGATGTGTATCTGTCTGGTGACACGATCGTTCCCAGATATTTAAACTTATCAACCTGTCTCAAAGTTGTGCCGTTTGCTGTTATTTTGCATGAGGGGATTTCATGTCTTTTACCGATTACCATGACTTTAGTCTTCATGCTATTTAACTCCAACCCTCTATTTTTGTTTTCTATGTCTATTATATTCACAAGGTTTTGTAGGTCCCTTTCATTTTCTGCAATTAGCACAGTGTCATCTGTGTAACGAATGTTGTTAATTATTTTTCCTTCAGCCTTTATCACAGGGCATTCTTCTAGGTTTCTCATGATGTTTTCGCTGTAAAGTGAAAACACATCTGGTGACATGTCGACAGAACACATCCCTGCCTGACCCCTCTTTTGATATTTTGTAAAGAGCTTGTGCCGTTGTCTATTTTCATTGATACTGTTTGTTCCCAATACATATTTCTGATTATTGTTAGATCTTTTCCATCAATATTGATCCTTTCTAGTTGGTTAATCAATTCTTCGTGTCTTACCCGATCAAAAGCCTTGGTATAATCAAAAAAGCATAATATGAATCCTTAATCGTCTCGATTGATCTCTCTATGATAGTTCTTGGGTTGTATATGGTATTAATAGTTCCTTTCTCTTCGACAAATCCTCAATGTTCTTATGCTATTTCTCTTTTGATTCTGTTCTTTGTCCTCATCATGATTATTCTTAATAGGATTTTTGTTACATGACTCATCAAGCTGATTGTGCGATGGAGTTCGCATTCTTTAGCCTCCGCTTTCTTTGGAAGCGCAATGAAAATTGATTTTGACAATTATTTGGGGATTTTTCCGGTGTCATAAATTTCAGGAGGACTGTTATTTTTTCAATACCGAATTCCTCTGGGGCTTCAATCATCTCTGTAGTAATATTGTCTGGTGCTGGGGCTTTTCCTGGTTTCATCTTTTTCAGTGCTGCTCTAACTTCATCTTTTCTTATGGGTGGTCCTTCAACATTCTTTCTTATAATGTGTTCTTCGTTTCCGTCATCGTTAAAAAGATTTTCAATGTACTCTCCCCATCTGTCTAATATTTCGTCTTTTTCCATGATAAACGTGCCATCTTTTGATATCTTTAGCAACCAGTTGATGTGCATGTCTTTTTCCTTTGGGCAATTTCTTCAGTTGTTCTGTACATACCCTGAGGATCTGTTATGTTTTGGTCTTCTTTTTCTTCGCACTTTGTTTCCAACCAAGCTTCCTTAGCTTCCTTTCGCCTATTGCTAATTTCTTTGTTTATCTTTTAGTATTTTTCCTCTTTTCCCTTTGCCTTCCTCCGTTCTTCCATCAAGCTTATAAGTTCTTTTGTCATCCAGTTCTTTTTTGCTTTTCTTTCTACTCTAGGGATATTTCACAAGCTTCATTTATCGAATTTCTCAATTTTGTCCTTTGCTCCTCACTGTCAGCAACGTCTTCCAGAGCATTGAATTTATTTTGAACATGTACGTTAAATTTTTCCATCCCTTGTCCATACACTATGATATACATAAGCTTGTTCAGTGACATGAATGTTTCTGAAATGTATCTTATGACATGAAAAAATAAATACATACATGTGTAACAAGTACAAATTAAAGACAGATGCAGTATAAAGCTATATATCCATATGAATATAAAATTTTCTCAAAATTTGAAAAATAATTTACATTAAGTACATTTTCCAACAATAACGCATAAAAAGATAAACTGTGGAAGGTTAATTTAAAGCAAAGTTAAGTATATAGAGAGAAACACAGACGTTGACTTTTCTTTCATATTCATGGGCTGGCTTCAGCCATTACAGATTCTCATGCAGGCAGTCAGATCCTAGCATTCACACGCAAGCACGTACTCACACACACGCACCTATACACATTCATACACATACAGAGGTCTACATTTCCTTTTGGATACACACACATACCCGAACATACGAACACACACACACACACACACACACACACACACACACACACACACACACACACACACACACACACACACACACACACACACACATGCGCAGAGAGACAGACAGACAGACAGAGACAGAGAGTTACAGAAAACTGGACAAGGAAATTTTTTTCCTGTTTTTGACCGAGGCTTCTTTTTCTTAAAAATGCAAATGAAACAACGAGCAACACTTAAAAATCAAGATCAAGAAACAAGATCTTGTGACAAGATTAGAGTATTATTTGTGTCAAACACATCAAGTGCAGTGCTCAGAGTACACAGAGAGAATCAAGTTACAAGGGGCGTATCATATACATGTAAATGTGTACTACTTAATCTTTGGGATGAGAGAGGTTATTGTTATATTGTTGTTTAAAGCCGAGCCGAATGCGTAGACCCATATCAGAGCTTTAACCGCCTCAAAACATACAAAACTTGAACAGGATCAAAAACGGGAAAAAAAAGAAAGTTAAATACACATATCAATGTATTTGTGCACATAATCTAAGGACATGCCCCTGGCGTTGACCTTTCCGTCCAATTCATCGCACAGGGGATTTAAAAAACACACCTGAGTGCAAATTTAAGCATACCTAAGGACACCAACACATACATAAAAATGGGCCTAAATTACCTAAAATTGCTTCCGCATATCTCACCTGCCTAGAGCCGAAAATGCACTTAATACGTGTACCCAATTATCAATCTTAAGAAAAAGTACGTAAGACTTTATCGGACACATATAGGTGAATGGCAGATAATGATAGGAAGAAATTACAGAGAGCAAAGGAGGAAGAAAGAAACAACGAGTGACAGAAAAGAAAAAATTTCTAGCACAGAATTTCCAGAACGTGGAGATATTATTTATACTGAAAAAGTCCCCGGCATAACCAGGGGTAGGGGGTGGGGGGATAGAGATGGAGGTGGAGACAGTAGCACTTCATGCTGAAGAGCAATGGTTAGCTGGATGGCGTATAGTCTGCTGATAGCAGTATGTTAGTAGGTAGCAACTGTTGTGAGAAATTGTTACATTATGGTACATGCAGATGGCTGGAGTGCGATTAGCAGGTGGATTGCTATTCTTGTAGTCAAATCTCCCTTGTGTGTGTGTCAGTGTGTGTGTGTGTGTGTGTGTTTGTGTGTGTACGTGTGTGTGTGTGTGTGTGTGTAGTGTGTCTATTGTGTGTGTGTGTGTGTGTGTAGTGTGTCTATTTTGTGTGTGTGTGTGTGTGTGTGTGTGTGTGTGTGTGTGTGTGTGTGTGTGTGTGTGTGTGTGTGTGCAATTGTATAATATGTATGGGTGGTGGTCTTCAATTTAATGTCTATTCACTAAAGTGATTTTACACACACACACACACACACACACACACACACACACACACACACACAC
>JAPXFY010000012.1:23563646-23608646 GCA_030674185.1 Monoplex corrugatus
AACACCAGGTCGACTGTTCCCGCCATTGTGCAGTCAGTCGCGAATTCTCACTGCGTCTGACCCGGCATACAGATTACCAATACCTTCAGTTCAAAGTTCTGCAACAAGAAAGCAACTTCTTTAGAATGAGACAAACCAAGAGACTGACACAAAGTGTAGTTAAAACAGCCACTACACGAAAACATTCGTCATAGACGCAGACTTCTTTGGTTTAGAGTTCCATGCACAAGGACATCTCATTATACAAAGTTATTCATTCACATGCCCATTCGCGTGTTCAAGCAACTAGCGCAACTCTCACCGCTTTGACTGTGACATTGCCTAATACCTGTGTACAGTTGTCTACGTGCAGACGCTTCGACTGTGTGTGGAGATAATGAGGTGTGCGTGAGTGTGTTACGTTTAGATATTTATCTGTAACCTTTTTTCATACCTATGGATTACGTTTTACTTGGAGTGAAGGGGAAGTGTGTCAATCTTATCCTCGGAGGAAGTGCATTCTCTCTTGTTTCTACGTTCAAACTTTATGTGCATAAGGGGGCTGGGGTGGGGATTAAAGTCCTTTTTGTTGATGACAGAAACGAAGAACACATGACAAGAAAGAACGTTGAAGAACCACCCATAATGAAAGATGAAGTTAGAGCAGCATTTAAAACATTGAAACCGGGAAAAGCCCCAGGACCAGACAATGTTACTACAGAAATGATTGAGGCCCTAGGTAAATTTGGTATTGAAAAAATAACAGTCCTTTTAAATGAAATCTATGACACCAGAGAAATCCTTAAGATATATCGAAATCAATTTTCGTTGCACTTTCAAAGAAAGAGGGGGCTACAGAATGCGATCTCCATCGTACAATCAGCTTGATGAGTCATGTAACAAAAATTCTATTAAGAACAATAATGATGAAGAAAAAGATCAGAATCAAAAGAGAAATAGCGGAAGAACAATGTGGATTTGTCGAAAGAAAAAAAAAGTTTATATGCCATATACGTCCTAAGAATTCTCACAGAGAGGTTAGTCGAGTTGAATAAGGATTTATATCTATGCATTGTTGATTATACTAAGGCTTTTGATTGGGTAAGACCGAAGAATTGATCAGCCAACTAGAAAGGCTCAATGTTGATGGAAAAGATCTAACTAATCAGATCTATGTATTGGGGACAAACAGCAGCAATGAGAATAGAAACCGATATAAACTCGTTTGAAAATATCAAAAGAGGGGTTAGGCAGGGATGTGTTTTGTCACCAGCATTGTTTTCACTTTAGAGCGAAACCATCATGAGGAACCTAGTAGAATGCCCTGACACGTGCTAATTGCAGAAAGTGAAAGGACCTAGAATATCTTGTGAATATAATAAAAATAGAAAACAAAAATAAAGGGATGGAGCTAAATAGCAAGAAGACTGAAGTCACGGTAATCAGTAAAAAAAAACAAAAAAAACACCACCAACAACAACAACAAAAAACATGAAATCCCTTCATGCAATATAAACGTAAATGGTACAACATTGAGACGGTTAATGCATTCAAATATCTGGGAACGGTCATCTCACCAGACAGCAGATAATCATCATCATCATTATGGGCCCTGTCGCATGGCGTTGGCGATCATGGCCCTCCATTCGAATCTATCCCTTGTCACTGCAAGTACACCTTCCACCCTCTCTGTCCTATGCCACCCTGCAAGTCCGTACAATATTTTCTCCCTGGGTCCACCTGGTGTTCTGTTTCTCTCCAGCTTTCCTGTTGTGACCAGGTGCTCTAATTCCCTTTCCTCATAAAATGTCCTATAAATGTTGCTTGTCTTGATAGGAGTGAAATCTAGTGTATTTTGCATCTATATGTAAATGGTTTTATGTGTAAGATCGATAATACGATTGTTCTTGTTTATTGTTTGCGTTTGAGTGTTTTGTCTTGTCTACAGGAGTATATGCATTAAGTAGTGATATTTTATGATTTATGTGGGTCCATGGACATTATGGGTGAATTCTGATT
The DNA here is from genome assembly GCA_030674185.1 of Monoplex corrugatus. Lineage (NCBI taxonomy): Eukaryota > Metazoa > Mollusca > Gastropoda > Littorinimorpha > Ranellidae > Monoplex > Monoplex corrugatus. The sequence continues at coordinate 23,565,645 of JAPXFY010000012.1, forward strand.
TGATTAGTTTTAGTCACCTATGATGTGTACGTAATAAATCTGTGTTTGTGTGTAATACGAGCCTGTGATTGTACAAACGAATTTCTATGTGGATAAAATCAAGTGTTATGGAATTTAATATTCTTTGTGTGTAGTTTACAAATAACATAAAAATGACAAGAAACCTTAAGTTATTAAGAAAATTATCAGATGCAAGAGTTTTGTTTAACATCCAGGTGTAAAGAAGTATAACATCTCTTGGAACAGTTGTTGTAGTATTAAAATATCTTGTCTTATCCGTACTAATTCACTTTTGGATTTTGCTTCTAGATCCCCCCCCCCCCCCCCCCCTTCCAATGAATTGGTGAGTAACATTTAGAAAATGTGTTTTTCGATTGTCTGAAAAGACAAGCATGATAGAATCAACAGAAAGACGACTAAAAGTGTAAAAATGGAGCTTTAAACATACCAGATATAAAAAACAATATCACAACCGTAAAAGTGGCCTGGTTGAGAAAGTTTAAAACTACAGAACACAAATGGGAAATTTTTTTTATGAACTCCACGTTTTTTCATATTAAACTAAACAAAATATGGTTCCAGCTATGAGATACATAAAACTAATAATAACTTAATCTGGAAAGCATTATAAAACATATAGTGATTTGTGAAGAAATACGAAATTGATATTACAAGCAGACATACATACAGAACCAGTTGTGCATAAAGAGAAATCAACAGTGGAAGTGATATGATAAGATTTGCTGATTGGATTGAAAAGGTGATTTAACGTATTGGACATTTTTTAAAAGACAATGGATCATTTATGACACACATTGACTTCAGTAGAAATGATAAATATGTGAATTTTCTTCCCTATAATGGGTGTAAAGTATCAGTTGATAAATACACCAGAATCAAAACTGAACATACCAATTAATTGTGCACATGGTATATTCCTGTTGTACTCAAAACATTTTACTCCATGCAAAAAGAAGCACGACTATGCTATGATATTTTAACAACAGATGATACACTTCCAAATTTTGGTCTTAATGGCTAGAGAAATTTGACCAAATTTAGTACGACAGAGAAAACACACACACACACACACACACACACACACACACACACACACACACACACACACACACACAACACACCACACACACACACACACACACACACACACACACACACACTACTCTTTCATTCAAGCTGTACATAGATTATCTCAAGTTTAGTATCTCGTCTTTCCATCAAGAATGAACCGCCTTGGTCAATATTCTGTAACAGAAATATCTACAGGTCATTTAGCCATGAGTTCGTAGTATAAATTAAATGTACAGTTCTCATATCATTAACTACTCAACATAAACATTCGTTTATAAGACAAATATCATGTATATAAATGCATAAACAAAAAGACTCTGTCTCCTTTTTAGCACGTCATAATTCAGATATTCTGGCAAGTCTCTCTGAAATCATTATTTACGAACATCATATTTAGAACAAGGAAAGCAGTATCTGCCACAAATGCCCACTGTACAAAAAAAACTTGTTACAAAGTCAAACAATTCTGGAAATAGATGGAAGAACTGTTGAGGCCAAAATGTGTCACTTGTGCAAACACCAGATCACTGAAAACGGATTTCTTTTTGGTGCTGACGAAAATATGGAAACAGATCAAATATATGATTTAATTATCGTTCTAGAAACATTATACATTTATAAATGCAAACTTGAAAAAATCTACTCAGCATCGTTTCCTTAACAAGATATCTTACCACAAACTACCAGACAAAAGAATGTAATGCTAAAGTGAGGTAGAACTTGTACAGCTGTGGAGAAAATTGGTTCCTATATTTGTCCCGAGTTTGAGATGAAGTTTGCTATGACTGCTTATTTGTCTATATTTTCGTGCTTTCTCTATGGCCTACCTACGTATATTTAGGAACTTAACCTATGCATTGTTGACAGTGGCAATTGTGCATGCACATAGACCCATTGCTGAAGATGTGGAAGTATCGCATGCGTTTTGAGTTCTAAATCTTTGGTGCACATTATTCTGCTTTACGAATAGTGTTTGTCTATGCGTTTTGTTAAAAATTAGTATATGTAAAAAGAAATTTGGGAAGAAGTTTTATTGAATTGAACTGAACTGAACTGGATTAAACTACTGATGTGAATCTTTTACGTCACTGTCAAGTAAAGCTGGACGTGCATGAAAGGGAAACATCAGACTTAAAAGTCCTGAGTTACATCCTGCCTTGATACCTACTATAGGTTGGAGATTTTTCAAGTTTACCAGGTCAGCATATATGCAGACCTGGTGGTGCCTCCACCCCCTTCACGCACGCACGCAGAATGTCAGTTATGCACGATAAAGATCCTGTGAGTCAAGCCAGTGTGTGGTGGCTTATGGAAACATGAAGACACTCAGCATATACGCCTGCTGAAGATGGAATGTGCACACTGTACAAAAACAATGATAACATGCATCCGTAAAAAAAGAAGTCAGATAGATAAAAAATATTCTTTTTGTATTGAGGTCAATTGGAGTGTCCTGTAACTGGGACTACTGGGTTTTATCATTGTTTATCTATCTTAAAAGGCTTGCCTTTCGTTGTCACTTTATAAGGTTTGTTACAACGCCATTCTGAAAACGCAGGGGGTCGTGACATTAACCTGGGCCTATTGTCTCGAGTGTGATTGCAGCTCGCAACATAACAACCTGCATGTTTGCTGTCAGTCGTAGTGCTCTAATCTTTCTGGTGGTGTCAGTTCAATGTTTTATAGGTCCCATCCTCTCCCCCCCCCTCGGCCACCACACACACACACACACACACACACACACACACACACACACACACACACACATACACACACACACACATACACACACACACACACACACACACACACACACACACACCCCATATATACAGGGGGGTGCAAAAGTAGGTATACAGTTATGAAAAAAGAAAACACGTACAATACTCAATGAATTTATTATACAAACAAATGAATATTGCATATACATGTAACAACAAGCACAGCCTTAATCCCTCAGATACTCGAACTGCTTGCCGTCGGTATTCACACACTCCTCTAATCGAGAGCGGAATTAAGCATAATAGTGATGTGATACTTACTGTATACCTACTTTTGCACCCTCCTGTATATATCATTATTTATATGTATATAATCATATATATATATATATATATATATATATATATATATATATATATAATATATATATATCAACAGGGATTAGCAGCCCGAGTTTCACATCGCAAATTCATTGTGACAAAAAGAAATGACTATGGAGAGAAGGGGTCCTGTGGATATGGAGTTTGGTGTACGGTGTTCAGTCAAGATTCATCACAATCGGAGAATTCCTTATTTCCTCATCCATTCCACCCAAATCTGCCAACAACTATCTTGCAGAACTTCCAGAGCTTTGCACAAAACTATATGCACTTGCAAGGTCGTGAAAGGTGAAGTGGTGGGAGAGGGGGGGGGGGATGAGACGACTTTTGAAAGATAAAGCTGACATCATCAGAACGGTAAAATCATTAGGAAGGGCAGCGAACACTTTCAGTTTCAGTTTCTCAAGATGACACCTTCACGCTTGGAACGAATTCCATATGCACTGACGTCACAGGTGCCATGTGATGGTGAAAATGGCACAAGCCTTAAGCCTGCATATAAACCCAGGAGCTGGCCGGGTCCTGAGATCCTACCAGCGAACAGGTGAATTTCTAATGCTGTAAACTGGGATTGAACTCGACATATCAGATCTAGCGTCCATACGTCTATCAAAAGAACCAACCAGCACACGTATAAAGAATGTGACCCATCCAAGGGTCGGTGCCCTAACCAAGTGAACTAGGTACTATTGTACCCTGTGTTTGGGCAACACCAGGTTGTTGTGGCTCTGCTGTATGTGTTATTTTGTCTCTTCTGTAAGAGTAATGACTATACATATTGTGTACAGGATGAAGATGAAAACTTTAAGTCTGTGTTGGTGTAAGGGCTGATTTGTCTGAGTGTAGGATGAAGCCTAGTCGCTGGAAAAAGTCTATGATATGTTTTGTTTGTCTTTTAGGACTGTGTCTGAATCAGTTTGTAAATAGCTATCATCCAGGTATCAGACGATGTCAACTCTTTGCCTAGGCGACGAAGAGACGGAAATCTTTCGATTTCTTGTAAATCTGTGTTAAGATTTTGAAGCTAATTTGTTGTGAAATCTAGACACATAGGGAAGCTGTCTATAGAATATGCATCCGTGAACGTAGATGGATTTGTATTCAAACGTGGAGTTTAAATCTTTAGTGAGGGTTATTGTCACAGACGCACATGGTGTTGGACTCGGTCTGAATCTTTCCTTATTTTTGTAGGTTAGTATAAACAGCTGACACACTGTTGCATATCGTAATTTCAACTCGTGCAGACCGCTCAATTCATGTCACTGCCTTGCCTCCAAAATCTACGTGCGAATTCAGCCTATTGTATATATGCGTCGGCGGCGTGTGGATGTGGGCGTGTGTGGATGAGTGTGTCTGTGTGTTTGTATGTAGGTGTGTTTGTATATGTCTGTGTGTGTGTGTGGACACCTAACAGATATTGTCTTGGAGTTTACCTTTGCGTGTTTCATGCGTTTCTAGGGTACCATGTGAATCTTGTGTCAAATCTGTTGCGAATGTCAGTTCAGCTCTAGGGGGTTATATTTTCGAAAGATACTCCGTCAACTGTGAGGGACTTATCACTTGCGTGTTGTCACGATGTTGATGTGTGTCCTTTGTTTTTCGTCGGTCAGTCTGACAGAAGGCCAGAGCTGTAGTTGGCTGTAGTGTCCTAGAATATTGACGAAAGGAAGACGTCGGTGTCTTAGTGTGCACAGACCTGATGTTGTCCATGTCTGGAAGAGCGCTGTTGAGTTGATACCTCTACTCATGATGGAGGGGGGGGAAAGTTATATCGCTCACATCAACAACAGCAGACGACAAAACGTTGTTGGGATTCACGAACTGTTAGGAAACCAAAGTGATCTCCCTTGTTATTCATCAAAACGACCTTAAACTCTGAACTAAAGTAAAACATCCAATCAGCATCATTGTTAGATCACAATTCCAACACCCCCACTTGATCGCAACAGTAATGCCAGTTTACATGAAATAGGTCCTGTCAAAGAAAATAATCTTATCTTTGTCACCTAATGAGATTAACCATTACTTTACCATTCATACAATCCTTTCACAAGTGACCAAGTGGCTTTCCAACACACACACACATTACATTTCTTAATGTCATCAACTATATCATTTTTGTCAATATATCAATTCAAATTTCCCTATAAATCAAGTCTCTGTGATAATCTAGGGATACATACATTCACACATACATTCTGCAACAGGTATGAATAGATTCACCTTCCACAAATAACACTTCTTAACTTCTGCAACTGGAATTTAGTAGCAGGCTTTGTCATTAAATCAGCTAACATTTCTTGTGTTGGACAGTATTTAATAACTATTCTGCCCTTGTTCAATTTTGTAAGAATGAAGTGATATCGGGTATCGATATGTTTCGATCTTTGTCTGTTGACAGGATTGTTTGCCAGGGCCATCGTGCCTTGACTATCAGAACAGATTCATATTGACACCCGATGTCAATCTCATTCAATAGGTAGTGGAGATATAGACCTTCTTGTACAGCAGCTGCTCGGGCTATGTACTCAGCCTCACATGACGACAAAGCTACAGTAGGTTGCTTTTTTGATTCAAAGAAATCAAAGGTCCTGTTTTTGTCAGACTGAAAAAATAGCCTGAAGTAGTACACCTGTCATCTATTGACGAGGCCCAGTCAGCATCACTATAGCCTGTCAGGGTCAAACCATTTTCAGACTTTCTGTAACACAACTCATAATTTGAAGTTCCTTTCAGGTATCTCAATACATGTTTGACTGCTGTCCAATGAGCCTGCTGTGGTTTGGACAGATATTGTGACAATTTTGTAATGATCCAACACATATCTGGTCTAGTACATGATGTCAGATAAATCAAACTGCCAACAGCCTCACGGTATTTTCTAGGATCAACTGGATCATCATCAGTACATTCAATCTTTTGTTCACATGGAGTACATCTGGGTTTACAATCAGTCATCCCAAATCTTTCAAGCAACTTCTTTGTGTACCTTTTCTGATTCATCATGACATAACCATCACCTTGTTCAAAATCAATACCCAAGAAATAGGAAAACTTTCCCAAATCTTTCATTTTAAATCTGTCTTTCAGAATTTGTTTAGTTCTGCACAACAACGCTTCATTGTTTGCAGCGACAATCAAATAATCTACCCAGACAGCAATGATAGTTAATTCATCATCACAATGTTTTGTGTATATACTGTGATCACTGGGACTTTGGACAAAATGAGTCTGAACCAAATAGCTGTGTAGCAGATTGTTCCAGTTTCTGCCTGATTGTTTCACTCCATACAGTGACTTGTTTAATTTGTACACAAGTCTGGAACCTTCATCTTAATTTTGACATCAAAACCTTCAGCTTGCTCCAAATACATGTATAATTTTCAATCGATTGGAGCATTGAGATATGCAGTTTTTCACATCCATCTGATGTAAAACCAGGTCATGCTGAGCGGCAAGTTGCATCAAAGTACGTATCGATGTCATACTTGCAGTAGGTGCAAACGTTTCAATGTAATCTACACCCTTCGTCTGACTGTAACCTTTTGCTACATATGCTTTTGCTCACCCTCTCTGTCCACATTCAAACGCTCCCTCAAAACTTACCTGTTTCCCAAAACTGGTAATCTCTGCCCCCTTCCCCCCATGTAATGTAATGGTGACATTATAGTGTCTTAGTGTCAATGTGTCATTGTATTTGCATGTCATGCTGTGTGTGGTTGTGTGTGTGTGTGTGTTTTTGTGTGTGTGTGGGTGCTTCTGTGGGTGTGTGTGCTTGTGATTCTGGTTATATGTTTTGCCATTGTAAACGCCTAGGGCATTAATTTGATTAGGCGTACTAAATGTTCATAATAATAATAATAATAATAATAATCTAGCCTTGTAAGATTTTGAACCACCGGAATCTTCTTTCATGGTATACACCCAACGTTCCCCCACTGCTTTTCCACCTTCAGGAAGAGTGGTCAAAGTGAATGTCTCATTTTCTTTCAGAGAATACATTTCCTCTTCCATCGCTTCTTTCCAAAAATTAGAATCAGGCTCCTGAATGGCTTCTTTGTAACTTTGGGGGAATGTAGAACTTTTGTAAGAATAGTCAATGTGTTTCATTATCTGATCATCTCCCTCCAGATTTGTTTCATAATCAGCAAGATATGCTGGAGGTTTTCTTTCTCTTTGGGGATATCTTGAACTTTGTCCAGCACATGATATGTTTTTAACAGACATGCACTCTGACCGCTCTTTAGCAACATTTTCTGTCCTGCATTCTGATTTTCCTTCATCTTCATGTACATTTTCAATCATGACATTACGTTTCAACATCATATCATAATCATCATCCAAGCAAGGCATAGTCTGTGTTTCTCTTTCATTCACACTCACACTCTCTCTCATTGATACGAAGTTCACAACTCTGTATCTGTAGATTTTTCAAGAATCTGGGAAATACACCAGATACAAAAAAACATACCCCTGACTAATCATCTGTGAAAGATATGGCATAACTGAAACCTTCCTTTGAAATAGGAGTAATTGGACCAGCAAGGTCTGTATGGACCAACTGAAGTGGAACAGTTGAACGTACACGTGGTTTTTTGTTCCTGTCATTTGTCATTTTACCCAACATGCACACATTGCAATCATCAGGTTTCTTTTTATCAACAACTTCCATACCATCAACCACTTTTTCAAACTTCATCACATCATCATAGTTACAATGACCTAAAATTTCATGCCACCCCTTCAAATCACATGCATAATTCACACTGTCAATGATATCATTAGCATAGTCTTTAGTGTTTGTGTCACATGCGTTGAGGTAATATAGTCTGCCACACATTTCAATCTTGAACTTGGTACTGTCTTGTACATAAGCTCAGCAGAATCCGGCTTGAATGAAATACTAGCCCCTTTTTCAGTTGCAGCATGCACTGAGAAAATGTTCTGAGGGTATGAAGGAACATACAAAGCATTTTTCAAAGATGCTTTCACATGTCTACCATTAGAGTCCACAATAGTCACATCAACATCCCCCTTTTCATAGCAACATTGTTACTTCTCTCCCCATTGGCCAATTCAATAAAATGTTTTTCGGGTCTGAAACTGTCATCAAATTTGCTGAATTTGGACTCATCATTTATCATTTATTATATGTGTAGTTGCCCCACAGTCAGCCAACAACATGTCTTCTTTCATACACACATTGCTACCAACATTTGCCTTAAAAGCAAACGAGTGTTCAGAATGATTCCCATGAGTAAGTTCACTTACTTTATCTGTGCTGTTTTTACTCTTGTTTCTGCATGTTTTGTCACTGTGTGTGTTTTTGCGACAAAAACTACACCATAACCTTCTCTTGGCTTTCGCACAGTTTCTTGCAATATGAGCAGTGTCCCCACATTTGAAGCAAGTGATTTCCTTTCCACTTCCAACTTGATGTCTTGAAGTTGAGGCAACACGGCAAGAAGTTGATGTGTAAACAGATTTCAGAACAGAATCACCACTGGTTGAAGACCTGGAACGTTCTGTGTCTTCGAAACTTCGTAAAGACACTTTGAATTCACTGAAAGTATGTTTTTTGTCACTCTGAGTGACAACTGCAACAAATGACTGATAACTGTCAGGGAGGCATTTCAACACCACTGCAATGAGCAAGCTGTCCGTAACTGTTTCACCAGCATTCCTTACAGCTGCAGCAGCAGTCTCTGCTCTTATCACGTAGTCAGTCACCGATTCTTGCTGTGCTGTCCTGTCTTCCCCGTCATGTTGTCGTTGCTGTTCCTTGGTCTTCTACACCTGGTCGAAAGTGGGAAGGGCGATCCAGTCAGTGTGGTTATCTGGGTTTCCAGTCCATTGTCGTTGTCTGTGTGAGGTACCCCAGTCGTTACTCTAGCATTGTGGGTGTGTAGTGTGTTTGTAACGTATCAGTCGTTGTGTATGCCATACGTCCTGTTCTGTAAACAGCCGTGATCGTGTACTAGTTGTTTGTATCGTATCATTGCATAAGTGCATTGCTATTCCTCAGTTACGTACTTTGGACCTCTGTGGAAAGCACCGCTGTGTAATCCACAAAGGCTTTCAGATGAGGTATTTTGTATTCATTTCTGAGTTTAGCTGAACCTGAACTGCTCACTGCTGCTGCTGCTCCATTGCCAACATAAAAAGCGTCAGAGAAATTGCACAACGCATTGTCATGCCCATTTCCAAAAGAAAACTACGTTGGTATGGCCATGTAGGGACCAGAAAAAAGATTACTCCCCACATGCGAAAGTTGATACTGGGTTACATGGTTATCAGTAGTCGAAGATAACCTCTGACGTCACTGGATAATTTGTATAATACAAGGCAATATATGCAACGTGACAACACACACAGTTAGGGCATTAAAAACGTCTTCAACGTAATTGTTAAAGGCAGCAAGCATCACGCTGGATGAATTTTATGAATAAATTGTGATGGAACTGTGATGACTGAATTATAATGGAATTATGGATGAATTACGAAAAATGAAGTACGACTGGAAATTAAGAAGAAATGAATTGTCGTCGCGAGTTGAATTGTGATGAGCTGGAGTTTCTGGCGGGTTTTTTTTTCTTTCATTGTGAACATCATTTGATGAATTGAATATCAAGGGCGTTTGTGTTCTCATGGTGTTGTGTGCAATTCGTTTTTTTTTTGTTTGTTTTTGTTTTTTTGTCAACTGCTTGCAGTGAATAGTGTGTGAATCACCTGCCACTCACCCCTTCCCTAAAGGGAAGTCTCATCATCATCATCATCAGGTGCCCTGCCCCATGGCGTTGGCGATCATGGACTTCCATCTGTCTCTATCTCTTGTTGCCCCAAGCATCTCCTCCACCCTCCTCGTCTTCAGCCACTCTGCAAGTCCGTCTAGCATTTTCTCCCTGGGTGTACCTGGTGCTCTCTTTCCCTCCAGCTTTCCCGTTGTGACCAGGTGCTCCAAATCCCCCTTCCTCATAAATGGCCTATAAATGTTGCCTGTCTTTTCCTAATCTTCCTTATGAATGATCTACTTGTGTCTGCCTCCATCGAGACTGTCTCGTTTGTTTTCTTTGCTGTCCATGGAACTCTCAACATTCTTCTTAGAAACCACATCTCGGTTGCCTCAATCATGTTCTGGCTTTGCTTGTTGACTGTCCACGCCTCACATCCGTAGAAGTCTATTCATCAGAATCTAACCATGTGATTTTCTCCTCAGATTCATTTTTGGCACACTGTCAGAAGACTGTATTGAGAGCTCATTCCTGGGTGTTTTGAAAAAAAATTTAAATTCTACTTCCCCTTCTGTGCGACCTGACTGTATTGTATACTTTGGATAATCATGAATTCGCCCACTGCAGGTGGAATCTTGATTGACAGAAACGCCAGTAACCTACAGCTAGAGAAACGAATTCTTTGATGATGCCTCTTGTACGGAAAGCGTTGCGGCCCCAAAGAATTTGGTTCTCCTGGAGAAAGCGTGTCCTCTGAGGGCACTTCTTGCAGAATATGCCTGGCGGCTCCAGAGAACCTCAACCCCGTATGAAACTACATCCCTGGATGATGCCATTTGTATAGGTGCAATAGTCAAGTAAGTAAACGTCAGGCTTCTGATCAGAAGGTCATGGGTTTTATATACTCAGACATCTCTGGCTCGTAGATAAAGGGTGGAGATTTTTTCGAAATCCCAGATAAATGAGTGCAGACCTGCCAGTAGGACATCGATTTTGCACGTTAAAGATCCAATACGTCATATCACTAACTAGCTTATGGAAACACAAAAACACCCACAAAGTTGCGGACTAAGAAACAAAGCAGAAGTGTGGTCAGCTGGCCTTACAGCTTGGGTTCTCCGTGCTCCACTAAAAAGTCTGGTTATATGGAATGCGCAGCAAGTTTACATGAGTTCAGAAAAGAGTGCCGTACAAAAATTATCTATAATTTATGAGGAAGTCGTGGAAACCACAGAAAACCAAAATTTCACAGGGAAACTTAATTTCTTGACAGTTCCCCTTATGCACATTTCACAAAATAAACGAATAAATTGACAATATATTTGTCTTCTAAACTGTTTTTTATGTTCTTTTAGGACCTCAGCAGTGGAGTCTGAAGCCAAGTGCCATTTTCTTTATTTGCCTTGACTCAGTGTAGTCCATAGCTGTTTTGTGTCATGCACAGTGTAATTTTGCGTTTCATTATGATACATCATATGTTGTGTTTCTAGTTAATCAAGAGTTTGGTGTAGTTTTACGTCCTTGTGGATTCATATTTAGTTTTTGGATTATTGTCTTCGTTCAATTCATCAAGATTCTGTTGGATTCTGTGGATTTACGCGTCAAAAGCATATCGTCAATTTTTGAATTGGATACAATACAGACCTGTGTGCAGATTTATTTTCCAGTCAAGTATTACAGCTGTAGCCGGATTTTCAGTATGACAGTTTTGTGGAGTTATTTAAATTGTGTTTACAGCCGAATTTGGTGGAACGTATACAGATATAAATACTTAGATAAAAAATTCACAGTTCACGTTAGAAAACATCAGCTCAGGATGTTACCATGCCACGTTTATCAATAATCGATATTATAATCTAATTTTGATTTTAGTATAAAGAATGTTTGGTCATGAATGTGTTGGCAGAGCCTAAACAATAATGTGAGGGAGAGCAAAAATAATTTCAAAAATTTGTAATGTTACATGTTGAAGTTAAATGTTTAAGTAAAAGGTATGAATTTTTGTGTGAAACTGGTTCAGTTTCTGACTGTTTCAAAGAAATATTCAGAAAGTGGTGACTGATATTCACAGTATTGTATTGTATTACACTATGTTTTAAGGAAATAGCAATAAACTCTGGTGAAAGCTGGACAGCACGAGGCCCTCAGATGAGAAACCATCTTCATGCAAGTGTTTCGCCCCTAAAATAATTACACTCTATGTGGGAACTGAGCTTCTTTCAAGTCATGACTCCTGAGTGTCCCTTTGCTGTTCGCACTTTTTTCCTCCACCTAGGATCAAACCATAAAGTGCTGTAACTTGGAGATCATTTGACCTCGTCCAGAACGAGGTAGACGCCATCTTGCACATATACATGTATTGTTTACGTTCTTGAGCCTTGTGCATGTTTGTATAAAGAGTTAGCAATAAAGAATCGTCCATTGTCTCCAGAGATGTTTGTGTGAATGCTCACACAAGCTCAGTACATGTGTACCAATAAAGTAGTTGACGTTGGCTGTCTAACAAGCAAAGTGGAATAACATTTTATAACTCAAAAAATAGATCAGTGAGAGATTTTTATACGTTCACACACACACACACACACACACACACACACACACACACACACACACACACACACACACACACACACACACACACTTCATCTTCAGGTATGATAAATCATGACAAATTGTCTCGTTAGCAAGAGATATATTTCTGAATAATCATACTGTGAACATTTATACTCTGCATAATATTACGTCATACATATAAGCATAACTTCACATACACAAAGCAAAACTACCCATACACTAAGTTACATAAAGCAATGCATTAGAATGATCACACATTATCAAACTCCTTTCAAACCTTTTCGGAACAAATTTAACAATGATACAGGAAACCAGATCCTGAAATATACAAAGGGAACACCGATTATGGCATTGGTGTGACATCCGTCAATCATGGCCAGTTCTTGAAATGTATCCGCTATGTTTAGACCTTTCCTCCATCCATTGAGTTTACGTACAAAATTTCAGACACATTTGTTTGCTTTCTAGACAATGAAGTTCCACTTCAACCTGAAAAACTGGTGACTACAGTCCACTACCATCCAACAGACTTACGTTCCTATTTCGAACATCGATCATCTGACACTTCCCACATCAGTAACAGCATCCTCTACTCTCAACTCTTGCGACTGCAACGCCTCTCCTCAGATGAGGATGATTTCCATCACAAACTGGAGGAAATGACCATACCCTTCCCACAAAGACATCACCCACTTAGTATTTTTCACGAAGCCCGTACAGAAGTCAACTCTGTCTCTTGGTCACATACCCTCCATTCTGAGCCTGAAACTGCTTCAAACAGACGACTCATTGTCAGCTTATTTCACCATCCTTCAGTGTGCTGTGTAAAGAAGATCCTTTTGTCCAATTGGAACATTCTGAAGTTTAGTCCCACTGTGGCTGAAAGCAGTGACCAGTCACCTTTGATTGTAAACAAAAGAGCTGAACATCTGTGACTTGCTGGTGCGTTCAATACCCAGAAAACCACTTACCCACCCTCCAGGAACACCATGCAACTAACCAGAATATAAGGGTGCCTGTTTGGGTGCTCTACCACTACCACTACAATTAGAGGCCCCAAGTCTCACAGGAAACCACTACAATCAGAGGCCCCAAATCTCACAGGAAAATCACGAAACATTTCAACTGTCAAACCAACAACATTGTCTACGTGATCAGCTGCTCTGAGTGGTTTTAACTTTACACTGGCTGATATCTGATATCAAAGAGATAATCCAATTTGAAATCATTTTAACCAGCCAGACCACTTAATCAACAGCATCTGTGAGAAAGATCATAAACAGAAAAGACATGGGATCTCATAAAAGAATTGGAATATGCAAGCCATATATCTTAATGATAAACCATAACGATATCTACTACCAAATGCAGTATGATTACTTTGTGTACAATTTCCCCGACATAACAACATGTTGGCATGTTTCATATGCCTATGACTGCTTCATGTGCAGGCATGTGTGCCTCTGTATGTACATGTGTGGGCTGTATGTGTGTTTGAATGTGTAGGTGATGATTCATTTGTCTGTGCATGTATATTCACGGTTTGTTTAGTTTTGATGAATTCATGCACAGAACCTGTTTAGTGTGTACTCGTATGTGTGTGTCCATGTATGCTTTACATTAGCGCTGACAAGTGATATACTTCCATTCTAACACTTAATGACTTACCACGCTTTAAACTGACCGTTTCAATCTTCCTTTGACTGCCCAACCCCTACAGTGAGGCCTTGGCTACGCATATTATTATACTTTTCGTTTGTTTCACTTCATCTGTTTAAATGCCTTCTGTATAAGACAGGTTCAGACGCGTCTGACTAAGGGGTTCCCCCTAATTATTGGGGTTTTCCCTCCAGCCTCTCAACTGTTGGGTTAGCTGTTTTTTTTCCTTTTCTCGCGTCAGACTGGATTTGGTGCGTTCGACAGAATCCATTTACATCAGCCTTATCTGTCACTTTCTGTCACTTTTATACTTTTCTATTCATTCAACTATACATGTATATGATTATTCTGGATATATATATATATATATATATATATATATATATATATATATATATATATATATAATATATGTAAATAGACAAGATACTCAAATAATGCATTATAGTTCGTTGATTTCCAAAACATACTTTCTTGCAATTTGGCCCTTGCCTTCCTCAAGATAAAACAAGAATAATATGGCACAACCACTTTCACGTTGAAGAATGCATTTGTCTCCCCCGTTTCTTAGTTACCAGAATTCATACCACCGTCTTCTTCTGCTCAAGAAGAGAAGCCATCCACATTTTTTTCCCACTAAATCTTGTGCATTCATTTTTTTCTCGTTGTCTTTGGTGAACGTTTGACAAGGGCCAGTTGGCTAAACATTTGCGTCTGTCTTATTTGGTTATATGATATTAAATATGCATTCTGTTTAATTTTTGTGTGTGTTTCTGGTTCATATTTCCTCGAACTTTGATTCAGATTTTTTTTATTAAACCATCAGTGGAGATTTCTGATAAACACCACGCTGTTTCGGTTCTTCAAGATAATGTTTCCATGCCAGAATAAATTCCATTTAACACCAAATATTTCTGTGTGTCAAAAATATATGAATGTGATCTGGTCCCAAACTATTTCTGTATCACAATGGACGTGGCAGTCAAGTGGGCAAACACTGGACTTGGCTTGGGTTTGATCCTTACTACCTCCCGTCTCATGGCTAAACGGTGGAGAACTTCCTGACCTTCCACGTCAACATGTGTGCATACTTGAAGGTGTCTAAGACTCCTTTCTATGTGTATGCATGCAGAATATCAAATCTGTACGTCAGAGATCCTGAAGGTGTCTAGTGGCTTATGGAAACAAGTAAAAAAAAAAAGCATGCACGACTACCAAGAAAAATATGGAATATGCAGACTCAGCAGAAACATGCCACACTCAGAGTGTGGGCAAAACAACGTGTATACACATATCCAAGATAAATCGAAATGCAAAAACAACAACAACAACAAAACCAACAAAAAATTGTTTTATCGTTTCTGCACATATTTCTGTAGCTACTTTTTTTTTTTTTATTATGCTTTTTATCCAATTATACCAACAACTAATATGTATCTATGTCAAGGAAAAAGAGAAATAATCTTATAACACCAGCTACAGAAAGCTGGTGAATATGTTTGAGGGAATCAAAGGGTTAAAATTTCAAAAGAATGCGATCATCTGCAGATAGTGAGACAAGATTACGGCAGCAAAATGGAGTGAGGTATAATTAGTCCAGAATGAACTGACCAAACGAAAACTTTTACAGGCCCATTTTATGCACTATTCTTCTGACGACTGGAAAAACCTTCAAGTAAATGTTTTTTTTAATCGTTCTGATTTTTCTCATATGCATATATGCACGTTATATTACCAAAACTGTACAGGCCAAGTGTAGATGAACGATTCGTATACTTCGTGTTTGGAGGGAATGTACGCTGGTGTTTCTATAAACCATGTTTGTCGATTTTCTTCCCCTTACCTATCCTTCAGTTTACGTGCCGAGTTCGGAGTTTTGCGCTGAAAATGCCGAAACCTTGATGGTATACAGTGGGGGCAGTAGGCAGCCCCAGGCAGGAATGTTCCAAAGAAATTAACTACATGGGCACTGGCCAGAAATAATGCTGCCAGAGTACATGTAAAAAAGAAGTCAAGAGTCCATTCCATGGTGAAGGCAGTGAAAAAGCAGTCTTGTTACAGATTCACAAACCATGGTTCTTTGTCGCTCTTCTTTTCTTCACCTTCGTACTGAAACACACACACACAAGAAATATAATTATTAATGCATCATCTTGCACATCATCATTCTGTAATCATGGGCTATCTCATTAACATATTCAATTTGCTTATCTGTATACAGTACGTTTGTATATGTTTAGCTGTTATGTTATTCAATACTAGAGAGTATGGGCAGCGCCGGTGCCCAAGGTGTTTGGGAGATTGTCCACAGAGGCCAGGGCAGAGTGGCCTGGAAGGAGACGGTGGTATCAAAGGTGTGCAGTGACCCACACCGAACCCAGTGATGCCAACAGGTGAGGCAGATGAAGTTATTCAACACACTGGTTTTACTTACCTGTTATTCAAAATACGTATACATGCATACCTGTTATTCAACATGCTTATGTTATTGCGTACGCTGTATGCTTACTTGTTATTCAGTATGCTAACATATGCTTACCTACCGTTCAGTATGCTCATATATGCTTACCTCTTATTCAATATGCCTACCTCTTATTCAATATGCTTATCTGTCATTCAACATGTGTAAGTTTAGATACTTATCTGTTATTCAGTATGCATACATATGCTTACCTGCATAAACGCTTTAACTGTTATACGCTTACCCATTATTCAGTATGCTTATGTTTGGATACTTATCTATTATTCAGTATGCATACATATAAACCTGCATATACGCTTTAACTGTTATACGCTTATCCATTATTAAGTATGCTTATACATGCTTGCTTCTCATTCAATGCTTGTATTATACTTACCTGTTATTTGAGATATATACATATATATATATATATATATATATATCGTATTCAATATGTATAGCATTCAAGAAGACGAAAAACGTTCTTACCAACATATGCCTATCAAATAACACCGAGAAGAGAGTTCTTGAATATAGTATAGAATCAATCATGTTGTACGGTTGTGAGGCGTGGACAGTCAACACGCAAAGTCAAAACAAGATTGAGGCAACTGAAATGAAGAATGTTGAGAGTTCCATAGACAGCAAAGAAAACAAACGAGACAGTCTTGAAGGAGGCAGACACAAGATCTTTAATAAAGAAGATTGGGAAAAGACAAGCAACATGATTTTATAAGAGATTTTATGAAGAAAATGGAATTGGAGCACCCGGTCACAACAGAAAACTGGAGGGAAGCAGAACAGTAGGTAGACCCAGGGAGAAAATATTGGACAGACCTGCAGGGTGGCTGAAGACAGACAGGGTTGGAGATGTCCTTGCAGCAACAGGGGATAGATTCGAATGGAGGGTCATGATTGCCAATGCCGTGCGGCAAGGCACATGATGATAATGAAGTTGTATGTACATATATGTTTCATTGTTTTGTCTAAGCTTGCATTGTTAGGGTTAAAATTATGCAATTAAAAATCGTAGCCTCTCGCAACCCTCCCACCTTGACCATGGACTATTTTGTTTGTTATCTATTATAAAATTTTAAAAAAATATTCCTTCATTCATTCACTCATTCAGTCTCTCTCTCTCTCTCTCTCTCTCTCACACACACACACACACACACTCGTACATACACATGTACGTACACATGCACAGACACAGACACACACACACACACAAACAAAGAAACAAACAAGTGTAAAATCAAAGCATTCTCAACAAACAAGTGTAAAATCACAGCATTCTCAACAAACAAGTGTAAAATCACAGCATTCTCAACAAACAAGTGTAAAATCACAGCATTCTCAACAAACAAGTGTAAAATCACAACATTCTCAACAAACAAGTGTAAAATCAAAGCATTCTCAACTCACCATCTTGGTGAAGCGGTCAGAGCAGGCCATACGGATACGTGCAGGAGTGGCAGGAGTGTCAAGTGTTACGAATGGGTTCAAATCTTCATCAGTTCGAGCAGCTCTCACTGCATCATAGACAGCAGACAACACTGAGGCACCCAGCAGCAGTGGCGGCTCTCCTATACCCTGCAGTGACAAAGGACAGACATGTGAACGGTAACTGCTGAATAATCCACACACTGATGTCCAAGCTGCTGAAAAGTCTTTGGTGACACATTACACAGATACAGACACACACAGAGACAGACAGACACACACACACACACATAGGACACTGAAAAGAGGGCAGGAAACCAAAATGGTCAAGCCATTCTATACAGGCCATGGCGACAGAAAAATACTGCATCCCATAATACTCCTACTACATGCAAGATCCACTCTCGACTTTGCTGACCAGGATTCTGACCCTGCATGGTAAAAGAGGAAAGGCCAGTTTGTGATGAAAATTACCAGATGAACCTAAGCAATGCGAAGTGATGTGCACAGATGTTTCCTTTTTACAGCCAGGCATGTGAGGTGTCGAAATATGGACGGCTTAAAATTAAAGCTAATCAAATAATCTGCTGTATCTACCTTTTTACTTTCTAAGTGTGGGCTCCTCAATCTTTCACAAATCTCCCCCTCTCAAAAAAGAAACGAAATAAAAAAAATCCACATGACTTTAACGCAAGATGATAGACACCAAGATTTTATGAGGTAACCTTTTAAATTTCCTTCTGTACGTGACATTGTAGATGCTGGTGATAATGCTTGCTTGTGGTTTCGTGGCATGGGTCCATATAAAATGAGATTCATGAGGCAGTCCAATTCTGGACGTAATTGTATTCTGATTTTTTGAAGATACGTAAGTGGTAATGATTGCAATGCTGCTATGCTTCTTTTTTTTTTACAATAAGGCTCCCAATATAAGCAAGTCGCTGTCGTTTAACTGAAAATGAGATCCTTAACAACACTATACCATAATATACAGCAGCAAAATCATGGGTATTTTTGCACAGAATCACGATAAGCATTACCTTGGAGGAATAGACAGCCCTGGGATTGCCAGACCCCCTGAGGAGAGTGACGTTGAAGGACTGGGGGATGTTGCCCATGGAGGGGATCTTGTAGTTGCTGGGTCCACGTGTCAACAGAGAGCCATCACTCTGAACTTGGTACTGCTCTAGCACCATCATGCCATAACCCTGACATAAAACATAAATAAACTGTAACTGGTAGCTATCAACTGATTCCCATTTCTAAGAAAAAAATGAAATGAATAAATAGAAGAAACCCCATGTCATGATACTTGCGACATGGTGTTATTAAAGCTGAAATTTTCACAGCTTCCCAAGATAAATGTTCCACTGTGCTACACCCTCCCATGATGTTCCACTGTAGTACAGCCTCCCATGAAGTTCCACTGTGTACTCCCTACCATGATGTTCCACTGTGCTTACACCCTACCATGATGTTCCACTGTACACTGTAGTATAGCCTCCCATGATGTTCCACTGTAATACAGCCTCCCATGTTTCACTGTAGTACAGCCTCCCATGAAGTTCCACTGTGCTACACCCTACCATGATGTTCCACTGTAATACAGCCTCCCATGAAGTTCCACTGTGTACTCCCTACCATGATGTTCCACTGTAGTACAGCCTCCATGAAGTTCCACTGTGTACTCCCTACCATGATGTTCCACTGTAGTACAGCCTACCATGATGTTCCACTGTAGTACAGCCTCCCATGAAGTTCCACTGTGTACTCCCTACCATGATGTTCCACTGTGTACTCCCTACCATGATGTTCCACTGTAGTACAGCCTCCCATGATGTTCCACTGTGTACTCCCTACCATGATGTTCCACTGTGTACTCCCTACCATGATGTTCCACTGTAGTACAGCCTCCCATGATGTTCCACTGTGTACTCCCTACCATGATGTTCCATGTGTACTCCCTACCATGATTTCCACTGCAGTACAGCCTCCCATGATGTTCCACTGCAGTACAGCCTCCTATGATGTTCCCGTGTAGTACAGCCTCCCGTGATGTTCCACTGTAGTACAGCCCCCCAACCATGATGTTCCACTGTGTACTCCCAACCATGATGTTCCACCGTGTACTCCCAACCATGATGTTCCACTGTGCTACACCCTCTCATGATGTTCCACCGTGTACTCCCAACCATGATCTTCCACTGTGTACTCCCAACCATGATGTTCCACTGTGCTACACCCTCCCATGATGTTCCACTGTGTACTCCCAACCATGATGTTCCACTGTGCTACACCATCCCATGATGTCCCACTGTGTAACAGCCACCCATGATGTCCCACTGTGTAACAGCCACCCATGATGTCCCACTGTGTAACAGACTCCCATGGTGTGCTAGATCCTCTTAGGATAAATGTCTGACTGAAAAAAATGCCTGGATGGATAGCTGACTTTCTGACTTTAAGCAAGTAAACCAGTATCAGATATTTTCAATATTAATTTGAAAACACCTGAAACTACAGCACTGACTTGTAAATACTACAGGAACACACTGTTGACTGGGAGGTCGTGAATTCGAAGCCACATCATCATCATCATCAGGTGCCCTGACGCATGGCGTTGGCGATCATGGACTTCCATCTGTCTCTATCTCTTGTTGCCTCAAGCATCTCTTCCACCCTCCTCGTCTTCAGCCACTCTGCAAGTCCGTCTATTATTTTCTCCCTGGGTGTACCTGGTGCTCTCTTTCCCTCCAGCTTTCCCGTTGTGACCAGATGCTCCAAATCCCCTTTCCTCATAAAATGGCATATAAATGTTGCCTGTCTTTTTCCTAATCTTCCTAATGAATGATCTACTTGTGTCTGCCTCCATCAAGACTGTCTCGTTTGTTTTCTTTGCTGTCCATGAAACTCTCAACATTCTTCTTAGAAGCCACATCTCGGCTGCCACTTCGGCCCAAAAAATCGTTCTGGGGTTTTAAGTCCCAACAGGTCCTACCCAGAGTAGAGAATGTTATACCTGTCTGTGGCCTTTCACGCCCTGCACTTATGCTGACTGCTATTTGACTGGCTTTGGAGTTGTGCTAGACAGCTGAAATGAGTGTGGGTACTGATACTGAAGCAGTGTTGTACATGTACATGGAGCGACAAATCAACCAACTAAACAAATGCTACAAAGTCTCTCTGCTACAGAATTTGCTTTGCTGGCAGGAACAATCTTTCTTCGTCTCTATGCAAGATAACTTCGCTGGCATGTAGCCTACAATCTTTCTTCTTCTCTTACAGAGTCGTCACAAATTGTAAACACAATTCTACCATAGGGCAAAGGCTATAGATGAAAAATGTATGTATCGTTGTTAAGACCTTTCTCAAGCAAAGGATCTTAACATAACAGTGAAGTAGACTTTTTCCTTCTTTTATTTTACAATATTTCCATGCAACAAGATCCAATAGCGCTTCTCAATCAGCCTTCCAGGGACCTCTTGACATAGGGTGACAGACGAAAATACAGAGAAAACAATGGACCGACAACACTGTGGAATGGACAAGTGATGCACACCCAGGATGTAGCACATAACTTGCACAGCTGGACAAATCTGGTCAACAGTTCTTTACTACCATGCCCCAGTGACTCTTCACAGAGTTAACAGAGAGAAAGGGGAAGAAGAAGAAGAAGAAGAAAGAAGAAGAAGAAGAAGAAGAAGAAGAAGAAGAAGAAGAGAAAGGAAGAAAGGAAAATGAAATATCTCATCACATCAATTAATCACCTAGTTCAGGGGATTTTCGTCAAAATCAATTTATCATGCTCTCATAAATAAATAATACACAATAATAATATTCTCATCTCAAAGTCACCACAATGCACAAGAATCGAAGTCACCCTATTCACAAAATCCTTTTCAGTTATTTCAGATCTCTTCTGATCACAATTTCAATATCATGAAGGCTTCGACCTCTAAGTCCTTTTTACAAAAACCTTTGGCAGTTTGTATCTTCTTCATAGAAAACAGAGTACCGACTAAGTAATCTCATATAACACTCTTTACACTTTAATCCAATAGCAGTGAACTACTTTGATGACGGCTAGGTAGGTTCAGGATCCATCAATACTACAGTACTCAACAAGTATCACACAAAACAAGCCGGGAACATGTTATGCCTTCTCAAAATCGTTCAGCTCTGTGACTTTCCAATTCAAAATCACACTGCACTAAAAATGTTTAAACACAGCTCACTTTTCACAAGAAAGGTCACTCCACATTACATCAAGTATTACTATTCCCTTACAGCATAGTTTTACACCACGTCTTTGAAACATCATATACCAAAACACACAGAGGCACATGAACAACAAAGAGGCACAAGAACAACAAAATCTAATTGCTTATTCCCAACAATTCTTTATCTATTCCATTAGGGGATAGGTCTAGATGGGAAAAGGGCAAAATGACAATAAGCATGCGTGGTGTTTATCTATTTCATTATACGCAATAGCTAGATGAAGAAAAGCAGGCATGATGCTCATCTATTCCACAAGCGGCAAAGGTTAATGAAGAAAAGCATCCATGGCGCTTGTCTACTCCACAATAAAGCACGGGCTAGATAAGGAAAAAGCACGTGCAGTGCTCACCTATTCCACAATGGGACCAGAGCTAGATGGAAAAAGGCATGTCTGGTGCTTATCTATCAGTCAGGGAATACAGAGCCACTATAGCAAACTTTTACAGAACGCTACAGTAGAATGCCTGTGATAGCAGCATGTTGACGGTGATGATTTGTTCGTTAATTGATCAATGTTTCTGTTTCCTGTATATTTTTGTGAATTGAAAAGTAAAGAACTTGTACTGGAAATTTCTCTCTCTCTCTCTCTTTCTCTCTCTCTCTCTCTCTCTCTCTCTCTCCACACCACACACACACACACACACACACACCTGCATAAAGGCTCCCTCAATCTGTCCAATGTCAATGGCAGGGTTCAGGGACTTGCCGACGTCCATGACGATGTCTGTGGACAAGACCTGATGGTCTCCCGTCAAACAATCCACCTCCACCATACTACAGCCACAACCATATGTGAAATAGAAGTACGGCTCTCCCCCACTCGCCAAACTGCAGCCACCTTCAAGCGGTCTAGTGACAGAGACAATAAAGTATTGGTAAGCAATAGCAGTCATCATCATCATGTGCCCTGACGCATGGCGTTGGCGATCATGACCCTCCATGTTAATGTATTCCTTGTCGCTGCAAGTACATCTTCCACCCTATCTGTCCTCAGCCACTCTGCAAGTCCGTCCAATATTTTCTTCTTGGGTCTACCTGATGTTCTCTTTCCCTCCAGCTTTACTGTTGTGATCTGGTGCTCTAATTACCCTTTCCTCATAAAATGGCCCATAAATGTTGCCTGTCTTTTCCTAATCTTCCTTATCAATTATCTTCTTGTGTCTGCCTGCAGCAAGACTGTCTTCTTTGTATTCTTTGCTGTCCATGGAACTCTCAACATTTTCTTAGAAACCACATTTTGCTTGCCTCAATCTTGTTCTGGCTTTGTGTGATGACTGTCCACGCCTCACAACCTTATAACAGTATCAGTTCTACATAACATTCAAGAACTCTCTTCCTGATGTTAATTGACAGGCATTTATTTGTAAGAACGCTTCTCACCTTCTTGAATGCTGTTTTGGCTTGGCCGACTCTACTAGCTATTTCTGATGTGCTTCTTCCGTCTGGTGAGATGACCGATCCCAGATATTTAAATTTATCAACCTGCCTCAAAGTTGTGCCATTTGCTGTTATTTTGCATGAGTGGATTTCATGTTATTTACTGAGACTTCAGTCTTCGTGCTATTGCATTTAACTCCAGCCCTTTATTTTTAACTTTCTATTTCTGTTATATTCACAAGGTTTTGTAGATCCCTTTCATTTTCTGCAATCAGCACGGTGTCATCTGCGTAACGAATGTTGTTTATCATTTTTCTTCCAACCTTTATCTCAAGGCGTTCTCCTAGGTTTCTCATGATGGTTTCGCTGTAAAGTGAAAACAAATCTGGTGACAGAACACAACCCTGCCTGATAGTAAAATGGTTATAATAATAATGATAGTGATATTCATAATGATAATAATATTCATAATGATAACAATTATAAATATCATCATCATTATCATACATAAATTAATAATAATAACAATAAAAAATAAAAATAACAATACATCGTTTTTGCATAGCGCTGTTCTTTAAACTCATTTCTTATTACGCATTTTACAAGACACGGAGTGTAATGTATAACAAAAGCATTATCACACCCACACACACACACACACACAATGAATGAATGACTACACAATCCTGCACGATTAGTAGTTTTTACGTGGAAGCTCATGTTGGTGGATACAATCCATGGTATTAACAATGGAAGGACTGGGTGAAGAAGCAAGTCTGTAACTGTGATTTGAAGTGCCAAAGTACGGACAGATCCCTTACATCAGCCATCAGTGAGTAAAGAGATGGTGCTATGACAATGAAATGTTATATCACTGGTAACCACAAATAAACTGATAAGTGACGATGGTGAAAAGTGCCGATATCGGGGACAATGAAATGTTATATCACTGGTAACCACAAATAAACTGATAAGTGACGATGATGAAAAGTGCCGATATCAGCAATCATGAAATGTTATATCACTGGTAACCACAAATAAACTGATAAGTGACGATGATGAAAAGCGCCGATATCGGGGATAATGAAATGTTATATCACTGGTAACCACAAATAAACTGATAAGTGACGATGATGAAAAGCACCGATATCGGGGATAATGAAATGTTATATCACTGGCAGCCGCAAATAAACTGATTATTGAACGGCGATAATGAAATGTTGTATCATTAGTAGCAGCAAATAAACTGATAAGTGAACGATGATGAAAAAGTGCTGATAGCAGCGATAATGAAATGTTATATCACTGGTAGCCGCAAATAAACTGATAAGTGAACGATGGTGAAAAGTGCTGATAGCAGCGATAATGAAATGTTATATCACTGGTAGCCGCAAATAAACTGATAAGTGAACGATGATGAAAAGTGCTGATAGCAGCGATAATGAAATGTTATATCACTGGTAGCCGCAAATAAACTGATAAGTGAACGGTGGTGAAAAGTGCCGATAGCAGCGATAATGAAATGTTGTAACACTAAAAGCTGCAAATAAACTGATAAGTGAACGGTGGTGAAAAGTGCCGATAGCAGCGATAATGAAATGTTGTAACACTAAGAGCTGCAAATAAACTGATAAGTGAACGGTGGTGAAAAGTGCTGATAGCAGCGATAATGAAATGTTGTAACACTAATAGCTGCAAATAAACTGATAAGTGAACGGTGGTGAAAAGTGCCGATAGCAGCGATAATGAAATGTTGTAACACTAAAAGCTGCAAATAAACTGATAAGTGAACGGTGGTGAAAAGTGCCGATAGCAGCGATAATGAAATGTTGTAACACTAATAGCTGCAAATAAACTGATAAGTGAACGGTGGTGAAAAGTGCCGATAGCAGCGATAATGAAATGTTGTAACACTAATAGCTGCAAATAAACTGATAAGTGAACGGTGGTGAAAAGTGCCGATAGCAGCGATAATGAAATGTTGTAACACTAATAGCTGCAAATAAACTGATAAGTGAACGGTGGTGAAAAGTGCCGATAGCAGCGATAATGAAATGTTGTAACACTAATAGCTGCAAATAAACTGATAAGTGAACGGTGGTGAAAAGTGCCGATAGCAGCGATAATGAAATGTTGTAACACTAATAGCTGCAAATAAACTGATAAGTGAACAGTGGTGAAAAGTGCCGATAGCAGCGATAATGAAATGTTGTAACACTAATAGCTGCAAATAAAGTGATAATTGAATGATGATGAAAAAGTGCCGATAGCAGCGATAAGGATAATAATAATGATTTTTTAAAAATTACAACACATCGCGAACTGCATGCAACAGATCGCCGTAGAAAAAAAAAGTAATAATGATAAAATCACAAAAGTCAAACTTTTAACAATCTGTTTAATGAATGCAGTGTACCCACTAATCAGAGTTTTCTAATATGGCAAAGGGGTTAGGACAACGGACTACAAACAATGAGGTTGAGGGTTCGAACCACCATCAGTACATGAAATTATTCTGGGATTTTTCAGCCCCAATTGGCTTCTTTCTAGAGTTAAGCATGCTGTCGGCTTATTGGAGAGACTGGGACTACACAGTCTCATCCACTCTATAGAGGGGTTACAACGGGTGTTGCTGAAATTTCCTGATCAAAACCACAGGTGTCTGTATTTCTCAGGCCTGGCTGACGTCTAAATATACTATGAAAGTAAGCGTTCAGTGCAGCCATATTACACAACTTCATGAAATCATCATCACTATCATACCCAGTCTCATCATCATTATCATCATAGTAACGCTATTTGGATGTGAAGCATGGACATGGGGAAAAAAGCTGCTGAAATGAAAATGAAGTCGACTGAAGTGTGATTCTACAGACGCCTACTGCGACTCAGTTGGACAAAAACGCAATCCAGACAAATTATTCTAGACGAGCTGAATACCACTCCACAACAGTTATCTGAAATCCACATACCTGGGACATACAATTAGAAACAATGAGTGTGACCTGATGAAAACAATACTCTAAGGAAAAATCGAGGACGAAGAGGAAGACAAACAGCATCATACATGGACAGCATTATGAAGATAACTGGGATGACGGCTGGCAAAGTTATAAAAAAGCGAGGACCAGACGAGGTGGAAAACGACAGTCAAGACTTCAATTGCAGCAGCTACCATCACAAGCAACGACACCAACATGTGACAGGTAATTAGTATTTGATTCATTATTATCTGTGCAGTTTTGAGATAAGAATTTTTATGTAGGCCTACCAAATTCTCTTCACTGTATAAATTTCGTTTCATGCCTGAATCCCGCCATCTGCCATCTTGCTGTACAAGCAGAGCAGTCTCAGGGAATTAGCTTAATCAAGGTTAGCTGTAAATGATATGACTCTAATTATGTTATACTGTGTTGTATGAACGCATGCATTTAATTTGTAGTGATGGGCGAAAGATGGTTGGGTTTTGTTATTCCATGTACTGAGCAGAAATATCTTGAGTCACAATTTGTTTTGGTGATGAAGGACAGAGCATAAAAGCTTTTTCACTGGCTAATAGACAGGACTGAATGCTTTTCTGTTGGATTTACATATGGTTATTTACGTTTAATATAGTGTTACTTTTGTAATTTCTGGTCGAAAACTAATTGCGCATATGCGAAAAGTTTGGATAAGAATGATGTAAAAAGATAACCTCGCTACTGATCCAGTTAGCTGTGCACGCATTCAAATTTATCGCAGATGAGCATGTTGACATTGCTTTTATCACAGAGACATGGCTTAACCCCCTTTGTCACGAACCTATACATGCTAGCCTCACTCCGAGTGGTTACAGGCTTGCTTCTTTCCATCGCTCATCCCGAGGTGGCGGTATCGCCATCCTCTACAACGACTCATTCCATTCCCGCCTATCTTTCTCGCAGTCTCTGCCTTTCTCCCATCCTTCTTTCGAGCACGTTGAAGTATCCTTCCAATCCACCCCTCACCCCATCACCTTCTCCTGTGTCTATCGACCCCCACCTAGCTCTGCCAACAAACTCACCACATCCACGTTTCTCTCTGACTTTGACCAATTGCTTGACCACTACTGCCTCTTACCTGGAAATCTCATCATTCTGGGTGACATCAATGTCCACTATGACAACACTCACCGTTATGACACAAGGCATATCATCAACTCTCTGTCCAATCACAATATGACTCAACACATTTCTGAACCAACCCATCAAAAAGGTCACATTCTTGACTGGATCATTTCTCGTGATCACCACAATTCCGCTACTGACAACTGCTTAGTTCTTTCTACCCGTCTAACTTCAGCCCTTCCATCTGACCACTCTGCAATTCTCTGTTCTCTCGACATTTCTCCTCCTTCCCGTACCATGCGCACAGTGACTCGACGCAATCTCAAATCTATCGACCTCTCCACATTTTCATCTGATGCCTCCCGTCTCCTTTCTGAAAAGTCACATAACCTTGCCGATGAATTCTATACTACTCTCCACCATCTTCTGGACACTCATGCTCCAGCCACAACCCGTCTTTTACCTGACCGCCCCCCTACCCCCTGGCTCACTCATGAGATCGCCTGTGCAAAACGTGCCCGCCGCAGAGCAGAGCGCCGCTGGCGCAAATCCAAACTCACTGTATACAGGCAACTTTTCCAAGCCTCTAAAACAAAAGTATCCACCCTCATTGCATCAGCAAAAACAAGCTATTTCCAAACCAAAATCCTGAATGCCTCTTCTTCAAAAGAACTCTTTACAACCATGAATCATCTCCTTGGCACACGAAAAGATTTACCTCTCCCAACAAAACATACAAATGAAGAACTCCCATCTGTATTCTCCAACTATTTCACCACCAAAATACAAACTCTTCGTGACAGGCTTGACAGGACACCCTGTCAACCATGCCCACCTGACCCTTCCTTCTCTGGCACACCTCTTACTACTTTTACCCCAGTCTCACAAGAAGAAATTCTCAACACAATCAGATCCATGTCGTTCAAAACCTGCGAACTGGATCCTCTTCCAGGTTCTCTCTACGCCGACTGTCTCCCTACTCTCCTCCCATTCATCACTGACATCATCAACACTTCTCTTCAAACTGGAACTGTCCCAGATTCTTTCAAGTCTGCTATTGTTCACCCTCTCCTCAAGAAACACAATTTAGACCCAAATGAACTGAAAAATTACGGCCTATCTCTAATCTCTCTTTCTTGTCAAAACTCCTTGAAAAAGTCGTCCTCAACCAGCTGAACTCTCACCTGTCTGCCAACAATCTCCTCAATCCTTTCCAGTCAGCCTACCGCCAGTGCCATAGCACTGAAACTGCCCTACTACACATTCTCAACAATCTCCTCCTTGCAACTGATACTGGCAAAGTCTCTCTCCTCACACTCCTTGATCTGTCTGCAGCCTTTGATACCATTGATCATGGTATTCTCCTTTCTAGACTTCATCATACTTTTGGCATCTCTGACATTGCTCTGTCTTGGTTCACTTCATACCTATCAAACAGAAAACAAACCGTTCTCATCAATGGCACTTACTCTCAACCTGCATACCTGACCTGTGGTGTTCCACAAGGATCTGTCCTTGGCCCTGTTCTTTTCACTCTTTACACCTCCCCCCTGTCCACCATCATCAACTCCCACTCTATAAAACACCACTTCTATGCTGATGACACCCAACTTCAAGACAGTGACTCACCTGATAATATACAGCGCCTGTTGACTCGCACCACTGAGTGTTACTCAGACATTAAGAACTGGATGACGTTCAACAAACTTCAGCTTAATGACGACAAGACAGAAGCTATCCTCATTGGCACCCGTCAGAAACTTTCTCAGCTGCCTCCTCTTTCTCTCCCATTATGTAACACATCAGTCCCAATTTCTGATTCAGCTAAAAACCTTGGTGTCTGCATTGACTCTACCCTCTCCATGAACAACTTTGTTTCTCAAACTGCCAGATCTTGCTACTATCATCTCCATCGTATAAGGCTGATCAGGAAGTATCTCTCTGTCGAAACAACTGCAAAACTCGTTCTCTCCTTCATAATGTCTGCATTGACTATTGCAATTCACTCCTGTCTGGTCTTCCTGCTTCCACCATTCACATCCTACAGCGCATTCAAAACAATGCTGTACGCCTTGTACTCAAAAAGAAAAAAGCTGACCACATATCTCCTCTCCTGGCACAACTTCACTGGCTCCCTGTATCAAAGCGCATACAGTACAAACTAGACACCATGTGCTACAAAAGCCTCAATAACGCAGCCCCCGATTACCTGTCAAGCCTACTTGAGATCTATCTTCCCTCACGTACCCTCCGCTCTGCCTCCGATCCTCTGACTTTTCGCTTTCCACGCACTAAGCTCAATACCTATGGTCCACGAGCCTTCTCTGTTTCTGGTCCACTCTCCTGGAACAAACTTCCTCTCTTAGTCCGTCAGCAACCTACTTTTGTCTCCTTCAAGTCCGCTCTCAAAACTCACCTTTTCTCCTCCGCATAAAATCCTAACCTCACTCACACCCCCCCCCCCCCCCTCTCTGCAGCCTGTCTCCGCTCGGAGGGGAATCACATGGTTATAATATATAATTGTATATGCTATGCTCTCTATAATTTTCCATTGCTTTTATTCTTGCTTTTATTGCTTTTATTCTTTCTCCCCATTTATAGCCATGCGTGTGTGTGAGTGTGTGTGTGTGTGTGTGTGTGTGTGTGTGTGTGTGTGTGTGTGCGTGCGTGCGTGCGTGTGTGTGCGTGTGTGCGTGCGTGCGTGCTTGCGTGTGTGTCTGCTTCAGCGCTTAGATTTGATTTTATCAAGATTTTGCGCTATATAAATATTGTAATTATTATTATTATTATTAATTCTCTGAAAGATACATTTTTTTTTATTCATGAATGAAGAAATGAATATTTTATAGCGCGTTTTAGTTTGGTAGTAAGTTGTTCGTCATGGTTGAAAGCTTATGGCGTTGATCAGGCAAGTTGGGAGTGGAATGATTTGTGATGTGATGGTATGTGGTTGCAGTTGATTTGAATACTTGTCAGTACAATACTTTCATAGATGGAAATTCTCTGTCTTTGTAAATAGTCATATTTTTTCCGCTGAATCTGTCTCACAAAACAAGAAAACACACAGTGAAAACAAGTACTATTCCAAAGTATTTTCATGCTTAAAGTAATTTGCATGCACAAACAAAACTTGTGCGTGGTTTTTACTAGCGTAAAGACTGAAGACAGTGGCAAAGTCTCTCACCAGTGAGAAAAAGCTGATGAAATGAAAATCAACTCAGCTGAAATGTGATTCTACAGACGCCTGTTCGTATGCAGTTCAGAAGACTCATGTTCTGTCACATTTGCTCTCAGGGTCATTGACTTTGGCTTTCTTTTGTTTGTTTAGAGTCAGAAAGAAATATATTACGCTTTGCTTACATACATTGTCTTCTGTTCGTATTCGTACCCTTGTCTGAGAGGAGTGGTTTACATTAAAAAAAAAAGGGGAGAGAGAGATTAAAAACGAAACCACACACAACACACACACACACACACACACACACACACACACACACACACACACTCACTTGAAAAATCCAGCTGCAGACAGGTGAACCCTCTCCAAGATGGCAGCACAAATCTGAAAGGAAAAGTGACTACATCATTTCTTGTTATGAACAATTAACTATGCCTATGTCAATATCAATACTAGAAACAGTTCACGAATATGAACGGCGCGATAGTCAAGCGGTCAAGCTCTGGATTTCCAGTCGGAAAGTCTGGGTTCGAACTTCTTCCTTGAGTACCTCCCGTCTGGTGGGTACAGTGACATCTTCTGACTACACGTACACATGTGTGCAACTATCAACGTCTGATCTCCACGGTACACATGTGTGCAGACCTATCAAGTCTGAATCTTCCACGATACACATGTGTGCAGACCTATCAACGTCTGATCTCCACGGTACACATGTGTGCAGACCTATCAACGTCTGATCTCCACGGTACACATGTTGCAGACCTATCAACACGTCGATCTCCACGGTACACATGTGTGCAGACCTATCAGCGTCTAAGACCCCTTTGTATGTATACGTACATCGAACGTCAAATATGCACATCAAAGATTGTGCAAGTCATGTCAGTGTTCGGTGGCTTAAGGAAACAAAAACACCCATCATGCACACCAACCAAAGATGAAGTATACAGACTGTGCAGCAACATACCGCCTGCACAGTGCGGGCGAAACACCGTGCGCACACCCATCTGAGAAAATCGGATGGCCATATACAAAAACTATCCAAACAAAGGCATAATTTTGGGACGAAAAACATACATTTATTAAAAATGTAGCAGTTTGCATATAAATCATTCGTTTACATCATGCAGTAATGAGTTCAGCATGCTGTTAATCTACTTGTTCAGTTGTTGCATCAAGAGATGAGCAAGTCGTTAGAAAGGTAACATTTTTCTTTCTTATACAATTGTCTTCACAGAGTAATTATATGTTTCATAGATGTACAGTGATATTTCTCATTTGTCTGTGCTGTGCCTGCCTTAGTTTCTTTAACAAGTAACATTTACGTGATTTCAGCAAACATATGGTCCAGCATTGTTTATATATTTCACACCCCTTCATGAGTGGCAATGGCCTAAATGAATAGAGGGATTTACAAGTAAATTCCCTTTCGGCTTTGCAGTGAGATAACCAGGTAATCCAGAAGAAAGAGACGGCCGGGCAGGAATCAGAGTTGAATATGGATCAATAGAGCGACCTGTTCCATCGCTGTCATGGTGGGGAAAAGAGAAACTACGTTGGCTGTAGCTGAACAAAAATTGCTGAGTGGCAGTCCTTGGTACAGCTGGTGTATATGAAGGCTGATGGATGTGGCTGGATGATCGCAGCCGCAGCTTTCCTTCTGTCTCTTGTCGGACCACCGCTGAGTTCATTTCTCTTCTGCAACGGCAATCAATACCTGTATGCACAGCCTCAGCCTGTTACCAGGCACTGCGATACGTACTGTTTCTTCCTAGGTATCCACATATAAATGGTCATTAATGGTGTCAAATGAATTACCACCTCTCCTCCATGGTTGTGGTTGTGTATACTTTGAAAGCATGTTCCATTTGAGTTCTGTGTGAAGTTCTGGGATGGCAGCCCTAGCGGTGTTGATGAGCAGACATCCTCTCTGCTAGGTATGGTAGATCCTTTTTAGTTTCAGGCGGACATCATTGCACACAATAAAATGGTCTGTGTTACAGTCAGCACTATGGAAGCTGCGTGTGAGAAGTACACTCGTAAGGGCAGCTCTTTTGGTGGTGATGATCATAGACAGCTGATGACAATGTCCAGACCTTGGGCATTTCCAGAATTTATGACAAGGCTCTGTCTTGAAGAAGCACACATATACACACATGCACACACAAACTAACAAAAGTGCGCATACATGCACAAACACACACACACACACAATACACACACACACTCACACAAACACAGAAGCACACAGAAACACACAGAACATACCAGTTCCTCCCAGCTGTGTTTTGGATGCTGAGCCCGTATGGGCTTCAGTCGTTGTAACAGAATGTTGCAGGCATCCTGCCCATAAAATTCATTGTTTAGAAAATCAAATCTTAATTCTCATGCACATATTCCTAAGATCACACTCGCACAAAAATACAACCCCTAAGTATGCGATAAGAATGTAACTATAACAAAGACAAAATAATGTGACAACCGTTACAATGTCCAGTATATTTTCATAAAAAGAGAATAAATGCCCGGTACAGCACTGCCAAGTAAAGTAAATATGGATAGTTTGTTACCACCGAAAGAGACGGAAAGCACGGTTGTCCCCGTGTGATGGCACAGAGATATAAAGACAAAGACAGGCACACAAAACAAACCTTTATTTGACAAAATAAATGATGTGACCTAAACTAGAAAACGTAACAAAGATCTTTCACACACACACACACACACACAAAATTAATAACCAAAGAAAGAAACAAATAAATAAGCAAATAGACAAATGAATGAATGAATGAAAAGAAATGGGAAAAAAGACTGCTAAGGGCTGGGTAGCAGCCTAGGAGACCCCCCCCCCCCCTCTCCTTAGAGCCCTCTGTCAGTATTTAGGTCTTTCAATGAGATGATCATATGCTCCCAACGTAGGAGACACCTCTCTCCTCTTGTTATCACAGGAGGCAGATCTAACAAGTTATACACACACCATCGTGTCGAATAAAAGATCTTTTTTGTTTGCTTGTTTTTTTCTTTTGGATTGTTAGTGCTGTTGCTAGGGAAATAACCCTGGTTTCCCTCTTTTGAAGCTGTGACAATATACTCACATTTACTTTGCCAGTGTATGTTGTAAAACTGATTCTAGACAGAACCACGCGTTAAAAATAAAGGGGGGGAGGGGAACTAAGGAAAAATACTCGTACAAGTATGCACATGCATATGCGCATGCACACACACACACACACACACACACACACACACACACACACACACACACACACACACACACACACACACACACACACACATGAATTTTTAAAAAAAAGGAAATAACAGCTGCGTCTTGAGCTATTCCACCGTGGTGTACATGTACTCATACCAGTACGGCTGCACCATACAAATCGGAAGACATGCTGGCAGCGGTGGCGGTGGTGTTGGGCACGACGCTGGTGGAGGTGTCAGTGACCTGAATCTTGGACAGAGGGATGCCCAGTGCCTGACTGGCCACCTGTTGTAAGGCAGATATCATAATAGAGAATAGAGTGTGTGGCTTTGTGGTTAAAGCACCTGCCTAGTACCCGAGAAACCCGGGTTCAAATCACAGATCAGACAGATTTTTCCCTCTACCCTTCACCCCTACTCCATAAGCTTTTAAGCGCTTGTCGTACTCGAGGTCCTGTGTGCTGCACACACTTATCACGCAGTGAAGATCCCCCAGCAACAAAGGAATTATCCGTGGCAAAATTCTATAGAAAAATTCACGTCCATAAGTAGACAGAAATACACGAGTACAGAAAAAAGAAAAAAATGGGTGGCGTTGCACCGTACATGTTCTCTCATGGGAAAGCCCGAGTTTCACACCGTAAATTCATAAGAAAAAAAAAAGAGAAAAAAAATGAGGAGAAGAAGACAAAAACAGCTCAATAGATATATTTCATTATGTGTAAGTCACACAAGTGGATGTGTGTGTGCGTGTGTGTGTGTTTTGTGTGTTTTGTGTGTGTGTGTGTGTGTGTGTGTGTGTGTGTTGTGTGTGTGTGTGTGTGTGTGTGTGTGTGTGTGTGTGTGTGTGTGTGTGTGTGAGTGTGTCTATGTGTGTGTACGTGTGTGTAAGTGCGCGGGCGTGCGGAGACAGCAAGCCAAGATCAAAGTGCTTAACGCCATTCTGCAGGAAATTCTTTTCGCACATAACTGCACTGGCCACAAACTCGCACTAAGATATACAGCTTGGTAACCTGCTGTGGCTTTCAAAAGCTTCGGCCTTACAGTTCGCCTGAGTACGACAGAGGCAATGTCTGAGCGAACACCATCCTGGACTTCTGGCACTTCACCATCTCCAGTTGTCATCAAGAACCAGGAAATCACTACAGTAGACAAATTCTGCTACTTAATCATCATCATCATGTACCCTGCCGCATGGCGTTGGCGATCATGGCCCTCCAATCGAATCGATCCCTTGTCACTACAAGTACATCTTTCACCCTCTCTGTCCTCAGCCACTCTGCAAGTCCATCCAATATTTTCACCCTGGGTCTACCTTGTGCTCTTTTTCCCTCCAGTTTTTCTGTTGCGACCAGGTGCTCTAATTTCTCTTGCCTCATTAAATGTCTTATAAATGTTTCTTCTCTTTTCCTGATCTCCTTCTTTAATGTTCTTTATGCCACTTGATACAGAGCAGCAATGGATCTCTTGATACTGAGGTGAAGGTGTACATTTCCGAGGCCAACTCTGTGTTCGGAAAGCTAAAAGATGGTGGCAGTACTATGGGATCAGGCTGGCCACAAAGACTGCTCTGAACATATGTACAGAGCACTAATCCTGAGCGCTCTGCTATGAGACCTGGACTATCTACTGACAACACATTCTGCAGTCGGAATGGTTCCAGCAAATATGACTGTGCAAGATCTACATCATGCGGCAAGACCTGGTGTCCAACCTTCAAGTTCTGACGACGTCTGGCTTGCCAAGCATTGAGTGCCTACTCATCAAATGCCAGTTTCACTGGACAGAAAGTTGACCACATGGAAGACAACCTCATCCCACAGTTGGTTTTGCACGGACAACTGGAGCAAGGACGCTGTAACCAAGGAAGACCACTACAGCGATACCAGGATGCTCTGAAGTTAACATCAGATGCGGAAAGACATTGTCTTTAACAATATTGTGACTGGCCCGCCTCTGCATGAACTTCCGGTCAACCTGAGCCTGCCGCTAATAAAGAACCAGTAGTTGTAAAAAAAAAACCAACTCTCCAGCAGGCCTGAATGAAGTCCAATTGTCACCAAAATTTGTGTACTTAATGAAAAAAGGATGCTGATTTTAGCTGTACTATTCATAAAGCTATTACTTAAATATTTTTTAGACGCCATCCAGTTCTGTACCATATATCACCGAAACGACTTTTAGCGTGGCCCGGCAGTAGGTGAAGCTCGGCGTTC
The DNA here is from genome assembly GCA_030674185.1 of Monoplex corrugatus. Classification (NCBI taxonomy): domain Eukaryota; kingdom Metazoa; phylum Mollusca; class Gastropoda; order Littorinimorpha; family Ranellidae; genus Monoplex; species Monoplex corrugatus. Next base: position 23,602,057 of record JAPXFY010000012.1, read on the forward strand.
ACGATTATAGTCGCGGCTCGTCACGGATGTGTTAATAGAGCAAGCTGGTGACAGCAGTGCACACGAAGTACAATCACATTTGAACAGTGCAGAAGAGTTACTATTCAACAGAAGAGGGACCAGTGGAAGTAGAACCCAGGTGCAAGGATTCTTTCCCATGTAGTGCCTTCAGGGGAACAAGTGCTTCCAGGGTCGGTCTTGTATTCAACATGAAGACCCACATCGGATACTAAAGACCAGTATGCCTAAACATCCGCTGGATCCACGAATAACTAGTACAACAGGCACTTACTCATGAAGTTCTGCGATCTGGACGAACTAATGACATCACGATGTTGTACCAATTTCTCAATGCTTATGACACCAGCAAAACACGCGATCAAAGAAAAGTGGAGGAGTTTGCGCGTGTGTTGGAGGATTCTCTCCCTGGCCCACCCACTGCAAATGCCAAGACCGATGGGAACACTTCAGAGATGCTGTCTACAATGCCGCCATGTCTACATTTGGCAAAAAGACCAGCAAGTCAGCTGATTGGTTCGAAGCCCACTCAGAAGAAATGACACCAGTCATCGAGGCCAAGAGAAACGCCTTGACAGCATACAAAACCAATCCCAGTGAGTAGAACCTCCAGGTTCTCCGTGCTGCTCGCAGCAAAGTCGAGCAGTGTGCCAGACAATGCGCCAATGACTATTGGCTTCAGCTCTGCTCCCAGATTCAGACTGCGGCTGACACAGGCAACATCAAGGCGATGTATGACGGCATCAAGCAGGCATTGGGCCCAACGCAAAAGAAAACTGCCCCATTGAAATTAGCTACAGGGGAGGTGATTCAAGACAGAGAACAACAGATGGAGCGCTGGGTAGAACACTACACTGAGCTATATGCAAGGGAAAATGTAGTCACAGAAGACGCCCTGAATGCCATAGAGTGCCTACCAGAGCTGGAAGAGCTTGACAGAGAACCAACCATAGATGAGCTCAGCGAAGCCCTGGACTCTCTTGCCTCTGGCAAGGCACCAGGGAAAGACGGTATTCCCGCCGAAGTACTGAAGTGCTGCAAAGAGACACTCATCACCGAGTTGCATGAAATCCTCTGCCTCTGTTGGAGCGAAGGCGAAGTACCACAAGACATGAGGGATGCTAACGTCGTCACACTGTACAAAAACAAAGGTGACAGAAGCGATTGCAATAATTATCGCGGCATATCCCTCCTCAGTATAGTTGGGAAAGTCTTTGCACGAGTAGTACTGAAGAGGCTCCGGGTACTCGCAGAGCAAGTCTACCCTAAATCGCAGTGCGGGTTCCGTGCCAACAGATCCACTATAGACATGATCTTCTCCCTCAAACAACTTCAGGAGAAATGTAGGGAGCAAAGGCAGCCACTCTTCGTTGCCTTCATAGACCTCACAAAGGCCTTCGATCTGGTCAGTAGGGATGGCCTCTTCAAAATCCTTCCCAAGATTGGATGTCCACCCAAACTTCTCAGCATCATCAGATCCTTCCACGAAGACATGAAAGGCACCGTCGTCTTTGACAGCTCAACATCAGCTGCCTTCAACATACGGAGCGGAGTGAAACAGGGTTGCGTCCTGGCTCCCACCCTGTTTGGAATTTTCTTTGCTGTGATGCTGAAACACGCATTCGGTCCTGCAGTTGAAGGTATCTACCTCCGAACCAGGACAGACGGTAAGCTATTCAACCTCTCCAGACTAAGAGCCAAGACTAAAGTCCAGCTGAGGTGCCTGCGTGACTTCATCTTTGCAGACGACGCAGCAGTAACTGCCCACTCAGCTGAGGGCCTACAGCAGCTCATGACTCGCTTCAGCGATGCCTGCCAAGACTTCGGTCTTACCATAAGCTTGAAGAAAACACAGGTCATGGGACAGGATGTTGACTCTCCCCCAGCCATCAGCATCAATGACCATGAACTGGATGTCGTCCATGACTTTGTTTATCTGGGCTCAACAATCTCAGACACCCTCTCACTTGACACAGAGCTCAACAGGCACATCGGCAAGGCAGCTACCACCATGACCAGACTGACAAAGAAAGCATGGAACAACAGGAAGCTGACTGAGCACACAAAAATCCAGCTCTACAGAGCCTGCGTTGTGAGCACCCTCCTGTATGGCAGCGAGTCCTGGACTTTGCGTGCCCGACAAGAGCAAAAGCTCAATGCTTTTCACATGCGTAGCCTCCGACGCATTCTAAACATCACCTAGCAGGACAAGGTCCCAAACAACACTGTCCTGGAAAGAGCTGGATGCACCAGCATGTACACGCTGCTGAAACAGAGACGTATGCGCTGGCTTGGCCATGCCGTGCACATGGACGACGGACGGATCCCTAAAGACCTCCTCTACGGAGAACTGGTGCAGGGAAATTCGAAAACGTCCCACAGGCAGACCACAGCTGCGATTCAAAGACGTGTGCAAGAGGGACCTAAAAGCCTTGAACATTGACAAGGACAACTGGGAAGCAACAGCCCTCGAACGGTCGGCCTGGAGACAGACTGTGCAGAAAGGTCTCTCCAAGTTCGAAGAGACACTCGCTCAGCAGCACGAGGAAAAGAGAACGAGAAGAAAGGCTGCAGCCCAGGCAGACAGACCAGCGTCAGATTTCATCTGTGCCCTCTGCCACAGGGACTGTCATTCCCGCGTCGGACTGGCCAGCCACACCCGACGCTGCACCAGAATAAACACCCAGAGCGCAACTCCATAGTCTTCTGAGACTGAAGGACGCCTATGACTATGATGATGACACAACAAATCATTAGATTCTACAAAACCATTTCTGTTCTTTACAACAAAATGTCTATTAAGAGTGATAGGTCTTCTTTCAACAGCACTGGCCCTCCGCCGGGGCATCTTTTTTCAAGGATACTTTCAAAATTTAAAACACTGGAGATATGTTCCCGTCAAATGTCATTATTTTTAAGTGGCATAGACAATTCCCATCCAGTCGAACCAAATCGAAAGACAATGATTGTTGTGGTAGACTGGCAACGACTGTTACTCCAGAAAACATCTCTATGGTGGAGTCTCTTGTTAAGGAGGAATCCAGAATCACCTACACTGAATTATAGGATACAACGAATATTTCATCGAAAAAGTGTCTGCCTTGGTGTGAGGAAACGTTGCGCCCGTTGGGTGCCCCATAACCTGAGTGAAGAAGATGAGCAGATTAGGGTGGACTGGTGCAGCCATATGCTAGGACATTTTGAAGGATGGAGGTCACCTTGCATTCAGAACATCGTAACAGGAGACGAAACGTGGATACACCAGCATGTCTCCAAGATGAAACAACAATCGGCAGTGTGGGTCTTCCCGGGTGAGAACTATTCTTTGAAATTCAAAGCAAACAGAAATGCTTCAGACAAATCGTGTTGTTTTTCTCTGCAAAACCCAGACACGTAGTTATCATAACTTGAGGACAAGCAGACGGTTACAGCTGACCGATACGTCATCCACTGTTTGTCTGAAGTCTTTCAGGCATAGTGCAACAACGTCCCCAAACAGGTATCCAATGTTTACTGCTCCATTATGACGATACCAGCGCGCACATAGCAGCTACAACTCTGGATTTTCTTGCAGAAAATAATGTTCAGCTGAACAGCCACCCACAATATCCCCTTCCCTCCCAACTTCATTCCCTGTTGCTGGTTTTTGTTCTTTTTTTGTCAAGCAGCAGTTGAAGAGAAAGCAGTTTCAAAACACACAAAATGCTCGAGTATTCTATGAGTGTCATTTTGGACCTACCCCAGTCAACGTGGTCGAGTGTCATAAAGAGTTAGTTTGAGAAGATGGCAGAGAAGATGGACAAAGTACCGGCTATGTGCAGACCTCATGGTAGTAGTCAGAATAACTATATGCTTTCCTTGAAAGTCAGGTCGGAGAACTTACTGAATGTCCCTCGTATAAGTGGTATAACGTTAGTACAGCAAGAATGATTTTTTACTAATAAGATTGTGTACACTTTGTACTTTTACTATGAATGGTACATGAATTGTTTAATATGTATTTCTGATTTGTAAATAGGAATCGGATTTTTTTCTATGTTTAATTTCCTTCTAAAATTACGAAAAAAAATCGTAAATCTTTAACATCAACAGGGATAAAAACAAACCTGCATGACTTTGACGTGAAGGCCCTGTCCCATTTCAACCCCTCCATGTGTGATCAGAACAGTTCCATCTTGGTAAATGTTCACCAGTGCTGCCCCCTGATAGAACACACACACACACATACACACACACACACAACACACACACACACCACACACACACATACACAGTGATCACACAAACACACACACACACAAAAGAATGATCAGAACTGTTCCATCTTGGTAGATATTCACCAGTGCTGTCCCCTGATAGAACACACACACACACACACCACACACACACACACACACACACACACACACACACACACACACACACACAAAGTGATCAGAACTGTTCCATCTTGGTAGATGTTCACCAGCGCTGCCCCCTGATAGAACACACACACACACACACACACACACACACACACACACACACACACACACACACACACACACACATACGCACACAAAGAATGATCAGAACTGTTCCATCTTGGCAGATGTTCACCAGTGCTGCCCCCTGATAGAGCGCGCGTGCCTGTGAGGTATGGTTGTAGTAACACTATTGAAACCTGTGAGGCATGGTTGTAGTCACAATATTGAAACCTGTGAGGTATGACTGTAGTCACATTATTGAATCCTGTCAGGTATGGCTATAGTCATACTATTGAAACCTGTGAGGTATGGCTGTAGTCACACTATTGAAACCTGTGAGGTATGGCTGTAGTCACACTATTGAAACCTGTCAGGTATGGCTGTAGTCACACTATTGAAACTGTGAGGTATGGCTGTAGTCACACCACTGAAACCTAGGAGGTATGACTGTAGTAACACTATTGAAACCTATGAGGAATGGCTGTAGTCACACTATTGAAACCTGTGAGGTATGGCTGTAGTCACACTATTGAAACCTGTGAGGTATGGTTGTAGTAACACTATTGAAACCTAAGAGGTATGGCTGTAGTCACACTATTGAAACCTGTGAGGTATGGCTTTGTCACACTATTGAAACCTATGAGGTATGGCTATAGTCACACTATTGAAACCTATGAGGTATGGCTGTAGTCACACTATTGAAACCTGTGAGGTATGACTGTAGTCACACTATTGAAACCTATGAGGTATGGCTGTAGTCACACTAATGAAACCTGTGAGGTTTGACTGTAGTCACACTATTGAAACCTGTGAGGTATGGCTGTAGTCACACTACTGAAACCTGTGAGGTATGGCTGTAGTCACACTATTGAAACCTATGAGGTATGGCTGTAGTCACACTATTGAAATCTAGGAGGTATGGCTGTAGTCACACTATTGAAACCTATGAGGTATGGCTGTAGTCACACTATTGAAGTCTAGGAGGTATGACTGTAGTCACACTATTGAAACCTATGAGGTATGGCTGTAGTCACACTATTGAAATCTAGGAGGTATGACTGTAGTCACACTATTGAAACCTGTGAGGTATGGCTGTAGTCACACTATTGAAATCTAGGAGGTATGACTGTAGTCACACTATTGAAACCTGTGAGGTATGACTGTAGTCACACTACTGAAACCTGACAGAAATCTAGGTGAAATTTGGGCAGGTTCCGGCCAAAACTAGAGCGATCGTGAGCTGGTCTGTTAATTAAGTGGACGTGGGTGCCACCTGGAGGCATCTTTGGACATGCGTCTTAATGAAATCTGGGCAGGTTCCAGCCAAAAATAGAGCGATTGTGTGCAACACTACCTTAGTTGGTTGGATATGAAAAACGTATGACGCTAAACTGTATGTGCCAGCAAGGTCTTGAAATGGGAAGGGCCTGGATATTTATGAAACATTAAATGATTAAGCTGGTGCCATCAGAATGACTGGACCGTTCAGACAGGAAGCGAACAGGCCAGTTCTTATGTTGCAGGTTGGGATTGAACTCACGATATCAGGCCTGAAGTCCACGGCTCTATCAACAGAGCCAAAACAGCCCACATAACAACTGAATTTTTGTAAGAGTTCCAGTTTCTCAAGACAGCATATACACTGTCGATATAAATTCCATATGTGCTGACACCTTATGATGGTGAAGATCCAAAATGATCGTGGCATAAGCCTTGAGTCTGCACATAAGCCCTAGATATTGGCAAGGTCTTCAAGTCCTACCTAGCGTGCGGGTTTATGTTACCTTTGTATTAGTCTCTCACTGGAACAACCTAGGCTACACTATAGTGACATTACATCTCTATCTGCAATGTTAAATTAAAAAAAAGCCAACCAACCAGCCAGCCAGCCTGCCAAGTAACCAACAAAGCAAACAACTAACCAAACAAACAAAAAGTGGGAACGGATGAAAACACATCCAGCCACCCCTCCCCAAGTACTTTGCCACCCAACTACACTATTTATCACTACATCTCCACATTACCCACTGCCTGTCCTTCATCCGAGATGAACAGAGAGAGAGAGAGAGAGAGAGAGAGTGAGAGAGAGACGCACAAACACATACA
>JAPXFY010000012.1:23611146-23619949 GCA_030674185.1 Monoplex corrugatus
TCGAAATTAGGAAGGCGGACAAACCAGCCACTCAAATCATACGCCAGCGATAGCGTTTTCCAGCTACCCAAAGAGAAAAGTCAAGCGCGAAGGAACAAAAAGATATAAGATTACAAAAGGCTGAAAACAGAAATAAGAACCAAAATCAGAAGAGATACGAAAGCATGAATAGAAGAAGAACGCCAAAAATCACACAGGCAAATGTTCAGAGAAAAGCAAAAGAAATATTTCAGCAATAAGAAAGACGAAATCCACAAAATTTCAAGGAAAAAAATCAAAGCATAGACAGTAAAGAAGGTGAAACGTTAACAGACATATTCTATCAAGATGGCATGAGTACAGCAAAGAACATTTTTACAACAAAACACAAAAACTGCCAAAAGATATTCCCTGCCTTGATTTTCAAGAATTGGAACCAAAACCTCTTGTCAACGAGGCCAGAGCAGCAATAAATCAACTCAAATTTGGAAAATCACCTGGACTGGACAACTTGCCAGGCGAGCTGTTAAAGAACACTGGAGAAGCAGGTGTAACTGCCTTACGTCATCTATGTACAAGAATATGCGAATCATGTCAATGGCCCGATGACTGGAAGCTAAATAATTTGTCATGCTACATAAAAATGGGTACGCGGGGTAGCGTCCTGGAGGGTTTAAATGAACGGAGCTAGTGACACAAAAGCGGCTAGAAAATCAGGCAGAAAAAGTATAGAATTTGGTGAAATATAAGGAAGTAGTGACACAAAAGCGGCTAGAAAATCAGGCAGAAAAAGTATAGAATTTGGTGAAATATAAGGAAGTAGTGACACAAAAGCGGCTAGAAAATCAGGCAGAAAAAGTATAGAATTTGGTGAAATATAAGGAAGTAGTGACGCAAAAGCGGCTAGAAAATCAGGCAGAAAAAGTATAGAATTTGGTGAAATATAAGGAAGTAGTGACGCAAAAGCGGCTAGAAAATCAGGCAGAAAAAGTAAAGAATTTGGTGAAATATAAGGAAGCAGTGACGCAAAAGCGGCTAGAAAATCAGGCAGAAAAAGTATAGAATTTGATGAAATATAAAGATAACTATAAGCATAAAGATAAGAACTGTCTTTTAAGATGCCTAGACAATACACAAAAATGTATGACAAGAGATCATTCACCCATAAAGCTGCTGTCGTCGTCTGGAAGTTTGTTCCACTGATAAGCCATGATGCCCCTTCTTCCCTGTTGCCAAAACCCAGTTAAAACACATTTATTTCAGCTAGTCTTCTCCAACGAATTACTCAATACTATAATAATTATAATAATAATTACAATATTTATATAGCGCAAAATCTTGATAAAATCAAATCTAAGCGCTGAAGCAGACACACACGCAAGCACGCACGCACGCACGCACGCACACACACGCACGCACACACACACACACACACACACACACACACACACACGCATGGCTATAAATGGGAGAAAGAATAAAAGCAATAAAAGCAGAATAAAAGCAATGGAAAATTATAGAGAGCATAGCATATACAATTATATATTATAACCATGTGATTCCCCTCCGAGCGGAGACAGGCTGCAGAGGGGGGGGGGGGAGGGGGGGGGTTGAGTGAGGTTAGGATTTTATGCGGAGGAGAAAAGGTGAGTTTTGAGAGCGGACTTGAAGGAGACAAAAGTAGGTTGCTGACGGACTGAGAGAGGAAGTTTGTTCCAGGAGAGTGGACCAGAAACAGAGAAGGCTCATGGACCATAGGTATTGAGCTTAGTGCGTGGAAAGCGAAAAGTCAGAGGATCGGAGGCAGAGCGGAGGGTACGTGAGGGAACATAGATCTCAAGTAGGCTTGACAGGTGATCGGGGGCTGCGTTATTGAGGCTTTTGTAGCACATGGTGTCTAGTTTGTACTGTATGCGCTTTGATACAGGGAGCCAGTGAAGTTGTGCCAGAAGAGGAGATATGTGGTCAGCTTTTTTCTTTTTGAGTACAAGGCGTACAGCATTGTTTTGAATACTAAAGAAGAACTGTGACTGTGTCATGTAGATCTGGATTTTGGAAACTAAGGTTGTGTGTTTTTGTGTTGTTACTGTTGTTGTTCTTGTTGGTGGTGGTGATGATGGTGGTGATGGTGCGGTGGTGGTGATTGGTGGTGGTGATTGGGGGGTGTGGGGGTGTGGGGGTGTGTGTGTGTGTGTGTGTGTGTGTGTGTGTGTGTGTGTGTGTGTGTGTGTGTGTGTGTGTGTGTGTGTGTGGTGTGTGTTTGTGTGTGAAACACGCAATATCTAAGTCACTATTTTGTGTATTGTTTTCTACATTAACATTGTAGAAAACAATATACCAAAATATTGACTCAGAAGATTTAGATGCTGGAAGACTATCTGAATCATAATGGTTATTGTTATCATTTATAAATCAACTAATGTCGTCCTAAAAGACATGGGACTTGGAAATAACTTTTGCTGTTAGTTTTGTTAAGAAGTCAGAGACAGATTTAAAAGTCAGAGACAACATCGATCATATATTTTCCAAATGTGTATGTACTAAACGATTCTGGGTAAGAATCGAAAAGTCGTTGAAATCAGAAGTATATATATATATGCAGATATCAAACTAACTAAAAAAATTAGTACTGTTCTGCGCTGATGAAAATATGCACTCAGATTCGGTATCTGATTCTTGGAAAATATACAATTACAAGTACAAATTTGAAAATATTGCCTAACATAACCTCTGTATGGATAAGCAGATTGCAAAATTGAAGTGGAGCTTGCGTGGTTTTAAAAACGCGGATTGGTTAGTTGTTCTGTTGGTGCCATGGATTCAAGACCTGGTGTCTTCAGTTTTGTCCGAGCCAGCAACATAACGTTGGACATGTTCGCTGCCCATCTTGATATTTCAATCATTCTGGTTGTGTCAACGTAATGCTTTATAGCTCTCCTCCCCATTTCAAGGCCTAGCCAGCACATAGGGTTTTCTGCAAGCTCAACAAGTCTGCCGGAGTGCATACGGAATTGTTTGAATGCGATGGAACCCTCTTGAACAAACTCCAAACAAACTCTAAAGTGAAGTAGCTGCACATTTATCATTGATTACACCAGACGTTTGATACTAATCTCTATTTATGTATGGTACATATGACGTGACTTATGTTCTGGAATGATAAACAAACTACGCTTGTATGTCACTATCTATTTTTTCATGATTCTGGTTGGTAATTCTGTTTCCTGGGAATCTAATGACCTATTGTAGATTTGTAGATATGATCATGATGTTAATTTTTTCCGTCTTCTCACTGTTATCATAATGATATGTTGCTTTCATCACCTTTTCGGGATATGTTGTCTATGTGTACCACGCTAAAAAAAAAAAAGCAAAACATAACCTTACCTGTTGAAAAGATCCACTTCTTTGCGTCGTTGGGCAAATTTGCCTTGCACCATAACGTCCTCCCAACAGCGCCGTACAGTACAGTTCGTCAAAGTCATTCTGGAAAATGAACGGTCACCCTCCTTGTACAGGTTGGCTTCCCGAATCTGTGTGAAACAAAAATGTGCCATCATGTGACCCAACATGCTGGAGGTATGCGATAGAAAAAGCAGGTAAGTCAGAGAGCAGCGAGTTGCAATAATGGGTATGAAATAAGATAAGAGAAGTCGGGCGTTCAGATGCTGCCGAAGCTAAAACATAACGACAAACAGAACTGAAACGTCATAACTGACAGGTTTGAGTGATAAATTTCTGCGTGATGAGTTGAGGATCGAGATCAACGCCAAGGTTCTTGCCTGAAACAGAAAGTACAGTTATGTTGTCCTCTAGTCGGATCGAGCAAATCTTTACACAGTGGAAAGCTGGTGCTTGATGCCAATGGGCGTTGCTTTAGTCTTATCTCCATTCAACTGTAGCTTATTTAGTATCATCCAGCTCTGGATCTCAACATGACAGTCAAAAGCTTTGGAGAGAAGGGTTGAAAGATTTTCAGGAGATGCACTGTTGTAGAGCTAGGAGTTATCAGCATAAAAATTATGTTTGATATTGTACTGACTGATGACACTGGCGAGTGGTGATGTGAGAGTATGAAGAGGACTGGCCCAAATGCAGACCCTCGGACAACCACACATGCAGATTAAACTGGCTTGGACTTCGAGTCATTTATCATGAATATCTGAAACGGTCGGACAGCTATGACAAAGAAACTAAGAAAGAGCACTACCTCGGATTCCAAATATGTGTTTCAATCCCGAGAGAAGGATGGTATGGTTAATAGTGTCAAAGGCAGCAGAAAGATCTACAAGAATAACGTAGGGAAAATTCGACCACAGTCAGTTAAAAGCAACAAACCATTCATAATGTGAACGAGAGCAGTGTCGGTGCTGTGATGAGAATGGTAAGCTGACTGAAAAAGATGATAAAGATTGTCGGCTGAGATATGATTATTCAGCTGCTTCAAAGCCATTTTCTCAAGAAACTTGGAAAGGAATGGCAAGCTGAAGACAGGATAGTTATAGCGCAAAATCTTGATAAAATCAAATCTAAGCGCTAAAACAGACACACACGCACGCACGCACACACACGCACGCACGCACGCACGCACAACACACACACACACACACGCACACGGCTATAAATAGGGAGAAAGAATAAAAGCAATGGAAAATTATAGAGAGCATATTATATACAATTATATATTACAATGTGATTCCCCTCCGAGTGGAGACAGGCTGCAGAGGGGATTGAGTGAGGTCAGGATTTTAGGCAGAGGAGAAAAGGTGAGTTTTGAGAGCGGACTTGAAGGAGACAAAAGTAGGTTGCTGACGGACTGAGAGAGGAAGTTTGTTCCAGGAAAGTGGACCAGAAACAGAGAAGGCTCGTGGACATAGGTATTGAGCTTAGTGCGTGGAAAGCGAAAAGTCAGAGGATCGGAGGCAGAGCGGAGGGTACGTGAGGGAACATAGATCTCAAGTAGGCTTGACAGGTAATCGGGGGCTGCGTTATTGAGGCTTTTGTAGCACATGGTGTCTAGTTTGTACTGTATGTGCTTTGATACAGGGAGCCAGTAAAGTTGTGCCAGGAGAGGAGATATCGCCTAGTTCAACCACAGCTATCGTTGTTCCACATCCACTTGAGACCTCAGCCGGGCACACTCGTGGTCTGACCAGACCGACGGAGCCATCAGATCTCCTTTTGTCAACGTTTTCACATTGTAACGGACACATAAGTCAAGTAGGTAAGACGTCAGACTTCTAGTAGGAAGGTCGTCTGGGTACCTTCTGCTTAGAGGGTAAAGGGTGAATTTTTTTTCAGATCTCGCAGGTCAACATGCGTGCGGACCTGTTAGTGCGTAGTCCCCTTCGTACGCAGATCAGCAAATATGTACGTTAGAGATCCACGTCAGCGACTTATAGTTTATGGAGCAAATAAAAACACTCAACATGTATGCCCACTAAAAATGGAGTATGGAGACTGTACAGCAACATACCGCCCCCACAATCTGGACAAAACAACGTGCATACACACATCCGAGAAAGTCAGGACGCTAAAAAAAAAAGTCTAATTAAGCATTATCGTTTTGTTCGTGTGTTTCACAATCACCTTCTCTGGCATCACACCCAACTGGGCAGCAGCCTGGATCAAGGCCGTTTCTATGACGATGATGGCTTGGGGCGTTCCGAAGCCCCTGAAAGCGGTGCATGACGGGATGTTGGTACGACACAGGCGGGAAACCACTCGCATGTTGGGGATGTGGTAAGCAGAGTCAGCCTCCAGCACTGCTTTTTCTGCTACCTACATAACAAACAAACACACGTTTCTATTTGACTATCTTTCTGACGGATGTTTGGAGTACGGAATTCGTTCAAGACGGATTCATCGAACTCGGACAATTCCATATGTGCTCTATCCAAATCTGCCCGCAATTATATGGCATATCCCTGAGCCTGCTCAAAACTGTATGCGCTGGCAGGGTAAAAAAAAAGATTATACGACCACAACATGATTCCAACACAGAACCCCCTGACCTAGAGTCAGACACACTACCATTGAGCCACAAAGTCCACAATAACAGACGTGGTTTACCCAAGGTTTGAACCCACAATCCCTGAGTTATGAGCATGGCGCTCTAACAAATGAACTGACCAGCCATTTTTTCTGAATGAAACAATTACGGAAAGATCATTGGCTGACGCTTTTCAAATATTTTTTCAAACTTGCTGGTACTAATCTACTTCTCTGCATAGAATTACAAATACTGAAAAAGAAATACATGATAACATTTGCCAAGAAGACATAATACGTAAGGAAATCAAAGAGTAATATAATTCGCTTCGTTGAGAGAGATAGTTATTAATACATATGTATGTTAGTGCATGTGTATGTATATATATATGTGTGTGTATATATATATATATATATATATATATATGTGTGTGTGTGTGTGTGTGTGTGTGTGTGTGTGTGTGTGTGTGTGTGTGTGTGTGTGCGCGCAAGCGAGAGAGAGAGAGTGGGGGGGGGGAGGTTCAGAACATGTGTAATAGACGCTGAGACAGAGAGGGAGGGAGGGAGAGAGAGAGAGAGAGAGAGAGAGAGAGAGAGAGAGAGAGAGACAGACAGACAGACAGAGACAGACAGAGACAGAGAACGTCATAGCTCTCCCATCACCACTATCAGAAATTGTTTACATGAACAGCAAAACCAACACGTAAGCAAATCATGAACGGACAAATATTATCAAAACAGATCAATAGGAACAGCAGTAAAATGAGATAAATTAAGGAATTTAGGGACATGATCAACCATCAAAGAAACCAAATCAAATACATGCAATGAATGCATAAGTAAATCAAACTCTGGATAAAGAAACGAAACAGAGCAATAAAGGATGAGGCTGAGAAGAGAAAAAAGGAAGAGAGAGAGAAGAAAAAAAAAGAAAGAAAGAGAAGATTATAATGACGAATAACACTGACATAATAAGAAAAATCCAAGGAACAGCCTGCATTTAAATAATGCAGCACATCCAAGGCCACGATCTTGCCACTGGCATCCAGTCCCATCTGTAAAAACCAAACACATTCATGGGATAAAATGAGATGAGACGAGACGAGACGAGACGAGACGAGACGAGACGAGACGGGGTCAGGTCAGGTTAGATCAAGTCAGGTCAGGTCAGGTCAGGTTAGGTCAAATCAGACCAGACCAGACCAGACCAGATCAGACCAGACCAAATCAGACCAGACCAGATCACATCAGATCACATCAGATCAGGTCAGATCAGATCAGGTTAATCATATAAGCGCTATGCATGCTTTTTTTATTTTTCATTCAGCCCTTGCCCCACGGAGGACTGAAATGTCTAATCTAAATGAATATAAACATAACTATGGAATTATACCACGTGTTCACATGTCATTACACACACAAACACTATTGAAACAATATCATACAAGTACTAACTCATAAAAAAGTAAACATTGCCCTTGTGTACATGTCGTCCCACACGATGTAACTGTTAAACTAAAAAACAAAACGCAAAATAGCATGCAGAGCAGACATTACAGTTTCATTAAAACGTGCTTTATTAAGAATCCAGTGGAAGAATTGCTCGATCCGGTGAATATGGAGCAAGAAAACACACATATTATAAACTAGTAAGTAAAAAAAAAAAAAAACCACTTGCAGACTATTCTATAACCCTTAGATTGCCCATCTCCTCTCTCCACTGCAGACTATTCTATAACCCTCGAGTTGCCCATCTCCTCTCTCCACTGCAGACTATTCTATAACCCTTAGCTTGCCCATCTCCTCTCTCCACCGCAGACTATTCTATAACCCTCGAGTTGCCCATCTCCTCTCTCCACTGCAGACTATTCTATAACCCTTAGCTTGCCCATCTCCTCTCTCCATTGCAGACTATTCTATAACCCTTAGCTTGCCCATCTCCTCTCTCCATTGCAGACTATTCTATAACCCTTAGGTTGCCCATCTCCTCTCTCCATTGCAGACTATTCTATAACCCTTAGCTTGCCCATCTCCTCTCTCCATTGCAGACTATTCTATAACCCTTAGCTTGCCCATCTCCTCTCTCCATTGCAGACTATTCTATAACCCTTAGGTTGCCCATCTCCTCTCTCCATTGCAGACTATTCTATAACCCTTAGCTTGCCCATCTCCTCTCTCCATTGCAGACTATTCTATAACCCTCGAGTTGCCCATCTCCTCTCTCCATTGCAGACTATTCTATAACCCTCGAGTTGCCCGTCTACTCTTTCCACTGCAGACTATTCTATAACCCTTAGGTTGCCCATCTCCTCTTTCCACTGCAGACTATTCTATAACCCTTAGGTTGCCCATCTCCTCTTTCCACCGCAGACTATTCTATAACCCTTAGCTTGCCCATCTCCTCTCTCCACCGCAGACTATTCTATAACCCTTAGCTTGCCCATCACCTCTCTCCACTGCACTCTATTCTATAACCCTTAGGTTGCCCATCTCCTCTCTCCACCGCAGACTATTCTATAACCCTTAGCTTGCCCCTCTCCTCTCTCCATTGCAGACTATTCTATAACCCTTAGCTTGCCCATCACCTCTCTCCACCGCAGACTATTCTATAACCCTTAGCTTGCCCATCTCCTCTCTCCATTGCAGACTATTCTATAAAACCCCTTTGCTTTCCCCTCCCCCTCTCCCCAAGCGACATTCTATAACCCTTAGTTGCCCATCTCCTCTCCCATTGGGAACTATTCTATAAAACCCCTTTGGTTTCCCATCCCCCTCTCTCCATTTCAGACTAAATTTTATAAAAACCCCAAACTTGCCCATCTCCCCCTCTCCA
>JAPXFY010000012.1:23620049-23640049 GCA_030674185.1 Monoplex corrugatus
CAGCAAGCTTGGCTTGACGTTTGACGTCAGTAACTACTTTGTTTCACTAAATCACTTTTTTTTTCTCATGGAATGAAAATATTACTAACACATTTCGTTTGCATTACCAACGGGTTAAAGGGGGATCCTTTTTTTCTAAAAAAAGGGATTGCAATGCAATATCACGGCCCAAAATCACTTGAAGTTGAAAAATATATATTTGTTTGGTGGCTTTGTATTTTGTCAATAAATTTTGAAAAATTTTTACAGACAAATGGTTTTCATTTACATATTTTAAAAAACTGCAACATTTGTATGAATTCCTTATCTTGTTGGCATGTCTTTTGTACCCCAAAATAAGCTTTTTTTTGTTTCAAAACAAAAATTTAGGGCATCCACTGTAGTGAGTCTTTTTAGACATCATACTTGGTGTTGTTTGTGAAGTTATAAACTGGTCATCTGCAATTTTATTTACCTGCAGGTGTGCCTCTTCAAAACCAAAGGCGGGTCACCAATCCTGCTAAGTATGCAGAGGAACTCCAGTGGTTTGCGGGGTTCAACCGACCAGAGGGCCTTCTGTACAGTCCACAGCTGGACAACTTGGGAGGAATTCAAGAAACTCATCTAGGACAACCCATCAAACACCATGATTCCACAATTCAGTAAGTTCGCAATTTTCATATCCCAAGTTAGTTGATGGGTCAGTTAATGAGAAATGCACATGTATCGATTGATGAATGAAGAAACCTTTTTTTAAAGACCAGGTTTAGAAATTTGAGACAATTTTTGAAGAGTGCCACTTGGACAAAACCCTTGGAAAACTAGAATGGCAAAGCCAATATGACTCATTTGTGCCATATTTTAGGTCTTGTCATAGACTACCCTTGTGTCAAGTTTGGTGATTCTAGATGACATCGTCTCCGAGAAACTGTCTACTTTCACTTTCTCAACAAATTCGTTTCGATTGCTGTGACCTTGACCTTGGATGAAGATGCACAAGTGTGACATGTTTCAAAAGGTCTTGTCAGAGACTACCCTTGTGTCAAGTTTGGTGATTCTACATAGCATAGTATCCGAGAAACTGTCTACTTTCACAACCATTTCTTTTGGCCACTGTGACCTTGATCTTGAGTGAAAATTCACTAGCAAGATATGCTTTTGAAAGTCTTGACATAAGGTATAATCATGCCAAGTTTGGTGACTCTAGGTGAAATAGTGTTTGAAAAAATGCCAATTTTCACTTTTTTGACAATTTCCCAAGGTCGCTGTGACCTTGACCTTGGGTGAAGGTCATCAAACAATGCATCATTAGAAGCACCTTATCGCAAACTACCATTGTGCCAAATTTGGTAACTGTAGCATTAATAGTTTCCGAGAAAATGTCTACGTTTAAGTTTGTCACAGACAGACGGACAGACAGACGGACGCCGGACGCCGGAGGGCTATTACATAGACTCATTTTTGTTTCACAAATGTGTCAAAAAAACACACACAAAAAAACCAAACATATAAATCGAAAAAAAAAGATCGGTGCGTTTTTACTTGAAACTTGGGTATGCTTCGGACAGTGCTTTGAGAGCTTTTTCATCGGCATTAAAAGCACAGATTGGTCAAAATGATGAAGTACTCCTTTTAGCAAAGATATGATGACTTCATTCAATTTTAAGGTCTGCTTGGGTTGGAGGCTATTACTATTGAGTTACTGTTGCTAGTGTTATAAATTATGCTTCATCTTTTCGGTTTTCAGATTGCTATGTGCATGAAATGGCGGACCTTTGCTGCAATGGATGGGTCTCTACAAGCCACATCCTCTGGATGGAGCAGAGGGTCAATGAAGCCCAGAACGACTGCCTCTGCTTGTGTCTGCCGGGAGACACCCCAGAAATGATTGCGCAGAGGATCAGGAGGAGGAGGTTGGAGAACATCCGAAAAATTGTTTTTATCATTAACGTTGGGAAACTTCCTGACAATTCTGTGTTCTTTGGCACAGACCTTCTGCCTGGCAGTCACTGGGTGATGGCCACTGTGGACTTGGCTGGCCCCACTGTACTCTACTGTGACAGTAACGCTTGGGATTGCCCTCCTGATATTTTGCCAGTGCTGTCAGACTTCACTTCACTGTTTGGAGTCCCTGTTCTCCCACCAGACAGCCTGCAGCTTGTCCATGCCCCAACGCCTGCAGGATTTCACCACAAATGCTCCCCAGACTGCATTCACTACCCCCTGCAGTCATGCAGTGACATTTGTGGCATTCTGTGCATGGTGATGATGGTCAGCGTGGCCACAGATTCTGACTTTTTCTCCGAACTTCTCCAGTCCCAAACACAGATGTATATGCATGACCCCTCACGCTTTTCTGGATTTTTAAGGCGCATGGTCATCTCTTGGTTTTTCTCTGGGACCCTGGACACTACCTTTCTGCGGCCAGTCCCAGAAACTCCTGGCGACCATGCTTACGCACGGAAGAGGAGAGACACGAGATGTGGCCCATCTCTCAGTACTAAAAGTAAAAGGCAGAGGACACACCCACCCTATACTGCTGGGGCACCTCCTAGACCTTCAACAAACAATCTGCCCGGGTCAGCCCACCCCCCTCAGCCTGGCACAAGTGCGGGTCCTCGGCCAACAGCTACCCACCCCCCTCAGCCTGGCACAAGTGCGGGTCCTCGGCCAACAGCTACCCACCCCCCTCAGCCTGGCACAAGTGCGGGTCCTCGGCCAACAGCTGCCCACCCCCCTCAGCCTGGCACAAGTGCGAGTCCTCGTCCAACAGCTACCCACACCCCCCCCCTCAGCCTGGCACAAGTGCAGGTCCTCGGCCAACAGCTGCCCACCCCCCTCAGCCTGGGACAAGTGCGGGTCCTCGGCCAACAGCTTCCCACCCCCCTCAGCCTGGGACAAGTGCGGGTCCTCGGCCAACAGCTGCCCACCCCCCTCAGCCTGGCACAAGTGCGGGTCCTCGGCCAACAACTGCCCACCCCCCTCAGCCTGGGACGAGTGCGGGTCCTCGCCCAACATCGTCGTCAGCAGGACAAAAGAAGCCCAAGGAGTATGTCTGTTCTTTTTGTAACAAGCGGTTGGCAAGTCGCCAAAGCCTGTTTACCCATAGGAAAACAATACATGCTGGACAGCCTATGCAGACCGACAAACGTCCAAGCTACCAGTGTCTAACGTGTGACATGTCTGCCACTTGTGTGCGTGACTTGATCTACCACTACAGAAATGTGCACCAGAGGGACCACCGGATTCTTCGGGGCACATTTTCGTCAGAGGAAGACTTTTTCGATTGGAAAAAGGAAATAGAACAATCTTCTTTTACTCAGTTTGCAAAAACCTGTGGGGATCAAAAATCCAAAGGCACTAAAACTAGTTACTATTATTGCCACCGCTCAGGTGTTCAACAAAAGAAGGTGACAGAGAGAAAGCGGTCCATGAAATCGCAGGGTTCGTGTAAAAGTGGTAATAAATGTGTTTCATATGTTATAGCCCGCAAAGATATTCTCACTGGCACAGTTGATGTAGAGTACTGTTTAGACCACATTGGGCACAAAATCCAACTCTGCCATCTAAAAATTCAGATGAGCTGAGAAACACCATCGCTGCCAAGCTCGCACAAGGATTAGAAGTAGGCAAAATTTTAACTGAAGTGAGAGATCAGTTTAGAGAAATCAACAGAGACACACTTTTAACAAGACAAGACACCCACAACATAGCAAAACAGTTTAACATTTCTAGGACACAGAGACATGAAAATGATAAAATAAGTGTTGACCTTTGGGTATCTGAATTGTCCAGAGATGTAGATAACCCTGTTATTTTTTACAAATCCCAAGGAAATGAACATGAGTTTCTGAAGGATGAGGACATTCTACTCTGTCTACAAACAAGGTTTCAGAAAGAAATGCTCCTGAAATACCACTCTAAGATTATATGTGCAGACTCTACCCATAAAACTACCCAATATGATTTTCAATTAAATTCAATTTTGGTTTTAGATGACCATGAAGAAGCTATTCCTGCAGCTTGGGCCATTTCTAACCGTGAAGATGCGGATGTCCTAAAAATTTTCTTAGGTGCAGTGAGGGAAGCCTGTGGCCAAGATTTGCAAACAGAAACTTTCATGAGTGACTTGGCTAGTAACTTTTTCAATGCATGGTGTGATGTTTTTTCTAAGCCTGATAAGAGGCTTTACTGTTCATGGCACACAGACAAAAGCTGGCGGAGACAAGTTAACAGCCTTGTAACTGGTAAGCAAACACAGTCCCTTGTATATGCATATCTGAAAATAATTCAGTCAGAGACAAAAGAGGCCACATTTCGAAAGATGTTACAAGAATTTTTCAGTTTTTTGTCAGAGGAAGCTCCAAATTTTCTGGACTACTTTTCAAGACATTATGTCTATGACAATAAAACAGCACTTTGGGCATCTTGTTACAGGCTCGGCACCATAGCTAACACAAACATGTTTGCTGAGGCCTTTCACAGGACACTCAAAACTGTCTATTTTAACAAAAAACAAAATAGGCGAGTAGATAATCTTCTTTTTGTTTTATTAAAACTTGCTCGTGATAAAGCAGTTGAACAGTTAATTAAATCTGAAAAAGGTAAAATTACACATCGAATCAGGGAGATAAGAAAAAGGCATGAGACAGCCAAGTGTGTTCAACCAAAAGACATCATTAATGTATCAAAAGATGAGTGGACAGTTAAATCATCATCAGTTGCTAGTGTGACTTATAGCCTAAAAAAAGTTAGCAGTCATGATATTTGTAATTGTAAATTAATTTGTGATGCATGCAATGCTTGTGTGCATATGTACACATGCACTTGTAGTGACTATTTAGTCCGAACGGTTATGTGCAAGCACATACATGCTGTCCATATGAATACCGGTACTTCCAAAGAAACATCTGATTCTAATAATTCATGCCAGAATGAACCTGAAGACTCTGATTGTCACAGTGACACTGAAACTAGTGAAAGAATGGACTTTTATAAAACAGTTCTTTGTAATGATTAGCCAGAGAACAGTGGTGACGTAGAAAAAGTTAGGTCTTCTGCTTTAAGTAAAGCTAGTGATATTATTCAGCTTATCAAAGACTCCAATGATATTTCCTTAGTACAGGCTGCATGCACACGATTGACGGGCACTCTTAGTATATTACGAGGGATGAATACTTTAGCTGATACAGGTACATGTACACAGAAAGATTTTGATAAAACAGAGTCATTTCCTGGAAACAAAAACTTTGAACCTCAGCCTCGATTCACTTCCACCAGATCTAAATCAATTAGTACAGGTAGAGATAGATTAAAATTGAGAAAACCACCAGTCCAAGAAAACCAGCAGTTACAGGAATCCCTTTCACGTAATGAGGCGAAGGTGTGCAGTCTTTGTTACAAGGAAGATGACCCATCCAGTTATAATAGTAGTGCTTTAGATGACTGATGTTCTGTGGCGGAATTGTGATGTGTGCATGGCTTGGGTCCACACCACCTGTGACTGTATACCGATACCAACGAAAGAGGGAGAAGAGCACATATGTCCTGTTTGTCGAGTGCCCGGAAAGGTCTGAATTTGTTAGAATTTTTGTTTAGGAATTTGTTGGTGCTATACCTTTTTCTAAGTTGGAGTTCAGGTGTCCCCTATTAATTTTGTTTTTACTTGAGTCTAACTTTTCTGTCTTCTAATGTAGTGTGATGTTCCTTTAGGGCCAATGTGTCTTACCAACATTTCTGGGTGTGATGAGTTACTTGTCATTAAAATGGATTGACCACTCCCATGTTCTCTCTTGAGTGCCATTCTATATCTACTGGTTAATGGGATATTGGTACTGTCAGAATTTTAATCTGATGTCAATACAGTGTAATACAATGTGACGGAAATAAATGTACTGATCATGTGAGTAATTAAACACTATGTGTAATAAATTACTTCAACAATAAATAAAGAAAACGAATCTGTGTGTGTGTGTGTGTGTGTGTGTGTGTGTGTGTGTGTGTGTGTGTGTGTGTGTGTGTGTGTGTGTGTGTGTGTGTGTGTGTTTGTTTGTTTGTGTGTGTGTGTGTGCAGAGTGTGATAGGTGACATGGAATAGAATAGATATAAAAATTATATAATTGGAATGATCAAGCTTGCCATAGCATCCAAACTACATATGCACACATGCCAATCACAAAGTCGTACAATGAAGATGATTAGCAAATGAGGAAAACTGCACATGATAACATGATGAGGACACGAGACTGAAAGTTGTGAACATTGTGCAGGAGAGAGAGAGATATGAGAGAGAGAGAGAGAGAGAGAGAGAGAGAGAGAAGAGAATTGGAAGAAAAAGAAACAATGAAAGGGCCTGTAAGGCCCCAAGCTTGGCTTCAAAAGTACTCCTATACAGGGGGGAGGGGGGGTGTAACAGGCATCAAAGCTGCCCTAGGAGAAAAAAATATTGGGAAATGCTTCAAGGCAGTGCGACTTACTGTCAGAAAACAGAAAATAATTGATGGCAGATCGTTGACTTGGCCTAAGGTCATAAAGAATCAATGTCATAACCACACAGATGGTGAACAAAAAGAAGGAAATAAAACAGTCTAAACCAGACAAAAGTTGAACATTTCTGACATCTGTCACAATTATCTTTTTATTTCTGGTTTGGTTTTCTTTCTTTCTGATAACAAAACACGGCGACGTAAAACAGCGCCGGACGAGCAATCTGTAACCAATGTAAATAAAAGCAGACTTCCGGTCTCTTCCGGTCACGTGCCTAAAATAGCCAATGAGAGGAGATAATGACATACTATCTGCAAGGGTTTGTGCAAAAGCCCGGTTCGGGTTGCTGGGAAGACTTAAGCTCGTAAGCCCGGTTCAACTGCAATTTAGCTATGAAAAGCTATTTTGTGGATGCAAAGCATTATAAATGTCATAAGTGACGTAATTTCTTAGTGTTTTTGATTGGTTTGGTGATAAATTTTCGAATGAAAAATGTATAAATGATGCGGCGTTTAAAGAAATCTAAAGCCAAGCGCTGACTTAGATCTAAGTGGCAGTATCCTAGCAGTTCACTGTCTTGTCTCTAATTATGATTAAGGTCACATAGATCTACCCTGGTTTCAGGAAGGCCTACCCTGGTGTCAGGGAAGCTAGTGGAGAGCAAGACTGTATTGTGTTTGTTCACGCGGCAGAAACTGATAGTGATGATGATGATGATGGTTATACTATTTATATTAATAAATTTATATATTATTGTTTATGCATACCAACAGGACTGGCGATGTCCACTCGCCCGAGGCGAGTAAAAAAAAAACTGTCGGGCGAGTCAAAATCAAAAACTGCTAGCCCGTTGGGCGAGTGACAATTCTGAACCCCGCAGTTACAATTTATTTTGATTTTTCAAACATTCCGATCTGCTGATTGATTTCGTCTGCAATGATCGAGTCTCCTAACGTTTGCGCGAAAATGAGGCTATCCAGGGAATGGCAACTCTTGCTTCCCGTAGGCCTGTCGGTGACGGGAGTCAGTGCGATACAATCGAGTGTTTACAGATCAGCGATCTTTCACCCAATCTGTCAGTTTTGGTCGAACGGTTAGAAGCTTCTGATTAAGTACGGAAACCAGAAAAAATAATGCAATATGTATCTTATCGAGATCAAGGGATGGGGAGGGGAAGAGAATGTGTGTGCTATTGGCAAGGAAATCCGAGAGACAAGAGCAAATTTCATGCACCATTTGATGTGATGATTCCATATAAAAAACTAGTTTAGAAGGCATAGACGCTACTTGACGACGATTTTTCTTGCATTGTCTTTACTAATCTCTCAGAACATAAATTTCAGTTAGGGTGGATTAAATGTTTTCAAAGTGTTTTCCCTTCACACTGAACTACTGAAGTCAAGAACACACACACACACACACACATATGCACACGCACGCACGCACGCACGCACGCACGCACACACGCACACACACACACACACACACATACTAAAGAGACATAATACTTATACAACATTAAACAGAAATTTTTGGGAATAAAAACAACAAAAATACAACAAAACAAACTAAAATAGGCACACACATTAACCAATCAACAAAAGCCAACAGATACGTAGTTCAGTACCACTACAGACCTAGCCAACAGATAGGTGTGGCTGGTAATCCAATGGAAACAAAATGATTTTCTTTAAAAAGCTGCAAACTAACCATCCTTGTGTATAAAACTGCCCATTGTTTTGCTCGACTTGCTTTTAATGAACATACTTACCAAGTCTCACCGGTGCCAACATTTCTCACTATTTGTGTTACACGTGTGCAACACACACATATGTATAGGCCTACTCTCTCTCTGTGTCTCTCTCTCTCTCTCACTGTCTCGCTATTTCTCGCTGTCTCTCTCGCTCTCTCTTTCTTTTAATGGTTTCATACACTATCTCTTTCTCTCCCTCACACGCACTTACACTTTAAAAGTAAATGATTAGAATTATGAAAGGGGGAAATATTGCAGGATGACGGCGAAGTAATTTGCAAAACGTAACAAATAATCAGTTGGACTAAAATAAACTAAAGAACTCTCTCTAACTTACACAAAGAATCCATGTAAACATTGAGATCAATCATCTGCCTTTTACGTTTTCGTGTTATCACTAGATTTCCCACTGTTCACCTCCCCCTGATGAAAGTCTCCAGAAGAAAGTTTGACCACCTTTGTTGTAACAGTGACTTATTCTGCTGAATATTTTTGGTCATCTTCATAAAGAGAATTTCGTTATTTTGGGGGGCAGCATGTCGGGCTAGTGAAATATCTGCGGGCTAGTAGATCTTAAAATCCACTAGCCCAGCTGGCTAGTAGAAAATTTTAAATTCCTCCAGGTCTGTACCAATATACCACCCGCACAGTGTGGACAAAACTCTGCATACACATACCTAAGAAAATATGAATGCTATAGAAAGATCACAAGGTTTTTCTTAAAAAAATAATGTTTGCTGAGCAGATCTGTGGCACTAAAAAAATTGAGCAAAAATCAGGGAAAGGGAAAATCCTCATGATTGACTGTTTTGTACGCATTACTTATTTTGTTTTTGTTTTGTTTTTGTTTTTTTACTAATTAGTCATCTTTATTTTTATGACAGAAATGAGAAAAATAGAAACAAAAACAAAACCGAATGTCTCAGAACATTTATAATCTTTCATGATAGTAGTCAGAATTCATTTTGTCACAATAAAGGATTCATACGTCGGTATAGTGAATATTTTCGTCACATGGAAAGTGTGTTTCAAGTGCATGATTTGTGCGTGCAAGCGCGCATGCACGCGCGCGCGCGCGTGTGTGTGTGTGCATAAAGACTATGATTTATTAAGTATATAGTGCAAAGTGTGTACTTAAGTGTGTACACACAGTCTGAATTTATAAACAATTCCGGTTGTTCCTTGCCAGCATTAAATACAAATACAGGAAGTATACATCTTTAACAAAAACAAAAACAAAATTGAGCCATGATTATTGACACAGATGAAGCATGCGGCACAGTGCCCACACACACACACACACACACTGCACACACATACAAACACACACACACACACTGCACACACATACAAACACACACACACACACACACACACACACACACACACACACACACACACACACACACACACACACACCACACACACACACACACACACAAAACACCAATAGGGTTTATTTCCTATGATGTCATCATATTGAATGATGTCATCATATTGAAGCAACCAAGTTGCTACGACAGATAAAAAAGTAATTGCTAATTTATTTTAAAAATCTGAGTATATCAACGTAGCTCGTCGTCACATTGGTAGTATCAATAAAAAAAAAACTAAAAAAAAACTACATATGTTTGTGGTGTCACACGTCGTTAACTACAGGAAAGGCTTTGGTTACATCCCTTGCTTCATGGGTGGGGTGGGGGTGGTGGGCGTGGGACGTAGATCTCTTTCACGTGTAATCTAAACCCAGATCGTTTTCACGTGCGGGACAAGTACGTATCGCGATACGTATATTGTTGGGAGCTACGTAAGGTGAAATCTAAAAGTCTCTAATATGACATAAATACATGAGTGAACACAGAATGTCATTACAAACACGTAATTGAAGTCATACGATACATCAGTTATGTGGTGTAGTAGTATCGTTGCCATTTCAGTAATTGTGTACAATACCGTTGCAAGTTCAGCGCGTGTGTACGCCTACCAGTAAGCTGGTTGACTGGCTGTTTAACAGACAAAATGGAACAAAATTTTACAAATACAAAATCCACTTTAGTTAAAGACTTTCATCCTGTCACATACTTGTACCATATCGTATTGTCCAGGATTGAATGTGTGCCTTTAATTAGGAGAGATCGCTGCATAAACAGAACCATAAAACTAGTGTTTCATCTCAAATAACCTCCCATCCACATGCACAATACTCACTTATACCACTACTATGCATTTTTCTCCAGGGTGGAATATGTGCTTTGGGGGATGATTGCTGCAAAAACAAAACCAGTAGCAATGCCCATGACGAGAATTCTGTCACGAACAGTATGCAGAATGGGGATGCGGGATCCTGTTTTCCAAACGGAGAGGCGAGTATTTGTGTATGTATTGTCTGTCTGGGTACGAGTGTATGTAGGGGGGGAGAGACGTGTGTGTGTGTGTGTGTGTGTGTGTGTGTGTGTGTGTGTGTGTGTGTGTGTGTGTGTGTGTGTGTGTGTGTGTGTGTGTGTGTGTGTGTGTGTGTGTATAATCTTTACACACAGACACATGATGTGTGTGTCATTGTTTTTGTCTCTTTGCATGTATGTACGGTTTCTGTGTGAGTGTGCGTGTGTGTGTGTGTGTGTATGTGTGTGTGTGTGTGTGTGTTGTGTGTATGTGTGTGTGTGTGTGTGTGTGTGTGTGTCACACTGTGTTGTGTGTGTGTGTGTGTGTGTGTGTGTGTAATCTTTACACACAGACACCATATGTGTGTGTGTGCATATTTTTGTGTGTCTTTGTATGTATGTACAGTTTCTACACACACTGTATGTGTGTGTGTGTGTGTGTGTGTGTGTGTGTGTGTGTGTGTGTGTGTGTGTGTGTGTGTGTGTATGTGTGTGTGAATGTGTGTATCTGAGTGTGTGTGTCTGTATGTGTGTGCCTGTATTTGTCTTTCTTGTATGCAAGATTTTTAATTGTGTTAAAAGGATAAAAAAAATTTAGTATATTTTTCAATCCCCCTATTCAATGTAATAAATACTGTCTTTTACTAATAGTTGGATGATTGGCTGCCAGATGTCTGAACAGGCACAGAACGATGCTGCCAAGGATGATATCCAGGAACCCATCTTTCCGCCCTTTTTAAAGGTAAAAATTGCTTGCTTTATTTTTTCTGTTCACTTGTACTGGGACGAGTTGTGGGGGAGATGAAGCTGTCTGTCTGTAGCTGAATGAGAAAGCCTGGCATTGAGTCATGATGTAGATATGGAGTGCGTCTGCCACTCATCTACACTGTCTCAGTATTTCAAAATAGTGTTTTCGTCCTCGGAGTAAATTGTATACACACTGACACCACTGATGCCGTGTGATGATGAAGATCCAAAATAATCTTGGTATAAAGCCTTAAGCCTGCGCAAAAGCCCCATGCACTGGCAAGCCCTTGAATAAAGTCCATCAATCCAGCGCGGCCGTGGTCTTCCTCCAGCGCGAAGCTGGCTGGTTGACAAGTATTGTGGTCAGATGGCTAAAACACTTGATTTGCTGTAGTGTAATAATGGTTGTCAGGTGTTGTTTCAACCAGCTCTTGATCTCTGTTTCTTTTCAAACATATCTCTTCGGTTTTGTCTGCCATTCTTCTGAAAATCTCATCTCACAGGTTCTGATCTTTCTCTCTTGTGTTCTGTCAAATGTCCAAGTTTGGCACTGGCTGAATTAGTGTGTGTACAGAGAATGTATTGATAAACCTGGCTTTTATTTCCATAGGATGCTTGGATGAAAACTGGTAGCTCACAGCATTTCCTTTTGGATTGTGGTCTCTATTTCTCAGTAAATTTTTCTGCCTATGGTAAAGAAACTTTCGAAGTACTTAAACTCTGAATGTAGGCAACGTTTTTACCTTGATTCTGATGTTCACTTTTTCGGGTGTTTGTCCCACTGACGTAACCTCTGACTTGCTGATGACATAATTCCTTTCGGACTGATTTTCATGCCAAAAGTTTTCACAGCTGTTGTTCAAGTTACGTTTAGTGTTTTTGCAGCTGTGTTTTGTCATTGTTCATAATTGCTTGGTCATCTGCGATGTGATACTTGCATCTTGAATTGTTTTGGCCATGTCGGTCATGAAAAGAAACAGAGGCAGAACACGTCTTTGGTGCACACCAGATGTTACTTGGCAGTCCCTCCCCCCAAAACCAAATCAAACCAAACCAAACCAAACCAAACCAGATCCAAAACAAGCGCGACTGCCCGCGCCCAAGCAAACAGGAAACAGAAGAACAAGAAAACCAATGTAAGCGCGTATTTAACAAAACAAGACAAAACAAGCGCAAATTTTCGGCCAACCAGCCTTTGTCAAGCGCGAACACACGGTCACAAACGGACCACAAACACCAAACAACGGATAATAAAAACAGGACTAAAAACTTCCCTGCCGCCTCGTCCAGTGGATAAAAAGGGACCAGACCAAACCAAACCAAACCAAACCAAACCAAAACTAAACACAAAACTTCATACAAATACACCCACCCACATACACGCACGCACATACATAGATATATGAATACACTCACAAATTACTTACCTCGTGTGAAATGATAATTGATAAGCAAATGAATCAATAGCATAAAAAAACTATTGTGCTGTTTCACGTGCATTGTCAGGATTGTGCAAGTTGTGCTAAGAAGGAAAATTAGTGTAACAAGATAAACAAGCTGAACAGACTGTAAACGTAAAGTTTCAAAGTAAATGACAATACAAGAAAAAGTGTTGAATTGTTATGCTTTTAGCGTATATTACTTATGTATTTAGGTACATTTTTAAAATTGGTTGAAATGTTATCACCTTAAAGACTTAGGAGAGTAAAAACTGACATTTCAATTAGTTATGAAAAATAAGGATCTACTCAAAATTAAGTGTTTTTGTTTATTCAATGTGTATACCTACCTGGTCATTCTTGTCTGTTGCAGCTGAATGGGAAAGATTTGAATTCCAAGTCCCTGATGTTTGTGGGTCCACGGGTTACGTGGTACCGGCCTGTGTCACTGACTGAACTGCTGGACATCAAGAACAAGAACCCACAGTTCAAAATTGTTGGTGGAGCCACAGAGATAGGTAGGTCTAGCACACAATGTATTTACAACAACAATTTTATACATTTGATTATAACACTGTACAGTATAAGATATCCTCGTATCAACTTCAAAAATGTTTTCTTTTAGTGTGATATTCGTATCTTCTTTATTTACTGGAGAAAAAAAGCGTTTTAAAGCGTTTTTGTAAGTGTTTTAAGAATTAGAATATGCGAATTCATTCTTGAGGAAGCAGAGGTGAGTAACTGAACTTTTAGTACAGGTTGTTTGTAGGTTAACTTTTCGTGAGACTCCATTTATTAGTGGTTAGAGCACTTATTTTGAAAATCAAGGGTCGTGAGTGCGACTAATAATAGGGGCAGAAACGAAGAACACATTATAAGAAAGAACGTTGAAGGACCACCCAAAATGAAAGATGAAGTTAGAGCAGCAATGAAAAAGATGATACCAGGGAAAGCCCCAGGGCCCGACAATATTACACATCAGAAGTAGCCAGCGAAATTGGCCAAGCTAAAACAGCATTCAAGAAGACAAATATCGTTATTATCAACAAATGCCTATCAGTTAACATCAGAAAGAGAGTTCTTGAGTGTTGTATAGAACCCATACTGTTGTACGATTGTGAGACGTGGACAGTCAACACGCAAAGTCGGAACAAAATTGAGGCAACTGCAATGTGGTTTCTAAGAAGAATGTTGAGAGTTCCATGGACAGCAAAGAAAAGAAATGAAACAGTTTTGAAGGAGGCAGACACAAGAAGATCATTAATAAAGAGGATTAGGAAAAGACGAGCAACATTTACAGGACATTTTATGAGGCAAGAGAAATTAGAGCGAGCACCTTGTCACAATAGGAAAGCTGAAGGAAAAGAGAACACCAGGTAGACCCAGTTATTATAGAAATCAAAGGTTCAGTCATGATCATGCAGGATAAAACTTTGCCTTAAAACATCCAAATTAGCTCCAGAAATCAAAGGCTCAGTTATCAAGGAGAATGGAAATTTGCTTTAAACAATCTAAATTAGTTTCAGAAGTCAACGGTTCTATAATCAAGCAGGATGAAACACTAGAATGTTTTTGTGTCCACCAGGAGTGGAAGTTAAGTTGAAGAAACAGCTGTACCCAGTGCTGGTATCCACAAGCCGTGTTCCTGAACTTACCTCTGTCCAGCATGTCCAGTCTGGTATTAGGGTGGGGGCCTCTGTTACCTTGGCAACACTGGACCGTACTCTGAAGGAGGCTGTTCAAGAATTTCCAGGTTAGAGTTGAATCTTTCATTGAAGCTTTTCAAATGAGGCTTGTGGAAATTATAGAAATATGTTGATGTATGGAAACATTTCGTGTGTTGCTGTGAAAACTGTAGAAATACGTTAATGCATGGAAACATTTTGTGTGGCTGTGGAAACTGTATAGAAATATATTGATGTATGGAAACATGTTGTGTGGCTGTGGCTGTTTGTGATTATCTTAAAGAAGTTGATTTTTACTTTACTTTTGTGAGATGTGATATGATGATGATGGTAGTGATGACGATGATAATGATGATGATGATGATGATGATTATTTATCATTTTATCAACATCATGATTATGATATTGATTTATGATTATTATCATTATCATTGTTGTTGTTGTTGATGATAACGTTATTGTTATTATTATTTGTGTGTGTATGCGCGCATGCGTATGTTGTGTGTGTGCGTGGTGTGTGTGTGTGTGTGTGTGTGTGTGTGTGTGTGTGTGTGTGTGTGTGTGTGTGTGTGTGTACGCACAGAGGAAAAGACGCGTGTGTTCTCTGCCTTCGTGGAAATGCTTCGCTGGTTTTCTGGACACCAAGTCCGAAATGTGGCTGTGAGTTCTGTGGTCCGTCTGTCTGTCTGTCTGTCTGTGCCAGTCTGTATGTCTGTCTGTCCCTTTTTTATGTTTATTTGTTTCCATCTCTCTCTAGTTTTTAGTCTGTCTTCATTTTTTTGTGCCTTTTCCCTCACCATGGTTCTCGCTTTTTTCAGTTTAAATTTTCTCTGGAACGTATATGTCTTTGTTGGTGAATTGCATGCCTCAGCATCCCCTGAGCTTCCTCTCCCGGTAGGGCCATTCAAACCAGGCAGGTCAAAAGGCAAAAGCCTAATAAAGCAATATCCTCAGGTCCTCCAGTTTCGGGGCTGGGCACAGTGCCAATAGCCTGGTGTTAAAAAAAAGCCTGGTTACAAAAGGAACCGCAGACGAAACCAACATTACTGTGTGTTACGGCTGGCCCAGAAAGATAGGGGTGGAGAATCTTCGTTGCTGCTCTGCATGACAGTGGCATGATAGAAGGCAATAAGTAAGTAATTACAGAAACATCAATAGAAGAAACCAACACTCTTGTGTGTGATGGGTTTCTAGTTGGACCTTTATTTCTGCCACACATATCAGTAGCATACGAGGCAGTAAGCAAGTGGGTAAAACGTCTGTCAGGTCGATGTTGGCAGCTTTGGAAGGAGTGCATATGGAACTGTTTTGAGTGTCATGACTCCCATTTCATTTAAGAAAATTTAAATTCCACATTTTGTGACTACTTTTCAGACGCTGGGAGGTAACATAATGACTGCCAGTCCTATCTCGGATTTGAACCCTCTGCTCATGGCCTGTGGGGCCACCTTGGAACTGATTGCAGCAGGTATTTGGTAAAGTGGGGGAGGAGAATGATGTTGGTGTGGTTTGGTATGGAGTGCAATATGATTTAATGTGTATATGTTTTTATGTGTTTGTGCAGTGTGTGCTTAATTATGAGCATTGATATGTGTGTGTAGTTGCTAATCATTTTTTTCAATCATTCAATTTTCCCGATGTGAGTAGGCAATTGTTTTGCCCAAACTGTGCAAGCATTAAGTTGCTGTAGTTTACCACTCCATTGTCGGTGAGTAAATTCATGCTCCCGTAAGCCACAGACACTGACACGACTTACAGGATCTTTAACGTGCATACTTGTGTTCTGCTTACGTATACGCACGAAGGAGGCTGAGGCATAATAGGTCTGAATGCATGTTGATCTGGGAGATCTGCAAATCTCTACTCTCTACCCATTAGGCAGAAGGCACTCAGGAAATTATCGAACCCTTGAACTTCCAATTGGAAGTCTGACGTCTTACCCACTTTATTACCGCATCTGTTGTGTATATGCTTAATACTCAATAAAGTCTGCCAATAAATTCTGGATGGGTAAATATACTAGTTAAAAAACAAACTTTTTTCCAGTACAATAATAGGCACAATCCAGTGCATTGTACAGTCATACAGTTATTTTGGGTCATATTTGAGTTCTACCACAGAAGTATCTTAAGATATACCCTTTGATTTAAGAACCACTTCATACACGACCCTATATGAGCCCGGTGTCACTTGATGTGGCTGTGCTGGGAAAGGTTACCAACAAACTGCTAGCCGGGCAACCACCCCTAACCCAGCAGGTCGCAGGTGTGCATACTTTGTTTAGATGGTAACAGATGAGAAGTGTGTATACTTTGTTTAGATGGTAACAGATGAGAGGTGTGTATACTTTGTTTAGATGGTAACAGACGAGAGGTGTGTACATACTTTGTTTAGATGGTAGCAGACGAGAGGTGTGCATACTTTGTTTAGATGGTAGCAGACGAGAGGTGTGTATACTTTGTTTAGACAGTAACAGACGAGAGGTGTGTATACTTTGTTTAGATGGTAACAGATGAGAGGTGTGTATACTTTGTTTAGATGGTAGCAGATGAGAGGTGTATATACTTTGTTTAGATTGTAACAGACGAGAGGTGTGTATACTTTGTTTAGATGGTAACAGATGAGAGGTGTATATATTTTGTTTAGATGGTAGCAGATGAGAGTTGTGTATACTTTGTTTAGACAGTAACAGACGAGAGGTGTGTATACTTTGTTTAGATGGTAACAGATGAGAGGTGTGTATACTTTGTTTAGATGGTAGCAGACGAGAGGTGTGTACACTTTGTTTAGATGGTAGCAGACGAGAGGTGTGTATGCTTTGTTTAGATGGTAGCAGACGAGAGGTGAAGATGGACGGTTCATTCTTCAAGGGTTACAGACAAACTGCTGTTCACCCCAGTGAAATCCTCCTGTCTGTCCTCATTCCCTTCTCTCACAAGGTGAGTTGGAAGTGAAGTGGTGACTTTTTTCTCTCTTCTTTGTGTCCCGTTTCTACGCCATGTCACTGGCCACAGAGTTTGAACAATTTTTCATAATGATCTGATGGTGCATGACGATGGAGATGATGATTATGGTATTTTGGAGTTCCATTCAGGATTAAGACTGTGTAATTCAACGCTTCCTTATATAATATATCCTGGAGTCAGTAAGGACCGACAGATACAGATACCTGCGGTGCTCCTCACAAAATTTAAGGGACACTTGCAACGAAGCATCCGTGAACTGAATGAAAACGACTGTTTGGTCCCAGTCTACCCAACGAGACCACAGCACGCTCAACTGTGGGTAGGAACCGGTTGGGGCCGAAAAATCTCACAATAATTTTGAAAAGACTCGTGGGATTCAAACCACAACATTCCAGTCATTAGTACGTTGAGCTAACCACTGCACTAAGACAACTGGATGTCTGTCTTCTCTCGCCATACCAGGCAGCAGATCTGAACAGTTTTTCACAGAACGAAATGCATCACCTGCTTCATAAGCACAGGACCTTCCCACTGAAGGACCTAATATTGACAGAGTACCCTAGGAGCAGCTTCTGGGCTGCCCCCGAACCCCCAGCTGTCTTTCTTCTTTTCCTTTTTTTCTTCTTTTTATTTCTGTTTCTTGTGTTGTCTACCTCAAAGTCTTCAGTTTCAATTTGTGTTTTATGGTTTCCATTAAAATGTTTGTTTTGTCTACTTGTTTTTGTCTTTCTGTGTGTTCGTGTCATTGCAATGGAGACAATCTTGTCTTGGGATTGTGACAATATGCCTGTATTTTTCTTTGTTTGGCAAACGATCCCTGGCCGTAATCATTTTCATTATTTATTTATCATAAATGTATTTATTTGTCTATTCACTTTTAATCACTGATCCATTTATGTTATTTTTTATTTACATTTTCTTTTTTCTTTTCGACTGTGTGTAATTGTCAGCTTCTTCTTTCTTTTGCCAACTGCATGGTCAAGCCACATCTGGCGATGAATACGGCTGTTTTTTTCCCAGTTCCTACCAGCTGTCTAGGAGCTTGGGATCAGAGGAGTTGTACTAGTTGAACTGTACTAGTTGAACTGGCCATCTCTTCTGACACTCCACTTGACAGAGGTGACATTGCTATAATATGTGTTTGGTACTCTTGACTTAAGATGCAGGTTGATGGTGATGTCAGTTTGAACTCGCTGTTCATATGGGTTGTTCTTGCCATGATTCTGTTGATTCTGTTCCACAGAACGAAATAATGTATGGCTACAAACAAGCCAACAGAAAGGAGGACGACATCGCCATAGTCAATGCAGGCATGTGGGTGGTGGTAGATGACTCAGCCGTAGTTCGTGACCTGACCTTGGCCTTCGGGGGCATGGCTAAAACCACCGTCATGGCGGCTAACACCATGAAGCAGCTCATTGGACAGTGAGTACTTTTTGAGGGACTCGTTCATCACCGCAACCATCGAAAATAATGAAAGGGGTACATCTATGAAATCTAGCATGGTGGATCTCCTCAACATTTTGGTCTTGTCATGAGACCTTCATGAGATGGAAGGTTTCATGATATTTTGACTATTCGAGGGTTGTGATTTTCACGTGTACTTATTATATACAAGTGAGTAGACTTTTGAGCGTATAGCCGTCTTTTTTGTTCGTTTTTTTTTTTTTTTTTTTTTTTTGGTTTATTTTACCTTGCCGTTAAGTCAGTCATACTCACGTTTTAAGGAGTTTCCATGTTGGGTGTTTTCATGTTTCCATAAGTCACTGAACACCAACATGGCTTACAAGATCTTTAATGTATGTATTTGATGTTTCGTGCGCATGTACACACAAAGGAGGTTCAGGAACCAGGAAGTCTGTATTTATCTTGGCCCGGGAGATCAGAAAAATCTACACCCTTTATCCATCAGGTGGTACCAAAGTAAGTTTGAAGTCAAAGTATGTTTGAAGTCAGACCTGCTGGTTAGAAGAACAGTGTTATAACCACTCAACTATCTCGCCCATTTAATGTCACGATGAGACTGACAGATTTTGGGGAGCCCTTACTGGTGTCTTTGTTTTGTTTCATTCGCTCCTGTTTTTACATATGTTTTGGTGTCCTTAGGTTTGCTGAAATTTGTATTCAGGTGTTATTTTTTTAAAATCCCCTGTGCGATAAATTGGACGGATAGGTCAACGCCAGGGGCATGTCCTTAGATTATGTGCGCAATTGCATTGATATGTGTACTTAATTTTCTTTTTTTTCAGTTTTTTTTTTCACACTGTTGAAGATTTGGATGTTTTCAGGCGGTTGTAGCCCTGATATGGCTCTGCACAGCCGGCTGGGCTTTCAGCAACAACAATAATTTCATTCGCTCTCTACATGGTTAGGCCACATCTAGTGCTGAATGTGACCCGTTTTGTCATCGTTGGGTGTTTATGTCAATTCCTGCTGGCTGCCATAGAGCTCGGTGGTCAGAGACGTTGTGGTCGACACTTCTCCAGTTGATCCACTTCATACTTCGCTGTAATATGTGTTCAGCTATTTTGTGCTCCTAAGCAAAGGGATACGTTGGTGAAGGC
>JAPXFY010000012.1:23642549-23657549 GCA_030674185.1 Monoplex corrugatus
TGACCTTGAACCAGCCCGTCATGCCCAATTGTGGCGTGAGATGGATTTTGACATCTGGATCATACAGGTATACGAGTCAGAGTACAACCTGCCCTTGGAGGGCTCAAAACTCCCTCTTCAACCCCTTCCCCTCCCCTAGCTTATTCTACTCTCATCTCTGACTGAAGAACAAGGAAGGACCCCCAAACAAGAAATACTCATTTTTTCTGGAGAAGGAAAGAAGGAATCTTTTATTTAATGTCTGTTCACAATTACGATTTTACACACACACACACACACACACACACACACACACACACACACACACACACACACACACACACACACACACACACACACACACACACACACACACACACAACACACACACACACACACACACCACGTAAAGAAAAACACAAAACGAAAAGAAAATGGAGGAAAAAAAAAGGGGAGGGGTCTGAAGAAGGAAACAATCACAGAACTGAACCCCCCCCCCACCCCCCCTGCCCCCGACGATTTGGAAGTCCAATTCCAATTTCATTGCTTATTTGCGAGGTCTCTATCTGCAAGGATACCTTAATAGACATTTCAGGATAATCCATTTTATTGCGTTTTCAACATTGTATGTCTCATACTTTGTGTGCTTTCATGTTAGTGGTATGAGTTTTTGTTTGCTTAATATATCTCTACCCCTGTCACTCATGTGTCAATTTTAAATATGTCTGCCTCTCTTACTCGTGCTTTTGTGAAGCGAACAAGGCTTCAGTGAAATGAAGTGCTGTGCAAGTAGTCATTATTACAGTTATAACTTTCATCTTTCCTTTCCCATAAAATCTCCACTGAAGGGCATGGTAATGGCAAGTACAAGCACCATTAAAGTCAGCGACCGCTTGGCCACTGAAACCCTGGAACGTGGTCCCACCCATGGCCTGCAGTGGTTCGAGGTGTCGTCTGAAGCCTTATCACCTGACAGTGCTTTACGTCGCCCTGTGCCACATGAGTCGGCCTTTAAACAGGCCACTGGAGAAGCCGTCTATTTGGATGACATAGCTCCTGCGAAAGGTATCAGGGGAGAACTTGTGTGTGTGTGTATGTATATATACATATATACACACACATATACATGTACACACACGTACATATATATATATATATATATATATATATATATATATATATATATATACATGTACATATATATATATGTGTATATACATATATATATATACACACACACATGTACACACACACACACACGCATTATATATATATATATATATATATATATATTATAATATATTATATATATATATATATATATATAATATATGTATATATATATGTGTGTGTGCGTGTGTGTGTGTGTGTGTGCGCGCGCGCGCACGTTGTTCGTAAAGGCACAATTTTTTATTTCAATTTTTTTTAGCATTCTGACTATCTCGAATGTGTGCAGTGTGCATGCACGTCGCACCACTCAACACTGTACTCTATAAAAAGGTTCCAGTACTCGAGGGTCTACACATACATTATCCTGGGAGATCAGGGAACAAATCTCCACCCATTATACTCCAGGGGATTATCCAGGTTGGATCAATTTCACAACTTCCGACTAGAAGTTTGACATCCAAACCAACTAGGCTATCTCGGCTGTCAAAGGCTAGGATCAGATGATAATTCAGGGGCTGGAGGACTTGTGCCCAAAGGTAGACATTAAGCACAGGTGTTCTCAGATTTGTTCACCTTTGTTTGCATCGTGCACTTATATTTACAATGCACTTCTGCTTACAGTGCACGATGTCGTTTGGTGTACATAACAACGGAAATAATCCAAAACAAGTGTGACTGCCCGCGTTCAAGCAAACAGGAACCAGAAAAACAACACGAAAGAAGAATAAGAACGCGTATTTAATACAACAAGACAAGACAGGCGCAAATTTTCGGCAAACTGGCCTTTGTCAAGCGTAAGATCACAAACAAACAAACTCCAGATACAAAAATTTCTCACACTGGACTGAGCAGCAGGGACGTTTCAGTCTTTTTCTCCTAATTTTTGTATCTGGTGTTTGTTTGTTTGTGATCTTACCCTTGACAAAGGCCTGTTGGCCGAAAATTTGCGCCTGTCTTGTCTTGTATTAAATATGCGTTTTTATTCTTCTTTCGTGTTTTTCTGGTTCCTGTTGACGGAAACACATGTTCGTTATGTTTATATATAGGTTCCAATTTTCTCGGATGTGTGTATGGATGGTTTTGCCCACACTATGCAGGCGTTATGGCTTTTGGAGGTCGGTATTCTCCGTCTTTGGTGGACATATAAGGTGGATCTACTGGACACTGACATAACTTACAAGATCTTTCACGTGTGTATGTATTTGACATTCTGTTTGCATATGCACGGGAAGGCGTTTAGGCACCGGCAGGCTTGGACTCGTATTGACTTCGAAGATACAGAAACATTTCCACACTTTATACCCAACAAATGGGAGGTACCCAGACACGATCGAACCTGAGGTTTCTGACCAGACATCCGACGTCTTTCAGTATAAACAGTATCCCCACCTTCTCTGAATTCTGTGCTAGAAATTTCTTCTTTTCTGTCACTCTTTGTTTCTGCCTTGTCCCTTTGCTTTCTGTCATTTCTTCCTGTCATTTTCTGTCCTGCTAGTCCATTCACTGGTATGTGTTCGATAAAGACTTACGTACTTTTTCTTAGAATTAATAATTGGGTACATGTATTAAATGCATTTTTGGCACTAGGGTAGTGAGATATGTGGAAGCAATTTTGGGTAATTTAGGCCCCTTTTAATATGTTTTGGTGTCCTAAGTTATGTTTAAATTTGTATTCCGGTATGTTTTTTTTTTCAAATCCCCTGTGCGATAAATTGGACGGAGTGGTCAACGCCAGGGGCATCTCCTTAGATTATGTGCGCGAATGCATCGACATATGTGATTAATTTTCTTTTCCTTTTTTCCCTGTTGAAGTTTTGTATATGCTTTGAAACGGTTATAGCCCTGATATAGCTTACGCATTCGGCTGGGCTTTAAACATCAAAAACAATAAAACAATAAAACCCATTTGACCACTGCACAAGTCGTCTGTTCATTATGAAAAGAAATGACTGTCGAGGGCTGCATTTTCAAGATAAATGACTGCAACAGGTAGGTAATCATTAGCTTCCAGACAGGGAAAGCAGGGTTGTCTGTCTTGCATAGGTGAGACAGACAAGCACAAAAATTCCGTTGAGTACAAGTATTTCTTTTTTGTTTATTTGTGTAAATGGGTGAGAAAGAAAAGTTGAATGGTGTTATTGTTAGTTGGTATGGTGGTAGTGATTCGCCATTCTCTCATTGCACATATTCTTCTCGTGGACATAAGAAGCACAGCAGAGAAGGGGCTGAAAACGCCGTGTGCATCAACACCAATAAACAGCCCACATGCAATTTGAAGCTATGTAGATCATTGTTATTTTTACTCTGTCCTAGACTTCTTTATCATGATGTTATCAATGTACCATTACAATCTGCCTTGACCATAACTAAGCAACAAAACTATGGCTTCTTCAAATAACATTAATCGGATTTTTTAAAATCAAAATGGTTGACTTCAAAATACATGCTGGTCACTTTTTTACATCCATGCACACGTAAAATCCAGGCCTGTTTCGCTCTGAACAGTGTCTCTCTCACCACATTACCTAGCGTTTTACTCAGGTGGGAACAAAGATACTTGAGCACAAACGAGACGCGAGTCATATGATATGACATCAGAGTTTCACCACGTTTGTGACACAGTAAAGACACCACTGCCATGGCCCAGCAGCGACAGTCCCCATGAACCACTGACAGCAAGAGATCCCAACTTCAATTCATTTCAGGCATAGAATGCTGTGCACATTTCAGTCGACCTTTAACAGGCCACAGGGAATTCAATAATGCTCGGAACAGATTCATAATGTGCTTTCACCATGCTATTAGAGTGTTGAGAGTTCCATGGATAGCAAAGAAAACAAAAGACAATCTTGATGGAGGCAGACACAAGAAGATCATTCATAAGGAAGATTAGGAAAGGACAGGCAACATTTATAGGCCACTTTATGAGGAAAGGGGAATTAGAGCACCTGGTCACAACAGGAAAGCTGGAGGGAAAGAGAACACCAGGTAGACCCAGGGAGAAAATATTGGACGGACTTCCAGGGTGGCTGAGGACAGAGAGGGTGGACGATATGCTTGCTGCAACAAGGGATCGATACATGTGGAGGGCCATGATCGCCAACACCATGCGGCAGGGCATATGATGATGATGATGATGATAATGATGATGATGATGATTAGCATGTGGGCAGAACGAAGGTCCTCCACTCCTGTCTGTTCTAGGCCATTCCATGGAAGTCAGCAAAAGTTCAGCATAGTTGGTTTCTTCTATTGATGTTTCTGTGACGAGGCTTTTGAAAGCTGGAAGGAAAGAGAACACCAGGTAGACCCAGGGAGAATATATTGAACGGACTTGCAGGGTGGCTGAGGACAGAGAGGTTGGAGGATGTGCTTGCAGCGACAAGGGATCGATACATGTGGAGGGCCATGATCGCCAACGGCATGCGGCAGGGCACATCATGATGATGATGATGAATAAGGTAGTACACCTTGGTGCCTTGGTGGTCTAGGTTGGGAAGTAACGGATGAAGTTGAATTCATTATCATTTAGGGAAAACTTAACTGGAATGAAATGATTAGCAAAACAATTATGATGAATTTTCCGTGTATAGATACACATGCGTGCGTGTCTGTGTGTGCTTACATGTTGTATGTCATCCAGGTGAACGGTTCCTTGCCCTGATTCAGAGCAAGAAGGCACGGGCCAAGCTTGTCAGGGTGGACACAAAGTCAGCCCTCAGTATGCCAGGGGTACTGGACTATATCTCATACCAGGACATCCCTGCCAAAAAGACATGGTCCCTGGAGGCCAAGGAGGAGGAGGAGATATTTGCCTCCGATGAGGTAGTTCTGATCAACAATTTCTTATTTATTAAGATAAAACAGGATGTGGAGTCTTAGTCATGAGGTGCGTGTATGTGTGTGCATGCGTGTGTGTGTGTGTGTGTATGCGCGCGCGTGAGTGTGTGTGTGTGTGTGTGTGTTTGTGTGTGTGTGTGTGAGGAGAGAGGAGAGAGAGAGAGAGAGAGAGAGAGAGAGAGAGAGAGCTAGCTTTGTGTAAAGAACATGAAAACTGATATACAAATATATATACAAATGTAGCCGCACGGAAAAGAGGATGTCAAAATGTTGTAGGGTGATGATATGGCTTCTCATTTTTCCAACACGGAATCATTCAGTGAAATAAGAAGCATAGTAGAGAAGGAATCGAGAAATACGAAAGTTGACTTACATCAGTAAAAAGCCCTCAGGCATAGTAGCTTCATTAATCTTTCCATATTTTAGTCTGTCTGATACGCCTTCATCATGGTATTACAATTACCATTACAGTCTGCTCGATTATAATTTTTCGATAAAATGTTTGGATTCGTTAAATTATTTTCATATCATTATTCTTTCACATGCAAACAGCCGATTTCACAATAACGCTGGTCACAGTTTTTACATCCATACTACCGAAGATTTGTGCCAGGTAACTGGTATAGATACACAAACTCCAAGCCTGCTTCTACACAAAAGTACTTTTTGCATGGCATACCTTCTTTTTTTTACTCAAGAAAGAACGAACAAACTTGGGCACACAGAGGAGTACTGAGTCATATGACATCAGACATTGCTTAATACGAAGAGATGGCACAAAGACTTAACTGGTGTCATCTGTTGGATGGTGTAATTTCAGTGTGCAAGTTCATCAATGTGTACAAAACCAAACAACATAATACCACTACATGTTCAGTATGGTTATGCGTCAGATGTTAAGTTTGGTGATGTGGATGAAGGATGTGATTTTCATTTAGTCTTCTTTGATGCTTGAAAGCTTCTGTTTCAGAGTTGCCCTACTGGACCACAGCTCATTTCTTTTAATTTCTGAATATGCTTTGAGGGCTGTGACTTTGTCTGGCACGGACATTCATCAGTGTGTGACAGCCCTTCTCGGCGCATATTGTTGATTTCCAATTAAATTTTGCAACCAACATAAATTCATAAAAGCTTGCATATCACCATTTCAATGGATTCTTATCACCGTGACTCTCAGATTGCCCGTCACATATCAAACTTCATACAACCTGAGATCTTGTAGACAAAAACTTCTGATAGTGCCAAAATGCAATCTTAAGCCAGCTAGTGAATGTCCTTTTTAAGACAGCTGGTGAATGTGCTTTGAATTTCAGTGCGCCATCTGTTTAGAACTCGCTGCCAGATTATCTGAGGGATCACCCATACTTTTGCATATAAGTCACAGTTAAGCACTTAAATGATCATCCAGGTTTGAATTCTTCATATCATAATTTCTCATGCACCAGTAACTACTGATTGCATGGCGTCGTGCAATCGTTCACGTATATATACGAATGTGTGAATCTTGATGTGTACGTACATGTGAGAGTGCTACACTTTGTATTACATTCTGTGTCTGGTACATGTGTAAGTGCGCTGTGGGTCTAAATGACTTTGGAAAATTGTACGATACAAAATTGGTTTATTATCATTTCATGCTGGATGAGGCAACAGTGTCCAGTAATAAAGCTGTGTGTCACTCGTAACAAATACAAAACCCGGTGCCCACAGTTCATGCTGACTCCAAAACACAATGGAAGCCAAAAGCAACAAAGACACAAGGAAATGCCTTAGTGTCCCATCGAGTGTCACTGGTGTTGCATTCTATTGTTTCCAGGAAAAGCTAAAGCTACCTCTATAATCCATTGTCGATGAGTACAAGGTGGGAAAGGTCAGGCTTCTTGGCATGCTTTTAGACTCGGCAAATAAGGTTGTGAGACCAAGCCAGCACAAGCTGAGGACTGGCAGAAAGTGGAAAGTCCGGGAGGCACTGGACGCAGTCAAGAAAAGTGTCATGACCAGGGAAATGACAGGACACACACACGGCCAGCAGGTAGGGACTGGGATCAACAAGATAGAACGGTGGTCAAAGGCCGACAGAAAGGTAAGAAAGGATGACCATAAACAGAAGAAGAAAGAAGAGGATGCCAAAAGAATCCAGAAGACGGTCCAGCAAGGCCAACAAGGGAACTGAACGACGTGGGAAAATGCACTCCAAAGAAGTCTACGCTGCAGTGACATGTGGCATATGGTCTCTCTCATAATTAGTTTCATTTTAGATCTGTATAATGATCTGTGTGTGACACATACACGCCCGTGTATGGGGATGGGGAGGGAAGAGTGGGGTATGTTGATCATCAGCATCTATGCGTTTTCGTTTTTGCATGATGTATGTGGGTGTGTATGCACATGTGTGTTTGTGTATGGAGGGAGGGCTAGAGTAAGTGGGAGGTGGGAGGATACAGAGCTAAGATAACGCTTATGCTTTTCTGATAATGTTATTTTTATGATGTGAACTATACTGTGATTGTTATGTGCCGTGTAACGCGCTTTGGCAGACAAAGATTTTCTTTTCAAGGATCAATAACATGTATTGTAATATACTGTTTCTGTTGTTGCTTTTACGTTTTATATCAGGAGGGGCTGTGGGCGTGTGACATATGATTATATTGAAATAAAGTGTTGTGTGCTCTGTGGCCCTGCAGGTGATACATCAGGGACAAGTGATCGGAGCCATCCTGGCGGACACAATGACCAATGCAAGGAGAGCAGCGCAGGCCGTGGAGGTGCACTATGACGTTATGGAGCCTGTCATCACCATTGCTGTAAGTCTGTTGCTGCTGCCTTTGATTTACACTGGAGAATCTTTACCTTCTCCGACCTCAATCATAGTCAGGCCTCCATTCACTTGTGACATCTTAGATGTAAAGACTAAATTCATTACCTGACTGATTAACTGACCAAACAATTGACTCAGTGCTATAATATGAATGCACGATCGATTGACTGACTGACTGACTGAATGAATGAATGATTGGCTGACTGATCGGCTGGCTGCTTATTTGACTGACTGGTCGGGTGATTTCCTGACTGACCAGCTGACAGTAAGTGCAAAGACATGTGATCAAGCCCGTGTGTGTGTGGGAGGGGGAGGGGGAGGGGGGATAGTACAGGAGACGGTTTGACAGGGAGTACGGAGTCAGGAGCATATGTGTGCAACTGAGTAATAAGACCTGTTGAAATGTTTTTAATTTATGTGATTGTACTCCTTGGCCTTCTGTTCTCCCAAAGATCCCCTCAAGACAATGGGTTCCAACTTTGTCTGTCCGTCCTTATCTATCTTCACAGTCATTGAGAATTCGTCTTTATCGCCTGGTCTAGAGTGGTGCCCACAACGTGTTGTATCACGCCACTTCCTGGCAGCTCCTGCAGCCAAGCTGATACCAAACATATGTCTAGCAATTCTTTGGACCCCATGAGCACATCAGCAAGGCCGAGAGGGGGATCCAGAGAAAATGTAAAAGAAACCATCAATAATGCGATTGGCCTCTTGAAATGTGACCTGGCTTCTCAGACGAACTGCAGCTGATAAAACGACAACAGGAAAACGGCAGTCATCGACTCTGAGCTGAGGAGGACTGACATCAACATAGCGGCACTGCAAGAAACCAGGCTTGCTGCAAACGGTATGCTGTGGAAGTAAGACTATACCTTTTTTTTGCAGGGTATATCCCCTGAGAAACCTTGCTTGCACAGTCTCAGGCTTGCAGTCAAGAACAGCCAGCTAATCATGACAGTCCCTCCCAATGGCAGTTCAGAATACATCCTTTTAGACTTTCAACAATATCTGGCAAAGTGAACATACTGAATGTCTACATGCCAGTACTCTGCTACCTCAAGGAACAAAATATCAGTTTCATAAGTATACTGATGCTATTTTCAGCAAGACTTCAGAATCTGAATACATCGCCCTGCTTGGTGATTTCAATGCTAGAGTGAGTTAGATTCGACCACAGTTCATGACCAGACTGTCTGACACTGTAGCGTCGACGTGATTAACAACGGCGGCTAGAGACTGCTGGAGCTCTACTCCTACCACAAGCTGT
The DNA here is from genome assembly GCA_030674185.1 of Monoplex corrugatus. Classification (NCBI taxonomy): domain Eukaryota; kingdom Metazoa; phylum Mollusca; class Gastropoda; order Littorinimorpha; family Ranellidae; genus Monoplex; species Monoplex corrugatus. Next base: position 23,651,624 of record JAPXFY010000012.1, read on the forward strand.
GCATCACCAACACGTTCTTCAAGTCAAAGCCTTGCCATAAAAGCTCCTGGAGACGCACAGGGTCTGGATGTTGACATCAGCTAGACATGATCATCACCAGAAGAACTGCACTTAACAGCTTTCTTCTGACACGCAACTTCCACAGTGCCAGCTATGACACAGACCATTCCTTAGTGTGTACCAGAGTATGACTGAAACCGAAGAGGATCCACCATATCAAGCAGAAAGCATACTCGCACATCAACACTTCTGAGGCAGCCAACCCAGAACTTAGCACAGAACTCGAAGACCAAATGGAATAGACTTTTTAAAGAAAATGCAGCCACAACCATGGAGAAGAGATGGCAATTCAGGCGAAACACCGTCTTCAACACCGCCGTGTCATTCGTTGGGAAGGAGAGAAAAAAACGAAGGCTGGTTCGAGGTTGACCTATCTGAGGTAAAGCTGTTCATCAATGCCGGGAGAGTAGCACTAATCAACAACAAAAGAGATCCATCAGACAAAAAAAAAGACAACAAAAAACAAAAAAAACAAAACAAAACAAACAAAAACAAATGGAGAACTTGGAACAGCAAGAAACAAAGCACAACGGACAACTCGGTGCTGCGCAGTGACTACTGGCAGACCTTGTACCAGAACATCCAGTCGTGCACAGAAACTGGCAATGTACAATGTACAAGGCATGTATGAGGGAACACAGACAATCTTTAGGTCCACTGCTGACAAAATTGCTCGCTGAAGTACAAGGACAGCGAAATCCTCAAAGACCACGCCAAGCAGAAGGAGAGGAGGGCTGAACACGTCCAGAACCTGTAGTCCACTGAGAAAGTATTCACTGAATCAGCCCTTGTCAGCATCCCTACCTTGTCTGTCATTAGTGAGCTGGAGCAAACATTAGTGAGCTGGACCTACTCCCAATCCAGAACGAACTCTGCAAGGACATTAACTCGCTTACTCATAGCATGGGCATTAGGCAAAGATGACATCTCTGCTGAAGTGATTCAGTTTGGGAAACCAGTTCTTCTGAGCGATCATCACGAGCCACTCTGTTAGTGTTGGGAAAAAGGGTCAGTTCTCCGAGACACGCAAGATGCAAACATCGTCATGCTATACAACAACAAGGGATACCGAAATGACTTAATGACGACAGAGACATATCACTGCTCATCACCGTTGCCGAGATCTTTGCCCAAGTACTTCTGAAGAGGCTGCAAATACCAGCAAATGCCATCTACCCAGAGTTCCAGTGTGGCTTTATGGTACAGAGATCTACCATCGACATGTTCTTCTCACTGAGAATGCTACAGGAGAAGAACTGGGAACAGGAACAACCTTTATAAGTTGCCTTCATCGACCTGACCATAGCTTTTGACCTGGCTAGCAGAAAAGGTCTCATCACATTCCTGGGGAAGATCAGATGCTCACCGAACTGCTGAATCTGAATGTGTCTTTCCATGACGGCATGCGGGAGACAGTGGTGTTAAATAGACAATGCTCGGAGAGATATTTCACTACAATACAACCTGAATTGTTTCACTGACAGATTGATGCAAGGATGCATGTGGGTCATTCTCCTAAAGACTGGTCAGTTGGGACCACTGCTTTTAAGAAGCCAATATGAAATGTTTTTTGAAAAAGAATCTAACGATATTGTTATATTTCGTTTGTAAAATGTTCCAGTAATCGAAGAAAATGAAAAAAAAAGTGTATGTTTCGTATTTTTTACTCTACGGACTTTTGTTTTTGGAAAAATGAGCGATCTCTGTAGCTAGATTTGTGACATGACTTCAGACTGGTAGATCAATCACAATTATTTCCTACATACATGACCAAAATCAATACAACCTGTTTCGACAATGAAGAAAGAATGTAAAAGTGTCTCTGACATCAGTTTTTACTGTATAGTATTCCGTGGATGATCGATATATGCTCGGAGATCGATCAGTGTCCCGAACGTTTCATACGGTGTCTTTACTGTAGTAATAACTTAAGTCGTGCTTTTAAAATAGAAGGCATTGGGAATGACCGATGTGATTCATTAAAAACACAAACATTTTTCATAATGATTCACGTCAATAAGTGATATGAGAGAGAAGAGGAGAGTGAGAAATAATCACTTGATTACGAATTGTGGCATGGTGTCTTCAAAACCATGAAACGCGCGAGACAAACAGAGGATCTATTTCGTCAACTTCCCTGAACTTTGACCGACCTTGGCGTGTGAATCTCACTTTCCTCCCTCGCGGCGGGATTTTGCACTACTTCACAAAGGATATGTCATTATTCAATATATTTTGAAAAATGTCACTTCATTGACCATTTTAACAAGCACATAGATGCCTTTTCGGTGTCTCATGTAACACGTGAGACACTGCAGGATCATGCAACATTTTATTATATTTCACCAAGTTTTAAATACTGTGTCAATTTATGCATTACAGTTCTGTATACTACAGATATCAAGCTTTCAGTTTCAGTTAACATTAAGGAAAAAAATGGATTTGTTTTACTTGTCATGTCACAATATTGACCAGTCTTCAGGAGAATGACCCCTATAGAACATATACGCTGGACAGAACCTCGACCTTGCCAGTGCGTAGAATCTATGACTATGCCATAATCAATTTAGATTTTCTCCATGACATGGTATTTGTGACGTCAGTGCATAAAGAATTTATTCTAAGCGGGGAGACGTCATCTTAAGACGCTGAAACTGAAACTGTCTCCTTACAGGACGTCATAGCGAAAGATTTTTTCCTTCTCACACAGCCACATTTTGCAATGGGGACACATGAGGATAATATGTCACTGAATATGAATTTGTTCCGAGCATGGAGATGCGATCTTGAGAAACTAAAACTATTTTCTTACAGGACGCCATAGCGAAAGATTCCTTCTTCCCCTACAGCCACATCTTGCAACGTGGTGATGTGGAGGAGCATTTTCACGCTCAGAGGAGATAGAAGTGGTGGAAGGGGAAGTTCACATCGAAGCACAGGAGCACTTTTATCTGGAGACTCATGGCAGTATCGCTTATCCTACTGAAGACTGTGGCATGGATATCATCAGCTGCTCTCAAGATCCTTGCTTTCTACAGGTAAGTGTTATTTGTTGCACAGATGTATGATAATCCTCTCCCTCCCTCATGATATAGATTCCCATGTAAGAAATGTACAGATCACATGCTCTACAAGTAGTAAAGCGGAACATGCATTGAACAGACGTATTTTTTTGCATTCAAAGGAACGAGTTTACCAAAAGCATAGCCACGAATCATACCATTTTGATATGTGAAATCTGTAGTACCACTGGAAGAAAAAAAACACACCATTGTTGTCATTAAAGATAATCCTCAATCAACAATCATAGATAAGAAAACTATATATTATCACTATGTGAATGTAGCCAGTCAAAAAATTCTAACAAGTTTTTGGATTTTTCGTCAGCTACAAAACCGGAAATGACGTTTCACTTTCATCCGGGTGTTGTTAAAACCATAGCAACGTAAGCGCTTTCGCCGTAACGGTTGCCAACCCCGAAACATCAAAGTAACTCTAATTCAGGTTTGTGCTAATTTTTCATTGTAGTAGTTGATTTAAAGCTGAATTATTTTAGAGAAATTAAGACACTTTTGAAGTGTATTCATGGGAATTTAACATAGGTAATTTTAAATCAATATTTTTTGTTTGAAAGCTAAATGATAAATAATTCAGCGATGGGGTTAGTCCGATACGCAGCCTATTCATAGTTTGCAAACATGATCATTTATATAATGTTTTTTTTATATTAAACAATTGCTTAAATGTTTTTGTGGAAAAAAGTGAAGACGTGAATGAACATGAATGAACATTTTTCATTGTAATACTAGAATAGTATTCTATGGGGAAAAATGTGATGCATTACCAAAATGGTTGTGGTGCACTGACAGTTATTAATTTATCAGTTTCATGGTTAAATAAATTTGGCCTAGTTGTACATTTTTTTCTGTTAAAGCAAATGTAGTTGTTTGTTAACACTAACTTTTTTTGTTCAGTTATTACATTTGTGAAATACTCGCACACACACAAAAAATAGAGAGGTCTCATAAACTTTTTGATTAGCAAATTGTCAAGTGGATGTGAAACAGTAACCATTTTTTGTGGAAAAGAGAATACAGAATTTTTGTAAAATGGATAATAACAGGTTCTGTTATTCAGTAAGGAGACAAACCAAACATATTGTCTCCGGATCATTGTGTAGTCCTTTGGATAGTTGTTCATGAATTATCTTGATCAAAAGGGACATGACTTTGAATCCAAAAATTGTATAATACTTAAAGAACATTGTGTTCACGGAAAGGAAAATCATTTTCATAAATGTTTTGTAAAGACCTCCTAGATGGTGTGATAGATGCACACCATTTCATGTGTGTGTGTGGAATAGGGTTCATTTTGTTTATTGGAAACATAAGCATGTGTGGTCTACTGTTAATGTTTATTATTATTCTTTCACTGGATTATTCATGTTTTTTATAGTTCATGATTTTTCATTCAAACATTTAACTGTATTTTTTCTTAAGGCTATTCATCAACATGTCATATCATATCATATCATATCATATCATATCATATCATATCATATCATATCATATCATGTCATGTCTCATACCATACCATATCATTATTATACAGGGTCAACTATTGAGGTTGATGGTGTCCAAGGTCATGCTTTGTTTTGCTTCATGTGGGATCTCAGGCTAAAGTGTCTGATGCACACAGGCGGCTGATTACTTGATACTGGATGGATCACTCTACAGTATTGGTCCTGGCTTTTATTGCTGTATGCTTATCATATCATATCATATCATATCATATATCATTTCATATTTTATCATGTCATAATCACATCTTATATATGATTTACTTCAAATGGAAAACTGACCAAATGAATGTATGGAATCTGTTGCAGAGCTACCTGAGGTTCTCAAGTGTTTCTGCTGGGGTTGACTCTGTACCGCTAGTTTTAATTTATCAGTTTTTTTTCCAAAAAGGGGTTATCCCCGTGAGAACAAATTGTGGTCACTTGTAATAGTTGTAAGTTGTATTTATTGTGTTTCATTTTATTAAAATTCAAAGATCTGTATTTTGGCTCTAAAGATTTTTTTTGGAAGATTGGAAGTTGACTCAAAACCCACAAATGTGAAATCACTCCACATATACACCTATACATACATACCTACATACAATATATAATCACATATTTCTCACAAATCATAGGAGTGGTTACATGAACACGACAAATATACTTCTTATGTTTACACAAATATATCTATCGAATTGTATCTGATGTAAAGTCAGTGCTAGAACTGCACAATGTAAGGAAAAGACTGAAAAGGAGTGGCAGAAAAAAAAACCAAGACAAGAAAAGAAACTTATGTGAAGAAAGCGCACAGTCACGCCCACTAAGACATATACGCAAAAGGTAAAAAAAAAACAAAAAACAAAGAAAGTATACCACATTGTAAGACATTAACAAAAATGTCAAACTGTCCATCGATAAATACACATGTCTTTAACACCAGTAAAAGAGGACAACAGAAATGAAAAGAAACGAAGACAGAAACAAAGGACCAGTCAAGAGGGATGTGTAAAGCACTCTGGAAAAAAGGAAGAAAAAAAGCAAAAAGCAGAGAATGTAAAAACGGAGTGCTCCATGGCTTACATGTAGCTGGGTTCCATTAGACAAAATAATGAGAAACAAAAGAAAAAAAGGAAGTCAAGCAACTTAAGTCATATGTGATCCTGCAGGACAGAATGAATCCTGAATGCCCTGACACTTAGTGCTAGCAGGCAAAACAAATGGAAAAGTGATATTTCGTTGATTTCAAGGTTTTGATTGAAACTGATTCATGGATCATTATTCCATAACGCCTGAGCTTTAAACTCA
>JAPXFY010000012.1:23662549-23680049 GCA_030674185.1 Monoplex corrugatus
GTGAATGAGTATGTGTGTGTGTATGTGTGTGTGTGTGAGTGAGTGAATATGTGTGTACATGTGTGTATGTATGTACGTGTGTAGTGTGGTGTATGTATGTATGTGCGAACGAGTGTGTCTGTGTGTGTGATGTGTGTGTGTGTGTGTGTGTGTGTGTGTGTGTGTGTGTGATGTGTGTGTGTGTGTGTGTGTGTGTGTGTGTGTGTGTGTGTGTGTTTAAATTGTAAAAGAGAATATGATGCAATTTGCGATATAATGTATACTTCATTCTCTTTGTTTATTCTTGTACATTTCTTGAAAACGAGGTGCTCAAACTATGCTGATAATCTGTTTTCATAGGAAAGTTACAGAACTCCAGGTCACTGTGACCTTAAAGAAATTGGTTGAAATTAAACATGGCGTGTAACAAGGACAAAGGTATACTGTTACAACTGTAGAAACAGACTTTAAATATCGTCGTAAGTTCTTCACTGTCCTCAAGAAATGTTGATTTGGGGCGCTGTGTGTGTGTGTGTGTGTGTGTGTGTGTGTGTGTGTGTGTGTGTGTGTGTGTGTGTGTGTGTGTGTGTGTATGTGTATGTGTGTGTGTGTGTGTGTTTGACCAGTGTGTTTGTACAGTGTTTTGAGAGTGTATGTGATTTCACTTGCATGCAGGTACTTGTAGCTGTGCGCTTGTGCAGTGTGTGTGTACGAGTGTGTGTGTTTGTGTGTGTGTGTGTGTGTGTGTGTGTGTGTGTGTGTGTGTGCGCGCTTAACCAGTGTGTTTGTACAATGTGTTTGAGGGCGTACGTGGTTTCACATGCATGCACGTACTTGTAGCCGTGTGCTTGTGCAGTGTGTGTGTGTACGAGTGTGTGTATGTGTGTGTGTGTGTGTGTGTGTGTGTGTGTGTGTGTGTGTGTGTGTGTGTGTGTGTGTGTGTGTGTGTGTGTGTGTATGTGTGTGTATGTGTGTGTGTGCTTGACCAGTGTGTTTGAGGGCGTACGTGGTTTCACATGCATGCACGTACTTGTAGCTGTGTGCTTGCGCATAGACTTAACAGCTCTCTGACGGGCGCAGTAGTCCTGTGGTTTAGATATCAGACTCCCAGTCGAAAGGCCTGAATTCAAACCTATCTGCGTAGCGCCTTGTGGTAAGAGGTGGATAATTTTCAAGTCTCCCAGGTTAACAAGGTTTTAAGTCTCCCAGGTTAACAAGGTTTCAAGTCTCCCAGGTTAACAAGGTTGCAAGTCTCCCAGGTTAACAAGGTTTCAAGTCTCCCAGGTTAACAAGGTTTCAAGTCTCCCGGATTAACAAGGTTTCAAGTCTCCCAGGTTAACAAGGTTTCAAGTCTCCCAGGTTAATATATGTGCAGACCTGCTCGTGCCTAAACCCCTTTATGTGTAGACGCACGTGAAACATCAGATACTCACGTTAAAGATCTTGGAAGCCACGTCCTAGTTTGGTGACTCAATGAAACATGAAAACATCCAGCATACACACTCACCAAAGGCAAAATTATGCAAACTGTGCAACACCATTACGTCTGCACTGTGTGAACCAAACAGAATGCATGCACACATCCAAACACACACACACACACACACACACACACACACACACACACACACATAAATGTTCTGTGTGAATCCACAGACACAACTGCCCTGTTCGCTGTGTACTGGAGCGTGATGAAGACATGATGATGACTGGAACCAGACATCCTTTTCTCGGGAAGTACAAGGTATGTTGGTCTGTTTTAACCTCTTCTGTCTGATAGTCTGCTGTATGCATGTGCACAGATGTATTCACTCACACACACACACACACACGCACGCACACACCCACGGACACACACTCGGACACACACACACACACACACACACACACACACACATTGATGGGTGGCCTAGTAGATATAGCAGTCACGTAAGACGCAAGAAACCTGGGTTCTGTACCCAGTTGGATAGGGGTTTAACTACCCCTCCAGTAGACCTTCAGTAATGGTCTGGATGCTAGTCCTTCGTATGAAATGATAATCTGAGGTCCCGTGTGTAGCATGCACTAAGCGCGCGTTCAAGATCACATAACAACACGAGAATTGTCCCTGGCAGAATTCCGTTGAAAAATCCACCGTCAACTTCTTTTCTTTTCTTTGCAATGCGCAGTGTTATTTACAATGTAACAGCAAACACATTCCAATCCAAGGGAAGAATCAAAATCTGCAAAAGAAGGAATACAGAAATCCGTTAAGAAACAGATAAAGGGGAAAAAAAGATCAACAGGCCAACTCATGACATTATCAAAGTCAACAATATAATACATGTAGGTTGTTAGAATGAGGCATACAATACAAATGGAAACTTTACTTCATCATTGCAACAAACAAATCAAAAATCTACACGATATGCAGCGAAGACTGAGAAATTGCACAAACGGGCACTGGTACAACCCAGCTCTTTATGGGTACCTGGTTGTGTTCAGCGCTGAGAGACAGTGGAGAGGGGAGATAGGCAACCTAAGGGTTATAGAACAGTCTGCAGTGGAAAGAGGAGATGGGCAACCAAAGGGTTATAGAATAGTCTGCAATGAAGAGAGGAGATGGGCAACCTAAGGGTTATAGAATAGTCTGCAATGGAGAGAGGAGATGGGCAACCTAAGGGTTATAGAATAGTCTGCAATGGAGAGAGGTGATGGGCAACCTAAGGGTTATAGAATAGTATGCAATGGAGAGAGGAGATGGGCAACCTAAGGGTTATAGAATAGTCTGCAATGGAGAGAGGAGATGGGCAACCTAAGGGTTATAGAATAGTCTGCAATGAAGAGAGGAGATGGGCAAGCTAAGGGTTATAGAATAGTCTGCAATGGAGAGAGGAGATGGGCAAGCTAAGGGTTATAGAATAGTCTGCAATGGAGAGAGGAGATGGGCAAGCTAAGGGTTATAGAATAGTCTGCAATGGAGAGAGGAAATGGGCAACCTAGGGGTTATAGAATAGTCTGCAATGGAGAGAGGTGATGGGCAAGCTAAGGGTTATAGAATAGTCTGCAGTGGAGAGAGGAGATGGGCAACCTAGGTGTCATAGAATAGTCTGCAATGGAGAGAGGAAATGGGCAACCTAGGGGTTATAGAATAGTCTGCAATGGAGAGAGGAGATGGGCAACCTAGGGGTTATAGAATAGTCTGCAATGGAGAGAGGAGATGGGCAACCTAGGGTTATAGAATAGTCTGCAATGGAGAGAGGAGATGGGCAAGCTAAGGGTTATAGAATAGTCTGCAGTGGAAGAGGTGATGGGCAAGCTAAGGGTTATAGAATAGTCTGCAATGGAGAGAAGAAATGGGCAACCTAGGGGTTATAGAATAGTCTGCAATGGAGAGAGGAGATGGGCAAGCTAAGGGTTATAGAATAGTCTGCAATGGAAAGAGGAGATGGGCAACCTAGGGGTTATAGAATAGTCTGTAGAGATAGAGAGAGAGAGAGAGAGGAGATGGGCAACCTAGGGGTTATAGAATAGTCTGCAGTGGAGAGAGGAGATGAGCAACCTAGGGGTTGTAGAATAGTCTGCAGTGGAGAGAGGTGATGGGCAAGCTAAGGGTTATAGAATAGTCTGCAGTGGAGAGAGGAGATGGGCAACCTAGGGGTTACAGAATAGTGTGCAATGGAGAGAGGAGATGGGCAAGCTAAGGGTTATAGAATAGTCTGCAGTGGAGAGAGGAGATGGGCAAGCTAAGGGTTATAGAATAGTCTGCAATGGAGAGAGGAGATGGGCAAGCTAAGGGTTATAGAATAGTCTGCAGTGGAGAGAGGAGATGGGCAAGCTAAGGGTTATAGAATAGTCTGCAGTGGAGAGAGGTGATGGGCAACTCGAGGGTTATAGAATAGTCTGCAGTGAAGAGAGGAGATGGGCAAGCTAAGGGTTATAGAATAGTCTGCAGTGGAGAGAGGAGATGGGAAACCTAAGGTTATAGAATAGTCTGCAATGGAAAGAGGAGATGGGCAACCTAGGGGTTATAGAATAGTCTGTAGAAAGAGAGAGAGAGAGGAGATGGGCAACCTAGGGGTTATAGAATAGTCTGCAGTGGAGAGAGGAGATGAGCAACCTAGGGGTTGTAGAATAGTCTGCAGTGGAGAGAGGTGATGGGCAAGCTAAGGGTTATAGAATAGTCTGCAGTGGAGAGAGGAGATGGGCAAGCTAAGGGTTATAGAATAGTCTGCAGTGGAGAGAGGAGATGGGCAAAGCTAAGGGTTATAGAATAGTCTGCAGTGGAGAGAGGAGATGGGCAAGCTAAGGGTTATAGAATAGTCTGCAATGGAAAGAGGAGATGGGCAACCTAGGGGTTATAGAATAGTCTGTAAGAGAGAGAGAGAGAGGAGATGGGCAACCTAGTGGTTATAGAATAGTCTGCAGTGGAGAGAGGAGATGGGCAAGCTAAGGGTTATAGAATAGTCTGCAGTGGAGAGAGGTGATGGGCAAGCTAAGGGTTATAGAATAGTCTGCAGTGGAGAGAGGAGATGGGCAAGCTAAGGGTTATAGAATAGTCTGCAATGGAGAGAGGTGATGGGCAAGCTAAGGGTTATAGAATAGTCTGCAGTGGAGAGAGGTGATGGGCAAGCTAAGGGTTATAGAATAGTCTGCAATGGAGAGAGGTGATGGGCAACCTAGGGGTTATAGAATAGTCTGCAATGGAGAGAGGAGATGGGCAAGCTAAGGGTTATAGAAAAGTCTGCAATGGAGACAGGAGATGGGCAAGCTAAGGGTTATAGAATAATCTGCAGTGGAGACAGGAGATGGGCAAACTAAGGGTTATAGAATAGTCTGCAATGGAGAGAGGAGATGGGCAACCTAGGGGTTATAGAATAGTCTGCAGTGGAGAGAGGAGATGAGCAACCTAGGGTTGTAGAATAGTCTGCAGTGGAGAGAGGTGATGGGCAAGCTAAGGGTTATAGAATAGTCTGTAATGGAGAGAGGAGATGGGCAACCTAGGGGTTATAGAATAGTCTGCAGTGGAGAGAGGAGATGAGCAACCTAGGGGTTGTAGAATAGTCTGCAGTGGAGAGAGGTGATGGGCAAGCTAAGGGTTATAGAATAGTCTGCAATGGAGAGAGGAAATGGGCAACCTAGGGGTTATAGAATAGTCTGCAATGGAGAGAGGAGATGGGCAAGCTAAGGGTTATAGAATAGTCTGCAATGGAGAGAGGAGATGGGCAAGCTAAGGGTTATAGAATAGTCTGCATTGGAGAGAGGAAATGGGCAACCTAGGGGTTATAGAATAGTCTGCAATGGAGAGAGGAGATGGGCAACCTAGGGGTTATAGAATAGTCTGCAATGGAGAGAGGTGATGGGCAAGCTAAGGGTTATAGAATAGTCTGCAATGGAGAGAGGAAATGGGCAACCTAGGGGTTATAGAATAGTCTGCAATGGAGAGAGGAGATGGGCAAGCTAAGGGTTATAGAATAGTCTGCAGTGGAGAGAGGTGATGGGCAAGCTAAGGGTTATAGAATAGTCTGCAATGGAGAGAGGAGATGGGCAACCTAGGGGTTATAGAATAGTCTGCAATGGAGAGAGGAGATGGGCAAGCTAAGGGTTATAGAATAGTCTGCAGTGGAGAGAGGTGATGGGCAAGCTAAGGGTTATAGAATAGTCTGCAATGGAGAGAGGAGATGGGCAAGCTAAGGGTTATAGAATAGTCTGCAGTGGAGAGAGGAGATGGGCAAGCTAAGGGTTATAGAATAGTCTGCAATGGAGAGAGGAGATGGGCAAGCTAAGGGTTATAGAATAGTCTGCAATGGAGAGAGGAGATGGGCAAGCTAAGGGTTATAGAATAGTCTGCAATGGAGAGAGGAGATGGGCAATCTAAGGGTTATAGAATAGTCTGCAATGGAGAGAGGTGATGGGCAAGCTAAGGGTTATAGAATAGTCTGCAATGGAGAGAGGAGATGGGCAAGCTAAGGGTTATAGAATAGTCTGCAATGGAGAGAGGAGATGGGCAAGCTAAGGGTTATAGAATAGTCTGCAATGGAGAGAGGAGATGGGCAAGCTAAGGGTTATAGAATAGTCTGCAATGGAGAGAGGAGATGGGCAAGCTAAGGGTTATAGAATAGTCTGCAATGGAGAGAGGAGATGGGCAAGCTAAGGGTTATAGAATAGTCTGCAAGCGGTTTTTTTTTAACTTCCTAGTTTATAATATGTGTGTTTTCTTGCTCCATATTCACCGTTTCGAGCTATTCTTCCACTGGTTTCTTAATAAAGCACGTTTTAATGAAACTGTAATGTCTGCTCTGCATGCTATTTTGCGTTTTGTTTTTTAGTTTAACAGTTACATCGTGTGGGACGACATGTACACAAGGGCAATGTTTACTTTTTTATGAGTTAGTACTTGTATGGTATTGTTTCAATAGTGTTTGTGTGTAATGACATGTGAACACGTGGTATAATTCCATAGTTTTGTTTATATTGATTTAGATTAGACATTTCAGTCCTCCGTGGGGCAAGGACTGAATGAAAAAAAAAAAAAGCATGCATAGCGCTTATATAATTAATCTGATCTGATCTGGTCTGGTCTGGTCTGGTCTGGTCTGATTTGGTCTGGTCTGATTTGATCTGATCTGGTCTGGTCTGGTCTGATTTGACTAACCTGACCTGACCTGACCTGACTTGACCTAACCTGACCTGACCCCGTCTCGTCTCGTCTCGTCTCGTCTCATCTCATTTTATCCCATGAATGTGTTTGGTTTTTACAGATGGGACTGGATGCCAGTGGCAAGATCGTGGCCTTGGATGTGCTGCATTATTTAAATGCAGGCTGTTCCTTGGATTTTTCTTATAATGTCAGTGTTATTCGTCAATATAATCTTCTCTTTCTTTCTTTTTTTTTTCTCTCTCTTCCTTTTTTCTTCTTCTCAGCCTCCTCCTTTATTGCTTTGCTTCGTTTCTTTGTCCAGAGTTTGATTTACTTATGCATTCATTGCACGTATTTGATTTGGTTTCTTTGATGGTTGATCATGTCCCTAAAATCCTTAATTTATCTCATTTTACTGCTGTTCCTATTGATCTGTTTTGATAATATTTGTCCGTTCATGATTTGCTTACGTGTTGGTTTTGCTGTTCATGTAAACAATTTCTGATAGTGGTGATGGGAGAGCTATGACGTTCTTCTCTGTCTCTGTCTCTCTGTCTCTCCCCCTCCCTCCCTCTCTGTCTCAGCGTCTATTACACATGTTCTGAACCCCCCCCCCACTCTCTCTCTCGCTCGCGCACACACACACACACACATATATATATATATACACACATATATATACATACATATATATATATATATATATATATATATATATACACACACATACACATGCACTAACATACATATGTATTGATAACTATCTCTCAACGAAGCGAATTATATTACTCTTTGATTTCCTTACGTATTATGTCTTCTTGGCAAATGTTATCATGTATTTCTTTTTCAGTATTTGTAATTCTATGCAGAGAAGTAGATTAGTACCAGCAAGTTTGAAAAAATATTTGAAAAGCGTCAGCCAATGATCTTTCCGTAATTGTTTCATTCAGAAAAAGTGGCTGGTCAGTTCATTTGTTAGAGCGCCATGCTCATAACTCAGGGATTGTGGGTTCAAACCTTGGGTAGACCACGTTTGTTATTGTGGACTTTGTGGCTCAATGGTAGTGGATCTGACTCTAGGTCAGGAGGTTGTGTGTTGGAATCATGTTGTGGTCGTATAGTCTTTTTTTTTTTACCCTGCCAGCACATACAGTTTTGAGCAGGCTCAGGGATATGCCATATAATTGCAGGCAGATTTGGATAGAGCACATATGGAATTGTCCGAGTTCGATGAATCCGTCTTGAACGAATTCCGAACTCCAAACATCCTTCAGAAAGATAGTCAAATAGAAACGTGTGTTTGTTTGTTATGCAGATAGCAGAAAAAGCAGTGCTGGAGGCTGACTCTGCTTACCACATCCCCAACATGCGAGTGGTTTCCCGCCTGTGTCGTACCAACATCCCGTCATGCACCGCTTTCAGGGGCTTCGGAACGCCCCAAGCCATCGTCGTCATAGAAACGGCCTTGATCCAGGCAGCTGCCCAGTTGGGTGTGATGCCAGAGAAGGTGATTGTGAAACACACGAACAAAACGATAATGCTTAATTAGACTTGTTTTTTAGCGTCCTGACTTTCTCGGACGTGTGTATGCACGTTGTTTTGTCCAGATTGTGGGGGCGGTATGTTGCTGTACAGTCTCCATACTCCCTTTTTAGTGGGCATACATGTTGAGTGTTTTCATTTGCTCCATAAACTATAACCGCTGACGTGGATCTCTAACGTACATATTTGCTGATCTGCGTACGAAGCGGACTAGGCACTAACAGGTCCGCATGCATGTTGACCTGCGAGATCTGAAAAAGAATTCACCCTTTACCCTCTAAGCAGAAGGTACCCAGACGACCTTCCTACTAGAAGTCTGACGTCTTACCTACTTGACTTATGTGTCCGTTACAATGTGAAAACGTTGACAAAAGGAGATCTGATGGCTCCGTCGGTCTGGTCAGACCACGAATGTGCCCGGCTGAGGCCTCAAGTGGATGTGGAACAACGATAGCTGTGGTTGAACAAGGCGATTCTTGAGTAGCAGTCCCTAGCACAGTTGATGCACACGAAGGCTGGTGGCTTTGTCTTGGTGATCACTGTTTTCCTTCTGTCTCTTCTGTGAGACCCCAATCAAGTTTGTTCGTTCTCTTTTTCTCCCACTTTTGGACTCTGCTGAAAAAAGAATAATCTCGATCCTAACACTCTCAAAAACTATCCTGTCTTCAGCTTGCCATTCCTTTCCAAGTTTCTTGAGAAAATGGCTTTGAAGCAGCTGAATAATCATATCTCAACCGACAATCTTTACCATCTTTTTCAGTCAGCTTACCATTCTCATCACAGCACCGACACTGCTCTCGTTCACATTATGAATGGTTTGTTGTTTTTAACTGACTGTGGCCGAATTTCCCTACGTTATTCTTGTAGATCTTTCTGCTGCCTTTGACACTATTAACTATACCATCCTTCTCTCGGGATTGAAACACACATTTGGAATCCGAGGTAGTGATCTTTCTTGGTTTCTTTGTCATAGCTGTCCGACCTTTTCAGATATTCATGGTAAATGACTCGAAGTCCAAGCCAGTTTAATCTGCATGTGTGGTTCTCCGAGTGTCTGCATTTGGGCCAGTCCTCTTCATACTCTGCACCTCACCACTCACCAGTGTCATCAGTTAGTACAATATCAAACATAATTTTTATGCTGATAACTCCTAGCTCTACGACAGTGCATCTCCTGAAAATCTTTCAACCCTTCTCTCCAAAGCTTCTGACTGTCATGTTGAGATCCAGAGCTGGATGATACTAAATAAGCTACAGTTGAATGAAGATAAAACTAAAGCAACGCCCATTGGTATTAAGTACCAGCTTTCCACTGTGAAAAGATTTGCTCGATCCGACTAGAGGACAACATTATTGTACTTTCCGATTCAGGCAAGAACCTTGGCGTTGATCTCGATCCTCAACTCATCACGCAGAAATTCATCACTCAAACCTGTCAGTTACGACGTTTCAGTTCTGTTTGTCGTGATGTTTTAGCTTCGGCAGCATCTGAACGCCCGACTTCTCTTATCTTATTTCATATCCATTATTGCAACTCTCTTCTCTCTGACTTGCCTGTTTTTTCTATCGCATACCTCCAGCATATTCACAATTCTGTGGTCCTTCATAAAACGAAGCATGATCATATCACCCCTTTACTTCACTTTCTCCACTGGTTGTCTGTTTCTCAAAGAATTTCATACAAAATCGATACGTTATGCTACAAGTGTGTTAATGATTCTGCACCTGTTTATCTTTGGAGTCGCCTCCACTCGACTTCTTTGTTCTATTGCCAATACTTGTTTACAAATTTCTCGATACAGATGTTCCACAGTAGATCGCCACTCTTTTTTGTATATCTGGTCCATAGAACGTGAACGAGCTTCCTCTGCATATTCAACAGTCACATACTCGGGTCTTTCTTCAAGTCTAACTTGAAGGTATACCGTTTTGTCCAGCAGTAATTTCCCCCCTCCCCCTATGTGCCCACCCTTTCTTCCTATTCTCCTTCTGTCCTCCCTTTCCTGGTTTGTGTGTGTTTTGTACCATTGACTTTTTGTCACTGCGAATGAATGCTTTGGTGTATGATGGGAGTGCGTATTTTGATTCGATTTATATATCAGGATTTGGCGTTGTGTACATGTCATTGTTATTGTTATTGTTGTTATCATCATCATCATCATCATCATCATCATCATCATCATCATCATCATCATCATCATCATCATCATCATCATCATTATTATTATTATTATCATTATTATTATTATTATTATTATATTATTATTATTCTCCCGTGGGGATGTCGGGGGCTCTTTCAGTATAAATAATAAGCCCATTTTCAGGAAATCCTGTCCTAGAAATTTCCTCTTTTCTATCAACTCTCTTTGTTTCTGCCTTGTTCCTATGCTTTCTGCCATTTCTTGCTATCATTTTCTGCCTTGATAGCCCATTCACCTGTATGTGTTCAATAAAGTCTTACGCACTTTTTCTTAGGATTAATAATTGGGTACATGTATTAAGTGCATTTTTGGCTCTAGGGAAATGAGATATGCGGAAGCAATTTTAGGTAATTTAGGTCCGTTTTAATACATGTTTTGGTGTCCTTAGGTATGTTTAAATGTGTAGTCAGGTTTGTTTTTCAAATCCCATGTGTGACTTACGATTATCTGACACCGAAGTCTGGATCGTGTTAAGGTAAAGCTACAATTTTCTAATGACTTCAGAAGCTTGGATAGTTATTACAGTGCCCTGTTGATGATGATGATAATGATGACAATGAGAATGATAACCATGATACTGTGGAGTTCCTTCTAAAATTGACACTTCGTGACATGGCTGTACTCTATGCTTACTATCATGATGTATCGTCCGGTGCTGGTCAGGAGATTTGAGCTACAGCCTCAATGACTTATTCGTGAAGTGGACGAGATTAGACTACTTTGGTCCCAGTTTTCCAAACTAACCCATGGTAGCATGCTCAACTCTGGGTAAGAGCTGGACGGAACTGAAAAATTCCTCAAAAATGGGGATTTGAATACAAGTCTCTTCATTCATGAAATTAGACCTTGAGGAACATGTGACGTGAAATCTCCAACAGCCGAATGTATTGTAGTTTATTTTATCGGAATAGAATTTTATTCTCACATGACATTTAGGATGCAAGGTTTATGCTGCGTTAGACCTCAGTTAATGGACTTAGCTGAACAATTTAATCGAAACCACTTCTCCAAAGTCTAATGGAGGGGAGGGGAGAATCCCTGCCTGATGTTGAATCTGAAACTTCTGAGGTTCCAGGAATATGCATTGATCACAAGATCACCAGTAAGTGGATATACATTATGGCACTTCTCTCTGGGTGTGTGTGTGTGTAGAGATGGGGTGGGTGGGTGGGGGAGTTGTTGGTTCTGTCCCAATATCCATTCTGAACTGAGACTGTGTGACTGAGCTGTACTCTACATTTTCTTTCATAATATATCCTGGCGTCAACCAGACCCGAGAGATACAGACACCTGTGATGTTGGTCAGAACAATTAAGCAACATCCTCAATGGCTTAACTACGAAGCGGACGAGACTCGACTGTCTGGTCCCAGTCTTCCCAACAAGTCCACAGTAGTGCGCTCAGGTCTGGGCAGGATCTGGCTGTGGTTGAAAATCCCATAATGATTTTGATAGTACTGATGAGATTCAACCCCACAACCTTCCAGTCGTAAGTCGATCGCGCAAACTACTGCACCATGTTGGGTCACATGATGGCACACTTTTATTTCACACAGATTCGGGAAGCCAACCTGTACAAGGAGGGTGACCGTTCATTTTCCAGAATGACTTTGACGAACTGTGCTGTACGGCGCTGTTGGGAGGACGTTATGGTGCAAGGCAAATTTGCCCAACGACGCAAAGAAGTGGATCTTTTCAACAGGTAAGGTTGTTTTGCTTTTTTTTTTTAGCGTGGTACACATAGACAACATATCCCGAAAAGGTGATGAAAGCAACATATCATTATGATAACAGTGAGAAGACGGAAAAAATTAACATCATGATCATATCTACAATAGGTCATTAGATTCCCAGGAAACAGAATTACCAACCAGAATCATGAAAAAATAGATAGTGACATACAAGCGTAGTTTGTTTATCATTCCAGAACATAAGTCACGTCATATGTACCATACATAAATAGAGATTAGTATCAAACGTCTGGTGTAATCAATGATAAATGTGCAGCTACTTCACTTTAGAGTTTGTTTGGAGTTTGTTCAAGAGGGTTCCATCGCATTCAAACAATTCCGTATGCACTCCGGCAGACTTGTTGAGCTTGCAGAAAACCCTATGTGCTGGCTAGGCCTTGAAATGGGGAGGAGAGCTATAAAGCATTACGTTGACACAACCAGAATGATTGAAATATCAAGATGGGCAGCGAACATGTCCAACGTTATGTTGCTGGCTCGGACAAAACTGAAGACACCAGGTCTTGAATCCATGGCACCAACAGAACAACTAACCAATCCGCGTTTTTAAAACCACGCAAGCTCCACTTCAATTTTGCAATCTGCTTATCCATACAGAGCTTATGTTAGGAAATATTTTCAAATTTGTACTTGTAATTGTATATTTTCCAAGAATCAGATACCGAATCTGAGTGCATATTTTCATCAGCGCAGAACAGTACTAATTTTTTCAGTTAGTTTGATATCTGCATATATATATATACTTCTGATTTCAACGACTTTTCGATTCTTACCCAGAATCGTTTAGTACATACACATTTGGAAAATATATGATCGATGTTGTCTCTGACTTTTAAATCTGTCTCTGACTTCTTAACAAAACTAACAGCAAAAGTTATTTCCAAGTCCCATGTCTTTTAGGACGACATTAGTTGATTTATAAATGATAACAATAACCATTATGATTCAGATAGTCTTCCAGCATCTAAATCTTCTGAGTCAATATTTTGGTATATTGTTTTCTACAATGTTAATGTAGAAAACAATACACAAAATAGTGACTTAGATATTGCGTGTTTCACACACACACACACACACACACACACACACACACACACACACACACACACACACACACACACACCACACACACACACACACACACCCCAATCACCACCACCAATCACCACCACCGCACCATCACCACCACCACCACCACCAACAAGAACAACAACAGTAACAACACAAAAACACACAACCTTAGTTTCCAAAATCCAGATCTACATGACACAGTCACAGTTCTTCTTTAGTATTCAAAACAATGCTGTACGCCTTGTACTCAAAAAGAAAAAAGCTGACCACATATCTCCTCTTCTGGCACAACTTCACTGGCTCCCTGTATCAAAGCGCATACAGTACAAACTAGACACCATGTGCTACAAAAGCCTCAATAACGCAGCCCCCGATTACCTGTCAAGCCTACTTGAGATCTATCTTCCCTCACGTACCCTCCGCTCTGCCTCCGATCCTCTGACTTTTCGCTTTCCACGCACTAAGCTCAATACCTATGGTCCACGAGCCTTCTCTGTTTCTGGTCCACTCTTCTGGAACAAACTTCCTCTCTCAGTCCGTCAGCAACCTACTTTTGTCTCCTTCAAGTCCGCTCTCAAAACTCACCTTTTCTCCTCCGCATAAAATCCTAACCTCACTCAACCCCCCCCCCCCCCCCCCCCCCCCCCCCTGCAGCCTGTCTCAGCTCGGAGGGGAATCACATGGTTATAATATATAATTGTATATGCTATGCTCTCTATAATTTTCCATTGCTTTTATTCTTGCTTTTATTGCTTTTATTCTTTCTCCCCATTTATAGCCATGCGTGTGTGTGTGTGTGTGTGTGTGTGTGTGTGTGTGTGTGTGTGTGCGTGCGTGTGTGTGCGTGCGTGCGTGCGTGCGTGCTTGCGTGTGTGTCTGCTTCAGCGCTTAGATTTGATTTTATCAAGATTTTGCGCTATATAAATATTGTAATTATTATTATAATTATTATAGTATTGAGTAATTGGTTGGAGAAGACTAGCTGAAATAAATGTGTTTTAACTGGGTTTTGGCAACAGGGAAGAAGGGGCATCATGGCTTATCAGTGGAACAAACTTCCAGACGACGACAGCAGCTTTATGGGTGAATGATCTCTTGTCATACATTTTTGTGTATTGTCTAGGCATCTTAAAAGACAGTTCTCCTTATCTTTATGCTTATAGTTATCTTTATATTTCATCAAATTCTATACTTTTTCTGCCTGATTTTCTAGCCGCTTTTGCGTCACTGCTTCCTTATATTTCACCAAATTCTTTACTTTTTCTGCCTGATTTTCTAGCCGCTTTTGCGTCACTACTTCCTTATATTTCACCAAATTCTATACTTTTTCTGCCTGATTTTCTAGCCGCTTTTGTGTCACTACTTCCTTATATTTCACCAAATTCTATACTTTTTCTGCCTGATTTTCTAGCCGCTTTTGTGTCACTAGCTCCGTTCATTTAAACCCTCCAGGACGCTACCCCGCGTACCCATTTTTATGTAGCATGACAAATTATTTAGCTTCCAGTCATCGGGCCATTGACATGATTCGCATATTCTTGTACATAGATGACGTAAGGCAGTTACACCTGCTTCTCCAGTGTTCTTTAACAGCTCGCCTGGCAAGTTGTCCAGTCCAGGTGATTTTCCAAATTTGAGTTGATTTATTGCTGCTCTGGCCTCGTTGACAAGAGGTTTTGGTTCCAATTCTTGAAAATCAAGGCAGGGAATATCTTTTGGCAGTTTTTGTGTTTTGTTGTAAAAAAGTTCTTTGCTGTACTCATGCCATCTTGATAGAATATGTCTGTTAACGTTTCACCTTCTTTACTGTCTATGCTTTGATTTTTTTCCTTGAAATTTTGTGGATTTCGTCTTTCTTATTGCTGAAATATTTCTTTTGCTTTTCTCTGAACATTTGCCTGTGTGATTTTTGGCGTTCTTCTTCTATTCATGCTTTCGTATCTCTTCTGATTTTGGTTCTTATTTCTGTTTTCAGCCTTTTGTAATCTTATATCTTTTTGTTCCTTCGCGCTTGACTTTTCTCTTTGGGTAGCTGGAAAACGCTATCGCTGGCGTATGATTTGAGTGGCTGGTTTGTCCGCCTTCCTAATTTCGACTCCACAGTTTCGGTGTATACTTTATTCATGTCCTACCATATATCGTTTGGAAAAGTTTCGTACGCTGTCCATTCTTCTAAAGAGCAGAGAAGCAGTTGTTTTGTTTCAACTTGGTTCTCAGCTTTGATTTCTGGATCTTTTGGTTTATCTAGATCGTATCTGATTTGCTTCTTTGCTTTGTGTTGTTTGTATGCTTTTGTTCTTAGATTTGCAGGTACAAGCACGTGGTCTGTCTCACAATCCTCTCTTATGTGTGATGATCCTTAAAAAGTCTATTTTAGATGAGCATGTCTGTCTGTCTGTCTGCATGTTTCTCTCTCTCTCTCTCTCTCTCTCTCTCTCTCTCTCTCTCTCTCTCTTATGCGTATGTGTGTTTATGTGTACTTGTTCTCTATTTCTCCACTTCATTTTACTTTTGATTATATTTTTCCAATAAATTATACAGTAATTATTATTATTACAATTGTAACATATTTTCGCATGTTTGGTTCTGTGCATGTATGTTCATGCGTATGTACATGGTAAATGTTTGTGCATGTGTGTGTGTGTATATATATATATATATATATATATATATATATATATATATATATGTATATATATATGTGTGTGTGTGTGTGTGCGACTATGTGTGCGCATGCGTGCATGCATGCGCTTGCGTACGTGCGTGTCATATTGTAGTAGTAGTAGGCCTCCTTCGGTCATGACTGACCATGGACAAAGTACATCCGTTCTAATGTCTAGATGGGCTGTCTGCTTGGTCCAAGCAGCGTCGCCTGTGACTGTACAGACCAATGCGAGAGAGGCAGTCTCTGTCGCAGCGATCGCATGTGTATGCTGATGCTGGTCTGTTGGCTGTCATCCCTTTTCTGCGAACTCGCTTTTCTGCTGCAACAGCTGACAGTTTGTCCTCACCAATCCGCAGCTGTTTCTTGAGAGTAGTTCTCCAGCTGTTGCGGTCGTCTGCGAGGTCCTCCCAGGACTCAGTGTTGATCTCAAGCGCCTTCATGTCACGCTTGCAAACGTCTTTGTATCTCAGCTGTGGGCGGCCAATGTTTCTCTGCCCTGTGGCCAGCTCACCATAAAGGATGTCTTTTGGGATGCGACCATCTTCCATGCGGCGAACGTGGCCCAACCAGCGCAGCCGACGCTGTCTCAGCATGGTATGCATGGTTGGGAGGCCAGCGCAGGTTAGGACTTCGGTGTTGGTCACCTTGTCTTGCCAGGAAATGCCAAATATGCGCCGTAGGCTTCTCAGGTGGAAGGTATTGAGCCTTTTCTCCTGATGAGCATGCGTGGTCCATGCCTCGCTGCCATACAGCAAGGTGCTGAGGACACAGGCTTTGTATACAGCCATCTTTGTCTTTGTGGTCAGCTTGGGATTTGTCCACACCCTTTGTGAGAGGCGGGCTAGTGTTGTGGCTGCCTTCCCGATCCTCTTGTCGATCTCTGTGTCAAGGGAGAGGTTATCGGTGATGGTGGACCCAAGATATGTGAATTGATGGATGGCTTCAAGCTCGTAGTCATCAATGGTGATGGCTGGTGGAGATGGCGTGTCTTGGCCCAGGACGTTTGTCTTCTTAAGACTGATGGTCAGACCAAAATCTTTGCAGGCCTGGGAGAAGCGGTCCATTAGTGACTGCAAGTCCCGCTGAGTATGGGTCACAACTGCGGCATCGTCGGCAAATAGCATGTCTCTGATGAGGGCTTCACGGACCTTTGTCCTTGCTCTGAGGCGGGCGAGGTTGAAGAGCCTGCCATCTGATCTGGTCCGCAGGTGGATCCCTTCTTGCGCTGTGCTGAACGCATGCCTCAGGAGGAGAGCATATATACACACGTGCGTGTGCACACACACACACAAATGCACTTACACACAGAATGTACACACAAACAGGATGTACACACACACACACACACACACACACACACACACATACACACACACACACACACACACACACAATATATATCTACAAAAATAAATATGAAAGAAAAATATGTAATGATGGTAATAATGATCATACAATCCATACAAGTTGACAAAAAATCCTCTGTGTGTTTGTGTGTCTGTGTGTACGCGCGTGTTCGTTTGCAGTGAAAATCGATGGCGCAAAAGGGGGATAGCTGTGACACCTGTTGCGTATGGCATGGGCTTCTCTGCTGAGCACATGAACAAGGTATGACTTTATGGAGTGTACTGGATGCTGTCGGTCGTGCCTATTACATTCTGCCCGAATCAGAG
>JAPXFY010000012.1:23682549-23689445 GCA_030674185.1 Monoplex corrugatus
AGGGGACAGCACTGGTGAATATCTACCAAGATGGAACAGTTCTGATCATTCTTTTGTGTGTGTGTGTGTTTGTGTGATCACTGTGTATGTGTGTGTGTGTGTGTGTGTGTGTGTGTGTGTGTGTGTGTGTGTGTGTGTGTGTGTGTGTGTGTGTGTGTGTGTGTGTGTGTGTGTATGTGTGTGTGTGTTCTATCAGGGGGCAGCACTGGTGAACATTTACCAAGATGGAACTGTTCTGATCACACATGGAGGGGTTGAAATGGGACAGGGCCTTCACGTCAAAGTCATGCAGGTTTGTTTTTATCCCTGTTGATGTTAAAGATTTACGATTTTTTTTCGTAATTTTAGAAGGAAATTAAACATAGAAAAAAATCCGATTCCTATTTACAAATCAGAAATACATATTAAACAATTCATGTACCATTCATAGTAAAAGTACAAAGTGTACACAATCTTATTAGTAAAAAATCGTTCTTGCTGTACTAACGTTATACCACTTATACGAGGGACATTCAGTAAGTTCTCCGACCTGACTTTCAAGGAAAGCATATAGTTATTCTGACTACTACCATGAGGTCTGCACATAGCCGGTACTTTGTCCATCTTCTCTGCCATCTTCTCAAACTAACTCTTTATGACACTCGACCACGTTGACTGGGGTAGGTCCAAAATGACACTCATAGAATACTCGAGCATTTTGTGTGTTTTGAAACTGCTTTCTCTTCAACTGCTGCTTGACAAAAAAAGAACAAAAACCAGCAACAGGGAATGAAGTTGGGAGGGAAGGGGATATTGTGGGTGGCTGTTCAGCTGAACATTATTTTCTGCAAGAAAATCCAGAGTTGTAGCTGCTATGTGCGCGCTGGTATCGTCATAATGGAGCAGTAAACATTGGATACCTGTTTGGGGACGTTGTTGCACTATGCCTGAAAGACTTCAGACAAACAGTGGATGACGTATCGGTCAGCTGTAACCGTCTGCTTGTCCTCAAGTTATGATAACTACGTGTCTGGGTTTTGCAGAGAAAAACAACACGATTTGTCTGAAGCATTTCTGTTTGCTTTGAATTGCAAAGAATAGTTCTCACCCGGGAAGACCCACACTGCCGATTGTTGTTTCATCTTGGAGACATGCTGGTGTATCCACGTTTCGTCTCCTGTTACGATGTTCTGAATGCAAGGTGACCTCCATCCTTCAAAATGTCCTAGCATATGGCTGCACCAGTCCACCCTAATCTGCTCATCTTCTTCACTCAGGTTATGGGGCACCCAACGGGCGCAACGTTTCCTCACACCAAGGCAGACACTTTTTCGATGAAATATTCGTTGTATCCTATAATTCAGTGTAGGTGATTCTGGATTCCTCCTTAACAAGAGACTCCACCATAGAGATGTTTTCTGGAGTAACAGTCGTTGCCAGTCTACCACAACAATCATTGTCTTTCGATTTGGTTCGACTGGATGGGAATTGTCTATGCCACTTAAAAATAATGACATTTGACGGGAACATATCTCCAGTGTTTTAAATTTTGAAAGTATCCTTGAAAAAAGATGCCCCGGCGGAGGGCCAGTGCTGTTGAAAGAAGACCTATCACTCTTAATAGACATTTTGTTGTAAAGAACAGAAATGGTTTTGTAGAATCTAATGATTTGTTGTGTCATCATCATAGTCACAGGCGTCCTTCAGTCTCAGAAGACTATGGAGTTGCGCTCTGGGTGTTTATTCTGGTGCAGCGTCGGGTGTGGCTGGCCAGTCCGACGCGGGAATGACAGTCCCTGTGGCAGAGGGCACAGATGAAATCTGACGCTGGTCTGTCTGCCTGGGCTGCAGCCTTTCTTCTCGTTCTCTTTTCCTCGTGCTGCTGAGCGAGTGTCTCTTCGAACTTGGAGAGACCTTTCTGCACAGTCTGTCTCCAGGCCGACCGTTCGAGGGCTGTTGCTTCCCAGTTGTCCTTGTCAATGTTCAAGGCTTTTAGGTCCCACTTGCACACGTCTTTGAATCGCAGCTGTGGTCTGCCTGTGGGACGTTTTCGAATTTCCCTGCACCAGTTCTCCGTAGAGGAGGTCTTTAGGGATCCGTCCGTCGTCCATGTGCACGGCATGGCCAAGCCAGCGCATACGTCTCTGTTTCAGCAGCGTGTACATGCTGGTGCATCCAGCTCTTTCCAGGACAGTGTTGTTTGGGACCTTGTCCTGCTAGGTGATGTTTAGAATGCGTCGGAGGCTACGCATGTGAAAAGCATTGAGCTTTTGCTCTTGTCGGGCACGCAAAGTCCAGGACTCGCTGCCATACAGGAGGGTGCTCACAACGCAGGCTCTGTAGAGCTGGATTTTTGTGTGCTCAGTCAGCTTCCTGTTGTTCCATGCTTTCTTTGTCAGTCTGGTCATGGTGGTAGCTGCCTTGCCGATGTGCCTGTTGAGCTCTGTGTCAAGTGAGAGGGTGTCTGAGATTGTTGAGCCCAGATAAACAAAGTCATGGACGACATCCAGTTCATGGTCATTGATGCTGATGGCTGGGGGAGAGTCAACATCCTGTCCCATGACCTGTGTTTTCTTCAAGCTTATGGTAAGACCGAAGTCTTGGCAGGCATCGCTGAAGCGAGTCATGAGCTGCTGTAGGCCCTCAGCTGAGTGGGCAGTTACTGCTGCGTCGTCTGCAAAGATGAAGTCACGCAGGCACCTCAGCTGGACTTTAGTCTTGGCTCTTAGTCTGGAGAGGTTGAATAGCTTACCGTCTGTCCTGGTTCGGAGGTAGATACCTTCAACTGCAGGACCGAATGCGTGTTTCAGCATCACAGCAAAGAAAATTCCAAACAGGGTGGGAGCCAGGACGCAACCCTGTTTCACTCCGCTCCGTATGTTGAAGGCAGCTGATGTTGAGCTGTCAAAGACGACGGTGCCTTTCATGTCTTCGTGGAAGGATCTGATGATGCTGAGAAGTTTGGGTGGACATCCAATCTTGGGAAGGATTTTGAAGAGGCCATCCCTACTGACCAGATCGAAGGCCTTTGTGAGGTCTATGAAGGCAACGAAGAGTGGCTGCCTTTGCTCCCTACATTTCTCCTGAAGTTGTTTGAGGGAGAAGATCATGTCTATTGTGGATCTGTTGGCACGGAACCCGCACTGCGATTTAGGGTAGACTTGCTCTGCGAGTACCCGGAGCCTCTTCAGTACTACTCGTGCAAAGACTTTCCCAACTATACTGAGGAGGGATATGCCGCGATAATTATTGCAATCGCTTCTGTCACCTTTGTTTTTGTACAGTGTGACGACGTTAGCATCCCTCATGTCTTGTGGTACTTCGCCTTCGCTCCAACAGAGGCAGAGGATTTCATGCAACTCGGTGATGAGTGTCTCTTTGCAGCACTTCAGTACTTCGGCGGGAATACCGTCTTTCCCTGGTGCCTTGCCAGAGGCAAGAGAGTCCAGGGCTTCGCTGAGCTCATCTATGGTTGGTTCTCTGTCAAGCTCTTCCAGCTCTGGTAGGCACTCTATGGCATTCAGGGCGTCTTCTGTGACTACATTTTCCCTTGCATATAGCTCAGTGTAGTGTTCTACCCAGCGCTCCATCTGTTGTTCTCTGTCTTGAATCACCTCCCCTGTAGCTAATTTCAATGGGGCAGTTTTCTTTTGCGTTGGGCCCAATGCCTGCTTGATGCCGTCATACATCGCCTTGATGTTGCCTGTGTCAGCCGCAGTCTGAATCTGGGAGCAGAGCTGAAGCCAATAGTCATTGGCGCATTGTCTGGCACACTGCTCGACTTTGCTGCGAGCAGCACGGAGAACCTGGAGGTTCTACTCACTGGGATTGGTTTTGTATGCTGTCAAGGCGTTTCTCTTGGCCTCGATGACTGGTGTCATTTCTTCTGAGTGGGCTTCGAACCAATCAGCTGACTTGCTGGTCTTTTTGCCAAATGTAGACATGGCGGCATTGTAGACAGCATCTCTGAAGTGTTCCCATCGGTCTTGGGCATTTGCAGTGGGTGGGCCAGGGAGAGAATCCTCCAACACACGCGCAAACTCCTCCACTTTTCTTTGATCGCGTGTTTTGCTGGTGTCATAAGCATTGAGAAATTGGTACAACATCGTGATGTCATTAGTTCGTCCAGATCGCAGAACTTCATGAGTAAGTGCCTGTTGTACTAGTTATTCGTGGATCCAGCGGATGTTTAGGCATACTGGTCTTTAGTATCCGATGTGGGTCTTCATGTTGAATACAAGACCGACCCTGGAAGCACTTGTTCCCCTGAAGGCACTACATGGGAAAGAATCCTTGCACCTGGGTTCTACTTCCACTGGTCCCTCTTCTGTTGAATAGTAACTCTTCTGCACTGTTCAAATGTGATTGTACTTCGTGTGCACTGCTGTCACCAGCTTGCTCTATTAACACATCCGTGACGAGCCGCGACTATAATCGTGAACGCCGAGCTTCACCTACTGCCGGGCCACGCTAAAAGTCGTTTCGGTGATATATGGTACAGAACTGGATGGCGTCTAAAAAATATTTAAGTAATAGCTTTATGAATAGTACAGCTAAAATCAGCATCCTTTTTTCATTAAGTACACAAATTTTGGTGACAATTGGACTTCATTCAGGCCTGCTGGAGAGTTGGGTTTTTTTTTTACAACTACTGGTTCTTTATTAGCGGCAGGCTCAGGTTGACCGGAAGTTCATGCAGAGGCGGGGCCAGTCACAATATTGTTAAAGACAATGTCTTTCCGCATCTGATGTTAACTTCAGAGCATCCTGGTATCGCTGTAGTGGTCTTCCTTGGTTACAGCGTCCTTGCTCCAGTTGTCCATGCAAAACCAACTGTGGGATGAGGTTGTCTTCCATGTGGTCAACTTTCTGTCCAGTGAAACTGGCATTTGATGAGTAGGCACTCAATGCTTGGCAAGCCAGACGTCGTCAGAACTTGAAGGTTGGACACCAGGTCTTGCCGCATGATGTAGATCTTGCACAGTCATATTTGCTGGAACCATTCCGACTGCAGAATGTGTTGTCAGTAGATAGTCCAGGTCTCATAGCAGAGCGCTCAGGATTAGTGCTCTGTACATATGTTCAGAGCAGTCTTTGTGGCCAGCCTGATCCCATAGTACTGCCACCATCTTTTAGCTTTCCGAACACAGAGTTGGCCTCGGAAATGTACACCTTCACCTCAGTATCAAGAGATCCTTTGTTGCTCTGTATCAAGTGGCATAAAGAACATTAAAGAAGGAGATCAGGAAAAGAGAAGAAACATTTATAAGACATTTAATGAGGCAAGAGAAATTAGAGCACCTGGTCGCAACAGAAAAACTGGAGGGAAAAAGAGCACAAGGTAGACCCAGGGTGAAAATATTGGATGGACTTGCAGAGTGGCTGAGGACAGAGAGGGTGAAAGATGTACTTGTAGTGACAAGGGATCGATTCGATTGGAGGGCCATGATCGCCAACGCCATGCGGCAGGGTACATGATGATGATGATTAAGTAGCAGAATTTGTCTACTGTAGTGATTTCCTGGTTCTTGATGACAACTGGAGATGGTGAAGTGCCAGAAGTCCAGGATGGTGTTCGCTCAGACATTGCCTCTGTCGTACTCAGGCGAACTGTAAGGCCGAAGCTTTTGAAAGCCACAGCAGGTTACCAAGCTGTATATCTTAGTGCGAGTTTGTGGCCAGTGCAGTTATGTGCGAAAAGAATTTCCTGCAGAATGGCGTTAAGCACTTTGATCTTGGCTTGCTGTCTCCGCACGCCCGCGCACTTACACACACGTACACACACATAGACACACTCACACACACACACACACACACACACACACACACACACACACACACACACACACACACACACACACACACACACACACACACACACACACACACAATTCCAGTAAAGCTAGAAAATAACCCTTTTCCTAGCTCACTGGAAAAAGCAGAAGCTTTTGCAGACGTGTTTGCTGAGACCTGTCGTGTAGAAGGACTTCCTGTCTCTAGTAGAGACTATAGGGAACGAGAAGAAAAGAAAGATGTATATAAGGATCCTGCCTCTGATAATACTCACTACATGAATGCATCACTCACACTTCAAGAATTAAAAGATGCCATTCAGTCCCTTCCAAGTAAAAAAACGTCAGTTGGACTAGATGCAATTTCCAATGAGATGCTGAAAAATTTACCAGAAAATTTTATAATTTTGCTACATGACATATTTCAAAAATGCTGGAATAGTGGGAAAATGCCCAACAACTGGAAAGAAACGATAGTGGTTCCTGTACTAAAATCAGGTAAATGTAATACCGATCTGAAAAACTACAGGCCAATTGCATTAACATCACACGTATGTAAACTAATGGAGAAAATAATCTTCAAGAGACTGATGCACTATTGTGAAAAGAATAAAATAATACCAGTAAATCAGGCAGGATTTCGAAAAGGCAGGTCACCAGTAGAAATCCTAACAAAGCTAACTACTAACATAAAACAACAATTTGCAAGACGTCAATGTGTTTTAGCTACATTTTTTGATATAACGAAAGCATACGATCAAGTGTGGCACTCCAGATTGTTATTTAAATTTAAAAGTATTGGGCTGACAGGTCACATTTTTGACTATGTTAAGTGTTTCTTAGAAAACAGAGTATTTCAAACGAGGATTGAAAATGTATATTCCACGAAACGAATTCTTCAAATGGGTATCCCTCAGGGATCCGTTATAGCTCCCCTTCTTTTCATGATATTAATGCATGACTTACCCAGTAAAGTATCTAAGCATGTAGTTTTAGCTCAATATGCTGACGATTTATGCATGTGGATGCAGGTAAATATGAAAAGGAAAACTCCTTTGCGCTGTATTAATTATACACGCAAATGCTACCAATTAGAACTTGATAAAATAGCACGATACATGGTAG
>JAPXFY010000012.1:23689545-23722045 GCA_030674185.1 Monoplex corrugatus
CAAAAACAACCCTCTGACTCCCTCACCCTATCCACCAGCTCCTGCAGGAAGCTGGTGGAAAGGGTGAGGGAGTCAAAGGGTTAAGTTTTTGCTTTGCTAGTAGTATGGTTGACAATGCAGGATGCTGGACAGGATGCGGGAGTCAAAGGGTTAATTTCAACGGGTTGTTGTGGCAAACTGGTTAGTGCGATGTACTTGAGTGGGAGATTGAAGGTTGTCGTGGGAACGACAAAGGCTAGGAGAGTCCGTACACAGACTGATGGAAAGCAACGGGAAACCATCATCGTATTTTCCCAAGATAAATCATGGACAGCCAAAACAAGAAAAATGACAAGATTGATGCGGCTGAAATGTGGTTTCTAAGGAGAATGTTGAGAGTTCCATGGACAGCAAAGAAAACAAACAAGACAGTCTTGATGGAGGCAGACACAAGAAGATCATTGATAAAAAGAAGGTTAGGAAAAGACAAGCAACATTTATGAGGAAAGGTGAATTAGAGCACCTGGTCATAACAGGAAAGCTGGAGGGAAAGAGAACACGTATTCTGTTTGTACATGATATGCTTATCTGTCCATCTTACATAACATGTTATGCAGAGTATACTGATTATTGGACGGACTTGCAGGGTGGCTGAGGACAGAGAGGGTGGAAGATGTACTTACAGCGACAAGGGATAGATGATTATGGAGGGCCATGATCGCCAACGCCATGCGGCAGGGCACATATGATGATGATGATGATGACTTGAGTGGGAGATTGAAGCTTCAAACCCTGTTCAGTTCGTATCAATCCCCTGTCTTCACAGGGCAGTTCTTTCAGCCACCAAGCCTGTCAAAATACCAGGCCTGCAGGTGCCTTCTTGGTACCATGCAACATAATATAAAGGTCTATACGATCATCTACATCAGATAAGAATAGTGCCCACTTACTGAGGTCCCTTCAACTTTGAGCAGTGCCAGGTCCTGTATCTAAACAAGATTCACCCTCAGCTCAAACTGACACCTTCACCAACCTGCCCTACAATCACACGGGATCCAACAGCTGAATGCATAATGCAGTGATGTCGCCTCTTTCAAATGAAGCAACAGGAGACAGAGCCAGCTGCAGTTCCACTGACTGCCAGGCTCCATGGCGGTGGGCAGGAACTGAAGAGGGTGACCATTTCCATTGCCAAATGTGATCCTGGTCATGTAGACAGTGAACGAAAGAAGAAGAACAAAATGTTCTATTAAATTCCAAAAGTCCCTGACGTTGTAACAGTTCCACGGGAATCTTACAAACAACTCAACAAAACAGGACAGTTCACACGCACAAAACACACACACACACACACACACACACACACACACAAAGGCATGCACACACACACACGCGCACACACACATACCTTCCGGTGGATATAAAATACTGTGATTTTTAAAAGAAGAGTAAAAAGAAACACAAAACATCCTGTTACAAATGATTTACTAAGTAGCATATTAATGCAAAAAAAAAAAAAAAAAAAGAAAAGGTTCATTAGCTTTTCTTCAGACAGCTCTCATACATGCTGATATTAAAAATTCTGGAAATCTGTTTATTCACCAAAACAAATACACATCATCTCCAGTAAAAAAGGCAGACCAAAAAGGTCAAACAGCGTATAAACAGAACAACAAAATGTACATAAACCATCTCTAATCCACGCATGAATTTAATAACAAATGGTAGCAAATAATGAATACAATGTTAAATAACATAAACATTGATGCTGTATTTATATGATTATAATAATAACCAGAATAACCACAATAACTATAGTAATAGTAATATTTAAAAATGATCTACAATGCATTTTCCCCCTAAAATTCTCAAGAGCTGCTAAAAAACACCAACAAACAACACCAACATTAAAACAATTTCAAATTATATGTGGCTTGCAAATTGCAAAATCAATAATTTGTAGGCCCTACAACAATAACATTAAAATTCAATATATGACGCAAATCTTAAAATCACAAAAAGTTATAAGGTGGAAATATGGCACACAGCATTTTAACAGTATTGGAACAAAACTAAAGCAGATTTCAAAAACAGACTAAAAATACTGCCAGCTACTTCTTAAAAGGTAGTACTTTATATCACAGTCAGTTGTACTGCCAGTAGTAATTAAGTTATTTTTGTTTGTTTGTTTTGTTTTGTTTTAAAGAAGTTTTTGTTACCATGTGCACAAACAGTAGAAATACCTGGATATAAAAATGCATAGACAATTTTATGAACAAATGCATGAATACATGTGTAACATATATTCACACACGTTTATCACACATATATTCTACAAAGATTTAGACATACATGCCTTACATACACACACTGCACAACATCCACATTAACCACCACACATGATTGTATCATTGTAACATCACTGTACTCTACACAAATCTAATTACAATGCATACACAGTTCTGCTGCACATGCATATTAAACCAATATAATCATACATTGTTTTCTGATTTTGTACCTAGATTGAGAGCATACTGAGACAAAAATATTCATGCAAGCATTTAGAAATATATACTTCATCATAAGGATTGAGAATACATCCTTTTGACATTCATACAAAAACAAATGCCCATCAAAAATGTTGGTCAAAAGTTTACTGGAACCATAAAAAAACAAAAATAAAAGAATAAGAACGCGTATTTAATACAACAAGACAAGACAGGCACAAATTTTCGGCCAACTGGCCTTTGTCAAGCGTAAGATCACAAACAAACAAACAAACACCAGATACAAAAATTAGGAGAAAAAGACTGTAACTTCCCTGATGCTCCGTCCGTTTATTCCTTTTCTCACACTGGATGAAGCAGCGGGGAAGTTTCAGTCTTTTTCTCGTAACTTTTGTATCTGGTGTTTGTTTGTTTGTAATCTTATGCTTGACAAAGGCCAGTTGGCCGGAAATTTGTGCCTGTTTTGTCTTGTAGTATTAAATATGCATTCTTATTCTTTTTTCGTGTTTTTTCTGGTTCCTGTTTGCTTGAACTTGGGCAGTCACACTTGTTTTGGATTTCAAGAGTTTATTACTTGAACAATTAAAAATAAAATGTAAATTTCAAAATATGGCATTCACTGAGTAGGCCTATATGTTTTATCATTTTATTTCACCCGTTTATCATTTTGAAAAAAATGTATTTCATTTGGTCAACAACAACAACAACAAAAAACAACAACTATAAATATTAAACGATGTTATTGGCTGAGAGTATAATTTACCATTTTATTTCACTGCTTCATCGTTTAAAGAAAAACAATAACAAAAGCGTCAGATTAAAAATCTAGTTTTCAACAAGAAGTAAAAAATCCACCATGTTACACAGTGCTGGTAATTCCCACTGATTTCCGCAACTGTTCAGTATTACAAAATTTGTAAACGTAGACATCCAAAGATCCGCACATATGTACATGTGAGGAGAAATAAGGCACAGAAAAGAGAGAGAAAGACAGAAATGGGGCTGTTAGATGTAAATTCAAAACTGAATGTAGTGGAATATGTGACGTAGAGTATAAAACACCCCTCTAGAATGTGAGAATCTTGGGTTTGGTTCCCAGCTGGACTGGGATTGTCTTCTCCCTCCACTTGACCTTGACTGCTGTTTTGGGGCTAGTCTTCTGGATAAGACCCTAAACTGAGGCCCAAGAGCAATATGCTTGTGGCGCACCTTAACGATCCCATAGCAACAAAATATTTGCCCCTGGCAAAATTACAAAGAAAAATTCATTGTAATCAAATCAAAGGACATAACCCTTGAGAATTATCTCCCATGTTGTATAGAAGTATTATAAAAATTCTCCCTGCTTCCCTCTTATTTCTTTGGTATTATCATTGTAATCAGGGTTTTTTTAAAAATGTTACAGGAAAAAAGACACAGACATAATAGTTTTCCACTGTACTAAAGTGACATGCTTTTCCAATGGGAGAATGGCCTGCATTTCACACAGAAAAAATCCATTCAGACCACCACCACCCAACAAAAAAGTAATTAAAAAAAACAAGAAAAAGAAAAAAAAAAACCTCAATCCTTTCTAACCAAACAAGAAAATCTATCCAATCTAATGGTAGGCTACCAAAACAGTCACATGAAGCCAGCAGAAAAACAGACACTGAAACAACTGTAAATTTAAAGTGCACTGAAACTGTCCATTTAACAGAAGTCACAAACAATCCCCAGAGTTCCTTCTGCAGGTCTACCCACCATTCAGAAATAAACAGGTGAAGGCCAATTGGCGCAACTCTGGAAAAGCAACCCTGAGGCAACAAAGAGGACTTGGTGAAAACCACAGCCTTCACCCAGATCACCAAACTGGTTTTCAAGACACAACCATGTTCAGCACAAAATACAAAAACGAAAATGTTTGTATTCATTATGGAAAAGAGAAAAAAAAAAAAAAAAAAAGAACACCCACGTTCACACTCTACCAAACAAAACAAAAAACTTTAGTCAGACAAAAGAAAGAAAAAAGCACTGATTGCATGAAAACTCAGCTGCCTATATACTTTTTATGCTGACAGAAAATTCAGCTATATCAGTTTAACAACATGTTTCAATTTAAAAGAAAACAAACTTTTCTAAAGCACTGATTACATGAAACCTCAACTGTCTATATACTTTTTATGTTGACAGAAAATTCAGCTTTTTCCGTTTAACATGTTTCAATTTAAAAGAAAATAAACTTTTCTGCCATCACAACTCAGCTGTTTGGGCACGACAACTAAGCAGCCCTGCTTGTGACGCATTTAGACATAACAGAAAAACAATACTGTAATTTTGGGTAACAACATTTTACACAGAATCAAAGAACACAACATTTCTCATAATGATTTTTTTCATTTGAAAGCAACTGAAGTTTATCCTGAGCATAAAACAAACTAATAAAAAGTTGGATTGTCTTCAGATACCTGCAAGAACAAAAGTTGGGCATCACTTTGCACCTAATCTAAGTATACTGGTACCAGTAATAACCAACTCCTAAGTCCAAAATCTGTCCATATACATTATTTCTCTATCCAGACCGTGTCTGTCAAGTGATTTTCCTTACCTGTTTTCCAGCCTATAGTGAACTGTGTTAAGATTCTTGTGCCGAAAACGTCAAAACATTGGTGGACTATGATGGAGGCAGCCTCAAGCAGAAGTGTCCCGAACGAGTTTACTACAGTGTGCCTACACTGGTCCTGAATGCAAGCTGCCACAGTGAAAGAAATGTCAACAGTCCATTTACAGGTGAAGATGGTGACAGAGCAGTCTTATTACAGACTGACAAACCATGGCTTTTTGTCACTCTTCTTTTCTTCACCTTCGTACTGAAACACACACACTCACAAAATAACTGTCTATACATCAACTTGGAAACCATAATTCTGTTAATCACTGGCTAATTCATAAACACATTTAATATTCTTATCTGTTATTCAATCGCTTATAAATGTTTACCTGTTATGTTATTCAATCTACTTCATATATTCACCGCTTCTTCAGTAAGCTTAGCAGTTATTCAAAACATGTATAAGCTTATCTATTTTTCAGCATACTTACATATGCATACCTGTTATTCAACATGCTGTATGCTTACTTGTTACTCAGCATGTCTATACGTGCTTACCTGTTTATATATGCTTACCTGTCATTCAATATGCTTACTTGTTATTCAGTATGCTTATCTGTCATTCAATATACTTACCTGTTATTCAGTATGCTTACCTGTTAATCAACATGCTTATGTACACTTACCTCTTATTCAACATGCTGACCCAGTATAAAATAAACACAGGAAAGACAGGTTCATGGACGAAGCTATAATGGCTTTGTGGTTTATTTTACTGAACCAAGAACTACCAG
This sequence comes from Monoplex corrugatus, assembly GCA_030674185.1. Taxonomy (NCBI): domain Eukaryota; kingdom Metazoa; phylum Mollusca; class Gastropoda; order Littorinimorpha; family Ranellidae; genus Monoplex; species Monoplex corrugatus. The sequence continues at coordinate 23,695,416 of JAPXFY010000012.1, forward strand.
ATTCACCCTCTTACTACAATTACAGACTATGGAAAGTCACTGAAAGCTATTATCTATGTTGTCTATCTGAAAAGCCTGGCTAAGAGTGGTAGACCTCTGAGCAAAGCAGGCAGAAAATATTTTTGCATGATACACTTTCCACGGTGGGCTCTGCTTTCTATCTTTTCAACTTCGAAAATCATGAACTGAAGAAGCATATGGAAAAGATTTTTGACTTAAAAGCTGAGTGAAGCGGATAAACTGAAGAAGCATACAAAAAACATTTTTGACTTACCAGCTGAGTGAAGTGGATAAACTGAAGAAGCATACAAAAAACATTTTTGACTTACCAGCTGAGTGAAGTGGATGAACTGAAGAAGCATACAAAAAACATTTTTGACTTACAAGCTGAGTGAAGTGGATAAACTGAAGAAGCATACAAAAAACATTTTTGACTTACCAGCTGAATGAAGCGGTCAGAGCAGGCCATACGGATACGTGCAGGAGTGGCAGGGGTGTCAAGTGTTACGAATGGGTCCAAACCTTCATCAGTTCGAGCAGCTCTCACTGCATCATAGACAGCAGACAACACTGAGGCACCCAGCAGCAGTGGCGGCTCTCCTATACCCTGCAGTGACAAAGGACAGGATATGTGAATGGTAACTGCTGAATAATCCACACACTGATGTCCAAACATAAAACTGCTAAAAAATTTGTTTCTGACAAATTTCACAGGTAGACACACACAAAAACACACATAATGATACTGACACATGCACACAGAGACACACTCACACTCAGATAAAGACATATGCACACAGACACATCATATACATATACACACATGCACATACACACTTACACACACACATTCACAAAGACAGAGACACAGACACCCACACCCACCACAAGAAAAAAAGCAACCACAAAACGGAGGAAACCAGAATGGTCAAGCCATTCAATACGAAGCATGTCCACTGAAAATTAAGTAATTCAGTGCATCCAATAACTCGTTGGCAATGCTCTGCAGCTCAGGCTGTGGAGCTCAGTTTCTTGACTGTGATACTCTGCAGCCGAAAATGTGGAGGATGTTATGATCTTTTTTCCGAGACAATTTGCATACTATATAAAGGGCGATTATGCTGAAAGCACAATTTAACCACTTTTCTAAGTAGGTTTCTTTCCCTTTGACTGCAGCGGACTGTTGGAAATCTATTTTTGGCTTGTTTTCGCGGTACCTGAAACAAAGGAATCTTGAAGAGTCAGAAAACTCTACGCCTGTATTTAATCATTTTTAGAACAAAATATTCATAAAAGCAGAACTCGTAGTGACTTTCAGAGAAGCATGTATATCCTGTGACATGTTCAGTGCAGTTTTGTGACATGGATATTTAATGGATTACAAGCAAGAGTTTGATAAGTCATGTGTGTGTACATCTGGAACTTTTTTTTTTTTTTTGAAGCTATTTGCCTGCCTTTTTCAATGGTAAACCAGAAAAAATGAAAGCATGCATAAACAAATGGTCTGCACAGTTACAAAGCAGCCATAATGACCTTTTTAAACATATATACCATGATAGGTTTGTTATCATTGGTCATTCTCCATAATTTTTAAAAAGTACCAAAAACTGTGTGTCTCAAGAGCTTCAACAGCCATTTTAGAGTGCGTCTCCAAAGAGATAATACTTCTACTGTTTAAAGAAACCCTCCTGACTTGCTGACCAAGATTCTGACCCTGGAAGATAAGAGAGGAAAGGTAAGCCTATGATGGAGACTAGCGGCCAGGGCGATGGAGGTGAATAAAACAGATGTTTCCATTATACTGTCAGGGATGTAAGACATCAAGAATGTGAAAGGGTTAAAGCTATTCTACTGATTCATTGACTCTGCCTTCTTTTTGTTTGAGTTCCTAATTCTGTCACCCACCCCCCTCTCAAAAAATGAATAAAATAAACAAAAATATAATGAATAAACTAAATAAAAATAAATTTTAAGTGACTTCTCCATCCCCACCCCAAATGATGATGTACACTAAAAAATTTTCACATTGTATTTGCTAGTGATCTTGCTTACTTGCTTGCTTGTAATTTCATGGTATGGATTCATACAAAATAGCAATCAAGTTCTGGACAAAGTTATACTCTGCTGTCTTGAAAATATGTAAGTGGTAACATGGTAACAATGACAATACAACTAGTCTGCCATTAACAATGTTTTCCAATCACTTCTTTTTGACTAAAAGTGAGCATCCTTAGCAACACTACACCATAACATACAATGAAAAAATTGTGGAAATTTTTTGTAAAAAAATTAAGAGAAATATAATAAAGCAAAATGAAAATAAAAAAGCCCAAGTCATGGCAGCGATGCATCTACATGTCAGACTTAAAACAGTCCTATTAAAGTTGAAAATATTGCATCTAGAAATGGGTGAAAAATAATAAATCAATAAATCCAGTGATCTGTGTGTGTGTGTGTGTGTGTGTGTGTGTGTTGTGTGTGGTGTGTGTGTATGTGTGTGTGTGTGTGTGTGTGTGTGTGTGTGTGTGTGTGTGTGTGTGTGTGTGTGTGTGTGTGTGTGTGTGTGTGTATCGTTCTTTGATTTAACGTCTTTTCACTATGAGTGATATTAGACGGTGTGTGTGTGTGTGTGTGTGTGTGGTGTGTGTGTGTGTGTGTGTGTGTGTGTGTGTGTTATCAAGCAGCTTACATACTCCTGCAGCTCTAGCAGCACTTAAACCTTAACACCACACACACACACACACACACACACACACTGGTTCACACATGTATGGGCTCTCTCTCTCTCTCTCTCACACACACACACACACACACACACAACACACTACACATGCATACAAGTGTGTGTGCACACGCATACACACTCACACACACACACACACACACACACACACACACACACACACACACACACACACACACACACACACACACACACACACACACACACACACACACATTGAGTTTTTCTGAGTATTTCAATGCCGTCGATGCTTGCATTCGCTCTGTGGCGTCCACGCCTACAACCATCGCGTACCGTAGGGAAGGGAAGGAACTCCCGATAACTTGTCGAACTTGCACACGGGCCAATTCAATGCCGACGATGCTTGTGCTTCTGTGGCGTCCATGCCTTCAGCCATCGCGTAATGCGGGGAAGGGAAGGAACTCCCATAACTTGTTGAACTGCACACAGCCTTATCGCGCCATGTGAACCGCACTGACGACACCTGCGAGCCTGCAGGCGAATCGACTGTCAGGCAGGGGCCAGGCTTGTGTTTCTTCGTGCTAAGCTCAGTGGTGTTTATCTTGCGGTCTATGTTACGAATATCAACATATTATACATCAGAAAAATCTGCACAGCACACAGATTGTTGTAGTCTATATCATTTTGCATAATATTCACTAAGATCGAGTGATTTATGTCAATGGATAAACCTTGTTCAAAGGGGTTTTAGCCGTATTTTTTACATATTTAATCAATTAATATTAATCCATGCAAACTATCAAACAAACGAGTAAATAAACAATAAATCAGAAGTTTATGTGGACATGTTTTAAATAGGTAAATGAACCTTTCTGAGCAGAAACTGATCAGGGAATAGGCATTAGAAAACACACATGATTTTCATCTGGACACACGCAGATCGACCACAGTGGCGAGTGGAGGAATCTCTTGTAATACCTTACTACCTGGCAACATTTATTGCAGTATCAGTTCTATTTACAAAAGGAGCAAGAATGTGTCTGTTGTGTGTGTCCGTGTGTGTGTGTGTGTCTGAGTGTGTGTCTGTGTGGTTGTGTGTGTTGTGTTGTATGTATGTATGTATGTATGTATGTATGTATGTGTGTTGTATGTGTGTATGTGTGTGTATGTGTGTGTGTATGTGTGTGTATGTGTGTATTTATGTGTGTGTGTCTGTGTGCGTATCTGTGTCTGTGTGTGTATGTGTCTGTGCGTGTGTCTGTGTGTGTGTCTGTGTGTGTGTCTATGTGTGTGTCTGTGTGTGTCTGTGTGGGCGTGCGTGTGTCTGTGTGGGTGTCTGTGTGTGTGTGTGTCTGTGTGTCTGTATGTATGTGTGTGTCTGTGTCTATGCGTGTCTGTGTGTGTGCATGTGTGTGTGTCTGTATCTGTGTGTGTTGTCTGTGTGTGTGTCTGTGTGTATGTATGTGCGTGTCTGTATCTTTGTGTGTGTGTGTGTGTGTGTGTGCAAGAGTGTGTCTGTTTGTGTGTGTGTGTGTGTGTGTGTCATGTGTGTGTGTTGTCGTGTGTGTTTGTGTGTCTGTGTGTGTGTCTGTATGTGTGTCTGTGTCTGTGTGTGTATGTGTGCGTGCCTATGTGTGTGTCTGTATCTCTGTGTGTCTTTGTGTGTGTCTGTGTGTGTATGTGTGTGTGTCTGTGTGTGTGTGTCTGTCTGTCTGTGTGTCTATGTGCGTGTGTGTGTTTGTGTCTGTCTGTGTGTCTGCTGTGTGTCTGTGTGTCTGTGTGTGTCTCTGTGTGTGTGTTGTGTGTGTGTCTGCTGTCTGTGTGTGTGTGTCTGTCTGTGTGTCTTTCTGTCTGTCTGTTTGTGTGTTTGTCTGTCTGTCTGTCTGGTCTGTGTGTCTGTCTGGTCTGTGTCTGTCTTGTGTCTGTCTGTGTCTCTTATCTGTCTTGTGTGTCTGTGTGTCTCTCTATCTGGTCTCGTGTGTCTGTCTGGTCTCTGTCTGTCTGTTGGTCTCTGTGTCTGTCTGGTGTCTGTGTGTGTGTGTGTCTGTCTGGTCTCTGTGTCTGTCTGTCTGTGTGTTCTCTATCTGGTCTCTGTGTCTGTCTGTTTGTCTCTGTCTGTCTGGTCTCTGTCTGTCTGTCTGTCAGTCTGGTCTCTGTGTCTGGTCTCTGTGTCTGTCTGTCTGGTCTCTGTATCTGCCTGTCTGGTCTCTGTGTCTGTCTGTCTGGTCTCTGTGTCTGTCGTCTGGTCTCTGTGTGTCTGGTCTGTCTGGTCTGTCTGTGTCTGTCTGTCTGTCTCTGTGTCTGTCTGTCTGGTCTCTGTGTGTCTGGTCTCTGTGTCTGTGTGTCTGGTCTCTGTCTTGTGTCTGTCTGTCTGGTCTCTGTCGTGTCTGGTCTCTGTGTCTGTGTGTCTGGTCTCTGTCTGTGTGTCTGTCTGTCTGGTCTCTGTCTGTCTGGTCTCTGTGTCTGTGTGTCTGGTCTCTGTCTGTGTGTCTGTCTGTCTGGTCTCTGTGTGTCTGGTCTCTGTGTCTGTGTGTCTGGTCTCTGTCTGTGTGTCTGTCTGTCTGGTCTCTGTTCTGTTCTGGTCTCTGTTCTGTGTCTGTGTTCTGGTCTCGTGTCTGTGTGTCTGGTCTGTCTGTGTCTCTGGTCCTGTCTGTGTCTTCTGGTCTGTGTCTGTGTCTCTGGTCTGTGTCGTCTGTCTGTCTGGTCTCTGTGTCTGTGTGCTGTCTGGTCTCTGTGTCTGTTGTCTGGTCTCTGTGTCTGTTGTCTGGTCTCTGTGTCTGTTGTCTGGTCTCTGTGTCTGTCTGTCTGGTCTCTGTGTGTCTGTCTGGTCTCTGTGTCTGTCTGTCTGGGTCTCGTGTGTGTCTGGTCTCTGTGTCTGTCTGGTCTCTGTGTCTGTGTCTGGTCTCTGTGTCTGTTCTGGTCTCTGTGTCTGTCTGTCTGGTCTCTGTGTGTCTGTCTCGTTGTCTGGTCTCTGTGTCTGTCTGTCTGGTCTCTGTGTCTGTCTGTCTGTCTTGTGTGTCTGTGTGTCTGGTCTCTGTGTCTGTCTGTCTGGTCTCTGTGTCTGTCTGTCTGGTCTCTGTCTGTGTGTCTGGTCTCTGTGTCTGTGTGTCTGGTCTCTGTGTGTCTGGTCTCTGTCTGCCTTGTCTCTGCGTCTTTGTGTTTGGTCTCTGTCTGTCTGGTTTCTGTGTCTGTCTCTGTGTCTGTCTCTCTCTCTCTTTCTCAAATTTTTCTGTCTATCTATATGTGTGTGCTGTCTGTGTATTTGCGCGCGCGTGTATATGTATATGTATATTTATGTATAATTATGTATACATACATATAATTTCTGTATCTGTATGTATGTATGTATGTGTGTGTATGTATTTATTTATGTATGTATGTATATATATATATATATATAAGTATGTATGTATGCATGTATGTATGCATGCATGTATGCATGTATGTATGATTGTATGTATGTATGTATGTATATATGTATGTATGTATGCATGTATAACAGTCGAAAAAGATAACGGTACAAGCCTTAAGCCTGCACATAAACCCACGAGCTGGCCAGGTCCTGGGGTCCTACCTAGATAGTTCCATAACCCTGGGGTCGTAGGGGAGAGAGGTGGCAGAGACCTCAACTTGGCAAGCACCACGAGGGCTGCACCCATCTCCTCTTCGTCGATTCAATTTCATATTCATGTTCACAATTTTTTTATAACCAAGACTTCAGACAGACAAAAAGGCTAATTGGTCTTCAAGAGGTAGGACCTGAGAAATGAATCTATTTCTCCAATGTTTCCTCTTTTTTTGGTTTGTTTTTGTTTTGTTTTTTAATTAAGGCAGCAGAGCAATGCCCTGCTCTTCACGATTTTCAACTGCCGTGGGATCTTTAGCGTGCGCAGCCAGAAGGCTCACGGGTCCGTCTCGTTTTTCGTCCCCTTTCCGAAGGACTGATCGTTCAGTTCAATTTTCCGGTCAAACTGAGAAGAAAAGTCGAGTTTAGTTATTGGCAGGCAAACGTCTGAACCATTCTGCCACTTTCTCCCTGAAAAAGCCGGATTATGTTTCGTGTCGGAACCCGGGATTGAACCATGGACCTTAAGATCTTCAGTCTAACGCTCTCCCAACTGAGCTATTCCGGCTGACTAAATAAGGCTCGTCGGGAGTGTATATATATATACATACATACATGTCTATATATTAACTCTTTGTCAGGTTTACGTTTCATAAATAATTCTGTACACATGCACTCTCTCCCTCTCCCTCTCTCTCCTTCTCAGTCCATCTCTCTCCCTCTCTCTCCCTCTCCCCCTCTCTCTCTTCCCTCCCTCTCTCTCTCTCTCTCTCTCTCTATATATATATATATATATATATTATGTATATATATCGTTGTCTTCCTCAAAGTTTCTCTTTCGTTTTTTTTATTTTGGAGCAGGCAGTTTGTTCTTTCGTGTGAAAGATCTACTTTGTGGGCTTTTCCTTTTTTTATTTTCTTCTTCTATTTAAAAATATTTTTTTTAATGATATTCAGTTCTTCAAACATTGACCATCCCAAACTCGCAATGAAGCTGACTGAAATACTAACATGAAATCATGAACAACAAAAAACAACAACAAAAAACAAAACAAAAAAAGAATGAAAAATGTGGTCAATGTATAATATATGACATGTAACACAAACAATAATTAAGTTATAAGAGTTATATACGTGCACGTCAGATACATTGAATCTAAACAAAAAAAAAGTTGAAAGCTTCATGATACATTTACACCAAAGAATATTTTCAGAATGTTATTTTAACAGTTGTTCCAAAGACTTCCAAAGATTTTGAATATAACTACAGTTCAACAGAAATTAATTATTCAGTAGAGCTGTAGTTGCTATGTTCATTTGCATTCGGTACAATATTTTGCAGTAATTACGTGAATAATTCGTATCTGCTAACACTTCATTTCAACATCTAGCTAATTTGATGATTTTTTGCACTTCTCCCCAGAAAACATCAAATTTAACTTGAGATCACTTTCGGCATCAGTTTGCCTCGCTGTCAACAAGTGTCATGTGCTCGTAATATAGTTTTACTCCCTTCTGCACATTTATGATCAGACTCAGAGCACTAGGCCTGCGAACAGTCGAAGCATTACATGTACACATGCGCATTACGTATATTCTCGCTTAGTTGTACCTTTGTTGTTCTGTTGTTATAAAATATTGGTTTATAGCTGATATTAGTAGTTAAAGTGAAATATCAATGCGACAATCAGTTTCAATTCTAAATTCTTCAGGAGTCTTAAAGTTATCATTTCGCTTCCCAGAATTCCGCCCAAATTCTTGGTCATGTGAGAGAACTTGACATTTCGTCATTCCCGCAAGAGTTCCCGTCAACGTTGGACGTGTGGCGCCCTCTGCCTTCCTTTTCCATTTTATTTCATCCTATACTATTAGTTTTTGAGCGAATTTCTTGTTGTTGACTGCGATCTGAGACTGTGCGTTTCACAACTTTTTTTAATTTTCTGGTAAGTTAAACGATTCAATATTAATTCTATTACACTACTGACTGGCCCGCGAAAGTTGTTCTGTACAAGCAAGAACCAGTCCCTTTGTGTGTGTAACTTCAGGTCGCTTTACCCACATGTTTTACAGGCCGCTTTCGTAGTCTTGTTGGTACTGACGTAGTGTCGTTTGGCGTCTTTCGTAGTCTCATTTAGTTATGTCCAGGTTGCTATTAGATATTGTTTCATTGATGATATCCAACACTAAGAAAGGAGCAAAATCAATGTCCCAATCAAATTTAGTTCTAAATTCTTTATGAATCCTAAAACTCATTTCATTTAAGAAAATGTCGTAGGGACTATATTCCTTTGTCTATTAGTTTAGTTTGTTTGATTATCTTATTACCCAACAATATTTTTCTTTAATTTAAAAAAAAAACTGGTTCTGATAACAGCGTACTGTCAATTTTTTTCAGTGGTGTGGCGCGATAACAGAACCATTCGACTTGCAAGCTTTAAATTTGCAAAGGCCCCAAAAGACAGAAATATTCATATCAAAAAAAAAAAAAAAAAAAAGAAAAATACTGGTCCATAATATCCAGTGATATGTAGAAAAGGATAGGGCCTATATTTCTGTTGTAATACTTTTCTGTTTAGGATTTGTAGTTTTAATTGGTTTTAGTCACGTTTTTTGAAAGTGTAAATGTACACATGTACAAATACCAGAGACATTCGCTCCACTAAGTCTTCTGTTTTTAACGAGTCGTCTGCCTGTTGATTTGATCCTGTTTCCATTCATGTTTTTCTACTGCAGTCTGCGTTCATGTGGGTGAATGCATGTTTGTTTGAGTGTGCGTGCATGCGTGTGTGTGTATTGTATTAGTTAACATGTGGGCTTTCATGAACATGTGTGCGTATAGGCTATAGGCCTATGTGCCTGTGTCTGTATGTGCCTGATAGTGTATTTGGGTGTGTGTACGTCTTAATAAGAGAGTGTGTGTGTGTTGTGTATCTGTACTGTGTGGTTTTGTTTGTTTTATTTTTTCTTACCGAGCGACGAATGAAGTGGACATTTAACATAATTCGTTTTTATTGCTTTCAGCTTTGTATTATGACAGTTCATCTGTTATCATCATTAGTCATACCATTAAAAGTTGACGTGTATATGCTTTACCCCCTTGTGGAGATGCTTGGGGATCTTTTAGTATAAATAGTATCCCCACCATCTGGAAATTCTGTGCTAGAAATTTCATTTTCAATTACACATACTGTAACGTGGCTAACAGATGCAATAAGCGGCAGCGATTTGCCATTCCTGCCTCATAAACAATAAAGTCCAAAAGGACCGTAACTCTGAGAGTATCCATGTCTTGCGCATGCGCATGTGCTCTAAGCCCTCCTTCCGAGTAGTGCTATTCTGCATCTGTGAACCACGGTACAGTATGTGTAATTAAAAGGAAATTTTCCTTCTAAAATTACGTTTAATCTAACATACTTACCGTGGCTCCGCAGAGTCCCTCCCGTCCTCCCCGCCTTCCTGGTTCCTTCCATTCACAGTCAGGTCTTGGTTTCCTCGAAAAGAGAAAGAGCACATGCGCATGCGCAAGACATGGATACTCTCAGAGTTATGGTCCTTTCGGACTTTATTGTTTATGAGGCAGGAATGGCAAATCGCTGCCGCTTATTGCATCTGTGAGCCACGGTAAGTATGTTAGATTAAACGTAATTTTAGAAGGAAAATTTCATTTTTCTGTCACTCTTTTTGTTTCTGCCTTGTTCCTTTGCTTGCTGTCATTTCTTTCTATCATTTTCTGCCTTTCTAGTTTCTGGTCCATTCATCTGTATGTGTTCGATGAAGTCTTGCACTGTCATTTCTTTCTATCATTTTCTGCCTTTCTAGTTTCTGGTCCATTCATCTGTATGTGTTCGATGAAGTCTTGCACACTTTATCTTTGGGTTGATAGTTGGGTACATGTATTAAGTGCATTTTTGGCTCTAGGGTAAGTTATGCCTGTTTGTATGTTTAATTTATGCCTGTTTGTATGTTTTGGTGTCCTTAGGTATGCTTAAATTTGTATTCAGGTGTGTTTTTAAATCCCTTATGCGATAAATTGGACGGAGTGGTCAACGTCAGGGGCTTCTCCTTAGGTTCTGTGCCGAGTGCATTGATATGTGTACTTAATTTTCTTTTCTTATTCCTGTTTTGTATGTTTTGAAGCGGTTATAGCCCTGATATGGCTCTACGCAGTCGGCTGGTCTTTAAGCAACAATAAGAGCAAATAAGAATAAGATCGATGTGTGAAGTGGATATTGATACAATTAATTTTTTATTGTGTTTAGCTTTGTATTATTACTGTTCATCTGTTGTCAGCATACCATTAGGGGCTGACATGTATTTGCTTTACGAGTGTCTGCCTTTGTCTCTCATGCTTTTGCGAACTGTTTAGGGCGCGTGTGAGATGAGGTGCAGTACAAGAAATCGTTGGTGTTGTTGTTGTTTATCATCATCATCATCATCACCACCATCATCGCCATCATCATCATCATCATCATCATCATCATCATCACCATCATCATCATCATCATTATCATCATAATCATCATCATCATCATCTTCTTCTTCTTCTTTTCTTCTTCTTCTTCATTATTATGATTATCATCATCAGCATGGTACTTTAACTCTTCGACTCCTGCACCCTGTCCACCAGCATCCCGCATTGTCAACCATGCTAGCCAAGCAAAAAGATAACCCTTTGACTCCCTCACCCTATCCACCAGCTTCATGCAGGAAGCTGGTGGATAGGATGAGGGTCAAAGGGCTGTTTTTTTTGCAGTAGGTGGATAGGGTGCGGGAGTGAATGGGATGATAAGTTTTTGCAGTAGGTGGATAGGGTGCGGGGGTCAAAGGGCTGTTTTTTTGCAGTAGGTGGATAGGGTGGGGGAGTTAATGGGATGATAAGTTTTTGCAGTACCGTAGGTGGATAGGGTGCGGGGTCAAAGGATCAATTTTTTTGCAGTAGGTGGATAGGGTGCGGGAATCAAAAGGGTTACATTTTTGTAGTTGGATGGATAGGGTTGGGGAGGTCAAAGGGTAAAGTTTTTGTAGTGGGTAAATAGGGTGCGGGGGCCAAAGGGTTAAGTTTTTGTAATGAGTAAATAGGGTGTGGGGTCAAAGGGTTAAGTTTTTGAAGTTGGGTGGGTAGGGTGTGGGAGTCAAAGGGTTAAAGAACTGAGCTAACTGGTCACTCTATACTAATCAATCCGTGGCTGTACTTGACTCCTGCAGGCAGGTATACTACAAGCTCTTCCTCCTCCTTATTATACCGCATCAGTATGAAGACAAGGGATATTCTGCGGCCTTACCAGCTACTGCACGGCAGGTGGAGCGTGGTGAGTCATTGTGTTGTGGTTGGTTTGATAGTTTGTTTGCTTGTTTGCCTGTTTGATTGATTGATTGATTGTTTGCTTGCTTGTTTTGTTTATTTGTATAGCGCATATTCCATATAAAAACATGCTCACCAGCGCTTTACATTTCGCAAGAAAGGCAAAAGGTGATAAAAAATGTTCACAATTACATACACAATAAGATAACAACAAACATGAAAGCTATACAAGTAAGAAGACACATAAGAAACCACAGAATATTAAAATTTAAACACTGACTTATGTAATGAAGAAAGATTAACAGATTTTTCATATGAATAGAGAGGCATATTGTGTTTATATATTGCTGCGTGTGTGTGCTTGCGTACGTGTGTGTGTGTGTGTACATGTGTGCGTGCGTGCGTGTGCGTTGCTGTGCGCGTGTGTGTTTGTAAGAATGTGTGTGTGTGTGTGTGTGTGTGTGTGTGTGTGTGTGTGTGTGTGTGTGTGTGAGTGTGTGCGTGTGCTATGTTTGCATGCGTGTGTGTGTGTTTATGCATGCAGTAGTTGTACATAAAATTATAATCAATATTTTGAATGAAGATAAAAACAGAAAAATTCTAATCCATATACAGGAAAAACATTATAACTTCAGTATTACATCATTAACACCTTGACAATCAAAATTACCTCACAAATTATAAACTATTCGCATATCATACATCACAATTTACATACAAACAAAGATTTTAAAAAGTTTCTTAAAGTATTTCAGTCTCTTTCCCACTCAATTTCTCCCCTATCCCCTCATCAGCTGTACACATACAGTGATACACACACATGCTCACTCAAGCACGCACACACACACACACACACACACACACACACACACACACACACACACACACACACACACACACACACACACACATGCACGCACACACACATCTTGCTCTATAGGCCCTTATACAAAATACTGTTATACACGCAGGAGAGATTAGTCTGATGACAGACTTGCAAACTAAGGCTCTTCAGGTTAGATGAGTTTGAAAGAGGTGGGTTTTCAGGTGCCGTTTAAAGGTTGAGAAACACTTAGTTTTTCTGAGAGACAGTGGTAGAGAGTTCCATACATCTGGGCCAAAGACAGAGAAAGATTTTTTTACCAAAGGTGTCTAGAGAGAAGCAAGGAACAGTCAACAGTGAGGTGTCAGAAGAGCGGAGCGTTCGAGAAGGTTTGTAACCCTGCAGGAGGTTGGCAAGATAGGATGGCATGTTCTCGTGATAGATACACTGAAAGCAGAGACAGGCAACTTTATATTGAATCCTAGCCTTTACCGGGAGCCAATGAAGCGAAACAAACGGGCACAAAGCACGGCAAAACACATACCACAAGACTGTCCACTGCATGATGAACACAACACGGTGAATAAAACGATAATATATAAACTAGTACACTATAAACTTTGAGAAAATTAGACAAAAATATGGAGAGCTCAGCGATCACCTGACAACATGTTATGGAAAACAACATGTTATGGACAACAACTGACAACATGTTATACAACATGTTATGGTAAACAACAACTAACAACATGTTATGGACAACAACTGACAACATGTTATGGATAACGACAACTGACAACATGTTATGGACAACAACTGACAACAACAACTGACAACATGTTATGGACAACGACAACTGACAACATGTTATGGACAACAACTGACAACATGTTATGGACAACGACAACTGACAACATGTTATGGACAATGACAACTGACAACATGTTATGGACCACGACAACTGACAACATGTTATGGACAACAACTGACAACATGTTATGGACAACAACAACTGACAACATGTTATGGACAACGACAACTGACAACATGTTATGGACAACATTGACAACATGTTATGGACAACGACAACTGACAACATGTTATGGACAACGACAACTGACAACATGTTATGGACAACACAACTGACAACATGTTATGGACAACGACAACTGACAACATGTTATGGACAACGACAACTGACAACATGTTATGGACAACGACAACTGACAACATGTTATGGACAACAACTGACAACATGTTATGGACAACGACAACTGACAACATGTTATGGACAACGACAACTGACAACATGTTATGGACAATGACAACTGACAACATGTTATGGACAACAACAACTGACAACATGTTATGGACAATGACAACTGACAACATGTTATGGACAACAACTGACAACATGTTATGGACAACGACAACTGACAACATGTTATGGACAACAACAACTGACAACATGTCATGGACAACAACTGACAACATGTTATGGACAAGACAACTGACAACATGTTATGGACAACAACAACTGACAACATGTTATGGACAACAACAACTGACAACATGTTATGGACAACGACAACTGACAACATGTTATGGACAATGACAACTGACAACATGTTATGGACAATGACAACTGACAACATGTTATGGACAACGACAACTGACAACATGTTATGGACAACGACAACTGACAACATGTTATGGACAACGACAACTGACCTCTCGTACAAACTGTTTCCTCTTATTCCTTCGTGCCAAGAACAGACCCAGCAGACAGGAACATTCTCCTATGAACATGATCCTTGTTTGTTTGTCACACACACGCGCGAGCGCACGCACGCACACATACATGTATATGTATACATACATCTACACACACACACACACACACACACACACACACACACACACACACACAACACAACACACACCACACAGTGCAGGGGTGCTACTCTGCCGGGAATTCCCGGAATTCCGGTTTTTATTAATCAATTTTCCCGGCACTGCCGGTTTTTGAGAATTTGAGAAGCAACGATTTTCCAAACCGATTGCGCTGGGACGATATTCTGCTTCGCGCCGAGTCCGGTCCGACTTTTAACGCTCGTTTCTGTGCCGATCCAAGTTTTTGTTGCCGCTAACCAGTTTCAACACTTCCGCTTCCCGCGAAGCGTGATTGTTGGCGATTGTGGGCAGTGAGTGAAAGCGAGACGAACAATGCCGTTTCTTTCGGACAGTAAGGGGGACGCCCGGCGGCTACAGGAGGTGGAGAAAGGAGTACGGAACAAGTGGAAGTGGGATTGGTTGTCGGAGGAAGACGGCAAAGGCAATAAGTTTGGCGCTTGGGTGAAGAAAATGGACAAGCCAGGTGTTGCATTTTGCTCTGTGTGCCACAAAACGTTGAAATACGGAACAAGTGGAAAGAAACTCCTGAGGGAACATTCTGGCCTAAAAGAGCATCAGAAAAATCATGACGGTAAGTTAGGTGTGCTTGAAGTTTTTGTGTAATTTGACATGGCAAACGATCACTTGATATTTTTCTCTCACTTTTCTGCTGATGTACAGTGGTGGTAGTACTAGTAGGCCTATGAAAGTAATCTGGTCATGAATACTCATAACTGAAGACAGTAGACTTCATGCTCATTGTAGCTTTTTCCCCTTAGCCCACACTTGCACCTTTTCCACAACAGTTGATTGGCATCTCAGATACATTCACAATTCCATATATTCTGTGTGGGGTCTTAATTAATGTCCAATATACAGTCCAGTAAAATTGTTTGGAAAGAATGTAGCAGCTTGAGATTTTCAGCCTTTCAGAGAAGAATGGTTAAAAGAAGATAAATAATTGATTGATTGAATGTTGTTTTTAAATTAAGGTCCCGTAAACTACAACTGTCAAACCAGGACCCCATTAATAATAATTTAAATATTTCATAAAATGGTAAAGAGATAAATGAACACCGCCCAACATGTTGAAATCAAATTTTTAATACTAATAATAGAAAGTCAAGTAAATGTAATAGGTATATAATCTTCTGTTACAGATACTCGAGACTTGTGAACCGGTCATCGATCTTGGAGTGTCCAGTCGGATGCCTGATGTGAAGACAGTAGGGGATCGCGTTGCTGAAGTCAAGGCAAAGCTGGTAGGATGTGTTGCTGAGCATCAGTTGCCTTTCGCAATTGTCCCAGACTTGGTGGATTTGTGTCAGGACTTGGGTAAAGACAAGACAGCTCTCAAAAATGTTCACATGAACAGAATGTGTGGAACATACACACTTTCACATGGTGTGGCTGCATGTATGAGGGATGAGCTGCGGGAAAAGCTGCAGAATGGCTTTTATTCCTTAAATATTGATGAATCCACAAACAGTGGGATGGACAAAGTCCTGAACATCCTCCTTAGATACTTTGATGAAGATGATGAAGAACTGAGAACCATCCACTTTGCAGCAAGAATTGTCAATCAGGCCACATCGGACAATGTTCACACAGCAGTATTGGAGGCCCTTGCTGATTCAGCAGTGAAAGAAAGGAAAGTAGACATTTCCCCAACAAGGATGATTTCTTGTTTAATGGATAACTGTGCTACCATGCGCGGCATCAGAAATGGTGTTGAGACCCAACTTCGCAAAGACAACCCCAGTCTGCTGGACATCAGTGGTGACAGTGTTCACATGGTAGCGAATGCTGCAAAAGAGGTTTTCAAACCATTTGAAAACTATCTGGAGGACATAGCTTCAGACATCTTCTATGATCTGGAAAAATTTCCAAAAGCAAAGGATCTGTTTTGTGAAATACAAGTCCTCCTGGGGCGTGAAAAAGCATTGCAAGTTGTGCGACCTTGTCCAAGTCGTTTCTTACAAATGTTGGATGTAGCCAACCGTCTTACAGAACTGCAAGCGGCACTTCGTGTCTACTACTATGCATTCCTGTCAGAACCAGAACAAAGGCAATTCAAGTGAGCAATTTTTTTAAATATATCATGCAGACATTTACCAAACAAAATGCTCTCATCAAGTTTTGTTACTCTACTTTTTGGAAAAAAATAAATAAAGGGGGGTTGGGGAGGAAAATTAAATTCATTACACAATACAAGTGTATGTGAATATTAAGTATTAAATTAATGATGAAGACTTCTGCAAACTCACTCAATAATTAAACATAACAGTGAATACTTTGACTACAGATACATCATAAATTTTAACTCTCTCTTTTTTCATCACATAATTTGGTGGGGTTGGGGGCTGTCTGTGACATGTGGCACATTTTTAGTTTTTAAATTTTTGTATTTCTTTCCTACTCATATCTCCCTCCTCCTTATCAATTCCTCATGAATTATTGATGATCTGTTATTTTATATAATGAAATTTTAGACAATGGTTTTATTTTTTATGTTTCAGATTTTATATAATAAAATTTTAGACAATGGTGTTATTTTTCATGTTTCAGGAAAATTATTGAAAGCATCGAGGGCAAGGCTGGTGTAAGCCCTGAAGCAGCAGCAAGGATAACGGTCATCCAGCAGACGCAGTCCAAGCAGGCCAAGTCATCCACCAGCTCCTTAAGAAAAGACAGGCTGCTGACTGCACTTTTCAGGGACTTCATCAAGTTTCGACTGATTGTGGATCTTCACCGTGGTGTGCTTGAAAAGCTCCAAGGCTACACCAAACTCCTTCAGTCTGACAAACTTATTATGCATAAACTGCATGTGGAGATGTTTACTGTGGTCAAAAAGGTCATCAAGCTGTTTATGCATAATGATGTTGTTCCATCTCACAGCATCAAGGAGTTAATGAAGCTGAAGGAGAAGCTGGATGACCACAGTCTTCAGGTTGCTGATCGTCAGCTATGTGTTGGAGAGTATGCTTTCTTGGCTTTTTCCAAGGCATTGGATAAAAAGCCTGCTCCATACTGGGCAACTGACATTGCTAAGAAGCTTCGTTGTGGCTACAGTAATGCTGCTAAATTTCTACTGAAGAATCTGCCCTTGTCCAATGTCACCCTCATCAGGCTGAGCTGCATGGACCCTGCTGCTGTTTCAGACCGCAAGTTTGTAGTTTCATTCATGAAACTGGCAACATCACTGCCAAATGTTGTGGATGAAGCTGAGCTGGGCAAACTTGACTCTGAACTCAGAGACTTCACAGATGACGAGGATGTGAAGAAGCTGGCATCCAACTTCACCTCTGAGTCCCACCTTGACAAGGATTTTTGGGTGAAAGTTTTCAGATTGAAGACTGGAGGTGTTCAACGGTACCCTCATCTGTCAAAGCTTGTGAAGGCCCTTCTTACCATCTTTTGTGGGCCTCTGGTTGAGGGTACCTTCAACATCATGGATGACATAGTCAGAGCAGACAGGTCTAAAATGGAGCCTGAGAACTATGAAGCTGCAGCTTTGGTCAGGTCAGTTATCAAGGCCAAGTACAAGTCTGCTACACAGATGCTAGTAAACAGAAAGATGGCCAGCTACATCAAAGGCAGTAGAGCCTTGTACCACAAGCATCTGCAAGAGAAGAAGAGAAGGCGAGCTGCTCAGCTAAAGCAAAAAATGGACAGGGCTATTGAGCTTCTCAACAAAAAGAAGACCAGAAGAACCATCAGATGTGTGCCCAGGCCTCCTGTGTCTGCAGCATCTTCAACTGTCACAAATTCTGCTACTTCCTCTCTTCCACAGCCTGTTGTCAATGTTGTGTCTGCAGCATCTTCAGCTGCCACTCCTACTGCTACTTCAACTATATCATCTGCTTCATCATCTTCTAGATCTAGTAGGTTGGTCTCTACCCTTCCTATTGGAGGGAAAAGAGCAGCACTGAAGGGAACTGGAGACCTCAGAATGTACTTTAGTAAAAAGCAACGGATAGCCTAAAGGAAAAGGCTAACACCAAGTAAATTGTACACGATGCCAGCGGTGAAAGAAGGCAAATATGTCGCCTTAATCGACGCAACTGTCAAGAATAAATGGCGTTTGGAATGGCTAGAGGAGAAAGATACAAAGATAATTCCCGTCGCCTGTGGTGTGTGAAAATCGACCGAGCAGTTATAAAGATACTTGAAATTGTCTGAAATAGGATGAAAAGCATCTGCTGTTTTTGTTGAATATAATTGCAGGAGAAAGCTTAAGATTCAGTTTTATTTTTACAAAAGCTTCAGCGTTTTGTTTTGTTAACATGATTGATAATGTAGGGTGCTGGTGGACCTGGACCCCTTTCCGTTTTTTGACTTTTTAAAAGTTACACCCTTGTGTGTGTGTGACAGAGGTAGGATGAAGGCTAGGGTCACAGGTCACATAAGTTACACCCCTTCTGTCTTCCCTCTCAGTCTATGTGTGCGTGTGTGTGTGTGTGTGTGTGTGAGACAGACTCTGTCTCTCTCTCTCTCTCACACACACACACACACACACACACACACACGCACTGAGGTAGGATGAAGGCTAGGGTCACCCACATTACTCCCCTTCTGTCTTCCCTCTCTCAGTCTCTGTGCGGTGTGTGTGTGTGTGGTGTGTGTGTGTGTGTGTGTGTGTGTGTGTGTGTGTGTGTGTGACAGAGGTAGGATGAAGGCTAGGGTCACGGATCACATACGTTACTCCCCTTCTGTCTTCGCTCGCTCACTCTGTGTATGTGCTTTGTGCCCTGGAATTTTGGTCGTTGTTGGATGAATGCTTTGTTGAATGATGAGGTGATACACCTTGATTTGATTCTTGATTGAAAATTTGGCACCTTGTAAATGCCATTAGTATTATTGCTATAGTAATAATAATAATTAGTAGTAGTAGTAGTAGATAGTAGTAGTAGTAGCAGTAGGAGGAGGAGGAGTAGTAGTAGTATCACTAACACTATTATTATTATGATCATTGTTGTTATCAGCAGTAGCAACATCACAGTTATTATTATTATTATTGTCATCATCATCATCATCATTTGTTATCATTATTGTTATTATTATTATCATTACTATTATTATTAGGGTGAAAAACCTCACATCAGTATTATCAGACCTAGATGGGAGTTCCAACCCACGCAACCACTTTGCGTCAGAGTTGTTGTTCGTGTTGTGAAAGTCTTCATCCATTGTTTGATCATATCACTCTCTCCTTTGCTCTCTTCACTGGTTGCCTGTCTTAAACAGAATTGAATATAAGCTGGATGGGCCTACCTTGTGTTACAAATCTGTTCACTTGTCTGCTCCATCATATCTTTACGACAACATCAACATATGTACGCCATCTGGCACCTTGCGCTCAGCTTCAGACACTCTTCCCCTTCAGGTCCCTAGATTTAAACTATCAAGTGTTGGCCATTGTTCTTTTGCTGTCTCAGGACCGTCAGCCTGGAATAGACTTGCTCTGCCTACGCCTAAGACCTATTCTTTCTGCTTTCGAATCCAGTTTAAACATACACACCTCTTTTCCAGCAATGAATTCTACAGCTATATCTTTCCCTCAGTCTGTACATCAAATATTGTAAGGTGGTCTTTGCCGATTGTATGTGTATGCCTGGTGCGTGAGTGCGCTTTGATTTGAATTGTCAGGATTTGTTGCCATATCGGTACTGTAATTATTATTGTTATTATTGTTGTTAGTAATATTAGTATATTATTATTATTGCTTATAAAACTTTCAGCGAAAGAAACTGGGCAGCGGATCCTATGGACAAATCTACGCAGCTGTGCACACAATAACAAAACAGTGGGCGGCTCTGAAAGTTGCGTGGATCAAGTCAGGGCCTGAAAGTATACTCTGGGACGTGACTTTTTTGAAGGCACTACAAGGTAAGCCCTGCTCTGCTCAGTCTCCTGCCTTCCACCTCTCCCTCCCCCCCATCCTTCTTGTTTCCATACCTACACTCATTGCTGTCATCTCTCTCCCAAACCAGAACCTACACTCATTACTCGCATCTCTCTCCCGAAATAAATAGGATCATTATTTTGGAGTAGGTGTCCCAGAGTTTGCGGTGTGGAGTTTGTTTCTAGAGGGATGCGTTTTTGGCACTCTGACAGTTCCATATGCGCTCCACCCAAATCTGTCTGTAATTATCTGGCAGATGCCCCGAGCATGCGCAGAATCTTGTGTGCTGGCAAAGCCTTGAAATGGGGATGGGAGTGGCGGGAATGGGGAGAGATGAAACACTCAGCAGACACCACCAGAACGATGGAAATGTCAAGATGAGCAGGGAACAAGTCAGAATTTATATAGATATATAAATACAGATACATACATGCATACATACATACATACATACATACATACATATATGCATGCATACGTTCATACATACATACATACATACATACATGCATACATACATGTA
The DNA here is from genome assembly GCA_030674185.1 of Monoplex corrugatus. Classification (NCBI taxonomy): domain Eukaryota; kingdom Metazoa; phylum Mollusca; class Gastropoda; order Littorinimorpha; family Ranellidae; genus Monoplex; species Monoplex corrugatus. The sequence goes on from JAPXFY010000012.1 coordinate 23,716,131, forward strand.
TATATATTATTTATATGTCTGTGTGTGTGTGTATGTGCATCGATAGACGGACAGACAGACAGCAAGATAGACAAACTGACAGGCAGACAAACAGACAGCCAGCCAGCTAGATAGATACAAAGATAGGTACAGATACATCAGGAACAGATGATTAATTACAAAACTTCCAACAGGCCAGGACCACGTGTGCCAGTTCTTAGGCTTCGGAAGCACTGACAGTTTCAGACTCCTGGCCATGACGTTCCAAGGAAAGAACCTGGCAACAATGCAGTCTGAACAGCCCCAGGGCCGTTTTTCCCTCTGCACTGCGCTGCAGCTTGGCCGTCAGATGCTGAGGGCGGTGGAGTCTGTCCATGCCGTTGGGTTTGTCCACAGAGACATCAAGCCTGTAAGTCTGTTTTGCTTGTCACACAATTCATGGCCACAGTGGGTTGAGTCACTGATGCGTTGAAGTGTGTGTGGTGTGTGTGTGTGGTGTGGAGTGGTGTGTGGTGTGGTGTGGTGTGGTGTGGTGTGGTGTGGTGTGTGTGTGTGTGTGTGTGTGTGTGTGTGTGTGTGTGCTTGTGTGTGTGGTGTTTGTGTGTGGTGTTTGTATGTGGTGTTTGTATGTGTGTTTGTGTTTTGTTTGTGTGTGTGTTTGTGTGTGTGTTGTGTGTATGTGCTTTGTGTGTGGTGTTTGTGTGTGTGTGCTTTGTGTGTTGTGTGTGTGTGTGCTTTGTGTGTGTGTGTGGTGTTTGTGTGTGTTATATGTTTGTGTTGTTTTGTGTGTTTGTGTGTTTGTGTGTGTGTGCATGTGTTTGTGAGTTGTGTGTGTGTAGGTGTGTGTGTGTTATATGTTTGTGTTGTTGTAAGTTTGTGTGCTGTGTGTTTGTGTGTGTGTGTGTTGTGTATTGTTTGTGTGTGTTATATGTTTGTGTTGTTGTATGATTGTGTACTGTGTGTTTGTTTGCGTTTGTGAGTTGTTTGGTGTGTGTGTGTGTGTGTGTGTGTGTGTGTGTGTGTGTGTGTGTGTGTGTGTGTGTGTGTGTGTGTGTGTGTGTGTGTGTGTGTGCGCGCGCAAGGCAGAAACAAAGAGAGTGACAGAAAAGAGGACATTTCTAGCACAGAATTTCCATAAGATGGGGATACCTACTATTTATACTAAAAGAGTCCCCGGCTATCCTCACAGGGGTATCTTGAGAGACTGAAACTGCAACTGAAACTGAAATACATGTACACATGAAGATAGTCCAGGCACTAGTCAGTCGGTGCATACAATAACCTGGGAGATGGGAAAAATTACCACGTTTTATGCACCAGGCGTTCCCCAAGGAGATTCAAACCCAGACCCTCCAATCGAAAAACCTGTGTCCTAACCACTCAATTATCGCTCCCTTCACTTTGAAGCATGACCCAAGATGTCTTGCCAACTGGATGTTTTTCCCCGTGGACATGCCGGGGGCTCTTCCAGAATAAATAGTATCCCCACCTTGTGGAAATTCTGTGCTGGAAATTTCCTCTTTTCTGTCACTCCCGTTGTTTCTGCCTTGTTCCTTTGCTTTCTGTCATTTCTTCCTATCATTTTCTGCCTTGCCGGTCCATTCAGCTGTATGTGTTCGATAAAGTCTTATGTATTTTTTTTCTTAGTGTTGATAATTGGGTACATGTATTAAGTGCATTCTTGGCTCTAGGAAAGTGAGATTCGCAGAAGCAATTTTAGGTAATTTAGACCCGTTCTTAGATATGTTTTAGAGTCCTTAATGATGTTTAAATTTGTATTCAGGTATGTTTTTTAAATCCCCTGTGCGATAAATTGGACGGAGTGGTCAACGCCAGGGGCATCTCCTTAGATTGCGAACGCATTGGTGTGTGTACTTAATGTTCTTTTCCTGTTTTTTTCCCTGTTGAAGTACTGTGTGTGTATTGGAAATGATTATAGCCCCTGATATAGCTCTACACAGTCGGCTGGGCTTTAAGCAACAATAAGAATAATCTGAACAAGAAATGGATGTTTAACCCTTTGGACTCCTGCACTCTGTCCACCAGCACCCTGCATTATCAATCATGTTAACAAAACAAAACAAAAACTTAACCCTTTGACTTCCTCGCCCTATTTAACAGCTTCCTGTGGGACGCTGGTGGACAGGGTGAGGGAGTCAAAGGGTTCAGTTTTTGCAGTTAGTGGAAAGCGTGGTTAAAACATCACTGTATTCTGTTTCAGGCCAACTTCGTCATGGGCAGAGATGACAATAGACGCACAGTCTACATAATAGACTTTGGTCTGGGACGACGGTATCTCACACCCTCTAGAGAGCTTAAACCAGCTCGTGAATCTCCTGGCTTTGTGGGTACCCCGTATTACGCCTCTGTGAATGTTCTTCGCCACAAAGTAAGTTTTTCCCTTTGAGTTCGCTTCAATTAGTTCACTTTAAATATTACTTTTTTTTAACCCTTTAACCCCCCCTCCCCCCCCCCCAGCATCCTGCCTTGTCAACCATGCCAGCAAAGCAAAAACTTAACCTTTTGACTACTTCCTCACCCTATCCACCAGCTTCCTGCAAAAAAAACTTAATCCTTTGACTCCCTCACCCTATCCACCAGCCTCCTGCAAAAACTTAACCATTTGACTCCCTCACCTTATCCACCAGCTTCCTGCAAAAAAATTAACCCTTTGACTCCCTCACCTTATCCACCAGCTTCCGCAAGAAGCTGGTGGATAGGGGGAGTCAAAGGGTTAAGTTTGTGCTGTTGATGGATAGGGTATGAGGAGTCAAAGGGTTAACCCACATAAGACATTGAAATGTACACACGCTGGGCTCGTACCACTCGTACATGTATAATTTTAACATTACTCAAAACACAACCACAAATCTGAGAGTACTTAGAAACCTACTCAAAAAACCAACCACAAATCTGAACATTTAGAACCTGTGAAAATGACAACACCTTACAAAAGATCAACATCGTCTACAAAATACAGGAACTAAAAATGACGGGCTCTTGATGTCAAACTCCTCCTTCGTCAAAACTAGTCAGTGAAAAATGTTTACTCTTAGTCTTTCCAAGTGGGTTCTTGATGTCTATCTCCTCATTCGTCAAAACTGGTCAGTGAAAAATGTTTACTCTTAGTCTTTCCAAGTGGGTATCTGGAAAGGAGATAGCCACCACCCAGCGGCTTGCATTGAAACCTCCTTAACCCTAACCCTAACCCTTTGATTCCCGCTCCCTGTCCACTAGCATCCGGCATTGTCAGCCTTGACAGCAAAGCAAAAACTTACCCCTTTCACTCCCTCACCAAGGGAGTCAAAGGGTTAAGTTTTTGCAACTGGCAGATATGGTGCGGGTGTGAAAGGGTTGAGATCAAAGCTGGCTAGACGGAGCTGGTTAGCCCTGTCAAGGCAGTACGTCTAGAAGAAGAACAACACTGATTTTAACCCTTTGACTCCTGCATCCTGTCCACCAGCACCCTGCTTTGTCAACCGTGGTAGCAAAGCAAAACCTTAACCCTTTGGCTCCCTCATCCTATCCACCAGAGTCCTGCTTTGTCAACCATGCTAACAAAAGATAAACTTAACCCTTTGACTCCCTCACTCTATCCATCAGTGTCCTGCTTTGTCAACCGTGTTAGCAAAACAAAAACTTAACCTCTTGACTCCCTCACCTTATTCACCGGCTTTCTTTCTTGACTCCGTAACCCTATCCACCAACTTCCTGCAGGAGGCTGGTGGATAGAGTGAGGGAGTCAAGGGGTAAAGTTTTTGCAGTTGGTGGATAGGGTGTGGGAGTCAAAGAGTTACATGGACAAAGTGCCGAAACTTTAGGTAAATAGAACATTTCTCAGTCAGAGGCTGGATGGCAGATACTCCTGACAATACAGCCACTGCACCTGAGGAAGCTGGTGGATAAGGTGTGAGGGAGTCAAAGGGTTAAAGTTTTGCTTTGTTAGTAGTATGGTTGATAATGCAGGATGCTGGTGGACAGAGTGTGGGAGTCAAAGGGTTATCGGACAAAGTTTTAGATATGGAGGATTCTGTGTTGTGTCCTAACTGTAACTGTCTGTTATTTGCCTGGCCCAAGTGTATAGGTGAGTGTGTGTGTGTCTGTGTCTGTGTGTCTGTTTCTGTGTCTGTGTGTATGTGTGTGTGTGTCTGTGTGTCTGTTTTTGTGTATGTGTGTGTGTATGTATGTGTGTGTGTGTGTGTGTGTGTGTGTGTGCGCGCGCACACGCATGCGCGCACATGTACTTGAAATTTGAAACGGTTGTGAATGAAAATATGTGTGTGAGAATGTGTCCCGCCTTTTTCGTTTCAACTGTTAGTATCGTAATTATTTACAACTCTTGCCGTATCCAGCCTGAAACATTTTCTACTTCAGTGTGATTTGTCAAATGTCTTCGAAGATAATGAACTGAACACATGTTTTATATATGTAGATATGTATCTATAGACTAATAGATAGATAGATAGATAGATAGATAGAATCTTAGATAGAGTGGATAGATGGATAGATGGATAGATAGATAGATGGATGGATGGACGGATGGATGGATGGATGGATGGATAGATTAGATGGATGGATGGATAGATAGATAGATAGATAGATAGATGATAGACAGACAGGCAGGCAGGCACACAGACAGACAGACAGACAGACACAGATAGATAGATGGATGGCCAGACAGACAGATAGATAGAGAGACAGACAGATAGATAGATGGATGGATAGACAGATAGACAGACAGACAGATAGATAGATGGACAGGCAGACAGACAGACAGACAGATAGATGGATCGATAGATCATAGACAGATAGATATTGACAACCACAAAACGAACATAGGTAGGCAATTCCAAATTCAGACATATAGTTGATCTTTTTTTAACATATATTTTGATAATGTGTGTATGATTATTAATTAACAGGAATTGTTATCAAGTTTCAGCCATAATTAACCTTTTAACTCCCGCACCCTGTCCATCAGCATCCTGCATTGTCCAACTGTCCACCATGCCAGCAAAACAAAAACTCAACCCTTTGAATCCCTCACCCTATCCACCAGTCTCCTGCAGGAAGCTGGGGGATAGGGTGAGGGATTCAAAGGGTTAAGTTTTTGTAGTTAGTGGATAGAGTGCGGGAGCCAAAGGGGTTAATGAAGAGCATGGCAGAAGTTTTGTCTGTATAAAAGCTTGTTTTAAGTTGTACGCCAAGTTTTGCGTGGTACTCTTCTTCGCAGTTTTTCGAGCGTTGTTTACGTGTTTTCAGGAGGCTGGTCGGCACGATGACTTGTGGTCACTCCTCTACACTCTGGTGAAATTTCTGGTAGGGCGGTTGCCCTGGGAAGGCATCAAATGCAATAACTTCACGCTGGCAATGAAGGAGGAGTACCAGCTTGCGGAGGACATGCCCGTAGAAGTGAAGTCCTTCCTAGAGCATCTGCAGACCCTGGACTACAACACTGCTCCTAACTACCACTTCCTTCGCCTTCTCTTGGAGAATTGTATGTGGCATAATGATATACGTGATTCTGATCCCTATGATTGGGAGAAGAGCCATGGGGATACGTCCGTTACGACTACCAAAGCGTCTCCGTTGCCGGGCGACTGTGGTGGACTAGGGTATGGATCATTTTTTTTTCTTCATTTTTTTTCTTTTTTGAGTCTACAGAGGGGAAGAGAGAGAGGAGAGGTAGTGTGTGTGTGTGTGTGTGTGTGTGTGGTGTGTGTTTGTTGTGAGGGGGGAAGAGAGAGAGAGGAGAGAGAGAGCTCAAGATTGTCATTGTTTGTTGTTATTATTATTAATGTTTAAAGCCCATCCGACAGTGCAGGGCCATATCAGGGCTGGAACTATCTCAAAAGACACACTACACTTCGTTGACCCAGAAATGAATGATGGAAAAGAAAATCAAATACACATATCAATGCAGTCATGTACGTAAC
>JAPXFY010000012.1:23724545-23764552 GCA_030674185.1 Monoplex corrugatus
TATTTTGAAGGTTGGGGTTGAAACTGTGACACGCCTGAGAATCGAACCCACGATCCCTGCGATACGAGCATGGAGTTGTAACCGCTTGAACCAACAAGCTTAACAATACAGCCGAAACAGAAACAAAAACAAGATCAATTGTGGGACCCTTGCATTATCAACAGGTCGCCTTAACGACTGAGCTGACGAGCTTCTACATGTACTCTAGATTACGAAAGCGGATTGACCTCATTTCTGCAGATTATAACTCTTTAATTCCCGCATCCTATCCACCAACTTTAAAAAACTTAACCGTTTGACTTCCATCACCCTATCCACCAGCTTTATTACCCTTTAATTCCCGCATCCTATCCACCAACTTTAAAAAACTAACGTTTGACTCCATCACCCTATCCACCAGCTTTACCTTTCTTCCGCATCCTATCCACAACTTTAAAAACTTAACCGTTTGACTCCATCACCCTATCCACCAGCTTTTATTTAACCCATTATAATTAACCGTGCTATCCTATCCACCAACTTTAATAAACAACTTAATCGTTTGACTTCCATCACCCTATCCACCAGCTTTACCCTTTCATTCCCACATCCTATTCACCAACTTACAAAAACTTAATCGTTTGACTACCTCACCCTATTCACCAGCTTCATGCCAGAGAGCTGGTTGATACGATGAGGGAGTCAAAGGGCTAATTGAAGTTGTTGCTCGGCTGAGCATGGTTGACAATGCAGGATGCTGGTGGACAGTGTGCAGGAGTCAAAGGATTAAATTGAACAACAAAGCCAAAACGGAAACAAGATCAAAATTAAGTGTGGGACCTCTGTACTATCGACAGGTCGCCTTAACCCTTTGACTCCCACACCCTATCTACCAACGGCAAAAACTTAACCCTTTGATTCCCTCACCCTTTGCAACAGCTTCCTGCAGGAAGCTGGTGCAAAGGGTGAGAGAATCAAAGGGTTAAGTGAGGGAATCAAAGGGTTAAGTTTTTGCTTTGCTAGCATGGTTGGCAATGCAGGATGCTGGTGGATAGGGTTCGGGAATCAAAGGGTGAATACACCAAACTGAACTAGTGAGCTACTCGCACTGGCTTATGAAAACGCCTTGACCACAGTTTTGCAGATTACATGTGTGAGGAACCGAGTCCGTTGTGTTTACGTTGTTGCTCTGTCCTGCGCATGCGTGACCTTTGGTCTGAGCTTATGAATATTAATTAGTAATCGTCACATCCCTTTCCGTATACATAAAGAAAAGAAAATCATACGTGGTGAACACAACTATAAACTATAGAAAATCAACACACTTATTCAGAACAGCTAGGATCCTCAATCAGTTCACAGATCAAGCCGAAGGGGCGAACGTACTACTCGTCCGGATCGAGTTACGTACTGCCCAGCCGAATCTCTTTCAGTATCTTTCCTTTCAGAAGACAAAGTGGACGTTTCTGTAACTTCTTGCTGACTGGGAGATTGTAGATCTGGGGATACTCTCAGTTCATCAGTGCCGCGATGCTCCAATGTGATATCTTGTTCCTCTTGTATTGGAGCTTCATTTCCTTTAGATGTAGAGGAGCGCAAGTGTTGTCTGTTCCGCCTGTACTTCTGATTTCCGGACTGGACGATGTATGACCAAGGAGATGGACGACAGCTGGTTGCCATTTTTTAGATCCAGGGAGTGGTGTCATACGCACATGTTCGCCAGGCAGGTGACCTTTGGTCTGAGCTTTTGAATATTAATTAGCAATCGTCACAACATGTACTATGATACTGGCCCGTCACACTGTTAATGCGCCGGTACAGATAGCGATAAGTGTAGATAATTAACCCTTTGACTCCCACAACCCTGTCCACCAGCATCCTGCATCGCATCGTCAACCATGCTAGCAAAGCAAAAAATTGACTCTTGCACTCCCTCACCCTATCCACCAGCTTGGGTTTTTAAATTGAATTCAAAAGCAGATAGGGTGAAGGAAGCAAAGGGTTAAAATTTTTTTGCAGTAGGTGGATAGGATTCAGAAGTTAAAGGGTTGGGTGTCAACCTGCCTTCTTGAGCAGGTGTAGATTGCACGCGATTGTTCGCTGGGTCACACACACACACACACACACACACACACACACACACACACACACACACACACACACACACACACACACACACACACACAGAAACACACACACGTACACACACACCACACGCGCGCACGCGCGCGCACAACACACACACACACACACACACACACCACACACACGTGCGCGCGCACACACACATACACACAGCCACACACACACGCACACTTGAATTTGGCCTCTGTGTATCTACCAAGAGGTCCCGATTCTGTGAATACTGAGTGACTGAAACATTTCCATGATCAACGTGACAAATGGATCATTGGTGGCGATTTTAATGCTCATGCCCCATTTTGGGACAAGAATTGTAAAAATATAACTAGCAACAGGTTGATTGAAAATATTATAGATTCCTATTTATACTTACTAAACAACGGACACGTTACCCGTGTCCCTGACATACCAACCCATAGACCCACAGCTATGACCTTACCTTAATCTCACCTTCGCTAGCACCAAATGCCACATGGCAAACAGAGGATGACCTGTTGGGATCAGATCACATCCCCATACTTCTTACCCTTAACCTTATCGCTGAAATAGATGCAATGCCACAAGATAGTTTACCCAAGTTTAACTATAAATACGCAGATTGGGCCATGTTTAAAGCTGTCCTACAAAATACAAGAACAGATCTATCTGAAACAATGACCTTAAACGATATGTACGTAGATTTCTGTAATTCACTCTTAAGGGCCGCAAAAATTTCAGTTCCAGAACTTAAAGCGTCAAAAACAGGAAAACATCATGGAAACGTCTGGTGGAATAAAGACTGTGAAAAGGCAGTCAACGAAAAGAAAGAAAAATACAAACAATATATAGCAAATAGGTCACCTGAAAATCATACGGCGATGAAAAGTGCCAATATAAACTGTAACAGAGTCATAGAACAAGCTAAAGAACAATATTGGACATCTTTTTGTACATATGAAGTAAGTGACCATAAAGATATGCAAAAGATTTGGGAAAAACTGAAAACAATGAAAAATGGGATCAAGTTGCCATCAATTCCAGTAAAGCTAGAAAACAACCCTTTACCTAGCTCACAGGAGAAAGCAGAAGCTTTTGCAGACATGTTTGCTGAGGTTTGTCGAGTAGAAGGACTTCCTGCCTCTAGTAGAAATTATAGGGTACAAGAAGAAAAGACCGACGCATACAAGGATCCTGCACCAGATAATATGCATTACGTAAATGCACCAATCACGTTCCAAGAATTAAAAGATGCCATTAAATCAATTCCAAATAAAAAGACATCAGTAGGATTTGATGCAATATCCAATGAGATGTTGAAAAGTTTACAGAAAATTTTTTAATCTTGTTACACAATATGTTTAAAAAATGCTGGAACAGCGGCAAACTGCCTAACTATTGGAAACAATCAATAGTGGTTCCTGTGCTAAAACCAGGTAAAGGTAATACTGACTTGAAAAACTACAGGCCGATTGCAATAACATCGCATGTATGTAAACTAATGGAGAAAATAATTTTAAAGAGATTGATGCACTACTGTGAAAAGAATAAAATATTACCAGTGAATCAGGCAGGATTTAGAAAAGGCAGGTCACCGGTGGAATCCTTACAAAACTAACCACTAATATCAAACAACAATTTGCCAGACGTCAATGTGTTTTAGCAACATTTTTTGATATCACTAAAGCATACGACCAAGTATGGCACTCCAGATTATTACTCAAATTGAAAAGTATTGGGCTGACAGGTCACATTTTTGATTATGTCAAATGCTTCTTAGAAAACAGAGTATTTCAAACGAGGATTGAAAATGTGTATTCCACAGAACGACTTATTCAAATGGGTATCCCTCAGGGATCCGTTAGTGCTCCCCTTCTCTTCATGATATTAATGCATGACTTACCCAGTAAAATTTCTAAACATGTAGTTTTAGTTCAATATGCTGACGATTTATGCATGTGGATGCAGGTAAATATGAAAAGAAAAAGTCCTTTGCGCTGTCTTAATTATACGCGTAAATGTTATCAATTAGAGCTTGATACAATAGCACGATATATGGTAGAAAATGGTCTGCATTTATCAGTGGAAAAAACAAAGATAGTTTTGTTTAACAGTGGAGCTAACCCAGCAAATATTCCCACGTTCAAACTGGGAGATACTCTTCTTCAATATAACGAGTCGATTAAATTCTTAGGAGTTTTCCTTACAGCGAAATTATCTTGGAATCAGCATATTGAATACTTATTAACAAAAGCTCAAAAAAGTTTAAATTTCTTGAAAATAGTTCGCAAACAGACATGGGGACAAGATATATCAACACTTGTTTATCTTTGTAAATCGCTTATTAGATCTAAATTAACCTATGCCCAAGAAATCTTCTTCAGTGCACCGAAACACTTATTAACAAAACTGCAGAGCTTAGATTGTAAAGGTTTCAAACTTGCGCTGGGTCTTCCAATGCATGCCTCTTGTCTTCGCACATACAACGCGATCAAATTATTGCCGCTTGATGAACAAAGGAAAGTCGCTTCCACTAAATTTCTGTTAAGAAACACCACCATAGAAAACAGCATTGAAACAGAGACAAAAATAAGATCAGACTCCGACTTTCCAAAAAGAGCTAAATCAATATCCTCACAGGTCACACTAGCAACATATACAACTGATGTTATGAAAGGCTCTGGAATAGATCTAGAAGCAGATCCTGTCACTTCAAGACCTTTCTTTTCACCTGTACCCAGTTGGGAACTTCAAAGACCACGTTTTGACATATGTCACACTGACTTAAAAAAAGAAGATAATATCAACTTACTGGCAATTCAAGTTAAATGTCATATAGAAGATTTTTATTCCGATCACTTGAAAGTTTACACTGATGGATCAATAATTGAAAGACAAGCAGGGTCAGCGTTTTTAATACCTGCTCTCAAAATTGAGAAATCCTTCTATATAGGACTTAATAAATCTGTCTTTACCGCTGAACTCTTTGCAATCTTAATGGCTTTGAATTATATGATAAATTTTCCTAGGACACTTCCCAAGATACTTTTTTGCGTTGATTCAAAATCTGTACTTCAAGCTCTTGAATTATCAAAATTACAAACAAGATCTGAAATGATATTGGAAATTACTCACTTGATTAATAGTTTATCCTTAAGAGGCATTGATATTACTTTCTGCTGGATACCATCTCATAGTTCTTTTCATTATAACGATATGGTTGATAGGGCTGCCAAACGGGGGCAAAGAGCTCCCCAGATTCAAATAGTGTACAACTTTCCCTCTCATTGCATGAGTGTTATACCTTAGTGGACTCCTATGTATGGAAGCAGTTTCAAGATAAACAGAAAAAGTATGAAAACTGTTATATGAACTTTGAAATTAGCAAAACTCTTAAGCAGTTTCCTGCCAGCAGAAGTATACAATCCCTTATGTATAGGTGGAAACTTGATGCATTTAAAACAAAATACACCAGGAATATAGTATGTCTGTGTGGAAAAAAGATAACACATAGTCATATTCTTTCATGCGTTCGGGTGAAAAGACATATTCCTGCACTATCTAAGAGTAAGACAGTTTCTGATGTATTTGCCTCACCATCCTTAACATATGAATTTTTTGTTAGCCTGTCAAAAAGTCCTATAGCAAATTATCTTTAACACGCCGTTATTTCACATGTTCAATGTTATGGTTAACCAATTTTATTGTTTCAATCGTTAATTATGATAACGTCTTGTGATTTTGTTCCTTCTCGTCTTCGGCACAGTTGTTTTCTGGTTCATTTCTTTTTCCTGAAGATTAACCATTTCCATGTATACTCTTCACTCCTCATGAATTTTGTTTGTTTTTTTGTTTGTTTGTTTGTTTGTCTAAAATCACTTAAGTGAATAGACATTAAATGAAAGACCACCACATGCACGCACACACCACAGAAACACACACACACGCACACACATATACACACAACACACACACGCGCGCGCGCACACACACACACGCACACACACACGCACACACACACATGTACACACACACACGCGCGCGCGCGCACACACACACCACAGATACACACAGACGCACATACAAGCACACGCACACACACACGCACATACAAGCACACGCACACACACACACTAATAATAATAATAATAATAATAATAAAATAACAACAACAACAACAACAAACAACAACAACAACAACAACAACAACAAACGATGATGATGATGATGATGTAATCACAGTATTTACATGGCGCCAAATCAAATCAAAGCGCACTCACATACCAGACATACGTACGCAATCAACGAAGACTATCTACAACATACAAAATCCAACCAACCAACCAACCAACCAACCAACCAGCCTACCAACCAACCAACCAACCAACCAACCAGCCTACCAACCAACCAACCAACCAACCAACCAACCAACCAACCAACCAACCAAAAAATCCAGTGCGAGGGCAGCATTCCCGAGTTGTTTGACATCAAAAGTGGTGTCAAACAAGGCTGTCCTTACTCCCACCCTGTTTGGCATCTCCTTCTCCATGCTCCTGAAGTATGCTTTTGAGAGTGCAACGGAAGGCGTGTTCCCACGCACCAGATCTGACGGGCGACTCCACAACCTCGCAAGACTGAAAGCAAAGGCAAAGAGAAATAAACCTGTTCCTGGAACATCAGACAGTTTTGTAGCAGTTCTTTCCCCTTGATATTTATCATTCAATTCACCTTTATGTGAGTTTAATTAATAATTATAAACTGATCCACTATGACTGAGTTCCCATAATCACATGTGTTTAAAACACAGCAACTGAGAGGTGAAAGTTTAACAGTGTAATTTTGTGGCTGTTTTTGTGTTTTGTCATCGCCAGTGTTTCCACAGGGGCAGAGAAAATGAATACATGTTATAATGAACCTGTGTGAAAGGATGGAGTATGCTATGGAAGTGAGAATTAGGCATGCCAGGAATATTTTTTGGTTTCTCGGCATATGCGTAACTTTTGAGATGACATAAGGCAAGAAAAGAAAGCTTTCAGAAATATTCACTTAAAGTAAATTTGTTTAAAAAGTTCATTTTTTGTACTTTTAGTGTCTTTTTCGTGTCTGTGCTGTTTGTGGTTGACTTTAGGGTTGTTTTTCTTTTAAACTTCCGTTTCCGTCAAAACTGTGCACTTTGAGGGAAAAGTTGCATCCCTTTGACGCGACTTCACTGAGCTAAGACAGGGCTGAGTGTGGCTGTCAAAATGTTGAGACATATAATTAGAAACAAGAAAAACAAACTTAAAACAAATTTGCAACAGGATAAGCAGTTAGTGTAAGCAAACCAAAAAAAAAAAAAAAAAAGTTAGGTCATGTTACAAGACTTGGCAGGATTTATGAAACAAACAAACAAACAACAAATGACTGCAACGTAAATGTACACAAATAAATAACTGTGGAACTCATTTGACAAGTTTTTTTGTTTTTTTTCATTTATATTGTTAAAACCCATTCCGACAGTTACAGTTGTCAAGTGGAGAAACGTAGGACTTCCACTCGGAAGATACTGGCCTTAACCCACTTAGACACCTCTGCCTGGTGCGTAAAGGATGGAGATTTTTCTGATACACAAGTCAACATGTATGCAATCCAACCTGCTCTTGAACTCCTCGTGGTCATCATCATCATCATCATGTGCCCTGCCGCAAGGCGGTGGCAATCATGGCCCTCCATACGAATCTATCCCTTAGCTTTGGTCTCTCTCGAGACAACCACAAGGCAGTAGTACTATTTACCCATAGCTGAGGGTCTGGTTGGTAGGGGTATGTCCACACGTTGGTGAGCCTCCACGCCGGACGCCTGGGGGGTAGATCTCCTCCGAGTCCCTCGAGAGTTTGGCTGAGTCTGTGAGGTGGTCTTTGTGTGTATATCCATGCCGAATACCAAACAAACATGTTAACGATTCTGTAAATCATGCCAGTGGCTGGCTGATGGAAACATGGGAAGGAGTGGTGGACGGGGACTTACGAAACACTAAGCTGACACCACCATAGCAGGGCATTGCCCAGCTGCCTCGGTATAAAACATTGGAGAGATAGGTTGATTTCCCAGGTCCCACAAATAGGTGGATTTCCCAGATCTCACCCCTTGCAGACCAGTTAGCCTTCTTGCCTTTCTGGAATCTTGGTAAAAATAAATGTGAATATGAATATGAATTTGAATCAAGATGGGCACTGCCCTCGTGGCGCTGGTCTCGGGAAAAGTTGAGGTCTCTGCCACCTCACTCCCCTACGACCCCAGGGTTATGGAACTATCTAGCTAGGACCTCAGGACCTGGCCAGCTCGTGGGTATTAACGTCAGTGGTATTAACGTCCCAGCGTGATGACGATTAGGGACTGTCGTAAGATGAGTCTTGTCATACAGTTAAAGAAGATAAGCGTTGGCTTATAATTTCCATGTCTGGGGTGTGAAGAGCTTCAGGAGGACGAGTCTGGAGGTGATGGAGAGTCTTTATAAATAATTATGGTCCAACTGCCGAAGAGTGGGAGAGAGCAGCTGCCAGGACGAGAGGAGCCCATCCGTGGATACTGTTGTGATTTGAGAGTTGAAGCAATTGAAGAGGGTTTGTTTGTCCTGTAAAGATAGTCCTTAGAGGTTGAAAATGATTGCGTAAGGTCACGCAATCAAAAAGACAGTGCTGGAAGGAGACAAATTCCTTCATACAAGAACACCGTGCTGGAGTGAACTTGGATGTCCAAAAGTTAGTCCTGGTCCTAGACATCAGATGAGCAATATGAGGAGGGTGGTTGACAAAGAGAGTAGTTTTGGTTTCACCTTGACAATCTTGAATTGGCCAGTTATGTAAAAGAGCATGAGTCTTGTATTCGGATTTCCAGAGAGACCATGTTGCCTTCTTGATCTGTCGATGAATGTCATTGAAGGAGAAAGGAAGTGTAAGGTCAGGGTTACCAGACTTCACGGCTCCATCTTTGGCTGCTCTGTCGGCCTTGTCATTTCCAGAAAGACCAGTATGGGAGGGAACCCATTGATATCGAATCTTAACATTTTTGGTTTGAAGGTGAGAAGTAGTATGCTGTATAGCATGAAGTATGTGTGGCCTGGAGATACATTCTTCCCTGAGGAGTACATCTAGTGCAGATTTGGAGTCTGTGAAGAGAGTGACGAGTTTTGGAGGGTCTTCTAGTTGATTTAAGTAGCAGAGAGCCGTGAAAATGGCACACAGTTCCGCTGAGAGAATGTTGGTGGAAGACAGTTTCTGGGAGATGGAAATTTTGGAGAGGCGAGGTATACTCCAGCCCCACTGTTACCATTGTCTAAAACAGAACCATCGGTGTATATCTGATAGTCATGAAGGAAGGGCCCATCAAGAAGTTCACTAACAATGTTGGCAAGGAGATGGGGATTGTCCTTTTTGGAAAAGCGGGACAGGTGATCCAGGATATCTGGAGGCTCATGATACCAAGGTGGTGCTGGGTCAGTGGGTAATTTGCTGAGGGAATGCCGATCCTGGTTCAGGAGATGAGCTGTGAATCGTAGATCTTTGGTTGAGGTCATTAAGCTGTGATGACAGTCAGTAAATAGTACGGAATTCCAATCATCAGTTAATTCATCAGTTGAGTTAGGAACTTGAGATGAACGGAAAATGTAGTCACAGGCAGTCCTTTTAATGCAGTGCCAAAGTGGAAGAATGCCAACTTCATTATAAACTTGTCGTTGTGGAACAGAGTGAGGAAGCCCTAAAGCTAGACGAAGAGCAGTGCATTCAACTGCGGCAAGTTGTTTTATGTAGGAGATGGGGATATCATGTAGGGCCGAGGATCCAAAAAGAAGTCGTGATCGAACGAGGAAGTTAAGACCTTGCCATCTGAGGAACAGATGTTGTGATCATGCTGATGATAACTGCTATGCAACTGCTGTGTCTGTCTGTCTGGTCTCTATATTTGTGTGTCTGGTCTCTGTGTCTGTCTGGTCTCTGTGTCTGTGTGTCTGGTCTCTGTGTCTGTCTGGTCTCTGTGAGTCTGGTCTGTGTGTCTGTGTGTCTGGTCTCTGTGTGTCTGTGTGTCTGGTCTGTGTGTCTGTGTGTCTGGTCTCTGTGTCTGTCTGGTCTCTGTCTGGTCTCTGTCTGACTGTCTGGTCTCTGTGTCTGTCTGTCTGGTCTCTGTGTCTGTCTGTCTGGTCTCTGTGTGTCTGGTCTGTGTGTCTGTGTGTCTGGTCTCTGTGTCTGGTCTCTGTGTCTGTGTGTCTGGTCTCTGTGTCTGTGTGACTGGTCTCTGTGTCTGTGTGTCTGGTCTCTGTGTCTGTGTGTCTGGTCTCTGTGTCTGTGTGTCTGGTCTCTGTGTCTGTCTGTCTGGTCTCTGTGTCTGTGTGTCTGTGTGTCTGGTCTCTGTGTCTGTCTGTGTGTCTGGTCTCTGTGTCTGTGTGTCTGGTCTCTGTGTCTGTGTGTCTGGTCTCTGTGTCTGTCTGTCTGGTCTCTGTGTCTGGTCTCTGTGTCTGTGTGTCTTGTCTCTGTGTCTGTGTGTCTGGTCTCTGTGTCTGTGTGTCTGGTCTCTGTGTCTGTGTGTCTGGTCTCTGTGTCTGTGTGTCTGGTCTTTGTGTCTGTCTGTCTGTGTCCTCTGTGTCTGTGTGTCTGGTCTCTGTGTGGTCTGGTCTCTGTGTCTGTGTGTCTGGTCTCTGTGTCTGTGTGTCTGGTCTGTGTTGGTCTCTGTGTCTGTGTGTTGTCTGGTGTCTCTGTGTCTGGTCTGGTGTCTGTGTCTGGTTCTCTGTGTCTGTGGTGTCTGGTCTCTGTGTCTGTGTGTCTGGTCTCTGTGTCTGTGTGGTCTGGTCTCTGTGTCTGTGTGTCTGGTCTCTGTGTCTGTGTGTGGTCCTTGTCTGTGTCTGGTCTCTGTGTCTGTGTGTCTGTCTGGTCTGTATGTCTGTGTGTCTGTGTGTCTGGTCTGGTCTGTATTCTGTGTGTCTGGTTCTCTCTGTATCTATGTGTCTGGTCTCTGTGTCTGTCTGGTCTCTGTGTGTCTGGTCTCTGTTGTCTGTGTGTCTGTCTGGTCTGTGTGTCTGTGTGTCTGTGTGTCTGGTCTCTGTATCTATGTGTCTGGTCTCTGTGTCTGTCTGGTCTCTGTGTGTCTGGTCTCTGTGTCTGTCTGTCTGGTCTCTGTGTGTCTGTCTATCTGGTCTCTGTGTCTGTCTGTCTGGTCTCTGTGTCTGTGTGTCTGGTCTCTGTGTCTGTGTGTCTGGTCTCTGTGTCTGTGTGTCTGGTCTCTGTGTCTGTGTGTCTGGTTTGTGTCTGTGTGTCTGGTCTCTGTGTGTCTGGTCTCTGTGCCTGTGTGTCTGGTCTCTGTGTGTCTGGTCTCTGTGTGTCTGGTCTCTGTCTGCCTGGTCTCTGTGTCTTTGTGTTTGGTCTCTGTCTGTCTGGTTTCTGTGTCTGTGTGTGTGTCTCTCTCAAATTTTTCTATCTATATGTGTGTGCGTGTCTGTGTGTTTGCGCGCGCGTGTATATGCATATGTATATTTATGTATATGTATACATACATATAATTTCTGTATCTGTATGCATGTATGTATGTATGTGTGTGTATGTATTTATTTATGTATGTATGTATATATATCTATATATCTATATGTAACAGAGTGCCTTGCTCTGTTACGATCTTTCCCATTTACCGACAACGCTCAAAGGCAACACTGTGTAGCGTGCTTGCCTAGATCAAAAACGCCTTGCATTCTCTGGCCTAATTATACTGGTATTTCACAGCCTCTGCCTATCCATAGCTATGCATTAATCATTCCAAAGATCTAACCAGTACATGACACATACATTGTAGATAACACACTGCTAAACAATTAGCAGATCTACAATGTGTACATGTACTCTAAAGCAGGCCTATGACAAGATTTTGTCGTCATCTCCAGTCAGTATTATGTTGTAGTTTTACAGAACGTAGAGGGGGCCGTCACTAATTTATGCTGCCTTTACTGTAGCATTATAGAACAATCGCCGTGTAATTGCCGGCGGGAACACTCAGACAATGACCGCAGGGCGCGTCTGTCTCAACCGCCTTAGGTATTTGTGGCTCGATAGCGAGCACATACCCACTCGCGAAACTGCCGGACAATGACCAGCGTTTCACTTGTGTGTACTGACGCGCTGCGTTAAAACTACACACTAAGTGTTGACTTATTAATTAGGTGAGAACAACCAATCAGACCTTGGCATCTGGTTGATTGATTAATTTGGTGAGAACAACCAATCAGACCTTGTCATCTGAAAGGTTTGAGATTTGAAAATATGACCATCATGCTCTGTTCCCAGAGTACAAATTAACAAGGCACATCATAGCGTGTGCTTTTCCACCGCCACTCTCAGTATTACCAGAGGTGTCCTTTCCTGCCACCACTCTTGATCTCACAGCAGGTGATCATCTTCACGGCATTACTGTAGTAAGTTCTGGATTTTTATCACTTTATTATAATTTGTCATTTGCAGTAAGCTTAGACTTTAGTGTCTCTTATTTCTTTAGATTCTAGCTCGAGTCTATTGAGTACCGCGCTAGATTTGCAGAATTCGCACAGCGAGAAAGTATGTTTTGATCTAAACGATGTGCTATCTCACAAGATCTGTAGCACTTAGCGTGGTGGCCACCATTGTGAAGATGGAACTGAGATTTAAATGTAATAACCACTATAGATTTAGCCCCTATTTTCATGTGGCTATTGTAGGACTATGGACAACCATATTCTGCCAAAAGCCAAGATACAAGGCATTGTTGTGCAGAGGAAGAGTATTTTATACTTGACAAGGTTGTATTTTTACATACTGACATGATGACTGATGAAACACGTGCTCAGCTAATTGATCTGTTTAGTGTATCCCTTAGCTGATCAGCACCACTGATTTGATGACATGGTTTAATAGTAATATGCTATACTATTTTGTTATCATTGTCTCTAGCACTTGATCTAGAATTATACTTAATCACATAGAGATAATGGGTAATAGATTACTCAAGTGTGTTGTTCTCTCAACACTGCTGACTGCTATTTGATTAGGTGCTGTTTGTGATGACATAGTTCTCATTGTCAAATAGGCCTACTATGTCTCACCACTGAATATTAACTGTCTGAAAGCTACCAAGATGCAATGCATTATTGTGCACTATTTTATACTTGATAATGTTGTATGTGTGTACATAATGGTAGTTGATGAAACATGTGCTCAGTGAATTGATCCAATTGTTGTATCCCTTGTCTGCTCAGCACCACTGCTAATCATTATTAATATAGAATGTTGCTTTGATGACATAGCTTAACTAGTAATATGCTATGCTATTTTGTCATCACTATCTCTAGCACTAGACATAGAATTACACATAACTACATGGAGCAAATATTTAATGGATGACTCAAGTGTGTTGACTGCTATTCGATAAGGTAGACCCAATGTTTGTGATGACAGTTCACATAGTCAAATACTATGTCCGTCATCACTACAGAATATTAACTATCCAATAGCTGCCCACTCAGATGTTATGTTACAACTTACTCAGCCCATGGCAGCCGAACAGCTTAATATGACTGTGCATTATTTTGCCAGTACATTATTGAAAGTCTACTCTATGCTAAGGCTATCGAACAAGCAGTATGGTAGTTTACCCTCAGCTTATCAAAGGGTTACTCAATGTTTTGTCACCAATTATTTGTTCCATGTTTACAAGTGCTAGTGCTTTAGAGTGTAAATATCGACACCACATATTTCGGTATAATGTAGCAGTTCTTTACACAACATTTTGTTATCAATTATTTGTTGCATGTTTAGAAAATGCTAGTGCTTTTGTTTGTAAATGTAGACATCTTCTGTTAGAATGTAGTAGTTCACTCTTGTACATTGACATTGTTATTTCACAAAATGTGTACTTTGTCATTGTATTTATGAAACTTATTTTGTGTCTTACAGGCACTGTCTTCCTTCCTGTCTTCTTTGGCATCTTCTTTGACTCCTTCTTACCTGTCTCCTTCCTTGTCTTCTTTTCTCAATAATAAAGAGTCAAGTAGCGAAACAAGGACTTGTCTTTTGATTGAGAGACTTCCCTTTCTGCTCTGGATTCAAAGGACCACCACAGCAATCATCACCAAACCCCTTAACCCACTCATCCATCTCACCTGGCGCTGCGATTCATCAATATCATCATCACCCTCACTTACCCCCCCTTAACCACGCGACCTATCACACCTGGCGCTACGAGCAGGATCCAGATTCGGAAAGGGAACAAGAAAACAAGAAGACAGTGCTACAGATTCATCAAGTTGCCAACCATGTCGACACCACAACTGTACCGACTTCCAAAACTGTCCGGAGATGAAAGCAGTGCAGAAATCGACGACTTCATTCAGGAGGCCAGACTGATCCTACAGCTCCAGCCCCTGGATGACAAAGCAGCTGCCCTCTGGCTCATATCATCGTTAGAGGGCCCAGCTCGTCGGGAGGTGCTATGGCAACCAACGGCAAGAGTGGACACTCCAGACAAGATCCTGAAGATCATCCAGGACAACTGGGGTGACCAGAGGGACTCCACAACTCTTGCTGCCACCTTCTACAACAGGCAGCAGAGAAAGGGGGAGACTGTCACTGACTACGCGACCCACCTACGCGTACTCTGGATGAAGGCCAACCAAGCTGAAGAGGGGACATTGTCACCAACGCAGCTTCGGGACGCCTTCGTCTGTGGTCTCTCCCCATGCGCTCTCAGGAGGGATGTCCAGCGATACATAAGAGATCATCCGGACACCACCTTCGAGGGAGCCAAGATGGAGGCCCTGCGGTGGATGAGAGAGGACAGCTGTGCAGAACACCACCTGGCACAGCTGATAGTGGCCAACTCCAGCCCAGTCATCGCCTGTATGGAGGCACAGCTGGCAGAACTCGGTGCCAGCATAGACCAAGAACTCCAGCGGCGCGACACTGTGGCTGCGAAGAAACCACCATGGCAACCACCTCTCCACATTAGCCAACGGCGACCGTCACCATGGCAACAGCAGCCACCAGAACACTGTCTTTGGTGTGACCGGGCCGGCCACACTGAAGACAGATGCTGGAACCGGCGCCGGTACGAGAAGAGAGGCAAGCGGCGACGGCAGGCTGCACCCAAGAGAGTTGCAAGGCGAAGTGCAAACCCTACAGTCACCCACAGACAAGCTGCAGGGCACAAGAGGAAGAAGCAGCATCCAGGCAAGTCCAAGCCTGCCAAAACTCCTTCTCCCTTGCCCATTCTCCCTCTCTTCTTCGTCAGCCCTCCAAACCTGCTGCTGCCCCCAATCTCCCCTGTGCCAGCCAGAACCTGAGTGCGGTCAGCACCTCTAGAGCTGCCGGTGCACGTCCTGTTCCAGTGCCCCGCAGACACCGTCGATCCAGAGGCCACCCGAGCCATAATGGTCAACGACAGGACCCAGCAGCACCGGAGCAGGTGACGTCTACACCAGCAGCTGATGACGACCTGCAGGTAGGCATGTATGTTTACCTGCGGGACATGATTCCTGGTTCCAGCACAGCATGGACCAACACCTGGTCGCCGGACCTGTATTGTGTGACGGCACGCCACCCCCAGCACCGTCACATCTATACAGTCCAGTCGCTGGCAGGTGGCCCTCACCAGGCCGTCTCCAGGATCCACCTCCTACCAGCACCTGGGTCCATGCCAGACATGAAGCCACCACCAGACCCGGAGTCATCTGACTCTGAAGATGAGCAGTGGCTAGTCTGCCCACAGCCACAGCTGAGAACAACACAGTCCCCGGTGACAACAGCACCTGAGCCCGCTGTACCTGAGCAGCCTACAACACCAGTCCCTCCACGGCGCTCCCAACGTCTCCTGAACAAGACGCAGTGAGGACTTTGAAATAAGATGTAGAGTCTCATTCGATCCTTTCTGAGGTCGCACAAAAGAACTTTTCATAGCGTGCCTACCTACAGATATTATGAATATTTTTAGTAAGACATTTTACATTGTATGCTTCATAATTGCATTTGAGAGACTGACCTAGGTGTACTATTGTACCGTGTATATGCCCATGTATGATTATTTGCACATTCTCTTTTCAAATTTTTCTTCATTTTCACTGAAGCATACCTTCGGAATTTTGATTGACATTAATGTGATGTTCTTTACATATTACATGTAGTTTTATCCATTTGTCATTTTGTTTCCTGTAATGAATGTTTTGATGCATAGGTATGGCAAAGAGGCTTTAGTGAACTTATTAAATGCTACTTTCTTTAGCTTATTATGTTAAGGCATTTGCCATTTCAGTGTTTCATACTTTCGTACTGCCACTAGTGCCAGTTAGGATGACCAATTCAGAGTCCTAACTTGACCAAGCAGTGTAACTGTCCTTTCGGAACTGAAATTGCAACTCTCCAGTTTGCTCATGCATACCCTAGCTAATATACAAGTGGATTCCATACTCCACCATATTCATAGCATTTTACAATTTCATGAATTCTTGAGGTGGCCCTCAAATTTCAGCCTTCAAGAATTTACCCAATGTTCGCTCACCATCGCGGACGATGGTTTTCAAATTGGTGGGGGGAGGTGTAACAGAGTGCCTTGCTCTGTTACGATCTTTCCCATTTACCGACAACGCTCAAAGGCAACACTGTGTAGCGTGCTTGCCTAGATCAAAAACGCCTTGCATTCTCTGGCCTAATTATACTGGTATTTCACAGCCTCTGCCTATCCATAGCTATGCATTAATCATTCCAAAGATCTAACCAGTACATGACACATACATTGTAGATAACACATGCTAAACAATTAGCAGATCTACAATGTGTACATGTACTCTAAAGCAGGCCTATGACAAGATTTTGTCGTCATCTCCAGTCAGTATTATGTTGTAGTTTTACAGAACGTAGAGGGGGCCGTCACTAATTTATGCTGCCTTTACTGTAGCATTATAGAACAATCGCCGTGTAATTGCCGGCGGGAACACTCAGACAATGACCGCAGGGCGCGTCTGTCTCAACCGCCTTAGGTATTTGTGGCTCGATAGCGAGCACATACCCACTCGCGAAACTGCCGGACAATGACCAGCGTTTCACTTGTGTGTACTGACGCGCTGCGTTAAAACTACACACTAAGTGTTGACTTATTAATTAGGTGAGAACAACCAATCAGACCTTGGCATCTGGTTGATTGATTAATTTGGTGAGAACAACCAATCAGACCTTGCCATCTGAAAGGTTTGAGATTTGAAAATATGACCATCATGCTCTGTTCCCAGAGTACAAATTAACAAGGCACATCATAGCGTGTGCTTTTCCACCGCCACTCTCAGTATTACCAGAGGTGTCCTTTCCTGCCACCACTCTTGATCTCACAGCAGGTGATCATCTTCACGGCATTACTGTAGTAAGTTCTGGATTTTTATCACTTTATTATAATTTGTCATTTGCAGTAAGCTTAGACTTTAGTGTCTCTTATTTCTTTAGATTCTAGCTCGAGTCTATTGAGTACCGCGCTAGATTTGCAGAATTCGCACAGTGAGAAAGTATGTTTTGATCTAAACGATGTGCTATCTCACAAGATCTGTAGCACTTAGCGTGGCGGCCACCATTGTGAAGATGGAACTGAGATTTAAATGTAATAACCACTATAGATTTAGCCCCTATTTTCATGTGGCTATTGTAGGACTATGGACAACCATATTCTGCCAAAAGCCAAGATACAAGGCATTGTTGTGCAGAGGAAGAGTATTTTATACTTGACAAGGTTGTATTTTTACATACTGACATGATGACTGATGAAACACGTGCTCAGCTAATTGATCTGTTTAGTGTATCCCTTAGCTGATCAGCACCACTGATTTGATGACATGGTTTAATAGTAATATGCTATACTATTTTGTTATCATTGTCTCTAGCACTTGATCTAGAATTATACTTAATCACATAGAGATAATGGGTAATAGATTACTCAAGTGTGTTGTTCTCTCAACACTGCTGACTGCTATTTGATTAGGTGCTGTTTGTGATGACATAGTTCTCATTGTCAAATAGGCCTACTATGTCTCACCACTGAATATTAACTGTCTGAAAGCTACCAAGATGCAATGCATTATTGTGCACTATTTTATACTTGATAATGTTGTATGTGTGTACATAATGGTAGTTGATGAAACATGTGCTCAGTGAATTGATCCAATTGTTGTATCCCTTGTCTGCTCAGCACCACTGCTAATCATTATTAATATAGAATGTTGCTTTGATGACATAGCTTAACTAGTAATATGCTATGCTATTTTGTCATCACTATCTCTAGCACTAGACATAGAATTACACATAACTACATGGAGCAAATATTTAATGGATGACTCAAGTGTGTTGACTGCTATTCGATAAGGTAGACCCAATGTTTGTGATGACAGTTCACATAGTCAAATACTATGTCCGTCATCACTACAGAATATTAACTATCCAATAGCTGCCCACTCAGATGTTATGTTACAACTTACTCAGCCCATGGCAGCCGAACAGCTTAATATGACTGTGCATTATTTTGCCAGTACATTATTGAAAGTCTACTCTATGCTAAGGCTATCGAACAAGCAGTATGGTAGTTTACCCTCAGCTTATCAAAGGGTTACTCAATGTTTTGTCACCAATTATTTGTTCCATGTTTACAAGTGCTAGTGCTTTAGAGTGTAAATATCGACACCACATATTTCGGTATAATGTAGCAGTTCTTTACACAACATTTTGTTATCAATTATTTGTTGCATGTTTAGAAAATGCTAGTGCTTTTGTTTGTAAATGTAGACATCTTCTGTTAGAATGTAGTAGTTCACTCTTGTACATTGACATTGTTATTTCACAAAATGTGTACTTTGTCATTGTATTTATGAAACTTATTTTGTGTCTTACAGGCACTGTCTTCCTTCCTGTCTTCTTTGGCATCTTCTTTGACTCCTTCTTACCTGTCTCCTTCCTTGTCTTCTTTTCTCAATAATAAAGAGTCAAGTAGCGAAACAAGGACTTGTCTTTTGATTGAGAGACTTCCCTTTCTGCTCTGGATTCAAAGGACCACCACAGCAATCATCACCAAACCCCTTAACCCACTCATCCATCTCACCTGGCGCTGCGATTCATCAATATCATCATCACCCTCACTTACCCCCCCTTAACCACGCGACCTATCACACCTGGCGCTACGAGCAGGATCCAGATTCGGAAAGGGAACAAGAAAACAAGAAGACAGTGCTACAGATTCATCAAGTTGCCAACCATGTCGACACCACAACTGTACCGACTTCCAAAACTGTCCGGAGATGAAAGCAGTGCAGAAATCGACGACTTCATTCAGGAGGCCAGACTGATCCTACAGCTCCAGCCCCTGGATGACAAAGCAGCTGCCCTCTGGCTCATATCATCGTTAGAGGGCCCAGCTCGTCGGGAGGTGCTATGGCAACCAACGGCAAGAGTGGACACTCCAGACAAGATCCTGAAGATCATCCAGGACAACTGGGGTGACCAGAGGGACTCCACAACTCTTGCTGCCACCTTCTACAACAGGCAGCAGAGAAAGGGGGAGACTGTCACTGACTACGCGACCCACCTACGTGTACTCTGGATGAAGGCCAACCAAGCTGAAGAGGGGACATTGTCACCAACGCAGCTTCGGGACGCCTTCGTCTGTGGTCTCTCCCCATGCGCTCTCAGGAGGGATGTCCGGCGATACATAAGAGATCATCCGGACACCACCTTCGAGGGAGCCAAGATGGAGGCCCTGCGGTGGATGAGAGAGGACAGCTGTGCAGAACACCACCTGGCACAGCTGATAGTGGCCAACTCCAGCCCAGTCATCGCCTGTATGGAGGCACAGCTGGCAGAACTCGGTGCCAGCATAGACCAAGAACTCCAGCGGCGCGACACTGTGGCTGCGAAGAAACCACCATGGCAACCACCTCTCCACATTAGCCAACGGCGACCATCACCATGGCAACAGCAGCCACCAGAACACTGTCTTTGGTGTGACCGGGCCGGCCACACTGAAGACAGATGCTGGAACCGGCGCCGGTACGAGAAGAGAGGCAAGCGGCGACGGCAGGCTGCACCCAAGAGAGTTGCAAGGCGAAGTG
Organism: Monoplex corrugatus; assembly: GCA_030674185.1. Lineage (NCBI taxonomy): Eukaryota > Metazoa > Mollusca > Gastropoda > Littorinimorpha > Ranellidae > Monoplex > Monoplex corrugatus. Next base: position 23,744,764 of record JAPXFY010000012.1, read on the forward strand.
CAAACCCTACAGTCACCCACAGACAAGCTGCAGGGCACAAGAGGAAGAAGCAGCATCCAGGCAAGTCCAAGCCTGCCAAAACTCCTTCTCCCTTGCTCCATTCTCCCTCTCTTCTTCGTCAGCCCTCCAAACCTGCTGCTGCCCCCAATCTCCCCTGTGCCAGCCAGAACCTGAGTGCGGTCAGCACCTCTAGAGCTGCCGGTGCACGTCCTGTTCCAGTGCCCCGCAGACACCGTCGATCCAGAGGCCACCCGAGCCATAATGGTCAACGACAGGACCCAGCAGCACCGGAGCAGGTGACGTCTACACCAGCAGCTGATGACGACCTGCAGGTAGGCATGTATGTTTACCTGCGGGACATGATTCCTGGTTCCAGCACAGCATGGACCAACACCTGGTCGCCGGACCTGTATTGTGTGACGGCACGCCACCCCAGCACCGTCACATCTATACAGTCCAGTCGCTGGCAGGTGGCCCTCACCAGGCCGTCTCCAGGATCCACCTCCTACCAGCACCTGGGTCCATGCCAGACATGAAGCCACCACCAGACCCGGAGTCATCTGACTCTGAAGATGAGCAGTGGCTAGTCTGCCCACAGCCACAGCTGAGAACAACACAGTCCCCGGTGACAACAGCACCTGAGCCCGCTGTACCTGAGCAGCCTACAACACCAGTCCCTCCACGGCGCTCCCAACGTCTCCTGAACAAGACGCAGTGAGGACTTTGAAATAAGATGTAGAGTCTCATTCGATCCTTTCTGAGGTCGCACAAAAGAACTTTTCATAGCGTGCCTACCTACAGATATTATGAATATTTTTAGTAAGACATTTTACATTTGCGTTTCTTGCATTAAGAAACGCCTGTTTCCGGGGGAAATGTAGCGGCCCCCTCCCCTTGGTATTTTTCGTGGGTTTCCCAAAAGCCGGAAAAACCATTTGGGGTTGACCCTTTTAAAAAACCTAATTTTATTTTATGAAAAATTAACAATCTTGGATTGAAATTTTTGGGGAAAAAACCCAAAAGCCCTTCCATTAAAAAGAAAATAAACTTTTCCCAACAAAATTCAAAAACGGGGGTTTTCCCCCCCCTCAAAAAACCGGGGTTTTTTCCCCCCCCCCCCCCCCCCCCTTTTTAAAGGTTTTTCCCCCTTTTTTAAAAAATTTAAATTTTTTTTCCCCTTTTTAAAAATTTTTTGGGCCCCTTTTAGGCTTATTTTTAATTTCCCTTTAACCCCCCCTAAAGGTTGCAAAAGGAATTTTTTATTTAAAATTTTCCCAAAATTTGGGGAAATTTTAAAAATTTTAAAAATTTTAAAATAATTTTTTTAAAAATTGGGTTTTGGTTAAAATTTTAAACCCAAAAAAAATAAAAGTTTAAAAAGTTTTTTTTAAAAATTTTTTTCCCGGCATATGATTTTAAAAACCGGGTTAAAAATTTTTCTTTTATTGTTTATGTAAAAAGTTTTAATTTTTAAAATTAATTTTTGTTAATTTTTCAAAATTGGAATTTATTAAAAAAAAATGGGGTTTTTAATCAATGGTTTTTTCCCTGTACTGTTTTTTTTTGTTTTTTCCCTTTTAAAATTTTTTAAAAGAAAATTTAAAATTTTAAAATGAAAATTTTTTTTTCCCCTTTTTTTTAAAAAAAGGGGTTTTATAAATTTATGAAATTTTCCCAAATTTTGTATCCTTTCTGCCCCCAATTTTTAAATGAAATTTTTTAGAAACTAAATTTTTTTTTTCCCAAATTTACAAGTAAATTAAAAAAACAAAAATTTTTTAAAGGGGGTTTTTTCTATTTTAAAATTAAACCCCAAATTTTTTAAAAATTCCAAAACTTGCCGCACCCAAAAATTAAAATTCCAAAATGCCCCAAATTTTTACAAATTAAGCCCCGGGACCCAAAAACCAATTGGTTTTTTTTAAAATTTAAATTTCTTTTAAGGCATGCAAAAGGGTTTTTCCCCCTTTGGTTTTAAAATTTTTAACCAAAATTTTTCCCTTTTAAAAACAATTTTGGTGAAAAAATTGAACCCCTATTTTTTTTTTTTTTAAAAAATTTTTTAATTTTTGTTTTTTAAAAATTGGCTTTTTTTTAAAAACTTTTTAAAATTTGAATTTTTTTAAAGTTTTTCCCTTTTTTTCCTTTTTTTTGAAAATTTTTTTTTCCCTGTTTTTCCTTTTTTTTGGCATTTTTTGATTCTTTACCCCCCCTTTTTCTTTTTTAAAAAAATCAATACAAAAATTTTTTTTAAATTCTTCCCCTTTTTTTCCTTTTAAAACCCAAACACCCACCAAAACCCCCCAAACCCCCATCCACCGGGGGTTTAATTTCAACCCCAAACCCCCCCCAAAAGGAATTTACCCTGGGTTTTGGAATTGACAAAGGGGAAAAAAAAAAAGGGAAAGGTAAAAATTTAAAATTCCAAACCCGCAACCCCCTTACCACCAAAACCCCAAAAACTTTTAAAAAAAACCGGGCCCGGGGGCCAACCCCCCCGGGAAAAAGGCCCCCGGCCCCAAATTTTTTGGGCCCCGGTGGGGGCTTCCCCCCAAAGGGGCCCCAAAAAAAGTAAAAAAGGGGGGCCAAAGGGGCCCCAACCTTTGGGCCTTTAAAAAGGAAAAGGGGGGATGTCCCCCAAACCCCCCCCTTGGGTTTTTTCCCCACAAAAGGGAAATTTTCACCAAAGCAGCTTCGGGAACCCTTTGTCCCGGGTCTCCCCCATGGCCCCCAAAAAGGGGTGTCCGGGGATACATAAAAGATCAACCGGGCCCCACCTTTGAGGGGGCCAAGATGGAGGGCCCGCGGGGGTGGGGAGGAACGTGCAGAACACCACCTGGGACAGCGATAGGGGGCCAAACCAGCCCATCATCGCCTTTAGGGGGCACAGCTGGCAGAACTCGGTGCCAGCAAGACCCAAAAACCCAGCGGGGCCCACACTTTTGGGGCGAAGAAAAACCCCCCGGGAACCACCCCCACATTTGCCCAAAGGCGCCCCTCCCTGGCAAAAGCGGCCCCAAAAACGCTTTGGGGTGACCCCGGGGCCCGGCCCCACTGAAGACAAAACGGAACCCGGGGCCGGACGAAGAAGGGAACGGGGAAAGGGGACCCGTCCCCCAAAAGGGTTTTAAGGGGAAATGCAAACCCCCAGCCCCCCCCAGACAAACTCAGGGGCCCCAAAAAAGGGGGGAACATCCAGGGGGTTCCCCAAACCTGCCAAAACTCCTTTTCCTTGCCCAAACTCCCCCTTGCAGCCCCCAAAAACCCCGGGGCCCCCAACCCCCCCGTCCAGCCAGAAACCCGAAATGCGGCACACCTCGAGGCCGGGCACCCCGCCATGCCCCCCGAAACCCCGAAACCCAAACCCCCCGAGCCAAATGGTCAACGACAGGCCCCCCGCACCGGGGCCGGGGACGTCTCCCACAAACAAAGCGAAACCCCAAGGGCATGATGTTTCCTCGGGGGTGTTCCTGGCCAGCACAGCAGGACCAAAACCCCCGGGCGGCCGGGGCCGTTTGGGGGACGGAGCCCCCCCCCCCCCCGTCACCCCTATCACCAGCCTGGCCCTGGCCCTACCAGGGCCCTCCTCCCGGGTACCTCCCCCCACCCCTGGGGCCCGCCGAAAAGCCCCCCCAAAACCCGAAACACTACTCTGGGTGACAGTGGGAAACCCGCCCACAGCCCCGGAAAAAAACAGTCCCCCTGACAAAGCATGAGGGTGTAACCCGAAACCTACTACCCTCCCCCCAAGGGCTCCCATCCCCCCTACAAACCAAAAACTTTGAAAAAATTTAATCTTTCGATCCCTTTTTAGGTGACAAAAGCTTTTTATATTTTATAAATATTTGAAAAATTTTTTGTAAAATTTCAAAATTTTTGCCCCAAATTTATTTTGGGGACTGATGGGGTCATTGTACCTTTTATGCCCCTGTAGGTTTTTTGACTTTTTTTAAAAATTTTTTTATTTCATGGAAAGACCCTTGGAATTTTGATTTACATTAATGGAAATTTCTTTTAAAATATTACTGATTTTAATCCCATTTGTTTTAAATTTTTTATTCCTGTAAATTTTAAGGGTTTTTGATTTTATGGAATGGGAAAAGGCTTTATAAAAATTAAAGATTTCAGCTTTTAGTTAAAACATTTTCCCTTTTGTTTCCTATTTCGTTGCCCAAATCCGTTAAAACCAATTTAAACCTAAGGGGCAACGTGTAAAGTCCTTTTAACGAAAAGCCCTCTCCCTTTCTTTATGATACCCTGGGGTAAAAACAATTGGGTTCCCTAACCCCCAAACCCTATCATAGCAAATTTTTCAATTTCCCCCAATTTTTAGGGGGCCCCAATTTGCCTTAAGAATTTACCCCTTCGCCAATCCCCGGCATGGTTTTAAAAGGGGGGGGTGTAAAAGAGGCCCGCCGGGAAAATCTTCCCCTTTACCGAAACCCCAAAGGGAAACGGTTCGTCTTTCCAGTCAAAAATTCATTTTCGCCAATTAACTGGATTTCACAGCCTCTCTTTCCATAGCCTTTCATTAATCACTCCAAAACTAAACCCTACATAAAAATACATTTTAAAACACACGTAAAAATTAGAGCACAATTGTACGACCTAAAAAAGTATGAAAATTTTTGCTCATCTCCTCGTTTTTGTTTTAATTTTTCAGAACTAAGGGGGGCTTTTTTAATTTGCCCTTTACTGAACATTTTAGAAAAATCGCCCTGAAATTCCGCGGGAAAACTCAGCAAAACCCCAGGGGGTCGTTAAACCCCCTTATATTTTTCTCGGGTGGAGCACATACCCACTTAAAGCAAATCCCGGAAAACCCCCGTTTATTGTGTTTTCTAGGGGGGTTAAAAAAAAAAGTTTGACTTATTAATTAGGGGGAACACCCCAAACAACCTTTGGCAGGGGGATTTATTAAAAATTTTGGGAAAAAACCCAAAAAAAACCTTATTAAAGGGTTTAGATTTGAAAAATTTACCATCATGTCGTTCCCCCTAGTTCAAATTAACAAGGGACTTTAAGCTTGCTTTTCCCCCGGATTAAGGAATTTTTCCCAAAGGTTTTTCCTCCACCCAAACCTTGATCTACGCAGGTGATCTCTTCAGGGATTACTGATAATTCTGGTTTTTATCCTTTTTTATAATTTTTATTTCATGTTTTGACTTTTTGTTTTATTTTTTTAAATTTACTGAGTCTATTGGTACCCCCGGGTTTGTTTGCAGAAATTTGACAGTAGAAATAAGTTTTGATTAAAAAATGTGCTATCCCCACAAAAAAAACTGTACACTTTGGTGGACCTGTTTAAAATGAAAAGATTTTAAAAGGAATCCACTTTTGTTTACCCCTTTTTTTATGTGGGTTTTTGTAGACCCTGGAAACCCCTATTCTAAAACCAAAAAAAAACATTTTTTGCAAAAGGAAATATTTTTTATTTAAAGGGGGTATTTTTAAAACGGGCATGATACCCGAGGAAAACCTTCAACCGCTATTATCCTTTTATGTCCCTTAAACTGATCACACCCCGATTTTTATGCATTTTAAGAAAATCATACTATTTTTTTTATAATTTTCCTACACTTACAGAATTAAAATTTAACACAAAAAGATAAAAGGAATAGTTACTCAAGTTGTTTTCTTAAACATGTAACATTTATTTTGCGTTTTTAACAATTTATTTTCAAAAAGGCCCCATATGTTCCCCAATGAATATTAAAACCCGAAACACCCAAATCAAAGCTTATTTGCACCCATTATTCCCTTTATAAAAGTTGTAATTTGTCATATGGGGAGTTGTAAAAATGTTCATGAATTGACCCCAAATTTTTGTACCCCCGTCTGCTTTAGCACCCCTGCTAAACATTATTAAATGAATTTCTTTAAAGAAAAGCTTAATGTAATTGCTTCTATTTTGTATCATATTTACACTACAAAGAATTTAAATAAATAATGGGAAATTTTTAAGGGTGTCAATTTTTCGGTAAAACGTAAAAATAGCCCAAAGTTTATTACTTTCACATATCAAAAACTTTTCCTCCCTACAAAAAATTAATTCCCAAACCCCGCCCCCAGTGTTTTTTAAATTACTCGCCCTGGGGCCCCCATTAATATACTTCATTTTTTTGCCTAAATTTTTGAAATCTACCTTTCTGGCTATGAAACCCAAAGGGGAATTTTCCCCCGCTTACAAATTTCCAAGTTTTTACCAATTTTTTGTTTTCCCTTTTCAAAGGGATGCTTTAAAGTGAAATACGACACCACAATTTCGGGAAATGACATTTTTACACAACATTTTTTTTTCAATTTTTTTTTCAGGAGAAAAGCAGTGCTTTTTTTGTAAAAAAAGCACTTCGGGAAAAGTATAAATTCACTCGACCTTTAATTTTTTTTCCAAAAATTTTACGCCATTGAATTTTTAAAAATTTTTTTGTGTCCAGGGACGTTTTCCTTCCCTTCCTTTGGGTCCCTTTTTTGGGTCCCTCCTGTTCCCCTTTCCTTTTCCTTTAAAAAAAATCAAGAGCGAAACAAAGGGCTTTTTCTTTTTATTAGAGACTTCCCCCTTTTTCTCTGGATTCAAAGGCCCACCCCCAAACAACATCACCCCAACCCCTTCCCCTCTCCATCCACCTGGGGCTCGGGTACAAATTTATAATCACTTACCCCCCCAACCCCGGGGCCATCCCCGGGCTAACAGGACCTTCGGAAGGGCGAAAAAAAGAAGAAGGGTCAGATTTATCAAATTGAAACCAAGTCGACACCCAAACTGGACCCACTTCAAAAAATGTCCCAGTGGGAGTGCGAAATCGACACTTCATTTAGGGGCCAAATGATCCCCCAGGACCAGCCCCCGGGTGCAAGAGCGCCCCGGCCCCAACACGTTTAAGGGCCCCGCTGTCGGGAGGTCCTGGCAACCCGGCAAAGTGGAACCCCGAAAGACCAAGACACCGACCTGGGTACCCAAAGGGCTTCCCCAAAACCCGCTGCCCCCCACAACAGCAGCCGAGAAAAGGGGGGGACTGCACGACCCACCGACCCCCCTTCAGGTGAAACCAAACCAAACTAAAGGGCATTTTCACCAAAGATCGGGACCCCGTCTTGGGCTCTCCCCCTGGCTCCCAGGGGGGATTCCGGGGATACTAAAAAAACCCCGGGCCAAAACCCCCTTCAGGGGCCAAGGGAACCCCGCGGTGGGTAGAGAGGACAGCTTTTGGGGGGGGAAAACCACCTGGCCCCGCTGATATGGCCCCCAAATCCCCCCAGTCCGCCTGTATGGGCACAGCTGGCGAAAACCCGGGGCCCGCAAGACCAAAAACTCCCAACGGCGCGACACTGGGCGCGAAAAAACCCACCATGGGGAAACCTCTCCAATTTGCCAACGGCGACCACCCAGGGGAAAAGCACCACCAGAACACGTCTTTTGGGGGTGACCCCGGGGCCGGGCCCCACTGAAGACAGAAGCGGAACCGGGGCCGGTACGAGAAAGAGGGAAGCGGGGACGGCAGGGGCACCCAAGAGAGTTTTCAAGGGGAAATGCAAACCCCACAGTCACCCACAACAAGCTGCAGGGGACAAGAGGAAGAAAACCATCCAGGCAATCCAACCCGCCCAAAAATCCTCTCCCCGCCCAACTCCCCTCTTCTTTGTCGCCCTCAAACCTGCGCTCCCCCCAATCTCCCCCGTGCCACCCGAACCCGAGGGGTCAGGACCCCCTAGAGCTCCCGGGGCCGTCCTGTTCCAGTGCCCCGCAGACACCGTCGACCCGAGGCACCCGAGCCATAATGGTCAAAGACCAGGCCCCCAGCACCGGAAGTGACGGCTACACCACACTGATTACGACCCCCGGGGGGGGGTTTTATGTTTTTCCTCCCAATGATTCCCGGGTTTCCCGAAACATGGACCAACACCTGGTCGCCCGGGCCCGTATTGTGTGAAAGGGACCCCCCCCACCCCCGTCCATCTTTCATCCATCGCTGGCAGGTGGCCCTACCAGGGCCGTCTCCAGGATCCACCCCCTCCACACCTGGGGTCCTGCCAGCCCCCTGAACCCACCCCCCAGACCCGATTCATCTATCTGAAATGAGCAGGGGTTTCTCCCCACAGCCACCTGAAACAACACAGTCCCCTGCCCAACCCCCTGAGCCCGCTGTCCCGACCCTAAAAACAAGTCCCCCCACGGCGCTCCCAACCTTCCTAACAAAGCAGGAGGATTTTGAAATAAATGTAGGCCCTCATTCGATCCTTTCTGAGTCGCACAAAAAAATTTTTCATACGTCCCTACCTACAATATTATGAAAATTTTAGTAAGACTTTTTACATTGAAAGTTTCCTAATTCATTTGAGAAAACTGCCCTAGGTGTACAAATTTCCCGTGTATATGCCCTGTAGTTTTATTTCACTTCTTTTTTAAAATTTTTCTTCATTTCACTGAAGAAACCTTCAAAATTTATAATTGATTTTTTAAATTTTGAAGTTTTATCCTTTTGTCATTTTTTTTTCCTGAATGAATTTTTTGATGCATGGGTTTAAGGCAAAAAAGGCTTTAGTGAACTTATTAAATGCTACTTTTTTTAGTTTATTATGTTAAGGCTTTTCCCTTTCAGGGGTTTATACTTTCAACTGCCACTAGGGGCCATTTTAGGATGCCCAAATTTTCAAGTCCAAACTTAAACCAAAGTGAAAACTGCCCTTTTTCGGAACAAAATTTGAAATCTCCAGTTTGCTAAACATACCCTAGCAAATATACAAGTGGTTTCCCAAACTCCCCCAATCATAGCATTTTCCCATTTCATAAATTTCTTGAGGGGCCCTAAATTTCAGCCTTCAAGAATTTCCCCAAAGGTTGCTAAACCATCGCGGCGAGGGTTTTTCCCAAATTGGGGGGGGAGGTGTAACAGAGGGGCCTTGTCTGTTACGATTTTTCCCTTTACCGACAACCCCTCAAAGGAAAACACGTGTAGCGTGCTTGCCTAGATCAAAAACGTTGCAAATTTCTGGTAATTATACTGGTTTTTTCACAAAACCTCTGCCTAACCATAGCTATGCATTAATCATTCCAAAATCTAAAACCCGTACATAACCCATTGTAATAAACACGCTAAAAAAAAACCCGATCTACAAAGTGTACATGTACTCAAAAGGGCCTAAAACAAGATTTTGTCGCATCTCCAGTCAGTATTATGTTTTTAGTTTACAGAAGTAGAGGGGCCGTCACTAAATTTTTGCTGCCCTTTCTGTACATTATGGGGCCCAATCCCCCGTGTAATTGCCGGCGGGAAAACTCAGACGACCGCAGGGCGCGTCTGCTAACCGCCTTTTGGGATTTGTGCCGATAGCGAACATACCCACTCGCGAAACTGCCCGGGCAAGACCAGCTTTCACTTGTGTGTAAATGACGCGCTGCGTTAAAACTACCCCCTAAGTGTTGACTTATAATTAGGGGGAACAACCCCAAACAACCTTGCATTGGTTGAAATTTATTATTTTGGGGAGGGAAAAACCCTGACTTGCTCGAAAAGGGTTTAATTTTAAATTTTGACAAACACTCTGTTCCCCGAGTACAAAATTTAAAAAGGCAATCAAAAGCGTGCTTTTCCCCGCCACCCCAGTATTACCCCGAGGTGTCCTTTCCCGCCACCCACTTAAACCAGCAGGTGTCACTTCACGCATATTGTAAATCTGGATTTTTATCACTTTTTTTATAATTGGGATTTGAGTAAAACTTAGACTTTGGGGTCTCTTTTTTTTAGTTCCCAGCCGAGTTATGGGGTACCCGCTAGTTTTCAGAATTCGCACAGGGAAAGTATGTTTTGACTAACGATGTGCTATCTCACAAATCTTAGCCTTAGCGTGGGGCCACCATTTTGAAGATGGAACTTTGGGGGGTTTAAAAGTAATAACCAATGATTTGCCCCATTTTTGTGGGATTGAGGGCTATGACAACCCTATTCTGCCAAAAAGCCAAGTAAAGGCATTGTGTGCAGAGGGAAAATTTTTTTATACTTGACAAGGTGATTTTTAATACTGCATGATGACTGGGTGAAACACGTGCTCAAACTAATTGAAATGTTTTGTTTCCCCTTTTGATCGCACCCCCTGATTTGATGACCCTGGGTTTTAAAATTTAAAATGCTATATATTTTTTTCATGTCTCTAGCCTGATCTAGAATAAAATTAATCACATAGAGATAAAGGGTAAAAAGATTACTCCCAAAGTGTTGTTTCTCAACACCCGCTGACGCTTTGGTTTGGTGTGTGTTGTGATGAATAGTTCTCATTGTCAAATAGGCCTACTATGTCTCACCCCTGAAAATTAACTGTCTGAAAGTACCAAGATGCAATGCATTATTGTGCATATTTTTTACTTTGATAATGTTGTATGTTTTACATAGGTAGTTGATGAAAATGTGGTTTAGTGAATTGACCAAATTTTTGTATCCCTTGCGCCACCCACTGCTAATCATTTTAATTAGAATGTTGCTTGATGAATAGTTAATAGAAAAAAGCTGGGTATTTTTTTCACCTACTCTAGCACAGAAAGATTACCCTAAATACAGGGGGCAAAATTTTTTAATGGTTTAAAAAGTGTGTTTTATGCTATTCGTAAGGTAACCCAAGTTGTGATGACATTCACATAGTCAAAAACTATGTCCGTCATCACTCAGAATATTAACTATCCAATACTGCCCCCTCAGATGTTATTACAACTTACTCAGCCCATGGCAGCCGAACAGTTAATATGAAATGTGCAAAATTTTGCCAGTACATTATTGAAAGTCTACTCTATGCTAAGTATCGAACAAAGCAGTATGGGGTTTTCCCTCAGCTTATCAAAGGGTACTCAAAGTTTTGTCACCAATTTTTTTGTTTTCCCGTTTACAAATGCTGTGCTTTAGAGTGTAAATATCGCACACATATCGTATAATGTAGCTTCTTTAAAAAACCATTTTTTTTATCAATTATTTGTTTCAAGTTTAGAAAAAGCAGTGGTTTTGTTTGTAAATTAGACATCTTCTGTTAGAAAATAGTAGTTCACTCTTTACATTGACTTGTTATTTCACAAAATGTGTATTTGTCATTGTATTTTTGAAACTTATTTTTTGTCTACAGGCACTGTCTCCTTCCTGTTTCTTTGCTCTTCTTTGTTTTTTTACCTTCCCTTCCTTTCTCCCTTTTTCAAAAATAAAAAGTCAAATAGCGAAACAAGACTTGTCTTTGATTTAGGACTCCCTTTTGTCTGGATCAAAGAACCCCCCACAGCAATCATCCCAAACCCCCTTTAACCCCCTCATCCATCTCACCTGGGCTGCTTTATCAAAATCATTCACCCTCACTTACCCCCCCTTTAAACCCCGCGAAACCCATCACATAAGAGATCATCCGGACACCACCTTCGAGGGAGCCAAGATGGGGGCCCCTGCGGGGGATGAGAGAGGACAGCTGTGCAGAAACCCCACCTGGCACAGTGATATTGGCCAACCCGCCCAGTCATCCCCCTGTATGGAGGCACAGCGGGCAGAACTCGGTGCCAGCATAGACCAAAAAACTCCAGGGGCGCACACTGTGGCTGCAAAAGAAACCACCAGGGCCAACCCCCTCTCCCCCTTACCCCAAGGGCGACCTCACCTGGCAACAGCAGCCACCAGAAAAAACGTCTTTGGGGTGTGCCGGGCCGGCCACATTTGAAGACAAAACCGGGAACCGGGCGCCGGAACGAGAAAGAGGAAAGCGGGGGAGGGCAGGCTGCACCCAAAAGTTGCAAGGTGAAGGTGCAAACCCTACAGCCACCCACAGACAAGCTGCAGGGCACAAGAGGAAGAAGCAGCACCCAGGCAAGTCCAACCGGGCCAAAAAACTCCTTCTCCCTTCCCCCATTCTCCCTCTCTTCTTCGTCAGCCCTCCAAACCTGCTGCGGGCCCCCAATCTCCCCGGGTGCCAGCCAGAACCTGGTGGGGTTCAGCACCTCTAGACTGCCGGTGCACGTCCTGTTCCAGTCCCCCGCGAAAACCGTGGGACCCAGAGGCCACCCGGGGCCATAATGGTCAACGACAGGCCCCCAGCAGCCCCGGGAGCAGGTGACGTCTAAAACCAGCAGCTGATGACGCCCTCCCCTTGGCCCCATGTATTTTTTACCTCGGGACATGTTTTCCTGGTTCCAGCACACAGGACCAACCCCTGGTCGCCGGACCTGTTTTTGTGTGAGGGCACCCACTCCCAGCACCGTCACATCTATACAGTCCAGTCGCTGGCAGGTGGCCCTCACCAGGCCGTCCCCCAAAGGACCCCACCTCCTCCCAGCCCCTGGGCCCATGCCAACATGAAGCCACCCCCAGACCCGGAGCCCATTTGACTCTGAAGATAAAGCATGGTTTATTGCCCACAGCCCCACCCGGGGAACAAACAGTCCCCGGTGACAACAGCACCTGAGCCCCGAAACCTGAGCAGCCTAAAACCCCAAAGTCCCTCCACGGCCGCTCCCAACGTCTCCAAAAACAAGACGAAAGTGAGGCCCTTTAAAAATAAAATGTAGAGTCTCATTCGATCCTTTCTGAGGTCGCCAAAAAAAAATTTTCATAGCGTGCCTACCTAAAAAATTTTAAATAAATTTTTTTTTTAGTAAGATTTTTTACATTGTAGCTTCATAATTCATTTGAGAGACTGCCCCAAAGGGTCTATTGTACCGTGTATTTTTCCCATGTATGATTTTTTTGCAAAAATTTTCTTTTAAAAATTTTTCCCTTCTTTTTTCCTGAAGCATCCCTTTGGGAATTTTTTGTTTTTAACTTTAAATGTTTTTTTTCCATTTGTAAATTTTGTTTCCTGAAATAAATTTTTAAAATGCTAGGTATGGAAAAGGGGGCTTTAGTAAAACTTATTAAATGTACTTTCTTTAGCTTTTTAGGGTTAAGGCATTTGCCATTTCAGTGTTTCATACTTTCGACTGCCACTATGCCAGTTAGGAGGCCCAAAATTTTAAAAGGGCCTAACTTGACCAAGCATGTAACTGCCCTTTTGGAACTGAAATTGCAACTCCCCCAGTTTGCTCATGCATACCCTAGCTAATAAAACAAGTGGTTTCCCTACTCCACCATTTTCCCATAGCATTTTAAAATTTCATGAATTCTTGAGGTGGCCCTAAAATTTCAGCCTTCAAAAATTTTACCCCAATGTTTTTTTACCATCGGGGACGAGGGTTTTTTAAATTGGGGGGGGGAGGTGTAACAGATGCCCTTTCTCTGTTCATCTTTCCCATTTACCGACAACGCTTTTTAAAGGGAACACTGTGTACGTGCTTGCCTAGATCAAAAACGCCTTGGGGGTTTTCTGGCCAAAATTTTACTGGGATTTTTACACCTCTGCCTATCCATAGCTATGCATTAATCATTCCAAAGATCTAACCAAATCATTACACTACATTTTAAAATAACACATGCTAAAAAATTTTGCAGATCTACAATGTGTACAAGTAAATCTAAAGCAGGCCTTTTGACAAGATTTTTTTTGTCATCTCCAGTCAGTATTATGTTTAGTTTTACAGAACTAAAAAGGGGGCCCTCACTAATTTATGCGCCTTTACTGTTGCATTTTAGAACAATCGCCGGTAATTGCCGGGGGGAAAAATCAACCCTACCGCGGGCGCGTCTGTCTCAACCGCCTTAGGTATTTGTGGGGGGATAGCGACAAACCCACTCGCGAAAAAAACCGGACAATTTTCCGCGTTTCAACCCTTTTGGGGTACTGACGCGGGCGTTAAAACTACACACTAAAATGTTGACTTATTAATTAGGTGAGAACAACCAATCAGACCTTTGGGATCTGGTTGATTTATTAAATTTTGGGGAAACCCAAACCCCTCAGACCTTGCACTGAAAAAGGGTTTTTTATTTGAAAATTGACCATCTGCTCTGTTTTCCCCGAGTACAAATTTTAAAAAGGCACATCATAGGGTTGCTTTTTCCCCCGCCACTCCAGTATTACCAAGGGGTCCTTTCCTGCCCCAAATCTTGAAACTCAAAAGCAGGTGATCATCTTTACGGCATTACTGTGTAAATTCCCGGAATTTTTTTCACTTTAAAAAAAAATTTTTCATTTGCAGTAAGCTTTGGAAATTTTTGTGTCCTTATTTCTTTGAATTTAGCTCGAGTCAAAATTTAGTACCGCGCTAGATTTTCAGAAAACGCACAGCGAGAAAGTATGTTTTGTCTAAACGATGTGCTATCTCACAAAAAATGTAGCACTTTGCGTTGGGGGCCCCCATTGTGAAGATGGAACGGGGATTTAAATGAAAAAACCACTAAAAAGATTTAGCCCCTATTTTCATGTGGCCCATTTTAGGACCATGGGCAACCAAAAATTTTTCCAAAAGCCAAGATACAAGGCATTGTTGTGCAAAAGGGAAAATATTTTATACTTTTACCCAAAGGGTTTTATTTTTACATAAAAATTTACATGATGACTGATAAACACGTGCTCAGCTAATTGATCTGTTTAGTGTATCCCCCTTTTTTGACAGCACCCTTTTTTTTTATGACATTTGGTTTTTAAAAGTAATTTTGCTATTCTATTTTGTTATCATTGTCTCTAGCATTGATCTAGAATTATACTTAATCACAAAAGAGATAATGGGTAATTTGATTTTCCAAGTTGTTGGGTTTTCTCAAAACTGCCCGATGGGTATTTGATTAGGTTCTGTTTGTGAAGACATAGTTCTCATTTCAAATAGGCCTACTAGTCTCACCACTGAATATTAAAATGTCGAAACCCACCAAAATCAATGCATTAAATTTTGCACTATTTTAAAACTTGATTTTAAAAATTTTTTTTGGGGGGAAAATAAAAGGGATTTTAAAGAAAAAGTGCTCTTTAAAAATTTTTTTCCCAAATTTTTGTATCCCTTGTCCCGCTCAGCACCACTGCTAATCATTATTAATTTAGAATGTTGCTTTGATGAATAGCTTAACTAGTAATATGCTATGTTTTTTGTCATCACTATCTCTAGCACTAGACTTTTTTTTTACAATAACTACATGGGGGGAAATTTTTAAAGGATGACTCAAGTGTGTTGATGCTATTCGATAAGGTAGACCCAAATGTTTGTGATGACAGTTCACATAGTCAAATACTATGTCCGTCATCACTACAGAATATTAACTATCCAATAGCTGCCACTCAGATGTTATGGTTAAAAACTTACTCAGCCCATGGCAGCCGAACAGCTTAATATGACTGTGCATTATTTTGCCAGTACATTATTGAAAGTCTACTCTATGCTAAGGCTATCGAACAAAAACAGTATGGTAGTTTTTCCCTCAGCTTATCAAAGGGTTACTCAATGTTTTGTCACAATTATTTGTTCCATGTTTACAAGTGCTAGTGCTTTAGAGTGTAATATCGACACCACATATTTCGGTTAATGTAGCAGTTCTTTACACAACATTTTGTTATCAATTATTTTGTTTCATGTTTTGAAAATGCTAGTGCTTTTGTTTGTAAATGTAGACATCTTCTGTTAGAATGTAGTAGTTCACTCTTGTACTTTTACATTGTTATTTCACAAAATGTGTACTTTGTCATTGTATTTATGAAACTTATTTTGTGTCTTACAGGCACTGTCTTCCTTCCTGTCTTCTTTGGCATCTTCTTTGACTCCTTCTTACCTGTTCCTTCCTTGTCTTCTTTTTCCAATAATAAAGAGTCAAGTAGCGAAACAAGGACTTGTCTTTTGATTGAGAGACTTCCCTTTGCTCTGGATTCAAAGGACCACCACAGCAATCATCACCAAACCCTTAACCCACTCATCCATCTCACCTGGCGCTGCGATTCATCAATATCATCATCACCCTCACTTTACCCCCCCTTAACCACGCGACCTATCACATTTTGGGTATGAGCAGGATAGATTCGGAGAAGGGAAAATTTGTAGAAACAAGAAACAGTTTTCAATTCAATTTTAATTTTCCCAAATTTTTCGCGCTCACATGAATTCCAAAACTGGGCCGGAGGGTGGAAAAGATTCCAAAAAATCGGACGTCTTGCCTCATTCAGGGGGCCAGCCTGTTTCCCACCAGTTCCAAAAACCCTGGGGGGTCGGGCAAAAGCCCAAGGGGTGCCCCCCCCTTGGACTCATATTCATGTTAATTTTTAACCCAAGCTTCGGAAAAAAGGCTAATTTGGAAAAGGCCAAAAGTACACTCCAAGACAAATCCGAGAAACTTCCAGGGCAACTGGGGTGGACCAGAAAGGGACTCCCCTTTGCTTTTTAAAAACCTTCTCAACCGGCAAAAAAGAAAAAAAGGGGTGGAAACGTCAACCTGACCCCAAAAAACCCGGAAGCCCAACACGGGTTGACTCTGGATTGAAGTCCAAACTCCCAAACTGAGAGGGAAAAATTGTCACCAAAAAAGCAGCCCCCCTTCCCCGCCTTCTTCCCCCTTTCTCTCCCCCATCCCCCCCCCTCGGGGGGTTTTCCGGCTGATGTTTCATTGGCTTTTTGGTCTCGGCCCCCTTCGGGGGCCTGTGGGGCCCTGCGGTGGGTTTTTGGGGGGCTCGGGGCGTCCCATTTTTTCCCCAAGTAAATAATGGATATTCCCGCCCTTTAATCCCTTTTGGAAAGGCCACCCACTGGCAATGAACTCGGTCCATGCATAAACCAAAACCACACCCACAAA
Organism: Monoplex corrugatus; assembly: GCA_030674185.1. NCBI lineage: Eukaryota > Metazoa > Mollusca > Gastropoda > Littorinimorpha > Ranellidae > Monoplex > Monoplex corrugatus. Next base: position 23,761,428 of record JAPXFY010000012.1, read on the forward strand.
AGAGGTGGCGAAAAGAAGTAACCAAAAAACCATTGGAAACCACCTCTACATTTACAACAAAAAAGGCGAAAAATCACCAAAAATTTGGTTTTTAAAAGCAGCCCCGAAAAATGTCTTTGGTTTTTACCCGGGCGGCCAACTGAAAACGATGCTAACCCCCTAGTTATTGGCAGGCAAACGTCTGAACCATTCTGCCACTTTCTCCCTGAAAAAGCCGGATTATGTTCCGTGTCGGAACCCGGGATTGAACCATGGACCTTAAGATCTTCAGTCTAACACTCTCCCAACTGAGCTATTCTGGCTGACTAAACATATATTAACTCTTTGTCAGATTTACGTTTCATAAATAATTCTGTACACATGCTCTCTTTCCCTCTCCCTCTCTCTCCTTCTTAGTCCATCTCTCTCCCTCTCTCTCCCTCTCCCCCCTCTCTCTCTTCCCTCCCCCCCCTCTCTCTCTCTGTGTCTGGTCTCTGTGTCTGTCTGTCTGGTCTCTGAGTGTCTGTCTATCTGGTCTCTGTGTCTGTCTGTCTGGTCTCTGTGTCTGTCTGTCTGTCTGTGTGTCTGGTCTCTGTGTCTGTGTGTCTGGTCTCTGTGTCTGTGTGTCTGGTTTGTGTCTGTGTGTCTGGTCTCTGTTGTGGGCTTTGTGGGCTTTTCCTTTTTTTATTTTCTTCTTCTATTTAAATTTTTTTTTTTTAATGATATTCAGTTCTTCAATCACATTTTTGAAACATTGACCACCCCAAACTCGCAATGAAGCTGACTGAAATACTAACATGAAATCATGAACAACAACAACAACAACAAAAACCAAACCAAAACAAACAAAAAAAGAAAGAAAAATGTGGTCAATGTATAATATATGACATGTAACACAAACAATAATTAAGTTATAAGAGTTATATACGTGCACGTCAGATACATTGATATCTAAACAAAAAAAAGTTGAAAGCTTCATGATACATTTACACCAAAGAATATTTTCAGAATGTTATTTTAACAGTTGTTCCAAAGACTTCCAAAGATTTTGAATATAACTACATTTCAACAGAAATTAATTATTCAGTAGAGCTGTAGTTGCTATGTTCATTGCATTCGGTACAATATTTGTTGCAGTAATTACGTGAATAATTCGTATCTGCTAACACTTCATTTCAACATCTAGCTAATTTGATGATTTTTTGCACTTCTCCCCAGAAAACATCTCGTTTTGTTGAAACCTTTGTTGTTCTGTTGTTATAAAATATTGGTTTATTGTTGATTTTAGAAATTTAAAAAGTGAAAATATCAATGCGCCCTTTCAGTTTCAATTTTTAAATTTTTTCGGGAGTTTTAAAAGTTATCATTTCGTTTCCCCAAAGAATTCCGCCCAAATTTTTGGGTTTCATGGGGAGAGAACGTGACAAATCGTCATTCCCGCAAGAGTTCCTGTCAGCGTTGGACGTGTGGCGCCCTCTGCCTTCTTTTTCCACTTTATTTGACCCTTTTTCCTTTTTGTTTTTGAGCGAATTTCTTTTTTGGGGACTGCGTTCTGAGACTTGCCTTTTCACAACTTTTGGAATTTTTTTTGGAAATTTAAAACGATTCAATTTTAAATTCTTTTAAAATACTGACTGGCCCCCCCGGAAAGTTGTTCTGTAAAAGCAAGAACCAAACCCTTTGTGTGGTAACTTCAGGTCGCTTTTAGTTTACCCACATATTTTACAGGGGCCCCTTTCGTAGTTTTTGTTGGTACTGACGTAGTGTCGTTTGGCGTCTTTCGTAGGGCCCTTTAGTTATGTCCAGGGGTTTTTATTAGATATTGTTTCATTGATGATTTTTCCAACACTAAGAAAGGAGCAAAATTTAATGTCCCAATCAAATTTAGTTCTAAATTCTTTATGAAAACCTAAAACTCATTTAAGAAAATTTTCGTAGGGGGCTATTTTCCTTTGTCTATTAGTTTAGTTTGTTTGATTATTTAAGAAAATATGTAGGGAATATATTCCTTTGTCTATTTGTTTAGTTTTTTTGATTATCTTATTACCCAAAAAAATATTTTTCTTTAATTAAAAAAAAAACTGGTTCTGATAACAGGTTTGGGGGCCCACTGTCATTTTTTTTATTTTTTTGGGGTTTGGGGCGATAAAAGAACAAATTTGAAATTGCAAGCTTTTTAAAATTTTCAAAGGCCCCAAAAAGGCAGAAATATTCATATCAAAAAAAAAAAAAAAAAAAAAAAAAAAAAGAAAAGAAAAAAAAAAAAAAAGAAAAAAATGGTCCATAATATCCAGTTTATCTGTAGGGGAAAAGGGTAGGCCTATAAATTTTTGGTTTCAATACTTTTCTGTTTAGGATTTGTTTTTTTTTTTAAATTTTTTTTTGTCACGTTTTTTTTAAAGTGTAAATGTACCATGTTCAAAATTTCCAGAGAATTTTTCCCCCACTAAGTCTTCTGCTTTTAACGGTGGGCTGCCCGTTGATTTGATCCCGTTTCCTTCATGTTTTTCTATGCAGTCTGCGTTCATGTGGGTGGAATGCTTTTTTGTTTGGTGTGCGTGCATGCGTGGTGTGTATTTTATTAAGTTAACATGTGGGGTTTCTGAACATGTGTGGGGTATTTGGCTATATGTGCCCGTGTTGTATATGCCTGATAGTGTGTTTGGGTGGGGTTTTACGTCTTAGTAAGAGTGTGTGTTTTGTGTGTGTTGTGTATCTGTACTGTGTGGTTTTGTTTGTTTTATTTTTTTTTACCGGCGAAGAATGAAGTGGCATTTAACATAATTCGTTTTTATTGCTTTCGCTTTGTATTATGACAGTTCATTTTGTTTTTCATCATTAGTCATAACCCTTAAAAATTGACGTGTATATGCTTTACCCCCTTGTGGAGATGCTTGGGGATCTTTCAGTATAAAAAAGTATTTCCCCCCCAAAACTGGAAATTCTGTGCTAGAAATTTCATTTTCAATTACAATACTGTAACGTGGCCCAGATGCAATAAGCGGGAGCGATTTGCCATTCCTGCCTCATTTAAAAAATGAAGTCCAAAAGGGGCCGTAACTCTGTGTGTCTGTGTCTGTGTGGTTATGTTGTCTGTCTGGTCTCTGTGTCTGTGTGGTCCTGTGGCTGTCTGGTCTCTGTCTGTC
>JAPXFY010000012.1:23764652-23822152 GCA_030674185.1 Monoplex corrugatus
ACACACAGAACTTCATCTTCGGATATAATATCTCATGACAAATTGTCTAGTTATCAAGATATACATTTCTGAATAATGATATTGTGAATGGTTATTCTCTCTGCTTAACATTATGTCATAGAGCAATGCATAAGAATAATCACACATTATTAAACTGCACACATTATAAAAAAATCATTTTAAACCTTTTTGCAACAACAAATTTAACAATGATACAAGAAACCATCTCCTGAAATATACAAAAGGTACATCGATTGTGGCATCGGTGTGACATCCCTCTGTCATGACCAGTCCTTGAAATGTATCCACTATGTTTAGACCTTTCCTCCATCATCAAGTTTAAATATAAAATTTCAGACATTTGTTTGCTTTCTATACATTAAAGTTTCAATTCAACCTGACAAACAGGCGACTCAGTCCACTACCATCCAACAGACTTACGTTCCTATTTCGAACATCGATCATCTGACATTTCCAACACCAGTAACATCCTCTACTCTCAACTCTTGCGACTGCAACGCCTCCGCTCAGATGAAGATGATTTTCAGGACAAAGTGGAGGAAATGACCATATCCTTCCCACAAAGACATCACCCACTTAGTATTTTTCACGAAGCCCATACAGAAGTCAACTCTGTCTCTTGGTCACATGTCTTCCATTCTGAGCCTGAAACTGCTTCAAACAGACGACTGATTGTCAGCTTACTTCACCACCCATTGGTGCGCTGTGTAAAGAAGATAGTCTTGTATAACTGAAACATTTTAAATTCTAGTCCCATTGTGGCTGAAAGCATTGATTAGTCATCTTTGATTGTAAACAAAACAGACCTGAATTTCAGTGACTTGTTGGTGTGTTCCATACTCAGAAAACCACTTATCCACCCCCAGGAACACCATGAAACAAACCAAAATATGAGACGTGCGCAACTAACTGGCTGTCCTACCACTATAGTCAGAGGCCCAAAATCTCACAAGAAAACTATGATACATTTCAACTGTCAAACCAAAAACACTGTCTACGTGATCATCTGCTCTGAATGTTTTCAACTTCAGAGTGGTGAAACTGAACGTACCCTTGACGCACGTTTCAGAGAACATTTGGATGACATCAAAGAGACAATCCAGTCTGAAATCATTTTAACCAGCCCGACCACTCAGTCAGTGGCATCTGTGTGAAAGGTCTGTGGCTTCTACACAATAACAGCATCATGGACAGAAAAGATATTGGATCCCATCTTAGAAAAACTTGGAACACGTAAGCCATACGGTCTTAATGACAAACCATAACGATCTTTCTTTCTGCCCTCCAGCTCGCTGCAGACCGCCATATCTATCTCCCCAAATACTTTGCACCCAAGATGGTACAAGCACATAGATGAAAGATGTGAATGACTCAATTAATCAGTGAGGCAATCAATCGTCCTAACTTGTTGGAAGGATACAGTATGATTTCAGATATTGCAACAGTGTCATTTCAGGATCAGTATTTGACAAAGTGTTCTGAAAACAAAATACAATTGTAACCCCCCTCAAAAGTATCTTACCGAAGACCTCCGGGAGGTTACATAGTGTGTCTGTTGTGGGTTTTGGAATGAGACTTGTCTCCCTTTTATGAATATTAGATCTATAAAAAAATTAAGTATAAATAAAGATTGTATTGTAAAGGTAAAGTAAAATGTATATTTAGTAAATTTTGGTGGGTTGAAATAAAATTTAGTTTTGGTTTTTGTGTAATTTCTAGTGACCTTTGATTTGCATATTAGCGAATTGTTTAATTTCCGGGTCAGATTGGTCATGTGACTTTGTAACTGCGCGGCAAAAGCACAGTCAGTGGTTTGATATCGGCTAAGCGGGAAGCCGGTTTGACTGTTAGGTTTCTAAATCAGGTTGGTGTTTATGCATTATTATGGTTTTGGAATGGATGGTGGGATGATGTGTGGGGATCGTTATGAAAGAAAAAACAACAACAATGATGATCGTTATCATCATTAGGCATTGGAGATGTTTTGGATTGTTGTTATTCAACAACACTAATATGGATTGGGGAAAAAGATGATAGTTATCATTAGACATTGAAATGTAGGTATGTTACAAAAAATTTCAAATATTTTTATTAAATATGCAATTACCATCATTGAAAAGAGCAAAAAAAGAACTTTAAAATGGTATTAAAAGTTCTTCGGTTGATTGTCTGTGACGAAAGTTACGATTTTTTTAATAATTAAATTTTCGACGTTTTCCTTCATTGGATTACATAGCTGATAGCAAAAACTAACCGCGTGTGTGCCGTTTCATCACAAAAAGCACCATAACTTTGGAACGACTGAACCGATTGAAAAAAAAAATCAAATATCAGTAGAAAGGTCTTTGTTTAGCCAAGATGATTAAGACCTTCATGAATCTCTGAGTCCATGCATTAATTAACAATTAGGCCTAATTGCCTTAACTGGCTGAAGCGAAGATCAACTGAGATTCCTAAAATCTTTAGTTTCCAAATTCATCAAATTTCTGACTTGAAAATTGTTGAGTAAAGCCTCAAGATAATTATGATAAATTACAACAGTTATTCAATACCATTAGGCTCAATCTTTATGTAAAAATCAATTACAGTTTTTATGAAAAACTGTCTTTAAACAAGAAGTTGTCAACCTCAGAACCTGTGCATTTTTTTTTTTATTATGTACTCTTGGTTTATATGTTTTTAATTATAAATAATGTGCGTGTGTATTATTATATATCATATATGTGTGTATAGATATATGTAGCCTAAGTATATTCATATTGATTAACTAAAATAAAATAAAAATTGAGAGCCTGTGACGGTAGTATAAATACCCTTAAAAAAACAAATGAAAATTGAATATTTCACTGAAAAGACTTCTCAAGTTTTCTGGTAACTTGGAAACTGAGTCTTTATCAAGACTAAGAGATTACAGATTAATTACTAATCAAGCTGTTCTGAGGGGTAAAAAAAGATTCACAGACTGAATTGGTTTATAACTTGCTCTTCTGGAAATTTCATCTCGCAATTTTGATTTAAAAATTCTGCTGGTAGTAAGGACAGTGTATCTTTTCAATTATTTATCCTAACAATTAAACTTTTTTGAAAAAGTTTTTTTTTTTCTTGCGTAAACACACACTTTCGCATAAGTTGTCATACAACATGAAAGATAATGTGTTATGTATTTAAATATCTGTGTGGGTGTATGTTATAAGTATACATATGCATATATGTATACATATAAGTATCAGTATGTGTACACACACACACACACACACACACACACACAACATATATATATATAAGCTACGCACAAAAAGTTAAGGATCACTTGCACAAAAATTCATAACTTTCAAAATAAGAAAGCCAATGCGTTGAAGTTTGGCAAACATTTAATTCCATGCTTTAGCGATAGCAATACACAATTGCCTTCAATTTCGAGCAATCGTTTGGTGTGTACATTTGATCAAAGTGGGTACGTATCGAAATTTGATTTCCCAAAGTCATTGAAATCACAAGACAGGGCATTCTGATGCTCCCAAAAGTTCAGTAATGCGTGTAACCTCCATGGCTGTTCTGGCACTCGACGCAGCGAGTCCTCATCGAGTTGACCAGGTTGGTGAAGATCCTCTGTGGAAGCGCCTGCCACTCAGCCTGCAGCATCTGGTAGAGGTGTTGGGCATCCCTGGGAGGGTGGTGGTTGCTCGTCACTTTGCGATCCAGCTCATCCCAGAGGTTCTCAATCGGGTTGAGATCGGGACTGCATGCTGGCCACTCCATTCTGTTGACTCCAGACTGCTGCAGGAAGTCGTTGACCACCCTTGCCCTGTGGGGGCGAGCGTTGTCATCCTGGTAGACAGCCGTCGGTCCCATCTGCTGCAGTGTAGGCACAGCCAGTGGTCGAAGGATCTCATCCCGATATCGGAGGCCAGTCAGGTTACCCTGTACATGATATAAGGGTGTTCTGTGGTGAAGGCTGAAGGCCCCCCAGACCATTACAGAACCTCCACCAAAGGCCACCTTTTCTTGGACAGTGGTGTCAATAAAGCGTTGCCCTGGGCGCCTCCAGACCCTCAGTCAGCCGTCGTTGTGGTTCATGGTGAAGCGTGATTCATCACTGAACAGGACCTGGGACCATTGCTGACGTGTCCACCTCACGTGACGTTTGCAGAAGGCGCGGCGTGCTGCCCTATGGGCTGGAGTTAAGCGTGGCCGTACAGCTGGGCGATGAGAACGGAGGTTAAACCCATGAAGGCGGTTCCGTATGGTCTGCTGGCTGATGTTGATGTTAGTAGCCACCCTCAGCTGCCTTCGAATGATGCTGGAAGAGGCTGTTCTTGTCTGCAGGGCTTGTCGTTCAATGAGACGATCTTCACCTGGGTTTGTCTTCTTCGGTCGACCAGATCTGCGTCTTTCATGGACCCTCCCAGTGGCTGTGAAGCGTTGAATCAGTCTGACAATGACCGAGATGGACACCTGAAGTCGCCTGGCCACTTCTTGCTTGGGAACACCATCTTGGAACCATGCAACAGCTCGTCCCCTCTCAAACTCGCTCAGTTTTCGTCATGGAGGCATTGTCAGATCAGGCCTACTACTGGTGGAATGTCTTCTTATAAAGCCAAGCAAGAGACAGCATCTCACACATAAACAGCAGTGCTTGCACGTGCATAATGGTTTTTCCATCTGGCTTGTGCAATGTGTTCAGGCAGAACGGTCCAAAACAAGGTCCTTTTTCGCAAGTTTCCGCTTTTCCGTTTGCGGCCAAGCTCAGTAGTAGAGAATCCCGTGCAATTTTCGCACTAACACAACATCGCCAACTTACAGCTGAACAAGAATTCATAACAATTTGGCTGGACTGAGAAATAAATAACAGTAGCGAACCGAGTTTATTACGCACCTGTTTTCTCATACTGATCCTTAACTTTTTGTGCGTAGCTTATATAGGCTATATATATATATATATATATATATTATATATAATATATATATATATATATATATATATATATTATATTTATGTAAATATATATTTATGTAAATATCTATATGTATATCGCTCAAAAAATAAATTAAATGCAAACAAAAAACACAGACTGACCCATAATGCCACATCAAAATAAATCCACAGAACAGGTAACAAGATGAAAAGGGCATTAGCAGAAATATATCATAACATACACGCACAAACACCAGGTATAAGAATAAGCTGTACTGCAAAAACAAAAAACTTCTGAAACACATTTACTTGAGTTACAAATAGTCCACACATACCAACAACAACAAAACAAACAAAAAAGCACGGAATCCGTAGTCACATTTGATTTACAGCTTGCCAAATGAAATCACAAAAATGTGCAGACATTCTAAGAATGGAATCATGAAAGTCATCTGTGTAAAAACCAAATATGTCAAATGCAAATCTAAACTGTAACAAAAATGGAAAAAACAAAAGATTATACATGAAGGGTATCCAGTTCCAAGTGTTACTACCTAGATGCACCCCAGTCCCCTTAAAGTGTACACATTTGACAGGAAGGCTTCTCTTGACATCATTTTGCTGTCCATCACTCCCAATAATTTTGTGCTAAATACATGCAGCATACAAGTCACTGTTCTTCTCAGTACAACCATGCCATTTCCTTCTCTCCATCCGATACAGTGATGAAAACGACTGCTCCACATCATTTAGTTCATATGAAAGGCTACTATGTATCCCTGATGATTATTGGCATTATCATTATTAGTGTTTAAAGCCCAACCCACTACTCAGAGCTATGTCGAGGGTACAACCATCTCAAGTGAAACACACATGTAAACATGTAAAGGACCATGCAAAAAACAAACACGGAAAAGAAAATTAAGTAGTAAGTACACATATCAGGGCATTCACACAAATAAATATACCCTTGGCAACCCCACCCAGATCATCACCAGAACGATTAGCACATAAATACACAAGCATTCATGTGTGTAAAAACTGGCTAATATTATCTGATATGTATTGCCACTAAGTAGTTCACATTTACTTACAGCTAAAAAATACAATTCATTAATTATAATAATTACAATATTTATATAGCGCAAAATCTTGATAAAATCAAATCTAAGCGCTGAAGCAGACACACACGCACACACACACACACACACACGCATGGCCACAAATGGGGAGAAAGAACAAAAGCAACAAAAGCAATAAAAGCAAGAACAAAAGCAATGGAACAAAAGCAATGGAAAATTATAGAGAGCATAGCATATACAATTATATATTATAACCATGTGATTCCCCTCCGAGCGGAGACAGGCTGCAGAGGGGGGGTTGAGTGAGGTTAGGATTTTATGCAGAGGAGAAAAGGTGGGTTTTGAGAGCGGACTTGAAGGAGACAAAAGTAGGTTGCTGACGGACTGAGAGAGGAAGTTTGTTCCAGGAGAGTGGACCAGAAACAGAGAAGGCTCGTGGACCATAGGTATTGAGCTTAGTGCGTGGAAAGCGAAAAGTCAGAGGATCGGAGGCAGAGCGGAGGGTACGTGAGGGAACATAGATCTCAAGTAGGCTTGACAGGTAATCGGGGGCTGCGTTATTAAGGCTTTTGTAGCACATGGTGTCTAGTTTGTATTGTATGCGCTTTGATACAGGGAGCCAGTGAAGTTGTGCCAGGAGAGGAGATATGTGGTCAGCTTTTTTCTTTTTGAGTACAAGGCGTACAGCATTGTTTTGAATGCGCTGTAGGATGTGAATGGTGGAGGCAGGAAGACCAGACAGGAGTGAATTGCAATAGTCAATGCGAGACATTATGAAGGAGAGAACGAGTTTTGCAGTTGTTTCAACAGAGAGATACTTCCTGATCAGCCTTATACGATGGAGATGATAGTAGCAAGATCTGGCAGTTTGAGAAACAAAGTTGTTCATGGAGAGGGTAGAGTCAATGCAGACACCAAGGTTTTTAGCTGAATCAGAAATTGGGACTGATGTGTTACATAATGGAGGAGAAAGAGGAGGCAGCTGAGAAAGTTTCTGATGGGTGCCAATGAGGATAGCTTCTGTCTTGTCGTCATTAAGCTGAAGTTTATTGTGTGTCATCCAGTTCTTAATGTCCGAGTAACACTCAGTGGTGCGAGTCAACAGGCTCTGTATATTATCAGGTGAGTCACTGTCTTGAAGTTGGGTGTCATCAGCATAGAAGTGGTGTTTTATAGAGTGGGAGTTGATGATGGTGGACAGGGGGGAGGTGTAAAGAGTGAAAAGAACAGGGCCAAGGACAGATCCTTGTGGAACACCACAGATCAGGTATGTATCCAATTATCAATTCAAAGAGGCTTTATGGAAAACTTACCAGAGGTGAATGGATCAGCAAGACAGAAAATGAAAAAGGAAGATATGACAAAGGACAAAATCGAGGCAAAGAAAAAGAGAATGACAAGAAAGTAAATTTCTATCATAGATTTTCCAGAAAAAGGAGATATTATACTGAAACAGCCCTTGACATCCCCATCAGTAACACCAACATAACACTACATAGGTCTACCTGTCATTTGTTCACTTGTTATCCCATGAAGCAAAATACAACACCAAGATGGCAAATAGGACCCCTATATATTCTTCTCAACTTTACTTTTTCAGCATTTTGATTCACATTAAATAATGTACATGAAAGTATGCATTGTCAGTACACACACACACACACACACACACACACACATATGAGATAAAATCTCTTGGTATTTCTTTACAAAACAAAAACACTAATTGAGTAATTCAGAAAAAATCTGCCATGGAATGTATGGTTTATGAACTAAAGCATGTAAAATGCTGTTGTGTGCATATATGGACTGTTTTATGGCAGTGCAGCCAGGAGTTAGTTAAATGCTATCAAGCATAGCTGAAGCATGTGGACAACAGACCTTGTAATGTAGCAAAGGAGAATAGGAAGACAGAACAGTATTTGATTTTGTATATGTCCTGTCTGGTTTTGCTGTGGCTGATGCATCAGTTCTATATCAGACAGGCAGGAGTGAAATGGGTATGTTGTGCCAAATGGTAATAATTGTACAGAATTGAAATGGATTCATGACAAGACAAGCTCCAAATATAACATCACAAGCCAGAGAAAATTTTGGAATGTAATAGTCCACTGCATTATCATACGATTCTTCACTTGACCAGTAAGCCACAACATACACTAGAATCTAGATCTAGATTCCGTTTTTCCATTTTTTCTATTTTTCCAAACTACATAACTGGTTTCTTTTAAACTTGCCTAGTTGTGCGAGTTTTAATCTTATCCAATCTGACAATCTAAAGTCCAGAAGTCTAGAAGCTGATAGTGAGGGGTAGCAGACCTTCGAAGTTTGGCTGCCCATTGCCGCAGTTTGCCGAGTCATCTACTAGATCTAGACTGACAACCAGCGTCAAACTGAAGCTTGTATTTCGAGTTATGCTTAAAATTTGTTCACCAAATTTTACACAATAAGTTACAAATGCATTATCTTATATGTCGTGAAAAATGAAGTTTTAATTCCAATAGGTTCAGCTGGTATGACCAAAAGAAAACGGTGAATCGGCACAGATAAGCCTGACGGCCATTGTAAACAACGGCCGCCGAAGGCAATAACAACAGTCACCACACCCACTATCTGTAATATGGCGTAAAACGGTTTAACAGAATAATATCTGCACCAAATTTTACACATAAGTAGGAAAATGCATGTTCTTATTGGTGGTCAATTTAATTGACACTAATAATCATACCCGTAAGTTTGGGAGATACGGCCGCACACACCACAATCCACACCACCACTGCCCCGTCAGCAAGAAGCCCGTGAAAATGATCAGGTCATCACGGGAAAAGTACGGACTTCGGTACTCAGGTCGGTAATTATCGGACACATGAATACATTAATTAACGAAACAAAGAGCGATTGTTTGCCTACCCTCTCGCGTGTGCCGCCACGCCGGTCACCGTCTTCTGCTCAATTTTTCGCGCATGCGTAATCGCCGATTGTGACATAGGCTACCTATCAGAAATGTCTAATTTTGTGTAGTTGAACACTTGTAAGTACGTAGTAGAGAGTGTTGTCAAATAACACCCCGATCAAACCGTATTTCTATTTATATTTTAATAAAATATGATCTATGGAATAATCTTTGTTGAGATATGGAAACTTGTCTCGGATGATAGTTTCCAGAAAGGCATATGGAAGTAAATTATGCAAAACGATCGATGAATAAGAGTAAACAGAGTCAGTCTGTTTAGTATGTTTTTTTTTTGGTTTTTTTTTTGGAGTGAATATATTTTTTTCCTTTCAATTGGTGTATTTTATGAGTGGAATTAGAACAAAATATTAAAAATGTGGTGTTATTTGTTTCAGAGGCCTCTTAAGTCCCTATGTCCCTTGTATGCCATCATCATTACATCAAACAATATTAAAATTATTTTTCATTTGATTTTTTCCATTTCACTGTGCTTTGTTAGGTTGATTTCTTTCCAGTGGTTCGGAAAATAAAAAAAAATTGTAATTGGAATTATTGGGGTTGTTATTTTTCCTTTGATCTAAATTCTAATATCAAATTTAAGGGTAAAAAAAAGGTGTGGAGATGCCTAGAGCTGCATTCTAAATCCTAAACGAAGAACGCTAACATCTCCAAAACAACTCAGGAACGTTATCAAGGGAAGCAACTCTACGTCCCGAAAAAAAAATCATAAACGAAAATGTCTTTTAAGCGAAACCTCACAAAAAAAAGCCCCAATGTTTTCAAATACGATAAATCAAACCACCAATTTAAATTATCTAGATCAAACTCTCTGGTTGCAGAACACTCCCCATCTGTTGTGTGAACAACACAATTATAGATGTAGCCGTGCACACTCAACGGCGTGTAGCAGACGTCTTTTCTTCTCAAACGATTTTGAGTACAGTTAACTCCCCTGGTTCAGCGATTCTCAAAAATATTAGGAAATTCTATTATTTAAACCCTTAAAAGTTAAGAAATGAATAATTTGTGCACTCTAAATGCAGCAGAAAAGTATGTATTTCTTGTAGGAAATGTCCTCGAGGCGAAATTTCCCCTCGTTTGCCTGAAATCAATAATTTTGTTGTCCGATCGTTCGGTACTATTCAAATTTCCGACCAGTGAGCGTGATGATGATCGGAAATTTGTATAATAATGAAATAAATTGTGGAAATTTTAAGATCACGATTAGAATGTTGGTATTCTAATCTTTCATTTGGACCACATCACACCTTTAATCATTAGATTTAATGCTTGCATTAAAGAAAGTTCAGGCCAAGTCAAAGTGCGACAAACCGCCATCTTGCCGGGATGTAGAATCGAATTCTTAATATTTAAAATCTGACTTAGAATACATAATTACATTTACCTTTTTGCTCCTTTTATAAATAGAAATGATATTGCAATGAAATATTGCTAAGCAGTAAAGTATTAGAAGAGATCTTGGCATTCCGTATTGTGGTCGAACTATGCGTGTCCAAATTAGGATCATTTGTGTTTTCTATTGCCTGTTCACCGATCAATTTCTGCACTGAGAGGTCGATTTACCTATTCAAAGTATACTCCTAATCATAATTTAAGGGCCACTTCTTCCTTCCTCTCTAATTTTAAGTTGAAATAATTGACAATGTTTAGAATTGATTCTATGTTTTATTTCATCATTTCCACACCTGTTTTGGAAAAAGAAATTAGCACAATGACCCATTAGTGAACAGCACATGCATTTAAAGGAACATCCCCCCCTTTTCAAAAAACAGAAAGTGTCAGATTTGGCCAATCTGTTTTCAATATCGCGTGTGTCCGCCCCGAGCCTGGATGCATGCTTCACAGCGCCGATACATCGACCCCACAAGCGTACGGAGTGTGTCCTGAGGGATGGCCGCCCACTCGATCTGCAGGATGTCGACCAGCCTGGCCAGGGTGCCCGGTGGGGGGTGGTTGTCCCTGATGCGCCTCCCGAGCACATCCCAGAGGTGTTCAATTGGGTTCAGGTCAGGTGAGCACGCTGGCCAGGCCATACGGACGACTTCATGCTGCTCCAGGAAGTCGGTCACAAGGCGTGCTCGATGCGCAGGTGCATTGTCGTCCTGGAAGATGGCGCCTTGACCAAGGTCCACAAGCGCAGGCAGTGCCACGGCCGCCAGAACCTCGTCCCGGTACCGGACCCCGTTCAGGATGCCGTCAATGGGGAGCAGGGGGGTCCGGGTACCACGGCTCATGCCACCCCACACCATCACCGACCCGCCGCCGTACCGGTTATGCTCTTGGACAGTGGCGTCAGCGAACCTCTCCCCTTGACGTCGCCACACCCGAGCCCGGCCATCGTTAAAGGTCAGGGTGAACCTGGACTCATCCGAAAACAAGACCCGGGCCCACTGTTGCCTTGTCCAGGTCACGTGCTCCCTGGCCCAGGTCATGCGGCGCACTCTGTTGACCGGTGACAGCACGGGTCGGACGGCCGGTCTCCGTGACCTCAAGTTTGCCTCATGTAGCCGTCTTCTCACCGTGCTGCAGCTGATGTTAGCACCTGTTGCGTCCCTCAGCTGACCCCTCAAGGTCACCGCAGTGGATGCCCTTTCCCTCAGGACGGAGAGGGCAAGGTAGCGGTCTTGCTGTCTTGTCGTTACTCTGGGTCGACCCGTGTGACGCCTTTCCTGGACTGCTCCAGTCTCATTGAAGCGCTCCAGCAGTCTCTGGATTGTGGAATGCGACACTTCAAGTCGTCTAGCAACTTCCCGCTGCGCTAGGCCTTCATCAAGCAGAGCGAGGGCTCTCCCCCGCTGCTCATCCGTCATCCGTCGTCTTGCAAGCATGGTTAAAACGAACCAAGAACGGGTCCTTTTTATCCTCGTCTGCGGGCAACTTTGGCTGGAGTAGTGTTCAAAAAGGGCTTGCCTTGCACGTGCAAAGCGAATTTTGTCGCTACCTTGCCTGCGTCGTCAGAGAGACCCTGCTGAAGATTCGACAATTTCGTGTGGAAATTGTCTTCCTTGGGCCGCCCATTGCAAATCGGCAAATCCCCAAACACGTGCCAAAAGGAAACTGCAATGTTGTCTGAGCTCTTATCCATTCAGTTACGGCAACGAATTGGAGAAAAGAGTAAGAGAAAATAGGTTATTTCTCCTTTCAAAAATTGACTCAAAAACGTTCCTGGCCCTTCAATAATGACGTGTAGTATATGTCCACATAAACTTATCGATTATCGTGTATTCACTCATTCGTTTGATATTTTTCATGGTCTAATATTGATTGAATAAGTAAAAATACGGCTAAAATCCATTTCAGCAAAGTGTAAACATTGACTTAAATCACTTATAGTTTCGATCTATGTGAATGTTGTGCAAAATGATGTAGAATACAACAATCTGTATGCTGTGTAGAATTTTCTGATGTATGATATGTTGGTATTCGTTATGTGGACCGCAAGATAAGCACCGCAGAACTTGCTCGAAGAAACACAAATCTGGCACCTAAGGGGTTCCAGAGAGTCGTTTCGCCTGCGGGCCCGCGGTGCGGTCAATGCGGTTCAAATGCGGAGTATACAAGTGGATGAGTGTGAGTGCCATGTATGCCTTTCTCTGGTCTGGTCTTGAACGGTTGGGTCAGAATAAAGAGAAACACCATCTGTCTTCCCTGGGTCTTCGTCAGGCTGCATTACCATCTGCGCTCCTCTGCTCTTCTGCCTCCTGTCTTCACCTTCACCCTTACCACCCCACCATCACATAGAATTAATCAATTTCATCCTTAAGTACTGTAGCGAAAGACTAGCGTCCAGTCCTGGAAGTGGCATTGCCACCAGCTAGTCCAACACCACAGGCCCAACAAGCACCGGCCCCATGGGCCACCATGGTTCGGAAAGAACTTCACCCTTTACCAAGTTACTGTAAAGACAACCTTAAGCGAAAGGTGAAGTTAAATGACCTTCAAACTGATAATTTAGTTTTATACATGTATGACAGTTGTAACACTAATAGTAATGAAAAGTAGCAGTTATCGAATGCACATCTAAAAACAAGCCATGCAAAACAAGAACGAGTGTCTCAATCACTAATCAATGTGCTTTCCTCCAGAACTCTACACATATACAGCGAAAAGTACTTAAATGTGTCCTGTCAAGCAGCAAACATAATTAATCATGTCACTCAAGGCAAGAGCTCTACAGAGGAACAAGCTCAGTTATGGGTCTAATGTAATGAACAGGTTTTTTGTCTTTGATCAGGCGAACTTCTGCACTCCGCACAAGATTCTGAGAGTGGAGGCAGTTTCAAATTCAGACGGCCACCCAGGGACTGAACAGTCAGGTTATGAGCCTGATGTCTACTCATTTCGCAACTTCCACTGCAAGATGTCAAATTGTAAGAAATTTCTTCTGAGAAAATACCAAGTCTATCCAACAACTCAGGTGCGGCTAATGTTCGATTGCTCTGATCATCAATTACAGCATAAGCTCTAACAGACTGGTCTGGCTGTCCTTCAGGGAAAACATTCACAAGTACTGTTTTGCCACAGGATCTGCTTGTGTTTCCATGTCCACAAAGTGAGGTACATTTGGAAGATATCTTTTCTTGAGTATGTCGACCCTCCCCGCCATAAGTGCTCAAGGATGGGCGACTTGAAGGTGCAGACTGTGCATTATAGTACAGTGGTTCTTACTAGAGCATACATCACATTTGACCTGGATTTTACAATTTCTTGCTGTGTGCTGGTTGGATGAAAGACACCTAAAACGTATGTTCTTTTCTCGCAGCAAAAGCTGACGGTCCTCCCATGATTTTGCTTTGAAGGCATTACAGATGGAAAGAGAGTGCTGGGCTCGGTGAATTGGACATTTCATATCATTTGTGTTGGTTTGAACTTCAGACTTTCTCGTCAAAATTGGAACAGTGTGTCCTTTGCGTGGAGCGTGCTGAACTCTGTTAGCTGATGGAGGCTCAAAGTGAAATGCAGGGTCATTCTGAATTCTGCTCATCTCTCTGATGAAGTTCACAAAAAACTCAAAAGGTGGAAACGATACACTCTTCTCTCTCTTATAGCGAGATGCTTGAGTTATCCACTTTTGCTGAAGTGAGTGAGGAAGTTTCTGAGCAATTGAGTTTACTCCAGTAGAAGAATCAGACTGAAAACTGTGGCGCTAACTTGGGATTTTCCTTTGCAGACTGAATCTCAACTACGATATCACTGAACTGATATAATTTCCTGGTATCTTTATTAGAGAGCTGTGGGAAACGATCAAGCTTGCTTTTAAGACATAACTCTACAAGCTCTGGTGAGCCATAACGTTCTTCTAGCCTTTCCCAGAGAAGCTGCAATCCACGTTCTGGATTTAACGAGTTCGAGGCACGAGTTCGACTCAGGACCAAGATATCTCACAAGTAGGTCAAACTCTTCAAATGGTGTGACTTCCAGTTCTCTCATCACATTTGAGAAGCTTGCACGCCAAATTGCAAACGTCTCTGGATTGTCATTGAAGCTGGAGAGCCTCGACAAAAGCAGGTCTCTTTTTAACAAGAATTTAGAGAAATCTGCTGCAGGATTATAAAATGAAACAGAATTCAGCTAAAAGGGATCTTTGGGAAGGAAGGAATCAGCATGAGGTGACAACTCTTTTGGTACAGGATTCACTGAACTAGAATGTTGGTTAACAGATCGCTGAGTTCTCTCTTCAAAGGGCTCTTTTGGGAGGCTAATCCCCTCAAATTTAGACCGTACATTTTGAAGACTGTCTTCTTGCTCTAATGACACTGCTTCTGCTTCAGCTGCTACAGCCTCTTTCTCTTCTGCAAGCAGCCTCATTTCAGCGTCACACTCCATACTCAAACGCTGAGATTTTGCTTCAGACATTTTCTGTTCTATTTGAGCCTTTTTCTCTGAAGTTCAAATTCTTTTCTCGCAAACGAGCTCTAGCACGAGCAGCCTCAGCCTTTGCTCGTTTTTTTGTTTGTTTGATTTTGTTTTTTTGCAGCTACACTGCTAGTTGCAGACAGGTGACTCCCTGAGCAGTTGCTGACGGAAAATACGTCATGAAATGCCTGCAAGGAAGAAAGAGCAGACGTACAATTTTTTGTTCTCAACTCATGCTCACATACAAACTGATCAAAGTCAGATTTACTTTCAGTTGAGCGCTCTCTGTTTAGAAAATCAATGTAACTCTTTGAAAGTGTATCATAATTACTATACACAGCTTGAAGCCTCTGTTCAAGGGAAAAGGCACCCTTCCTATCAGCTACCTCCGCTGAAGTTATAGTTTCATCTAACTGATCACATAATGGCTTCAGTTCTTTCAGAATAGATTCTTTAACTTGTTCATACAGTTCCAGATCCCTGGCTGTCATGGTTCTTAAACGGCTGCTGGGACATACTACGTAACTATGGAAGCTTACTACAGAAAAGTAAAAATCATTCATAGTAATATGATACTTATGAGAAGCATGTATTCAAGTTACTGGTTAAGTAAAGCCAAAATTAGGTAGTGTCAGATATGACCCACCAAGACTGGATCATGCAACTGTGCGGCAGCTATCAAATAAGTACATTGAGTCAATGAGTGAATGGGAAACCACTGGGGCAGCAGGCGAAGATACTACCAATAGGGACAGCTGGCAGATGGCAGAACCCAGGTGAAGACAGCATCAGTTGGGGCAGCACCTCAGGCTCAGGTGAAGACAGCACCAGTTGGGGCAGCACCTCAGGCGAAGACAGCACCAATTGGGGCAGCACCTCAGGCGAAGACAGCATCAGTTGGGGCAACTGTAGACAGGTACAGCATCTCAGGTTTCGTTATCAGAAATGTATTTCAAACAAAGTAAGCATATTCTAATGTTGATTACAAAATTAATATGCAAATGCTTCATATTTATCAAATGACGTATCTTCACAACACATTGCTTATCAAGCTGCGTGTTGTACATCAGGATTGAACGCAGCTATTTGCTGTGCATGTTAGTATCTGTTCTTGACAAAGCTGTTTGCTGCGTATTATAGATTCGGTATATGATACAGCTGTTAACTGTGCATGTGAGCATCGTGCTTTGACACAACCGTTTGCTGAGCATTTCAGCATTATGCCTTCACATGGCTGTTTGCTGTGCATTTCAGCATCAGGATATGATACAATTCTTTATTGTGCATGTTAGAATTAATATTAGATATTGTTTATTTGTTTTTGGCCAGTGTTAGCTTCAGCCTTTGATAATTGCTATGTATCAGGATTTGACATTTTTGGTTGCTGCACATGTTAGCATCAGGATTTGATACCACTGTGTGCTGTGTATTATCGCCAAAATTAGACACATCTGACTGCTACATCAGCCAGTTTTAGCACTTAGCACCACTGTTTGCTGTCCATGTTAGCATCAGGAATTTACACAAATGGTCACCATGTATTTTTGTATCAATGCTCGCCACAGCTGTTTACTGCGCATGTTAGCCTCAGTATTATGCACAGCTGTTTACTGTGCGACTCAGTACAAGGACTTAATTATGTATAGCTGTTTGTTGCGCATATTAGCAGATTTTGACAGCTGTTTGCAATGCACGCTATAATCAACATTTGACACAGCTGTCTGCTCTACGAGTTAGCATCAGTAGACAACTGTCTGACGAACATAGTATCGATATTCAACTTAAATGTTTCTATCTCTTTCTTCACCTTTCTTTTTCTGATTTTACCCCTTTGACAACCTCACCTTATGCATCAGCTGCAAAAACTGCTTTTCACTCCCTCATATCTACCAGCTTCCTGCAGGAAGAATATTGAGAGGGAGTGGAAAGGTTAGTTTTTGCTTTGCAGGAAGCAGGTGGATAGTATGAGAAAGTCAAAGGGTTAAAGTAAATGTAGGTATTGAAGAGAGGAAAAGGAGAAATAATTGCAATGGCACAACAACGAAAATGGACGAGGAAGGGAAAAGGGGAAGGGAGAGAACTGGAAAGAACAGGAACACAGAACAGTTGTTTTAATTTCAATAAATTGTCTAAAGATAAAGCCAGATTTGGCCGAGAGGGGATGAAAATCTCACCAACATTCTTTTTATATTCATATATAATTAATCCAGTTTGCTTTGAGCAGTAGGCCTAGGTCAACATGTGTGCACATCTGTTCGTAAACCCTTTTCTGTGTATATATTTATGCAGAACATCAAACATGCACAGTAAAGATCTTGTAAGTCATGGCAATGTCTGGTGGCTTTATGGAACACGAAAACATCCAGCATGCATGGCCTCCAAAGACATAGTATGCAGACTGTGCAGTGACAGTGCACAGTGTGAGCAAAACAATGCGCATACATGCATCTGCAGAAAAATGGAACGATATATGAATACATACATACATACATACATGTGTTTTACACTCGAGTTGTCATCTATGCATGTGACAGAAATCCATCCAGAAACACCTAAAAAAAAAATTTGCTAACACCTCCACACGTGTAGGCTACACACAGTCTGTCTCTCGGGTGCTGTTGGCAAGAAAGTGAGAGACAAGAAAAGGTCAATCGGTAAAGGCTATCGACTGTGCGCAGTTGACAATCGTGTTCTCTGTATCTGTGAAATACGTCGCTGTCGCCAAGATTTATGGCATTATCGCGACGGGTGGGGGTGTGCGCAGCTTAGCAGGTTTACTGTTGAGATGTTAAGTCTTTTAAAGCTTTCAAGAGTTGGTGCTCTCACGATGTTTTCTTCCAGATGGTTCCAGTCTCTTACTGTGCTAACAAAGAATGACTGAACTGCTGTCTGGCATCTGCTGACTTGGAATGTTCTCATGTTGTTTCTCACATAATCAAAGATCGCACTGGTGGTATGGTACTGGTCACCAGATGTCCGTGGCCTTATGATGTCCTGGTTTATGTGGAGTTAAATACTCAGCAGATGGATATGGCCGGTACTAGCCCCTCAACCACCTTGTGGAGGAAAATGAGGCGTAGATCATGTCTGCGCTGTTGGAGTGTTGGCAGTTGCAGAGAGTGAAGCATCTTGGTGATGGTGCCGGGTGTTCTGGATTTATAATCGCCGGTTATAAACCGGGCAGACAGGCGCTGCACTTTTTCTAGTTTGTCAATGTCCTGTTTGAGGTAGGGACTCCATATGATAGAGCCATACTCGATGAGAGATAGATAAGCATTTTTCTTGCATTGGAGGGGGCAGAAACGCAAAATTCTCCTGAGGAAGCCAAGGGTGCTGTGTGATTTCTTGCAGGTGTGGGCAATGTGGGTGCCCTATTTCAGGTCATCAGAGAGTTGAATACCAGATAGGGGTTTGTGTGGACGTGCTGAAGGGGGGTGTTGCATAGTGAGTAGATATAGTTGGTAGACAGCGAGATCTTTACTGACACTTTGCAAAAGTTGCTCCTTCAAAAGGAGATCCCGAAGACCTTCAAAATCTTTGTCAGTTTGCAAAAGTTCAATCCATCGATCCAGATAATGAGAAATTCTTATAAGGAACGATGGAAAAGATTCACCTTTTTCAGGACGGACTGCGCGAAATTTGTCGCGGAAACCATCTGCGGTGCACTGAATTTTTTTCAAAAGTTCTCTCAATTGGTCCCACGTAAGTCCTTTTGCCGCAAGGGTATGATATAGTACTAATGCACTTCCCTTAAAAAGTGACACGACGTATAAAGTCCATTTTTCACGTGGCCAACTGCAAGAACTCGCATGATTTTCAAAACGAAAAAGAAACGAATCAATATCGTCCCTATGTTCGTCGAACGGAGGAAGTTTGGGGATATAAGAGGACTTGGGCTGAGAGCTACTGGAAGAAGTTTTAGAGGGCGAATCTTTGGTTTCTTTTTGGAATTTTAGCCTCTCTAACTCTACCTCCGACTCCAGTTCCAGTTGACGCAATTATCTTCATTATAAGAAACAGTTGTACCAAAGAAATTAAACGTGCAAAGAAAGAATATGAAAAAAAAAAACATAGCAAAAGACTCAGTTTAACCCTAAAAGATTTTGGAAATATGTGCAATCAAAGTGCAAAGTAAAAGTAGGTATTAGCCCATTGACTAAGGCTGATGGTGACACTGCATTATCCGACATTGATAAAGCAAATATCTTAAATGAATCTTTTGCTAGTGTATTTACAAAAGAGAACTTGGAAAATTTACCATCTATAAATATAGCAAATTGGTCAGATGGCAAAACAATAACAGATTTGGTAGTTACACCTGAGGCAGTTGAAAATAAGTTAATGTTAAATGTAAATAAGGCTCAAGGACCTGATAATATTCATCCGAGGATTTGCTTTGATAGTTTGAGCAGTAGGCCTAGGTCAACATGTGTGCACATCTGTTCGTAAACCCTTTTCTGTGTATATATTTATGCAGAACATCAAACATGCACAGTAATAGGGACTCAGCATATTGTTTAATAATAAGTCACTGGAAAGGGAAATAGTACCTACAGAGTGGAAGAATGCATACGTCACAGCTTTGTTCAAAAAGGGTATAAAAAGTGATCCTGGTAATTATAGACCAGTTAGCCTAACTTCAGTACCATGCAAAGTATTGGAATCTATAATAAGGGATGTTATAGTTGATCACATGACTAAATAAACTTTACACAGAATGTCAGCATGGTTTCCGACAACAGATCGTGATTTACCCAGTTATTACAAATAATGAATTATTTTACTAATCTATTGGATAAAGGAGAGAATATAGATATTTACTTGAATTTTAGAAAAGCGTTTGATTCTGTTCCGCATGAAAGATTGCTTATCAAGATTTTTAACGATATAGATGACGTAGAACAGAATTTTTCAAACTGACAAATTATGACAAAATAATACTGATAAAATATTTATAGAATATTGCAAGACTAACATTAGAAAGTTTTTTTTTTACAAATAGAATTGCACATGTATGGAATAAATTACCAAACGAAATTAAAAGAGCACAAAACACACTCGTTTAAAAACCAGCTTGACCATTGGAAACATTACATTGAACTTAAATACGAATATGATGAATCATCAAAAAAACTGGGCGTACGACAAACCTTGACTACGAGTGTAAGAAAATAAAAATAAAAATGATGGGACTTGAAATAGCCAAACGGCTAATGTGTTATGTCCCTATTACTAAACTAAACTAAACTAAACTAAAGCTACGTTCCTTCATTTCTTTTTCATGTTCTCTTTTGTTTTTCACTCTGTCTTTCGTCATGTTCTTTGTTTTTCCTCATATTCTTTGTTTTTCCTTATGTTCTTTGTTTTCCATTTTCTGCTTTCATTTCTTTTTCGTGTTTTCTTTGTTTCTGGCGCTCATCACGCTCAATACACTGTTGAATATAATTATTGACTTGTTCCCCAGAAAGTTGCAAGCGCTGAGCTTGTTCAAAATATTTATCAAAATTATCCATTTTTACGATCTGGGGGAAACAAGATTGTCAAAAAGAAAAAAAATGTCAAAGAAAAGAGAAGCAAGCAACACACAAATAAATACACGAATTCTAAGCGTATTTACGACGAAATACAAAGCGCCATGAATGAAGCAAACAGCTTGTAACAACCACTATTCATAAAGAGAAATCAGCATTCAATCAAAAAACCATAAAATTATACAAATGAAACACTTGTCAGAGGGGTACAAATCCCAATGTTTCACCAAGGTATACAAATCAGTATCCAAAGACTTTTTTTTATCAGGGGGTGAAATCCAAATCTAGCCTATCCTTAAGTCAGGGTCACCACTGTCATACTTTTGTGTTCACAAGCGTACACATGTTCACGCAAACACATGCAAAAAGCATTCGTCCGTCACGCAACAGCACGCACTCCTTCCAACCAGTGGCACTAAACAAACTGCGATATATTTTTTTTACATTTATTATTACCAACTTTCATCCATCACTCATACAACATACACAACCACGCACCTTCATACTCTTTCTCTCCTCCGTTTTCTCCTCCCTCTTCGTCTCCTATTCCTCGTCCCCTGCTCCTCTTCTTTTCCTTCTTCTTCCTCGTCTCCTTCTTCCTCGTCTCCTTCTTCCCTGTCTCCTTATTCCTTGTCTCCTTTGTTTCCTCCTTCTTCGTCTCCTATTTTGTTTCCTCCTTCTTCGTCTCCTATTCCTCCCCTTCTTCGTCTCCTATTCCTCGTCTCCTTCTCTCTTCACCTCTTTACTCTTCTCATTCTTCTTCTTCTCCTTATCCTTTTCCGCCTTCTTTTTTAAAATTTTTTTCTTGTTTCTCCTTTTAATTCATTTTTTTCTCCTCTTCTTCTTCTCCTTTTTCTACTTCTTTCTTTCTTCTCTTTTTTGTTGTTGTTTGTTTCGCCTTCTTTTCCTTTACTATTTCTTTTTCGTTTTCTTGTTATTTTTCTTCTCCTTTTCCTTTCTCTAGGCAGATTTTTTGGAGACTGACTAGCAAAACCTATTCCACTTTTAGTT
Source organism: Monoplex corrugatus (assembly GCA_030674185.1). Taxonomy (NCBI): domain Eukaryota; kingdom Metazoa; phylum Mollusca; class Gastropoda; order Littorinimorpha; family Ranellidae; genus Monoplex; species Monoplex corrugatus. The sequence continues at coordinate 23,786,043 of JAPXFY010000012.1, forward strand.
TTCAACTTGGGTGAGCTGTTTTTCAAAAAACTCAAACCACACATACACACACAAAATTTCCTTCCGCACGCAACTAGAAACTCATGCATACATCACTCCATGCACGACACAAAAAACATGTGCACGCACCACCCTGTGCGCATGACACTGCTGTATATTGAGGATGTAGCACTTGTTGGAGTTAAACTTCATACCCCAGTTTGTGGCCGGGTTTCGAGTTGATTGAGGTCCTCTTGAAGCTGAATGTGGTCTTGTACGAAGTTGATCTGGCGGTAAAGGAGGCAGTCGTCAGCAAACAGGCATACTATGGGAAACTGAAATCTCTCTCTCTCTCTCTCTCTCTCTCTCTCCAGAGATAAATGCAAAGAGCAGTATTTAAGTCCTTGAGTCAAAGAGTAAAGTACCGTAAGTACTATACTCTTTGCTTGAGCTCTCGAGATAGGAATTTAAACACGCATTAGGCTTATTTCCGCTCAAACGTGACTCCCAGAAGTTCCAGGTGCATTGAAATAAACATACACACACACACACACACACACAGTGATGCGGTGAAAATGTCCGAGACGCGCATTCATTTATTAGCTGATAAGTGATATATTTATGCGGTTCATGCGAATGTGTGTGTGCATCGTAAGCCTATTGTTTTTATAGTTTGTTTTAAGTTTCCTCCAATGACGCACCTCTATACATCCGCTGCATTGCTATCTCGATGCTGATTGGATGTTTTCTGGTTTGATTTTAGAAACAAAACATGGCGAAGAAGATGAAAGATTGTTGTTTCCTTTTCCGTTCCTTGCCAGAAATTTGATTTTGTAAGTACAAAAAGCTTCGACCTAAAGAAATACGTTTGAGTTAAGCGTTTTTCTTTTATATGGGAAGACGATTTTCATGAGAAAAGTCCAAATTTTTATAATGTGGTCACCTTGTGAACGCAAATTCATAGGCATAAAAATCGTTCGATGTTAGTAAACAGATAGGCCCATGCTTGACTAATTTAGGACATGCAAATGAGAAATGGGGTGAAAACAAAAAGCTGAGGCCTGACTGAAGTTTTGTGAAGGAATAACATGGTGAGGGAGACCAACAGTACAATAATAAACACGTGAAAAGTATCAAACCAGGACGCTATACAGACAAAAGTCTTTATTCCCCATGACCATAATACACGGCATAAGTCATAACCGACTGGAACAGCCGTCCTGCTGAGGTTGCCCTCAGCCCAACCGTCCTGGAAGGCTTCAAATCCCAAATCTGATCCCCCCCCCTCCCCCTGGCCCCCCTCCCCCCCCACACACACCCTGCCAGCAAACTCTTACCTCAGGAAACTTAAAACCACACGCAAACCCCCCTTATACTAGTCTACAGAATCTTCACAATGATGAAGGCGGTAGCCAAGGGAAAGAAGAAGAAACCATGCTTCCCATTTATGATTTAGCTTTATACTGTCATTGTCACCGGTGCTGGAAACCCACTACTACTAGCCACTAGGGTAAGTTTGTGACTCGCTAGGGTCAGAAGGGAAGTTGAGGTAAGCCTAACAAGTATTTTCAGGCAGCCCTACATTTTTACAGAAATTTAATGAAAATATTACCAGGAAAAAGCATTTAAACAAATGTGTTAAGTATAGAGTAAAAGAATTTAGCTTATACTTATTCTAGTTACAGGCCTATTAGGCATACAAGAACTAGGGACCCCTAACATACAGATTTTTTTTTTTTTTTTAGGTTTGTTTTCAGTAAATCAGCAGTTTGACTCGAATAATTATACCGAATTCTATATATAGAGCTCCAGCAATTCATGTCAGAAAATGCTTGTTGCACATACAACAAAAATCCCCAAAAAGGGGGGGAGGGTTGCTAGGTCATTACATCAGTGCAGTACAAACACAATGAAATATACATACATCAGTACATCATTGCAGCATAAACATAATAAAGAGTTAATCAAAAATAACAACAAATGTGTTTTCATTTATCCATGAATTCTAAACATATCTTCTGTAGGAGAGAACATATTTTCTGTAGGAGATGTATTCTTGACGTACTTTTTGAAAAGAAGCAGACAACTGCTTTGCAATAAAGACACTGGAATGAACGGGAGTGAGTTCCGTATTGTTGGACTAATATTACGTAATAATATTTCCTTCTGCAAGTTGTTAGTGAGAACCAGACTACAGTTAAGAATGAAGCTTCTTGAGACTAAAAGCTAAGGAAGGTTTGTAAGGCAGGAGTAGTTCTGATATATGTGTTGACATGGTATTTGGATGCCAGTACTAAAAGCAGAGCGTGTAAGTTTTATAATCAATTCTTGCTTTGATTGGAAGCCAGTGTAGTTTTCACAGGAGCACTTTTACAGGACAAGCCAAGCTGCACTATTTTGAATTCATTGGAGTTTGGATAGGTACTCATCAGAAACCACAACCTCCTTGTACATAAAATTAAAAATAAGCATAGGTGATGTCTTTGATCTTGTAATTTAGGCAGTTGAAAATCTTTGAGCGTTTTGAATATGCGTAAGTCAGGCGGCATATTTCAAACTCTTTCAATGTGATCAGTGTCTTCTTTATAGTAGGATCCTATGCTGTGACTCCATATTCAATTTCGGTTTCAGTTTCACAAGATGACATCTCCGCGCTTGGAATCAATTCTATAGGCATATTCAAAGGCTGATCTAATGAGTGTTAAGTTAGCTATTTTTGGGGTCCCTGTGGACAATGCTTTAGGTTGTGGGGTAAGAAAATCAGAATTTTCTCACCTTTCTGCAGGTATGTGCTATGTGGAAATGTTTCTTGAGGTTGTATGAAGTTTGTATCATGTATGCCATGTTAAGGTTGCCAGGGTGGGTGTTGACTTGTTGAAGAATGCTGTTGCTTAGTGTATCGGCCTGTTTAGGTCAGATGATTTGTCATTTGTATTGAGGTTTAATGGCATCAGTTGATTGAACTGCATCCCCCATTTGTGGACCCAAGCTTTTTGGGTTTTTTTTTATCTTAAAGAATTATGTGATCCAAGCTGACAAGTGACATCCATTGTTTCTCCTTTCATCTTCCTATTTATTGCTTTGTTGTTGTCTTTTCCTACAAAAGATTTCGTTTTGTTGTTTTTGTTGTGGATTTTTTATTTATTTTTTTTATCTGGACGCTATGACAGTTTGTAAGAAATGTCATATGAGAAAGCAGAAGCTTAGTCCGATCAGCTCCTGATCATAGCAGATAAGTGAGTGCTTCACGTGATCTCAAACTGAGAAATAGTAAACCAGCCAGCAAGCTGTACCAGACAGCACCCATTGGATACTTGGTGCGAGGAGATTGTACTAATTCACAGTGAAAAATGAAGACTTCCAACTGACTGTGCTCATGAACAGCTACTGCGTCCAACCAAAACCACCTCAAGAGGAGCAGCAGACATCTAGTAAGGAAGCTGAGAGAAAAAAACCTGAGTTCTGGCCTGCAAGTGAAAATGCTGGGCTGGCTGGTTCTTTTGACAGAGCCATGACTCAAGATCTGACATCTCAAGATCTCAAGTTCATTTCCAGCCTGCAGCATTATAAACTGTCCTGCTCACTGCCCATTTTAATGTTTCCATCAGTATAATGATGTCATCTTAGTGTTTCATAGGTCTCTGTCTCCACCTCCCCATTTCAGGACTTAACCAGGCAGTGCATAGGGTTTTGCTCATGCTCAGGGAGTCTACTGGATAATTATTGACAGATGTGGATGGAATGCATAAATTTGAAAACTTCAAACTCCAGTGAACGTGAGAAAGAACCATTCTAGGAAGCTGAACACTGAAACACCCAGATAAATTTTACCTTATTGTTCATTTTTAAACTTCAAATGTATGAAATATTATGTATACTACACGTCATTATTGAAGGGCCAGGAACGTTTTTGAGTCAATTTTTGAAAGGAGAAATAACCTATTTTCTCTTACTCTTTTCTCCAATTCGTTGCCGTAACTGAATGGATAAGAGCTCAGACAACATTGCAGTTTCCTTTTGGCACGTGTTTGGGGATTTGCCGATTTGCAATGGGCGGCCCAAGGAAGACAATTTCCACACGAAATTGTCGAATCTTCAGCAGGGTCTCTCTGACGACGCAGGCAAGGTAGCGACAAAATTCGCTTTGCACGTGCAAGGCAAGCCCTTTTTGAACACTACTCCAGCCAAAGTTGCCCGCAGACGAGGATAAAAAGGACCCGTTCTTGGTTCGTTTTAACCATGCTTGCAAGAGACGGATGACGGATGAGCAGCGGGGGAGAGCCCTCGCTCTGCTTGATGAAGGCCTAGCGCAGCGGGAAGTTGCTAGACGACTTGAAGTGTCGCATTCCACAATCCAGAGACTGCTGGAGCGCTTCAATGAGACTGGAGCAGTCCAGGAAAGGCGTCACACGGGTCGACCCAGAGTAACGACAAGACAGCAAGACCGCTACCTTGCCCTCTCCGTCCTGAGGGAAAGGGCATCCACTGCGGTGACCTTGAGGGTCAGCTGAGGGACGCAACAGGTGCTAACATCAGCTGCAGCACGGTGAGAAGACGGCTACATGAGGCAAACTTGAGGTCACGGAGACCGGCCGTCCGACCCGTGCTGTCACCGGTCAACAGAGTGCGCCGCATGACCTGGGCCAGGGAGCACGTGACCTGGACAAGGCAACAGTGGGCCCGGGTCTTGTTTTCGGATGAGTCCAGGTTCACCCTGACCTTTAACGATGGCCGGGCTCGGGTGTGGCGACGTCAAGGGGAGAGGTTCGCTGATGCCACTGTCCAAGAGCATAACCGGTACGGCGGCGGGTCGGTGATGGTGTGGGGTGGCATGAGCCGTGGTACCCGGACCCCCCTGCTCCCCATTGACGGCATCCTGAACGGGGTCCGGTACCGGGACGAGGTTCTGGCGGCCGTGGCACTGCCTGCGCTTGTGGACCTTGGTCAAGGCGCCATCTTCCAGGACGACAATGCACCTGCGCATCGAGCACGCCTTGTGACCGACTTCCTGGAGCAGCATGAAGTCGTCCGTATGGCCTGGCCAGCGTGCTCACCTGACCTGAACCCAATTGAACACCTCTGGGATGTGCTCGGGAGGCGCATCAGGGACAACCACCCCCCACCGGGCACCCTGGCCAGGCTGGTCAACATCCTGCAGATCGAGTGGGCGGCCATCCCTCAGGACACACTCCGTACGCTTGTGGGGTCGATGCATCGGCGCTGTGAAGCATGCATCCAGGCTCGGGGCGACACACGCGATATTGAAAACAGATTGGCCAAATCTGACACTTTCTGTTTTTTGAAAAGGGGGGGATGTTCCTTTAAATGCATGTGCTGTTCACTAATGGGTCATTGTGCTAATTTCTTTTTCCAAAACAGGTGTGGAAATGATGAAATAAAACATAGAATCAATTCTAAACATTGTCAATTATTTCAACTTAAAATTAAGAGGAAGGAAGAAGTGGCCCTTAAATTATGATTAGGAGTATATATTCTCATTACTGTGTGTTCTTGTGTCAACATTGTCTTTTCATGCGTAAATTTTTTTGTTGCTGTCATTTTTTTCATTGTGTGTTAGATGTCCATTTGTTGTGAAACAAAAGTTGAATTAAAAAAAGTTTTAAAAAATGAATTACCTTTGGCACAGATCTGCAATCCTGATGGACAGACAGTTAAGAAGTCCATACCCAAATGAAAGTAACATACCAACTACTGGGCAGAAGAGACAGCTGTGTTAGAAGCAGCAAAAATCAAAGCAGAATATTCTCAACCATGCAAAATTGTCTTCTTAACAAACTGTAAATCCTTGACAGAGCGACAACAGTCACCAGTGACAGTCTGGCCAGATCTACCTTGAAAGAACTAACAGATCTTGCACATACTGCACAAGTAATGGTCCTGTGGATTTCTGTCAACTGTGGCAGTTGGGGAAACGAGCATGGAGAATTTGGCAAAGTCAGAAAGCAGATCACAGTAGCAGCAATACTCCATCTCCTTTATTTTTCCACCTAGAACATAACAGAAATGATCCCATCCATTACACTGAGTGGCAGCAACAAACCACAATCTTCTGCCTAATACTTGACATTACCATCTGCTGCAGCATGTATGCTGAGTGGGGCTGTCTCTTATAAAAATGATTGTCCAGTCTCCAGACCACATTCTACAGTTTTGCCCACTGTTCAAAACTAAAACTTAAAAAAAGAAATGAGCAGTGGCCAAATGGGACAAATCTGTCAGAACAGTTCAGGGGCAACAGAAGGCTTAATAAAAACTGCTTCCTTTATCCAGATCACCAGACTTAACAATCAGGTCTTAACCATCCTCAAGCACAGACAGGGAAAAAAAACAAGCACTGATTGATAGCGTGACTCTTCACATACATGTGGGTGATATGGCTGTGGCACATAATGTGCCTCAGAAAGCTGCAATCTTATTACAAATAATTGTGGAGTCTACAGTTGAATCCATTTTATTTCTGTTGCTTTGACTATAGTTGAATCCATTTCATTCTTGTTTTATGTATTTTTGTCGTAATTTTAGAACAGCCTCCTTGCATAATGTGTTGGTTTTATTCTCCTATTTCATAGCTTTTATGTTTAATATTTCTGCTCAGGCAAGGAGCACATTGTAGTGTACATTTGACTCTTTAGGGCCATCTCTTATGGTCTGTTTGCAGTGCTTGGTGTCATTGTGTTATCATTAATTCCATTTTCTTTTCCTGGCATACTCTGATTGTATACATATGCAAGTTAAGTAAGTTGTTAACTCTTATTCCCCATTTCTCTGAAACAGCGTCATGGCTCATAAATCTTACATTTTCATTCAAGATGTGTTTCACAAAAAATGCAATTTTCTCTGTTTATGTTTGAAGGAAAATTTATTATTATATTATTGATTTTGTATTATTGTTGTTGTAAAAGATAGATTCAGCTCGAATAGACTGATGTTTCTTCAAATTCGTTTAACATGTCAGCTAATTGTTTGGTTTTCAGTCTCTAGTTTCAGTGATGTCATTTCCATAATGGCTTGTATTAAATTATATGTCTGATATCAAAGTTACAGCCTTTGCTTAATATCCTTTTCAAATTTTGTTTGTCAGTATTTCAGCACACAACACAAACGGTTATGTAGAGGTTTCCATTAGTGATGAGGACGATAATCATGGTGCAGTGGAGTTCCATCTAGAATTGAGACCGCATGACAGGGCTGTATCTACATTTATTATCATAGAATATCCTGGTGTCAACCAGGCTCAAGAGGTACAGACATTTGCAGTGTTGGTCAGAAGATTTGAGCAACACCCTCAGTGACACATCCGTAAAGTGGTTGAGATTCGGCTGTGTGGTCCCAGTCTTCTCAGTGAGCCAATAGCACACTCAGCTCTGGGTAGGAGCCAGCTGGAGGTGAAAAACCCCACAACGATTTTTGAAAGAACTGATAGAGATTCAAACCCACAACCTTCCAGTTGGTAGTCCGTTCTGCTAACATCATGGCAATTGATCAATAGTGACATAGTTTGCCCTGTATTTTTAAGCTCCATTTCTGAAATACAGTGACAAATTAGTTGTTGAATTAGATTACATTGCTAGGAAAAATTTAAATCTAGAGAAAGATTTTTTCACACCTTTAGCCTTTTTTCTCCCTCTAATTCAAATAAATTGAATAGAAAATCATGAAAGTCATACTATCAACACTATAAATTCTAATAAAGGACATTTATGATATCCATTTCTGGCTTTCTACAAAACTGTACATGATGTAGTAACAGTTTGTATCGTATAACATTGCTGTTTACTTCCCATTTTTCATATTGTATGCTCTGTGTGTGCATGTTTACATGATTCTTGAGTGTACAGAAGCCAGACGATAAAGTCAATAATAATAAATCTGTCAACCAATCAATCATCATTCAGTATAAGAACAGTGAACATTCCATCGAACAGTCAACTGACTTTACCTCCTGCCCTCTTCTCCCAGTTTGCTGATAAAGGTAATGGTAGTAAGGAAAGAATATATGATTCCCATCTGACATGAAGAATGGTACATTAATACATCCACCCCTTTAGAAAATGCAGGTCACGCATAACCTCCCACTTTTAATATCGTTGAATGTGAAAAACGTCTTGATTTTTTTTCCCCACAGATTTCAAGATATCCAACAACACGTCAGTTAAATTGAACTATGGATACAAATGGAGAGAGAGTCACAATGAGTGATCACAGTGAAAACCATACCATTACCATGGTGAGAAACAGAGGGAGAGGTCGAGCCAGATCCAGACTGTGCCATCAGACTGATGAAGCATCAAAACCCGCATCAACCAGTGACATTCTCATGAACTCCACTAAAACAGGTTTGTCCAGTGCTGCTCTGTATGTAGACACAAAATCAGGTCAGTTTGAAGATCCTGTGCGAATTGAATCTTCATCTGATTGGCCAAACAAGGAGAAATGCTCAACAAATACCAGCACACCTTTAAATGTAGATGCAAAGGATTTCAACAAATCTAACAGTATGTCAGCTACATTGAAGATTAAGGCAACAAATGGGCAGACAGCCACATTGAATAATCATATCCATAATACAAATCATATCACCATCCAGGTACGAAATAGAGGGAAGGGTCGAGCCAGGTCCAGACTGTGCTGTAAGACTGATGAAACATCAAAACCTGCATCAGCCAATGACATTCTCACAAACTTCACAAACACAGGTTTGTCTAATGCTGCTCACAATGTAGACACAAAACCAGGTCCTTTTGAAGATGTTTTGACAAACCAATCTTTATCAGAATGTCTAAGCACAGAGAAACACTTCAAAGATCTTTTGTCAAATGGATCTTTATCAGCATGTCCAAACAAGGAGAAACAATTTGAAGAACTAGTGCCAAATGGATCTTTGTCAGAAAAAGATGTGGAGAAACACTCTGTGAATATCACCTCATCTTCAGATGTAGACGTACAGCCTAGTTTTGAAAGCCCTGTGCCACAACCCCTTTACATTGACATCCCTCCCCAATATTTTACATGCAGCAAAAAATTAGCACCTTACGGACCGGTTGAAAATGTGCCACCTTTTCGCAAGAGGCTGTTACTCAAGATGCAACATTTAAGTATGACTGAACCTCCATCACTGTGGCCAAGGTTGGAAGGTAAAGAACAATATGAAACCCATATCCACTCTGGTATTGCTGGGGGCTGTTTAAAGATAAATAGCATCCCCACCTTCTGGAAATTCTGTGCTGGAAATTTTCTTTTTTGTTTTGAGTTCTTTATCACTGCCTCCTCTCTCTTTCTCTCTCTCTTCCTCTCTCTCTCTCTCTCTCTCTCTCCCTCTCTCTCTCTCTCTCTCTCATACAAGCTTTTTTGAAGGTTTTACTGACTAGTATTCTAGACTACCTGTATCTTAATGATTGTATTGTCTGAAACAAAAATATTGTCAAAGATTTAGATTACTGACTTTCTTTGTAAGTGTAAGAACAAAAACTTGCTTTCTGTCTATAGTAAGATATATTTTTTCCTCTTCAGCATGTGTATGTGTTGATGTGCAGTGGTTTGGCCTCAGCAGCAAAGAGATATCACCACAGTACAACAACAGTGTGGTTCTGATTATCTTCCACCTCTGACAGAAGCAGAACTTTATTGTGATTGGGAGAGTGATTATGGTAGATGTGATGTTGAATAGGCCAGAGGCCTCTTTCACAGAAGCACATACAAATCCACAACGATTGTTCATTAACTTTATTTATAAGTGTATCTCAGCTATAAGGACACATCCATAATAAAGAACAAATGATGTCAATATATTTGCATATAATTTCATAAGATCATGGAATAAATAATAGAACTAGTGCATGTTAAGTTCAAAATGCTGCGACAACTACTAATTCTTTGACTCCCACACCCTGTCTACCAGCATCTGCATTGTCAACCATGCTAGCAAAGCGAGAACTTAACCCTTTGACTCACTCATCCTGTTCACCAGCTTCCTGCAGGAAGCTGGTCGATAGGGTGAGGAGTCAAAGGGTTAAGCTTTTGCAGTTGGTGGATAGGGTGTGGGAGTCAAAGAGTTAAAGGGAGCTGCTCTCACCCATGCAGCAGGCTCCCCTTCATGCTGATGAGGCCAGGGGAGAAGTTATTGTCATTATTTTGGAGCCTGGGAAGGGAGAATAAAGTATTATGCTGGGTATTTTTGCATTCCCATAAACCACCAGACACTGACATAGCCTGCAGGTTTTTTAACATGCTGATTTGATTTTCTGCCCGTGTATGTTCAGTTCATGGAGGAGTTCAGACACTAGCAGGTCTGCACATGGGAGACTGGAAAAATCTCAACTTTAGTTTTATCTCTCCAGGTGCCACCAGGCAGGGTCAAACTCAGCCTAACATCAGAAACAATAACATAGCTATTGTTAAATTCTGAAATTAAAATCCTTCTCACACTGGTCTTGATTTTACAATTAATGTAAAGGGACCTATCAGATCTATCTTTTCTGGACAGTTTTCTATGAGGAAGGACTAGCAAACAGCTGCAGAGTATAATCTGCACTTGTGAGTCATGGTAAAAGTATACATGTATAATTACATTCAGAATTAATGTAAAGGGAACTACTGGACATATCTTTCTGGTCTGTTGTCAGTCTTTGTCAATCTAGTTTTAATTTTAGAATTCTAGGATCTACAGGATCTAATGTATTCTAAAAACAAATCATTGTCAGACTGGCTCTAATTATAGAATAAAAGACTGCAGAACGTTCTTTTTTTTAATTAGATCCAGCAGATTCCTTTAACTCACTCGGTACGACAGAATGCTATAGCGGTCGTGATGAAAGGCATGGTTGCGTACGACGGAACGCTATAGCGGTTTCGATAATTAAAAATTTTTCGACGCTCCCTTTAGACCTTGCACGCCTACTATAGCCACACTGGTCACTGCAAACATGTCAAGGGGAAAGTTGCTTCGTGAGATTCCGTAGCCATACACTCATCAGGAAACGAATGACTTCGGCACCCCACGATGACTGGTAATCTGCATTCGTGTCGAAAATGGCGTCCAGCGAGTACGAGTTTTCGAACAAAGTAGATCGCGACGGCAGCATTTTACTGCTGCTGAAGTGATTGAAGTGCTTCAAACTGAAGGATTGGACATCGAGGAGTATGCTGAAGATAATGAGAAAGTGTATCAAGTGATGAAAGCTGCCAGCAAGAAGGTATTGACAGTGACCCAGTTTCAGACGACAGTGAGGTGGGAGGGAGATGGGCGTACACCTCACGAGAGGCGAGCAGTCAGCGTGCCAAGTACAGTGAGTCGCATGTCTGATGGAGGTTTCATTCACTTCCTATGCATGACTGGCACGAAGATTTTAGTTTTTCTCCCACTTTGCCTCCTTCTCTGGCTCTTGTGGCCTGCATGTCTCATTTGAGTGCCACGCCCCCATAACTCCCCTGTATAACAATTTGTAACATTTATTCATATAATATCACTAATAATCTTTTTTTTTTACCCTGAGCAAAGTCTACTTTATTCATGTTTTGTGCATACAAAGACCTTCTCACCTTTGTGTGTTCATGGAGCTGATCAAAGTGTGTGACTGTACGGTGATCCTGACCACAAAATTTGGGGTATTTTCAACATGGCACATGAAGCAGAAAAATTCAAGGAAGAACTTCAATATTTTGGCATGAACTAACCCAGCATGTAAATATTCAGATCTGAAAGTTTCATTTTGTTCCTTTGTTTTGTATTTTTTGTGATTTTTTTCCTAACCCTTCAAAATGGGCCGTCCCTGGGGAAACGCAAGGGGAAAACTCTCCGTACCGAGTGAGTTAATTCTAAAATCAAAACCAGAGTGACAGAGATAAGTGAGATCCTGTCACAACACTCACTCTCTCACTCACACACACACACACACACACACACACACACACACACACACACACACACACACACACACACACACACACACACACACACACACATAGCACACACACACACACACACATAGCATAACACACACAGCACACACACACCACCTAGCATAACACACACACACACACACACACACATTTTTGAAAGTGAAATTGAAACCAGTGTGACAAAGTGACAGAGATTGAAAAGTTAACTGTGGAAGACAGTCTCATGACTTGGAAGGTGCTGCTGGCAATTTTGGACATGAAGGATAAAAGAAACATGTCATGTCAGCTGTCAGATATGAGTGATGAGTGTGTCTTCCTGGACTTAAGGCTGTCAGGGGAGGACGATATATGTGGTTGTGACACCAGGCATACAAATGTCAAGCCTTACACTGTAGGCAATGGCATACCAGGATGACAGAAACGAGGAACAAGATTGTTGCTGTGCTTTACACTTAGATATGATCATTGTGATCTAGAAAGGAGTGTGTAAAATTCCGTCAGATACTGTCTGCATTATTTGAATTCTTAGCCAGAGACTGACCACAGCATTTGTTTCGTTGTCTGAATATATGGACATCCGTTGTGTTGTGAGGAGACGAAAATTCTTACCAAGGTACTGACGTGACCATTTCTTTTTCAGTCTTGTCTTGGGTGTAAAACATACCTTGCATTTTTGATAGCGTGAAAATTTCAAACTAAGTACTGAATTATTTTGCTGATAGGCATGCTTTTGGATATAGATGTACCTTGCATTTGAGAAGAATAAATAATCATTAGCGAGAACTGGATTATTTGATGCAAGGTTCGGTACAGACATACCTTCCATTTGGGAGGACTGTAGTTTGAAGCTGTGGAGAAATAGACGTGTAGGGCGAAAGTTGTCACCTTTGGATGGCTATAGTTGAATACTACTTGGACATACTTCACATTTGGGAAATGGGAAAAATTCTTGGCCAAGGACCGACTACTTTATTCTCTGCTAGAGCCATCAGCAGAATGACAAATTTAGCCAAGGACTAGTTTATTCTCTGCAAGAGCCATCAGCAGAGTGACAAATTTAGCCAAGGACTAGTTTATTCTCTGCTGCATCCATCACAGTGGTGAAAATTTAGCCAAGGTCTTGTTTATTCTGCGCTAGAGCCATCACAACAGTGAAAATTTAGCCAAAGACTAGTTTTATTCTCTACCAGATTTGTTATGCGAGTGAAACATTTAGCCAAAAACTAGTTTATTCTGCGCTAGATTCATCACAAGAATGAAACATTTAGCCAAAGGCTACTTTATTCTCTGCTAGATTCATCATGAGAGTGAAACATTTAGCCAAAGACTACTTTATTCTCTGCTAGATTTTTACAAGAGTGAAACATTAAATCAAGACTAGTTTATCTGCTAGATTCATTCATCACAAGAATGAAATATTTGACCAAGACTAGTTTATTTGCTAGATTCATCACAAGAATGAAACATTTAACCAAGACTAGTTTATTCTTTGCTAGATTAATCACAAGAGTAAAACATCAAGACTAGTTTATTCTTTGCTACATTCATCACAAGAGTGAAACATTTAATCAAGACTAGTTTATTCTCTGCTAGATTCATCACAAGAATGAAATGCTTAACCAAGACTAGTTTATTTGCTAGATTCATCACAAGAATGAAACATTTAACCAAGACTAGTTTATTCTTTGCTAGATTCATCACAAGAATGAAACATTTAACCAAGACTAGTTTATTTTCTGCTAGATTCATCACAAGAGTGAAACATTTAACCAAGACTAGTTTATTCTCTGCTAGATTCATCATGAGAATGAAACATTTAGCCAAAAGTATTCTTTGCTAGATTTTAGCACAAGAGTGAAACATTTAGCCAAGACTTTTTTCTCTCTACTAGATTCATTATGAGAGTGAAACATTTAACCAAGACTAGTTTATTCTCTGCTAGATTCATCATGAAACATTTAACTAAGACTAGTTTTTTTTCTGCTAGATTCATCATGAGAGTGAAACATTTAACCAAGACTAGTTTATTCTCACAGTATCTGTCATAAGAGTAAAAAGGTTAGCCAAAGACCAGTTGTTTTTTCTCCTAATTCCATCACAAGAGAGAAATATTTAACCAAAGACTAGTTTATTTTTCTGCTTGATTCATCATGAGAGTGACTAACACCCCCCCCCCCCCCCCCCCCCACACACACACACCCAACGAGTAGATTAGTCTCTGCTAGATGTCACTTTCAGTTCGGGAGACATTTTGGATGTGATCATTTGTTGACAATATACTTTTCTTCACATTTTGGATGTGATCATTTGTTGATAGTATACTTTTCTTTGATAGTAAATCTGTTGAGTACAAAGAGTACAGACATACATCGATGTGTAGGAAAATGAGATTTACATTGTTAGCGCAAATCAAGTTGTATGCTTGTTTGCTTGCAAGGCTTGGCAGCCAATCTGGTCTTTGAATGAGTGGCTGTGTGGAGCTATTTTGGTCATTACATACACATGCACACGACACATGATGTCACTCAAAATAGCTTCACCCAGCGCTATTTAAATCTGCTTGGGTTTAAAAAGTTGTCAGTTCAGTGCATTTTCTATTAATGCAACTTTTCATGAGTGTGGGGTTAGGAGGTAAAAACAGCTACTAGTTATTATTCTAAATCTGATGTTCTCAGGCGTATTTCCCTGAAATTATGTGAGAAAAATTGCAGAAATGTCATGTGCATTCTCACGATGGTTTCAGATGAAGCCCAAACCGGTTAGCAGACACTGACTGGTTACTGTGTCCTGCCAGGTCTTTTAATTAACCATATTGACAAAACATTACTAAAGTGTTAAAAAGTGCTCTAAAAACAACACCAAAAACAAAATTTTGTATTTGAATACATTACCCTCTTGACAGGAAGAGGGCATCATTCTAGTTGTGCTTGCAGATATTTGAATCTTTTGGTTATGTCGGGAGTTAGTTGATGAAATACTGTTCATAAGGTGTGTAACCATTTTAGGTTTATGTTAAGGTCACTTTAGTCGTCAGATGTGTGGGTTTGCTCAAATATGTTCAACTGTTGAATCCACCAAAGTGACCCAGCAGCAGTGGCTTGACATCTGTGGCTTCCATGAGCTTTCTGGCACTGGGACTTTACTGGAGTGAACGAAAGTTTGGTGGTATGTTGTGGAGCTGGAATGAACGGCACAGGATCAGTGGCATTGACGAGGTGGTGCGGGATTTGGAACAAACCAAAAAAGAAAAAGGAAAAAGATAAAGCAGCTGTTCAGCAGTACTCATGCTATATTTTATCATGGTTTTGGGGTAATAAGTCTTTGGTTTCTGAAGAACAGTGGATTTTACAGAGCAAAATCTAGGCTTTTTTTTTCAGGTTGGGGAGATGGGAGGTTGTATTTGATATACTTTTTTGGTGTCGTCACCAAAATTTTGCTTTTAATGTTTTTTTCATTTACACACACATGTAGATGTGCACATGGACGCTTGCACTCCTGACGTGGAAGAATTGTGCACCTGATATAAGTGTGTGTCCAGTTGATCAATCTGTATCTTGATTTAATTAAGCCATGTATATTATAAAAATAGTTCATTTGTGTATCTAATTCCATGAATGTGTACACCATTATAGCTTCCCAGCACCACCACCGTAAGAACAATAAACAATCGATGCAAAACAAATGTGTGTATCGTAAATGATTAATGATTATCAGTATGTGATGTGATGTTTGTCTTGCTCTGTGTGTGTGTGTGCGTGTGCGTGTGCGTGCGCGTGCGCGCTCACTCAGCAGCCTCTTCAGTACATATGCATGTCCATGAAATTACCCGTGAATATTGAGCATTGGCTCTAGTCATATTGGTACCTTGTTTGTTGCAGTGTTTTCATCTACTTCAGGAACGAAATCTAAATTAGGAAGCCAGGCCAGAGGTCGTGCTCGGAAAAAGCATACAGAAATGGAGGCCACTTCTCGTCCTGGAGCCGTGACAGATGGTTCCACTCAAAACTGTTCTAAGTCACATGCAGAGAACATGGTCACAAACAGTGAACAATTTTCAGATGCCATTGAGGATATTGCAGACTCTAACAGCCATCAGAATACACTTACAGGCAACATTCTTCATTCATCTGGACAGCAGCGTGCCTCACCTGGCTCAGTGTCTGTATCTTTGGGTAAAAATGGCTCATCAGCAAAAAGTAGTAGCTCCTCAGATACTCCTGGTTTGCCTGCAGGCAGTAATTCCAAGCCTTCTGATGCAGGACGAAGTCGCTCACCCCCGAACGGAGATGCCGGCGCTAAACATAGCAACACTAAAGGACTGACTCTAAACTTAGGAGCAAGTGAGAGTATCGCGACAGATGGTGCCTCCGTTAGCAGCCCTTTACCCGACGATATCACTCTCTGGTCGCCTAACCATGAGTATGTCCTCGACTGGGCAGCCGCCATGGCAACCCCTGATGTAGTGTCTGATAATCCTCCAGACTGGAATGCTTGATATGTGGAAAAGCCCTGTGGATGATAAATGCTTGTTGTTTAGTAATGCTTTTCAGTACCTGCTAAAGAAAAACCAACAAGTAATGTTTTTTTCCTGTTTTGTATTTGTTTCGGTGATGCCATCTAGTCACCTTTTTAGATAAAGAGCAAAAAGAAAGAAAAGGACATTTATACTGCCAGAGGTGATTTTCTCTGTTACAAACTATATCTGTTCATGTTTTCTGTCCTCTTTGTCATTGCATCTTCTCTTTTCTTAATCTTCCCATCTTTTCTGTTTTATAACATTGATATAGCCCTGAAATGGCCCTGGGTGGTCAGTTGTTGCCAGAGGTGATTTTCTGTCTTACAGACTGTATCTGCTCATATGTTTTCTTCTATATTTTTCTATTTCTCCTTTGTTTTATGACATCAATATAGCCCTGAAATGGCCTGTTGGCTGAACTGTAATCAGAGTATAGGGGAAATTTGTTCATGTGTTTGTATGTTTGTTTTTTTGTTTTCTTCAGAGTTCTTTACTAAATTAGTAAATAGTACATTTTTTTTTATTACTGAAAGCAAGGCATTCATGTTTTTGTTTCATTTTTTTTCTACTTTTGTTTTCTTCAGATTCTTCACCAAATTATACAATTATTTAATCACTGAAAGCAAGGCAGGGAATAACTCAGGTTGTTGAACTGTATAATCTTGAATGAATCAAAAGTCTGTGCTTAATATATAATACGAATTTTAGGGCATGAAGGGGATGTTTGATACCAAACCTTGACATACTCCATAGACTGAAGTGTTCCTTGCTGGGGTTGGTCAGTCACAAAGGAGGATGTGTTTCAATGGTTCCTGAGATTGTCAGGCTGATATCGCAGCAGCTGTAATGCCATTGTGACTGCCCAGTAGAGGACTTAACATAGGCGACCAAAGAAGAGTGACATCGTTCTTACGTCACATGATCACCTTGTCCGGCAGAGAAAGTATTAACCACAGAAGGAGCTACTCAGCCTGAGGAAAATCTCAGGTAAAAAAGTAGCCTGCTTAGTGCCTGACTCCTATTTACCAGCAGAGATGGGCGGAATGAGTATATATGGAATTGTCTGAGTGAATCCTCTAGAAAAATTCACACTTGACTGACTGACTGTATTTTGCGGCATTTCATTATGCTTGGTAAAAACCAGATTTCTTCCAAGTGAAATTCTGTGTTTGACATGTCTTAATGCTACGTAATGATATTACATTTTATATGAATTAGAGGATTTTAACTCATTGTTTAATTACACATACTTTGCCATGACTTTGCGTGATTCCTGTGAGCCTCAAAAAGCATTAAGAAGCTTGTTCAGAACTCAGTAGTTGTGTGGAGGGTAATACTATCCTAGCACTGTGTGTAATATAAAATGGTTTAAGTGTGAAAATGAAATGACTGCAGAGGTGGATTTTTAGCTTATATGATAGAAACAAAATATTGTTTGATGTAAATACTGTTGTGTACTTTTATATAAAACATCTTACGACAGACTTGTTACCTGACGTTTGAAGAAAAAAATGGGGCCATAATTTCACAATATTAGAATTATTGGTTTCAGCAGTCCATATGATCAGTATTTGTTGTTTTAGTTAGTAATTGCATCTGTTTCCAGAAAAAGGTGGTATTATGTCAGGAGCCTACCATTTCGAGGCTAACCCCTTCCTGGCATTTTGCTTTAGTTTTTGCTAGAATCGTCAGTTAGTTATGAATGACAATACTTTATAATAAAAGCTTTCAGTTTGGTCTAGGCAGTGAGCAGTAAGTTTTAATATTTGTTTTATTGTTGCAGTGTGTGTGTGTAAGAGCGTGTATGTTGAGCGTAAACTCCATAACGATTTAACAACTGTCATCCGTTGCTTTTGAATTTTTGTATCGAGGATAATTTGATTCTCTTGGCTCTTGCATTTCATTAGGGAGACAAGTGCATATTTGTGAATAGTTATCATTTATCGACATTGATTTCCTGAAGGGAGTTAATACGCAGTTATTTTGCAAGTCGTGTTCCTTAAGGGAGTTGATATGGAGATGTTTTGCAAGTTGTGTTCCTCAAGGGAGTTATTTTGCAAGGTAAGTTCCTTAAAGGAGTTGATAGGGAATTATCTTGCAAGTTGTCTTAAAGGAGTTGATAGAGAATTATTTTGCTGATTGTGTTCCAGTTCACACATCTACTGTGTATATGAACTATAAAAAGTGAATTAGCTTTCTCTCAGTATTTTCAATGAACTTGTGTGTTTTAGCAGCAAATTTGGCAGCATAGGATAAAAAAGTCTGATTTTTACTCTGTCTTTGGGGTGTGTGTGTGTGTGTGTGTGCATGCACATATGCATGCATATATTTTGTTTGGTCAGGCAGCACTTTATGAGTGAACAAAGCTAGTTGTTTTGTACCATGTTTTTGTTCTTAGGTATACACAGATCACATGACAGGAATTGTAAAAGCCACCATTTTTTGTTCAGTTAAAAGGGAAGAGAAAGGAAACCACAGCCTGCATGCTTAGAAATTCAGAAACGCATGTGAAGAGAATGATAACGCATATTTGGTCGCAGAAACAATACAGGATGCAAATTTTCTGTCAACTGTTCTTTGTCAAACACACATAGAAGACAACAAAGAAACAAGTTATGAACAATGTGCTTCTTTGATTCTATTAATTGAGTCAGAGAAAGTAACCAAGTGATTAGGTTTATAAACAGTCAAGATTTTCAAGATAACACTTACAAATGTTGCTAACCAAGAGATCAAGTTTATAAACAATCAAGATTTTTAAGACATTTACACATGTTTGTAACCCAGTGATCAAGTTTATAAGCAATCAACATTTTTAAGGTAACACTCATACATATGTATGTGTACATACTATCACTTTAAATACACAAGCCATTTTAATCAAGATACTCTGAATGTTTGAAGAAGTTGTTAAAACAAGTTCTCATAACTGATAATTTCTTTGAACAAGTTTAGGAG
Organism: Monoplex corrugatus; assembly: GCA_030674185.1. NCBI lineage: Eukaryota > Metazoa > Mollusca > Gastropoda > Littorinimorpha > Ranellidae > Monoplex > Monoplex corrugatus. Next base: position 23,805,415 of record JAPXFY010000012.1, read on the forward strand.
TAGACTTTTCAGTAGACTTTTTCTAAATGCAGTTTATAAATGCATGCTGTATAACAGCGCTGTTGTCTGTGCACCATGTAGGCCTATATGTGTGCTAAATTATTTTGAAGTGCAGTGGTTAGACTGCTGTAGCATGTGACGGAGATTACATTATAGTTCAGATGTCCCATAACCTGCCAAAGGGAAATTTTTTATGCGTAATACTAAAAGAAAATTGTCAGGAACATTTCTGTGCGTAACACAAATAGAAAATTGTCAGACAAAAAGTTTTACAGGGAATATATCTTGGAGTTGCGCAGAGAAGTAGACCCTGGGGAGTAAATTTGTTTTGCAAGCAGTAGTAAAAGTCATAAGCTTTTGCATAATACTAGTCAAGATTTTATGTGATTTGCCTAGAAGTCATAATTGTGATTTGCTTTGAAGTCGGGATTGTTTGTGATTTGCTATAAAAAAAAAATTTGCAAGGCAGACAACTCTGCTCTTGGGGCTTAGGATCACCTACCTGCATTTACTGTTCTTTAATGCTGGGATTTTTATTTTTCTGGTTTACTTGAGAGTCGGGATTTTGTACGTCTAGTTCAAAGATTCAGTTTATGTGGCTTTCTTGAAAGAATGGATGTTTATAGGTTTGCTGGAGATTCAAGGTTTGACGTGAGTTGCTCAGAATTCTGCATTTCATATTTGTCTGAAATTCTGGATTTTATGTGATTGGTTTTAAAGTCATGGTAATAGACTATTTGCTTGACAGATCAGGATTTTATGTGATGAGGTCTAGCTGCTGTGTACTTGAGTGATAATGATGGCCCTGCCTATCTGGTTGTCTGTAACAGCTGATCGTTTTGAAGCATACAAATGACAAGGTATCTGTGTTAAGTTGAGTGTGTTGCAATACACATAGTGCAGTGGAATTCAAGCTGATTCCAGTGCAAATAATGAATTCTTCACACAGTGGAATTGAAGCTGATTAGTGTTGCAGTGCAAGTAATGGATTTTTGATATAGTGGAATTGGAGTTGATTGATTTGTTGCTCTTTTACAAGAAAGTGATACTTGAGGTACATTGAATTGAGTTTTTCCTTTTGATTTTTGTGAACGCTGGGTATCGTTTGATGTAGATTCTGAGTTCTGGATCATTTTGTGACACCATCATATTTTGGTTGTTTTCTGTCTTGCTGGATTCTTAAAGATTAGTTGTTGAACTTTGTTGAGATTTTCTCAGGCATCAAAGTATTGTGTGTTCGGTGTTGGTGCAGTGAATGAGTTGTGTCCATTAGAAGGGATCAAATAGATCTGCTAAGTTATGACAAAAGTGATTGTGTTTGAGATGCTCAGTTACACATCGATATGTGTAGGTATTTTAGAAGTCTGAAATCTGACAGTTTGTTTAGAATGCGTTTAGATATGTGAGGACATTATGGGAGTCTGAAATCTGTTTATTTAGAAACCTTCCTCAAAGTGATCTACTTGAAGAAACTGATGGGCCCACGTACTGACATGCATGCAGTCTTGTGGGCTTTTTGACTCGGATTGATGCATAAGATTGTACTACCAGAGAGACTTTCTTCAATTTGTGACATTGGACTGCACTAAAAGAGAACGACTGAATAGATTTGGTACATTTCAGTGTGTATTACTTTTTTCCATATACACTGAAATATCGGTATCCAGAAAAAGTCTTGAATCAGAGATTTTGAATCTTGTTTGTACATCAGTCAGATTGTTTGGACAATGATGGATGGAGTATTTAGCTTTCCTATTTAACAATGGTGAGAGCAAATAGTTGTTTTGATAAGATGTTTTCACTGCTTTTTTGTTTCTTTGTTGTTGATTCTTTGCATAACGACAGTATGATTACAGCATTTTGTTTGAGTGCAGCTTATGTGTTTGGGTTTGATTGTTATTTATTTGTTACTTGTGTTTTACACTATTCAGACCCACTAATTGTGTTGAAAAAAATATCTGCAAATTGGTGTCTGTTTGAAAATCTGGAATTTTTCTTTCAAAACTAAGTTTGAAAAGTGTATGAGTACACTTGACAACAGAAATCATTGTGAATCATTGCTTCAGTTAAAAAGGAACTGTGTAATAAGCTTTAATATTTTTAAAAAAAAACAAAACATGCTGATTTGATTAGCCTCATTCCTCGAACTTCCCTGGGATTGCTATCCCTGTCGGCCATATCACCTGAGGTAGGTGCTGATGTAAAACCGAGTCAGATCCAATGTATTGTCATAGATGTAGTCTGAAGTATATTCATATTCAATAAATGTCCTTATAACTAATCAGGACAGAATATCCGGTATTTTATCCCCCCATGGGGATGCCGGGGTCTCTTTCAGTATAAATAGTATCTCTACCTTCTGGAAATTCTGTGCTAGAAATTTCCTCTCTTCCGTCACTGTCTCTGTTTCTGCCTTGTTAACTTGCTTTGTTTTTTCTTCCTATCATTTTCTGCCTTAATGGTCCATTCACCTATATGTGTTCAATAAAGTTTTGCATACTTTCTCTTAGGATTGATAATTGGGTATATGTATTAAGTGCATTTTTGGCTCTAGGGAATTGAGATATGCAGAGCACTTTTAGATAACGTAGGCCTGTAGGTCTGTTTTTTAAATCCCCTGTGCGATACATCGGACAGTGGTCAACACCAGAGGTATCTCCTTAGATTATGTGCGCTAATGCATTGATATGTGTACTTAATTTTCCTTTCCATTTTTTTCCTGTTGAAGTATTGTGTGTGTTTTGAAACAGTTATAGCCCTGAAACGGCTATACGCAGTCGACTGGGCTTTGAATAAACAAAAATTACAATAGCAATACGCTTTAATATTTTAACAAACATACTGTAGGAAATGATGAGCCCCTTTCCTCCCGCTTCCTGGGATGACCATCCCTGTAAGCCATATCACCTGAGGTAGGTGCTGATGTTAAACTGAATTATATCAAACATGTTGTCCTAGATATAGTCTGAAGTATATTCACATTCAACGAATGTCTTTGTAACTGGTCAGGACAGAATAAGTTGAAGAGTGAAGCTTGTTGCATATTTGTTGCAGAGGTCAAATAAGTTCTGCACTGTTGACCCTTGTACAGGTGTGAACATATTTATACCATGTATTGTTGTTTACCTCAGTAGGGCCTACATTAATTTTTATAGCATGCTTTAATTAATAATACTTTCTACAGTTGTTTCCATTTGTATATAGTCTTTATGAAAATCATTGTGATTTGATTTTGTTGGATGCATGTGTGCACGTTTTTTGTTTTGTTTTGTTTTTGTCGTTGTTTGTTGTTGAGTGTTTTTTTGTGTGTGTAGTATTTAGATTTACAGGAAAAGGTGCTGGGATTAAAGCATCTCTGATAATCAGATTGGGGTGATAAGAATAATCACATTTGTTGTTATTTTAGCAAAATGGCTGTTGTCTGTGTTTGCATTAGTATGTTTAGCAAAGAGGCCAGTATGGGGAGTGGTGAGTGTGTGTGTTGTAGGTAATATGTTGGTATGTTATTGGAGATCTTTCATGTCGTTTGGCTCTGCAACTGAGCGATTACTGTTGTTGGTATGGGGCACTCTAGGCAGTGTCCTCAGTAAATTGGATCAGAACAGGTGCTGCTGACACCCTGTGGGGATGCCAGTATCCCCACCTTCTGGAAATTCTGTGCTAGAAATTTCCTTTTTACTGTCACAGTGTCAGTCTCTGTTTCTGCCTTGTCCCTTTGCTTTGTCATTTCATCCTATCATTTTCTGCCGTGCTGGTCTGTTTACCTGTATGTGTTTAATAAAGTCTTATGTACTTTAGATAATTGGGTACATGTATTTTAAGTGCATTTTTGGCTCTAGGAAAATGAGATATGCACAAGCAATTTTGGTAGTTTGGGCCCGTTTTTATACATGTGTGTATATATATGTGTGTGTATATAGATAGATAGATAGATTTGTTTTGGTGTCCTTAGTTGTGTTGAATTTGTATTCGGTTTGTTTTTTAAATCCCCTGCGTAATAAATAGGACGGAGGGGTAAACGCCAGGGGCATTTCCTTGGACTTTTGTGCATGAATGCATTGATATGTGTACTTAATTTTCTTTTCTTTTTTCCTTGTTGAAGTAGTATGTTTTGAAATAGGTTATAGCCCTGAAATGGCTCTACGCAGTTAACTGAGCTTTAAACAAAAATAACAGTAACCGTAACAGGCATTACAGAAATCTCCCGAAGTGATCCAGCACTAGTCTAGTGCAGGATCTCCTATGGTGGATAGCCCTATTTCAGCTTGACATCTTAATCTCCTGGGGGTGTCCTGGCACCAGAACTTAAGCTGGATGAACTTTGGGGTTGGGATGTGTTGTAGAGTCGGAATAAGTGCAGAACTTGGGACAGAAAAAAAGGGTTGGGATGTTGTTATTTAATGTTTTGTTTATTTATTTGTTCTGCTTCTATCACTTTTGAAGAAACAAATCATCAGTGCATTTTGAAGCGTGTGGTACTAAGTTGCAATAATAGACGATTAAGGTGTCATAGAAAGTATGATTGAGCAGTTTGACAGTTTGGTCATCAGTTTGATTTCATGTCAGTTTATTTAACTTGTTGATGTATGTGTGGATAACTTAACGTACTTGTGGAGAGATGCTTATGCTTTGGAAATGTTCACAATTGATCTTGGTTTTGGTGTCTTTTGTCTGAATTGGTTTTACTGAGTTTTTTATGATTTTAGATTTTTTTCTGCTTATATAAAACAAAAGAAGAAAACTTGTTTTTGATAAGTGAGTATATGTGTAAATAGATACTTACTGTTTGGAAATTTACACAATTGATTTTATCTTCTATACTAAACGTTTTTATTTTTGTATTGTGATTTTCAAAATGTGCTACGAGATGTTGATGTTAAAACCAAAGACACACATGCATGCTCACAACACATGTGTGCACACACGTACTCATGCACACGCACGCACGCACACACACACACATACTCAGCTCACTTATGTGTGTGTGAGCATGTACATGTATATAATAGAAAATTCAAAATTGAAAAACAACAAGTGGAGCACATGCCTAACTCTTTAACTTCCTCAGCCTATTGATCAAGCTTCCTACCTTTTTGTATAAAGTTAATGTATGACAGTATTTGGTTTACATTTTCATTGCAAACTTTATTTAAAAACTGGTTTGTTTGCCATGTTTTAAGGACTTGCAGATTTGATATAAAACATTTTCATCATAAACTTTTTGTTTTAAGACTGGTTTGTTCAGCCATTTTAATTACCATACTTGGAGAGAAAATGGTGCTTTGTTAAAGCCCTTAGATGTTTGTTTCAAGGGAAATATTGGTTGGTCAAAAACCTGTTTTTGTTTCATTTTATTTTATTTTATTTTTTAATAATTGTTATGAACCTGGTGCAAATAGTTTTTAACAGTAAAGTTATACATGTATAATGGAGTGAACGTCACATTTTTACTGTGAGTTTCAGTATATTTTTATTTTTGTGTCAGTTTGACATTTGTACTTGAACATCTCATTACTTTCTCTTCTGTGAAGACATTCTCTCAGATACTATAAGACCCTTCCCCCTTTTTGACCATCTTTTGATTCCCCCCCCCCCCCCACACCTCCCTTGTTGGTATGGTCTTACAGTTTTGGTGTTACATTCCTTCTCATCATTGTTGACTGGAGGCAGCTTCTTAATTTAGCCTTCAACAAAGCATTCATGGTTTCTTATGTGCGGCTACCACATCATTACATAGAATGTTGTAATCGAATTATTGTTGGTAATATATGTTGTGATGTTTATAGTTTTGTTTTGTTGGTGTAATATTTATGTATACATTTGTTATTTCCTTTTTGGTAAATTTTGTTCAAAGCTGTACATAAAAGCACCCAGTTAAACTATAACTCTAAGGGTGTGTATATGCATCTTTTGTTATCGTTACTGCAGTAGTTAAAACCACCCACAGAAATTGTGCTCTTTCCGTGCATGACAAAACAGCATGTTGGTGTTGCTACCGAGTATTATGAAATGCCATAAAATCAAGTGTTCAAATAAAGTGTATACAGTATAATCAGAAAACAGTCGCGTATCAGTTTATAATTCCCCTTAGACAGTCCTGAAATCTGGAAACTGCATGCTAATTCTAGAATTAGTATGTTGCTCAAAAATGGTTTGATAGATGTGAATATAAATGATCAGTTCTTTGTGATCGCATTTTAGAGATGATGAAAAATATACGAATTGGATTTCTTTTAGTATCTCAACAGAATTTTTTTCTGTGTACGATACGGATTGATTGCCCTGAAAAAATATATAAATGTAAAACTGTAAGCTGTCTTGAAAAATAATTATTATACTGATATAATAGTCTTTCTTCCTACCCCCCCCCCTCTCTCTCTCTCTCTCTCTCTCTCTCTCTCTCTCTCTCTCTCTCTCTCTCTCTCTCTCTCAAAACACACACAATCAGTATGATGACTTATGAGTTTTTAAAAGCTGTTTCAGATCAGTTGTCATGTAATGTTGACTGTAGTTGTAGAATACATGAGACTGGTGATTGTATGATTTTATAGTGTTCAAAACTGGTGAGTGTAGTTTGTAATGTACGTTTTTGTGGCTTTGAAAACAAGTGGAGGCTGCTTTTTTCATATAGTTCTGTCTGTCCGTTTGCATTTTTATGAAACGTACTGTTTACATTCTATACGGTGATCTCAGTGCTTTGTCTCAGTTGACCAAACTTTTGCCTTTGAAAAACATTTGAGAAAAAGAGCGAGAAACGACTTGAAATATATTTGTCTCTTTGTTTCACATAATCACAGATTTGCCTTTCATTAAGAAAAAAAGTTGACCACCGTTGCATTACAAGTGTGTATGTGTTGTTATGACAAAAAGCCATGTTGCATGGCTGTTGAGATCTTTAGATCATTGCGTATTATTATCAGGAAACTGTTTTGTATTAGTAATGAAAGATGTGTTGTACCGTGGAAGTTTGTGGAATAAACTATTGTGCACAATATTTTTTACTTGGATGTGTGTGTGTGTGTTTACATTCTACGGTTTTACTTCAGCTATAATGTAGCTTACTGTAAAGTATGATAATAATGAAAGATATATAGAGATACACAATGTGCACAAAGCGTACGCATTGCACTTTACGTTGTAGCAGATCATTATCATACTTTTATGATAATGAAAACAAACCTGATTTTTGTTTATGAAAAAGTTATTACGAATTATACGTGCAATGCAGTTCTGAAATTCTGACAGTTCACACACTCGCTTTGAAACACACACATACACAAACACATACATTCCACACCCGTGGTAGGTGTTGTAAAGATTTTCTTTACTTTTTTATACAGTTTGAACAAGAGGCCAATTTGTCTGGATTAAAATCAAATCGGTTAAAATGATAAAATGTATGTACCCAAATTTGTTTGTGATTATTATTGTAAACAAACCTCTGTCTCCTCCCATCTCTCTCTCACTTATGCATGTATCTCACTTTCATGCACTGTCCTCACTCTGTCCTTTACTCTCTCAACATAGGGTTCGTACTTGCATACTTTAAAAAGCCAACAAACAAAAAAGAGCCCATGCACATCGATCCATATAAATTGAGGGTAGTCACATTACATTTTCTTGCAAAATATTTTGATTAAAGTTAAAAAATGAATAAATCTGAAAATATAATTACAATGCACCATTAAACATAAACTGAACGCTTCTCTGTGTGTTACATTATAGGCTGAATATACCTTGAGGAAGACAGAAAAACTGGTGCACAGCACCACATGCATGCTAGACACACACACACTACACATACACATGCACAAATACACAGACGCACATACACAAATACACTCACAGACGCACACATGCACACTTGCGCGCGCACACACATACACACACACTCACTCACAACACATACACAAATACACACAGACGTACATGCCAACACACACATCCACAATACATATATACAAATACACACACACATTAAGAACTGTGATTTTAGGAAGTCTATCACCTGGCTCCGTGACTGAGAGATTAATTTTAGGGGCTTGCTTGGTAGTGTCCTTAGGAATTTGGATCAGAACAGACGCTGTTAACTGACTCCCGCACCTTGTCCACCAGTATACTGCATTGTCATCCATGCTAGTAAAGCAGAAACATAACCCAGCTGGAAGCTGGTGGATAGGGTGAGCAGGGCTTAAAACGTTCCGCGTCTGGGCGGAATTCCACGATTTCGGTTTGTCAAAAAAAAAAAAAAAAAAAAAACGAAAGGAGCAAGGCATCCGTGTAATAATTGTGTTTACAGCAATTTTCATGCACTAAATATCTCTTGAAATTATGTCCAGAAAGCGCGAAATGTCATAGATTTACACTTGGTTTATAAAATATTTTCCCGGGGGAGCATGCCCCGGCCCCCCCTAGTTTCAGTGTTTTTTTCCTCCTCCTGTTTTAAGCCCTGGTGAGGGAGTTAAAAGGTTAAGTTTTTGCAGTTGGTGGGTAGGGTGCGGGAGTCAAATGGTTAAACTCCACTGAAGTGAAATGACAGTGCAGCGTCCCTTCTGGTTATAGAGCTACATTGCGGCTTGACATCTTTGGCTCCTGTGGGTTTTCTGACACTGGGACTGTGAATGAGCTTGGGGATGGTTGTGTGTTGTGGAATAAGCGGCTTGGAATCAACCCCATTGAGAACAAAAATGGGAGGGAGGGGAATTCTGAGTAAAATAAAAACGTTCAAACACACATACACACACGTGCACGCACATACACACGCAGAAACACACACACATACACATACACACGCAGAAAACACACACACAAAACAACACACACAACACACACACACACACACACGCACGCACACACACACAAATGTTTTACAATTTCTGAAGGTCAAGTGTAGCTGATTTTATCACAATGCCCCCATCAGGAGTTCTGCATATTGTCGTAGTAACACCAAAGTTTTAATTAATAACTGCTTTCACTTGTTCTTTGCTACGAAAGACTTTAGTAGCCCTTTTTTTTTCTAACAAGAATTAAAAACAAAAGAACAAATAAATGAATAAATAAAGACAGTCGAGCCAGGATAAGACACTCAATCTCGAGATACTTTGTTTTGTCACTTGAATGCACTGTAATGGAATACATTTACTAAATAAATTGGTTCAAAACTAAACAAACAAACAAGAATAACATGGGCATAAACACGAGATTTAGAAACCAAATGCAGGTGGAAATCTTCAGCCGCAAGAGAGGGTAAGCAGATTTCAGTTTCAGTTTCGGTTTCTCAAGATGACGTCTCCGCGCTGGGAACGATTTCCATATGCACTAACGTCACAGGTGCCACGTGCATGGTGACTGTGGCACATGCCTTAAGCCTGCACATAAACCCATGAGCTGGCCAGGTCCTGAGACCCTACCTAGACTATGTTTTACCTAGTCTATATTTTATACTGGTATTTTATCAGCCCACCACTGGAATAATTTTGGTTACATGTAAAAGTATAGTAGACGTAGTAGTGGTAGTAGTGGCAGTAGAAGTAGTAGTACTTGTACTAGTAGTAGTACTAGTACTACTAGTAGTAGTAAGTAGTAGCAGTCATACTAATAGCCATAGTAGTACTGGCAGTAATAGCTGTAGTAGTAGTTGTGGTAGTAGTGATAGTAGTAGCAGTAGTAGTAAAAGTGGTAGTAATAATAGTGGCAATAGTAGTCGTAGCAGTAGTCATTGTAGTAGCAGTAACTACATAGTAATTGTGACAACTATAAAACTGGTAATAATGTAATAACATACACATCAAACTGCAGTTTGCTCATAATTTCTGTTTCTTTTTCTTTCATTGTTTCCAAGTACCACAGTATGTAAACAAAACACTACAAATGTCACAAAACGGCGTCAAAAATATGTTTACAACATGTCCATACAGTGTACAGTGACTCATGCTGTCACAACATGACAGACCCTGTGGCCATGGTAGAAAAGGACAGATAGTGTACCATGTAGTATAACAGAGGACATCAATAAACTGTGTTTGGCTTGACTGTCTGTGGCCATGATAGAAAAGGACAGATAGTGTACCATGGAGTATAACAGAGGACATCAATAAACTGTGTTTAGCTTTACTGTCTGTGGCCATGATAGAAAATGACAGATAGTGTACCATGGAGTATAACAGAGGACATCAATAAACTGTGTTTGGCTTGAATGTCTGTGGCCATGATAGAAAAGGACAGATAGTGCACCATGGAGCATAACAGAGGACATCAATAAACTGTGTTTGGCTTGAATGTCTGTGGCCATGATAGAAAATGACAGATAGTGCACCATGGAGCATAACAGAGGACATCAATAAACTGTGTTTGGCTTGAATGTCTGTGGCCATGATAGAAAATGACTGATAGTGCACCATGGAGCATAACAGAGGACATCAATAAACTGTGTTTGGCTTGAATGTCTGTGGCCATGATAGAAAATGGACTGATAGTGCACCATGGAGCATAACAGAGGACATCAATAAACTGTGTTTGCTTGAATGTCTGTGGCCATGATAGAAAATGACTGATAGTGCACCATGGAGCATAACAGAGGACATCAATAAACTGTGTTTGTCTTGAATGTCTGTGGCCATGATAGAAAAGGACAGATAGTGCACCATGTAGTATAACAGAGGACATCAATAAACTGTGTTTGGCTTGACTGTCTGTGGCCATGATAGAAAAGGACAGATAGTGTACCATGGAGCATAACAGAGGACATCAATAAACTGTGTTTAGTTTACTGTCTGTGGCCATGATAGAAAATGACTGATAGTGCACCATGGAGTATAACAGAGGACATCAATAAACTGTGTTTGTCTTGAATGTCTGTGGCCATGATAGAAAAGGACAGATAGTGCACCATGGAGCATAATAGAGGACATCAATAAACTGTGTTTGGCTTGAATGTCTGTGGCCATGATAGAAAATGATTGATAGTGCACCATGGAGCATAACAGAGGACATCAATAAACTGTGTTTAGTTTTACTGTCTGTGGCCATGATAGAAAAAGACAGATAGTGTACCATAGCGAATAAAAGACATCAACAAACTATGTTTTCATCTTTACTATGGATTTTCGTCAGTTGTAATGGTATGGAAAGTTAGTTATCAAGGTGTGACTCAAATAGTGGTTGGCATACTATGTACGTAATGATACTAGATCTAATTCCTTTTTTGACAGTGAACCACAAGAAGTCAGGTGTTTGCGTATGTGTGTGTGTGTGTGTGTGTGTGTGTGTGTTGTGTGTGTGTGTGCGTGCGTGTGTGCGTGCGTGCGTGCGTGTGTACATGCGTACATGCGTGTGTGTGTTTGCGTGTGTGTAATCTGTTTAATAATATCAAAATGTACTTGCTTCTTTCATGTCTTTTTTAATCACATATTTACATGTATATTGTTGCTGCAGTCCTCCACAAGGCTTGGGCCAGATGAACAAAAATCTATTTAAATTCTATTATAGTTATCCTCCCTCCTCCCTCCCTCCTCTCTCTCTCTCTCTCTCTCTCTTCTTGATGTTATTTGAGGATGATGTAGTACTCATCTCGGATACAACTATCAGACTACAAAATCAGTTAAACATTCTAAAACAAGAAGCAGACAGATTATAGTTAAGTGTTAATCTTGATAAAACTAATATACTTGTTTTCCGTAAGGGTGGGCACCTTTCAAAAAATGAAAATTAGCGGTATGGGGATTGTCAGGTTACAGTGATCAATTCGTATAATTATCTTGGACTGATTTTTACTACGAAATTAAGCCTAACAGCAGCCTAGACGGAAATGTGTACGAAAGCAAAAAGGGGCGTTATTGAAATACTGAGAGCGATGAAAAAATTAAACTCTGTCGACCCCTCTCTTTACTGAAAGCTTTTCGATACACAAATACTAACTTACGCAGGAGAAGTTTGGGGTACTTTAGAAAATAAACACATGGAAACTGTACATACATTTGCAATCAAACGTTTTTTCAATGTACAAATTCATTCTTCTAATAAAATGGCGTATGGAGAAAATGGCAGATATCCGTTAAGTATTTGTACAAACGTTAAGTGTGTAAAGTATTGACTAAGAATGTTGAAACTACCAACAACAAGATTATGTAGACAGGCTTATGATATGATGCTACACGAACACGAAAGAGGAAAAAAATAATTGGATAAACAATTCAAAGAACATTTTGACAAATAATGGGTTTGAAATAGTTTGGATTAGTCAGGGTGTAGGCAGTGAAATTGCATTTCTATATGAATTCAAAGACCGTTTAATTAGCTCTTATAAACAAAGTTGACATTCCCAGGTTGAAGAAGATACAAAATGAGCATGGTATTTCTCCTTTAAAAACGTTTTCCAAGCAGAAAAATATCTTTCAGTTGTAACAAATAGATGGCACGGAGCCTACTTGCAAGCTTTAGAACAAGAACACTTGATCTTGATGAGAATCAAAGATGGTTTCAACAAAACAGTGAAAATGTTTTACTTTGTAGATTATGCCACCAAAAAAATGAAGACGAAAAATCATTTCATTTTTGAATGTGAAGTTTATAGCACTGTTAGAAATAGATGTAATATATTTCCCCAGCAGGGTTCAGACATGATCCAAGGTCAATACTGGCATGTGAAAAAACAGAGAATTTACAGTCAATTTCTAAATATATTGCGGAAGCACATGGGATAAGAAAAAGAACATTGCTACTTTAATTTCAATATGAAAAAGTTTTCTGTTAAAACTGATAGCTTTTCCATAACCAAAATAGTAAAGTTCAATATTAGGCATAGTTGGATGGTCACGCATGTCCACTTCTACTTAACTGTAAGACTGTTGTTTTGATCTTGTAAATATTACTTCTTTTTTTTTCTTTTTATTTCAATTTTCCACTTTTTGTTTCCTTTATTTGTTTCCCTTTACTTACATTTGTTGCCAGCATGAGAGGGATGAGTTATACCCCCTGGTGCTAAAACTATGTATATGGTTACGTCAATAAATGGCGCGCTAAGCGCGTCAAGCGTCTCTCTCTCTCTCTCTCTCTCTCTCTCTCTCCTCTCTCTCTCTCTCTCTCTCTGCGCACACAACTTACCAATCCTTTTTCTGTATTGTCTGCTGTGTTGTCTACTGTGGATACAGTGTCTCACACTGCCTTAGTACCAGATGACAAGCACGGACAATCTGTTTGGTAGTGTCAGGCTGAATGTGAGAAAACACACCGGCACCTCAAAATTTTCTCCACACCATTCAGACACATTTTGGTGTACCGAATTGCACAGTGTCCAAACCTCACTTCATAATGTGTGTAACTTGTAAAGTGTTCAAACATACTGACATCTCTTCTGAGACTGCCTTAATGCCAGATCTGTAAGCAGGGCTGTCTGCCTTGCAATGCTAAGAACGAACGAACCAACATAAAAATTGGATAATCCAAGCACACACACACACACACACACACACACACACACACACACACACACACACACACACACACACACACACACACACACACACACACACACACACACACACACAAGACCTCTTAGACAGAGTAAACCGTCTGGTCTTTTAACAACACTAGGCCTAACGAAATAGAAACGTTTCAGGCAGATAGGCCTACTGTCTGTGGAAGTGACGAAGAAAAGTCCTAAGTGATCCTTTCAGAGTGCTTAGCTGGTCTTTAGGTCCTCCGCATTTACAGTGAAGGTTCAGTAAGCTTCCAGAGCAAGTGACAATCATTTCGTTCTGTGTAGAACTTGTCAGACTTGTTTCCCGGGATTGCAATTGGAAAGGAAAGTGAAAGACACTTGGAGCACTCTTGGAGAGCGGCACAGGACTTTTATATTTTAAAATATCATCACACTGAGGGGGTGGCTTTTGTGCTCACTTTCTCCTCTCCCCTTCTCTCTATTTTCTACATCACCTTAATGGCTACTGAAGCTGGGACAATTTTTACAATTGTATTGTATTGTATTGGCATCCGTCTGTCTCGGGAGACAATGGAGATTGCGCCTTGGAAGTCATTCTGTGGTGGAACTGCAGCGCCGGCTGTGGCTGTAGAGTCCGATCCTTGAACGGCAGGTCCTGTTGCAGTTGCTGCACGTGAAGATGGTGTCGTCCGAAGGCGCTGACCCTGCTCCCTGGCGTCTGCGTGCTCTTCTTACCTCCCACTGCTCCTCTCTCCTCTGCTCGGATGTCTTGATGGCCGAACTGATGGCAAGTTTCCAGCTGCTGCAGTCTGCTGCTACCACTTCGAAGCCTGCTGGTGCAATGCCACCCGCCTTGATGTCCCGCTTGCACACATATTTGTAGCGGAGTATGGGCCTTCCCGTGGGTCTGGAGCCAGTAGCAAGCTCGCCGTACAAAATGTCTTTGGGTATTCTGCCATCTTGAATGCTGGTAACATGGCCAAGCCAGCGCAAGCGTCTACTCTTTGTGAGTAGGGCAAACATACTGAGAGTTCCTGCTGAGAGTTCTTGTTGGGGACGTGGTCCTGCCATGAAATGCCAAGAATCCTTCTGAGGCAGCGTAGGTGAAAGGTGTTGAGCCTGCGTTCTTGACGGGAGTATAGAGTCCAGGTCTCGCACCCATACAACAGTGTACTCAGCACGCAAGCTTGGTACACTTTAGTCTTTGTCTTGACGGTCAGCATGGAGTTTTCCCACACTCTCTTTGACAGGCGGGCCATTGCCACATATGCCTTGCCGATCCTTGAGTTCAGCTCGGTGTCCAGGTTGAGACTGCTGGAGATGGTGGAACCAAGATATGTGAAGTCTTCCACATATTGACGACAAGGATGATAATCATCATGCTATGGAGATCTGTGTAGGATTGAGACCGTTTGACAGGACTGTACTCTTCGCTTACTGTTATAATACATCCTGCTGTCAACCACTCCAACAGATACAGACACCTGCAGTGGTGATCAGGAGATTTGAGCAGTGACATAAAGTTTGACGTCACCACATCACTGGCATTATAAGCTTATGCTTTGGTTCAGCAGCTTACGTTATTCACGGTGTGAAGATGTTACTCAGCGGGAGAAAAGAGTTAGAGGCACATTGCTGGACTTTGAGTTTTATTTCATCTTCGAGGTCATAACAAAAATTACAAAATCTGGATTTTCTGGTGGGAAGCAGTAACGTCATTTTGATTTTCCTCGACTGTGTGTGTTTGAACAAATTTTATCTTTGGCTGTGTCACCGTACATGTAAAACCAATGTGCCGTCCTAATGGAAGTAGCCAATCCATGTTAATACAGTAGAATTCTTTTATTCTGTTACTTAAGACATGATATTCGCCTGAGCAGCAACGTCACCATTGAAAAATAAAGTGAACGTTGTTGGTTATCCAATTTCAATAGTGTCTCGAGGTTCTACTCACGTACAGGTTCTATGGGCCTACAGGTTACTGTTGTTTAAATTTCTGTAATGTTCCCGCAACTAGGTTGCTCACATAGAAAAGATGCCACAGCATGCTTGGGTGCAAGGTGATAATAACATCACTGACATCGGTAACATCACAGCAACTCGGAGTCCATTGAAGGAAAATCTGCTGTAAGCAGCGAGGTGCATTCAGTTAAAATAGATTCCAGGCCATGTCACAATCCAGCGTCCATGATGCAAAGAGCCTTCAAGCACGGGGACAATCCGAGAAGATGACCATTGTGATGTGTCTTGGTGACGTCACAGACATTCGATATCGGTGGTACGAAAATTCTTAAATTGAGGGAACACAATCATGCAAGTAATGTTATGCCACAGCAAAGTAGTGTCTAGGGTGTAAAAATACAGCGTAACTTTGGAGGACACAGGCAAATGACAACGTCGTTGGCCATCACGATATGCCACAGCAAAGTAGCCTCTAGGATGTAAAAATGCAGTGTAGATTTGGAGGACACAGGCAGATGACAACATCGCTGGCCATTACAGTGATATGTCACAGCAAAGTAGCCTCTAGGATGTAAAAATGCAGTGTAGATTTGGAGGACACAGGCAGATGACAACATCGCTGGCCATTACAGTGATATGTCACAGCAAAGTAGCCTCTAGGATGTAAAAATGCAGTGTAGATTTGGAGGACACAGGCAGATGACAACGTCGTTGGCCATCACAGTGATATGTCACAGCAAAGTAGCCTCTAGGATGTAAAAATGCAGTGTAAATTTGGAGGACACAGGCAGATGACAACGTCGTTGGCCATCACAGTGATATGTCACAGCAAAGTAGCCTCTAGGATGTAAAAATGCAGTGTAAATTTGGAGGACACATGCAGATGACAACATCGTTGGCCATCACAGTGATATGTCACAGCAAAGTAGCCTCTAGGATGTAAAAATGCAGTGTAAATTTGGAGGACACAGGCAGATGACAACGTCGTTGGCCATCACAGTGATATGTCACAGCAAAGTAGCCTCTAGGATGTAAAAATGCAGTGTAAATTTGGAGGACACAGGCAGATGACAACATCGCTGGCCATTACAGTGATATGTCACAGCAAAGTAGCCTCTAGGATGTAAAAATGCAGTGTAAATTTGGAGGACACAGGTAGATGACAACATCGCTGGCCATCACATCACTGGCCATCACGATGATATGCACATCATCTGTGACTTCACAACAATTCGGCATCCACGTTATAAAGATGCTGCTGCAGGCGAGGGGACACGCGCAGATGACGACATTGGCTGCGTATGGCTTCGATGTCCTCAGGGCCCAGTTGTTTGAGGG